>JAMJFZ010000165.1:97500-697500 GCA_026225945.1 Cricetomys ansorgei | reverse complement strand
GACTTGAACCCTTTAAAGTCACCCTGTCTTTCGTTCTTGTCTCTCGTGTGCTGTTTAACCAAGGCCAGACAGTCACTACTTCAAACCCTAGAGTCACAGATACTGTTCCCTGGAGAACACCAAGCACACGAGTCACGACCTCCAGAGGAGGCCTCAGTTTCCTCGGTAAAGGGGCTACCTGGAGGCTGCGGAGAGCTGTTGAGATGTGGCCAACATCTCAGGATACTGAAGACAGGATTAGAGGACAAGGCCCCAGGATGTGAGGCCTCCCTGAATCCACCTGGCCGAGACATTGGAGCCTCTGCCCCACCAAGTTAGAAGTAGGCTGGGTTCTGCCCACCGAGGCCTCTCCTGTCATTGGCCATGCACGCGGAGGGGATAGACCCTTGGCGGCCGGTTTTAAAGAAAAAAACCTGAGGTAGGTCTAGAGAGGCAGACGGCTTGTGGAACCCCAAAGCCCTACCTTCTGATTGTAGAGCTGTTGCTTTTAAACACCATGAAAGGGCTGAATTGAGGGGTCGGAGTGCTTCGGGCCTTCGCAATTATGCCTCTGTCTGGGGGGAGGCGACAGAGCCCAGGTGCTGTTGGAAGTCTCCAGCCGGTCCTCCCTCCCCTGGTGTCTTAGTGTCTCCATTTCCTTTTTAGCTAATTTAATTAAAAATTAGTTTTTATTTAGCGTGTGTGTGTGTGTCTGTCTGTCTGTCTGTGTATGCATACCTGCCATCGTGTACATATGAAGCTGAGAGGACATCTTTTGGGGTGTCTTCTTCTACCATGTTGGTCCTAGGTATCAAATCAGTCATCAGGCTTGGTGACAAGGACCATTACCCACCGAGCCACCCCACTGGTCTAGTTTCCCCATTTTTCAAGTGAGGAGTAGAGCCTGGACCATCTTTAAAACCTCTCTAAACACTGGCATCCACTTGCTCTCCGGCCTTCCTCCTCCTCCTCCTCCTCCTCCCCCTCCTCCTCCCCCTCCTCCCCCTCCTACCAGTGCTGACCTCTATGACACAGCTTTGCCAACAGCTTCAGACACACCTAGCAGCCACCTCAAGGGCAAGAGGACAATCCACCCCTAGCCAGCTGGCTCAGATCTTGGGGTTCACTCGGCCTGCTGTACCATCCATCCACTATTACCACTGCCCCCCTTCTCCAATGTGCTCAGCACCTCAGTCGGGTCAGGTCCAGAGGCCTCCGATCCCCCCACACCCAGCAGCCCTGTGCCAGCCTCTGCCCGCCCAGACCCGCTGAGACGTAACTGACAGCATAACAAGCAGGCTCTTCTAGGAAACTTCGGAAATGGAAGGGAGGCCATTAGGAAATTTACATTTGCGAATATGATGTTTAATTAGCAATACCAATAAATTAATAGGAGAATCTTGCTGCGGTTCGGGGTTCATAAAACACCAGTCTCGGCTAGCAGAAGGAGAAAGTGGCAGCCCAGGCTGTCTGAGGAGAGAGGATGGGCTGCTCCGGGTCACCACCATCAGCCATCCCAGGTGTCCCGTGGCCCTTGCTCACCGCCGGTCTCCTGCCCCCAGCACATATTCAGGTGGAGTGTGCCAAGTGAAACGAAGCCACCATCTGCCGTGAAGTCCACAGGGCCTGAGTTCGTGTCCTGCTTCGGCCAATTCCCCTGTGAAGAAACCACTGAGCTTTGGTGCCCCACATCCTTCCCTGTCAGATAGGGACAATGGTAATAACATCCTCCTTGTAGGGCCGTAGCGACGATGCGGGGGATTAATGAGGCTAAAAGCACGGGGAGCAGAGAGAAGCTGGCACAAAGTAAGTGTTCATTATTAGGCTGTTGCTTCTACTATAGTATTATTAATGGGATAACGAATGGGGCACACCTGGCGAGGGGGAGGACTTGATAACACCAAGCACCATCGGCTTTTAAGTCTTTCCCTGGGTCTACCTCTCTTTTCTAGGCTCCTGGGCTGATCGCCTCGGGATGGTCACCCGGGGCGGTCAGTCTGATGACCCAACTTGGTTCCGGGGACTTTCTGCTTCTCTCTTGGGCTTCCCGGCTCGGCATGCGCGGGAGCTATGGGTGGTTTATTGCCAAGTCTCCCAGGCATACTCAAGCAAACACAGGATGCTCAGTACGGGCAGCTGCCTCTCCCTCCACCTGGCTGACCATCCGTGTCTCCCAGGATCTCACTCGAGGGCCGTGGAGATGGCTAAACCAGGAAAGGTGCTTGCTGCCAAGCCCGATGACCTGAGTTCAGCCCCTGAGACCCACACGGTGGAGAACCGATTCCGCAGATCTTCCTCTGCCCTCCACGTGCGTGCTGTGGCTCTTGCGCATGCGTGTGCGTACATATACTCAATAAATAAGCGAAATCATGTTAATGGTGGTAAAATGTTCCCACTCGGCTCTTCCTCAGCGCTGTTCCCAACAGCCATCTATGATCCAATCGCGTCATCTTCCACTGTTGGGGTCCTAGGCCCCATCTCCTGCCGGGATGCCGGGCTTCTCGGGCTCCCCGGCCTCCAAACCCCTGCTCACGTGCAGCTCATTTTGGAGCGACTGTTGTTTGGTTGATAAACTTCTGCTCCTTCCTCAAGTCCCTTATGACCGCAGGAAAGAAGTCGTCTATTAGAGACAGCTATCTCGATGTGGGGACAGCGAGACCTTCGGTCACGGGTGTTTTTTCTCCAGAGTCAGACACCACCATGCCCAGGGACTTGCTCTTTAAAGCAACTGGCAGAGCTCTGGTCCCTGACCTCGTCCTCTGGAGATCAGACCTTTCACTTTCTGTGAGTCTTGGAAGACCCTGCCTAAGCGGATTCCCCAGTCTCTGTGTCCTCCCCTCCCTTGACTCTTGGGTGTCTCTGCTTCTGGGTCTCGGCTTCCTAGGACTGGGTCTTTAATTTCCTGTGTGTTCAAGGAACAAGTCCTGCTCTGCCTGGATTGTAACCATTATATGTACTTGTTGTCTGCCTCCCCAGACCAGGCTACCAGCTCTTCAGGACAGAGACCTGTTGTCTTGTTTACTGCTGTTTCCTGGCACCTGTCCCTGGAGACTGTCACATTGGTATGTTAATAAGTATTCCCTGGGTGAAGGAAGGAATGAATGAATGAGAAAATGAATATCGAGATGAATGAGGGGGGGGGGCAAATGAATCGGTGACTGACTGGGCAAATGAATGAATCAACCAAGGAGGGAAAGAATGAATGTGCGTGATTATGAACGCCAAGCACAAGGGCTTCTTCCGAGGGTTAGGGAAGGGCAGTTTCTCCTGAGCCCTGGTCCCCGCTCATGAACTTGTTTCTCCGGTTGTTTATTCTGTTGTGTAAAGTGCAAAGGAAACATGATAATAATTAAAGCAGACACAACAACAGGTAATTAATTGCATTTCCCAAATTTGATCCATGCATATGAATGAACGGGAGGTCACGGATTCGGGCGGTTGTAAGAGCCCCTCCCCGTGCTCCTGCTCACAGGATCAGAGGTGGCAGGTCTCAGAGTGCAGCTCCTAGAGACTGGTCCCCAGGGAGCCTGCCTCCTCTGTGTGGGGCTCTAGCTCCCTGGGTTCCAGATGGGAGGGAGAATTAAGGAGGGATGCTGCAGGGAAGCTCAATGGTAGATATACCCTCCGGAGCTTATGGCCACAGGAAATCTCTGGTGGTGACCCTCTGGCCACTAGCTTAGTGCAGGGGAGGGACCCAAGGCACTGGATGAATGAGGAGGCCCAGGTACTTGTTAGAAAAATGCAGAAGCTGGGGGCTGTGGGGCTGTGGGCTGTGGGTGTAGCTCAGTTGGTAGAGTACCTGCCTAGGAAGCTCAAAGGCCCAGGTTTGGTCCTTAACACCATGTATAAAGGGGTAGTGGTATACCCCTGTAACCTCATCACTTGGGAGGTAGAGGCAGGAGGATCAGAAGTTCAGGGTCATCCTTAGCTACATAGGGGGTTATAGGCCAGCCTGGGTTACATGAGACGTCTCAGACTGGCACTCAGATCCCAGAACTGGAAATACCTTTTCCATGCCTTATACCTGTTCCTAAAAAGTGTCTGTTGTGTCTAGGGGAGGGAGGCACACGGTGAGGTCCAGACTGGAGTTCTGCATGACTGGAAGATACAGAGACACCTGCCTGTGCTCTGGCCCCAGCCGGCTGACATTGTTATGACAGCTAGAAGGAGCTTCGGGGAACGGGGACAGTACCGGGTAAGCTTCCATGAGCCAGAGGCCCACCTCTCTGCTAGGAAACTGTCACCTCCAGGAATGCTTTTCAATCCACAATCTACTATTGGATGGGCTGTCTCTCTGCTTCCCTACCCACCTCCTGACCTCTGTCCCGTGTAAATGGCCGGCTCCTCCCCTTTGCCAGGGCCAGGCTGCTAGAGCGTGTGCACCGCCCTGAGTGGGTTGTAAGGATTAGCAGCTGGCAGGAGTTGGGGACCCGAAGTGGGCACAGAGCTCTGATGTGTCCTTTGGGTCTTCCCCAGAGGGCGTCTGCAGGTGCAGACATCACTCTGGCTCCTGCTCCCAAGAACATCCCTGCCCCTGTGGCTGTGAACTCACCCCCTGTGACCTTCAACCAGTAACACAGGGGTGTTGGTGGGCAAGTGTCCAGCTCTCCCAGGGACAACCTGAGTTTGTGTTCCGCAGTTCCCTATAAGTCCCTTGAGATCCAGAGACCTGTTCACTGACACGCGGTGCCTCTTGACGCCCAGTACCCTCACTGTTACCTGAGGTCTCTCTCAAATAAATAACCCCCAAATCCTTGGGCTATTTTTGGGAAAATCCAACAAACGAACAAACAAACAAATCACTGTATCCTGGAAAGGGAGGTGCCATAAGCCGGAACTTACAGGAAGAATTATCTATGAGGACCCCAGAGTCCATTCACAAAGCCCCAACGTCCACAGCCCAGTCCCCTGCGACCCTTGTAAGGACAGTGACGGAGGTATTATCCTGTTTTCCGTCCCTGTTTGGGACGGTCAACATTTCAGTTGAGGTGACCGGGCAAAGGTAAAAGCGGACAGTCTGTGATCCAGGCCAGGCCTGAAGGAGCAAAATCTAAAATTCAAAGTTGCTAAATGGTTGTCACATGTGGTCACCTCGGCCATCGTTTCCTTAAGAGGTAAAGCTCTTTGGGAGTTTGGGACTGTGTTTCTATGGGGCCCACTTTGCACATTTGCAGTCAGTCTGCCCCCCCACCCCAAGGGCAACTGTTTGCAACCCAAGTTCTCACAGATGTGTGGGGGCTTCCAGCCGAGCTCCAGGCTGGGGTTGACCTCTTGGGGAGGATTCTGGGACACAAGACTGTCTGGAGAGGAGGATGGAGTTCCTGTTCTGCCCCAGGTTTCTCCTCTCATGCCGGCCTCCAGCTGTGGAGAGAGTTAGGCTCCTTTAAGTCTGAGCAGTGTGACATGGAGCCTGAGGCTCTGCCTTTTTGTGCCTTGACTCTTTCACCTGCTTTTGGTTCTGATTTGCAGAGTTGCTGGGACTACACGTCCCGGTCCTCAACGCAGCATTCAGAAGCCCCAGTAGGTCCGTGCCCCACCCCCCACGGCATCCCCTCTCTCTGGCTTCCTAAAGCTGGGTGTTGGATCAGGTGACAGCAACAGTCACTGGAGTAGATGAACTGTCATTAAAGGCCATGGGGTCGTCAGAGGGTGGTAAACGACACATGGGAACTTGACCTTCTTAATTACCCGCCTGTTGGGGGGTGGTGGCCAGCCTGGAGAGCAAGCGATCATATCATGGGATAACAGGCATGTTGGGAGACATGCTAGGTCTGGGGGGGGGGTGCTTTCTCTTGATCATCACCTTCCACAGGGTCCTTTGTCTCAGTGACATCACTGGGTGAACTCACCATGAAGATTCATTTGTCTCTAAAAGGAACAAGAAGGACACTTTCAGGACCCTTCTCAAATGCCAAATGCAGACACACACACCACACACACATGTGATGTGCTGTATATATGTTATATTAATATGTGCATCTTCTTGTTTGCTTTCTAAAGATTTATTAATTTATTTTTATTATACGTGTATGAGTGTTTTGCCTGCATGTCTGTGTGCACATCACATGCGTGCTTGGCACCTGAGGAGGCCAGAAGAGGGCGTTGGATCTTACGGATCTAGGGACCTAGAGTTACAGATGGGTGTTCTGAGCCCAGGTCCTCTGCAAGAGCAGCAATTTTTTTTTGATAATTTATTTTTATTTCATACGCGTTGGTATTTTGACTGCATGTGTTGTCTGTGTGAGGGTGTTGGATTCCCTGATACTGGAGTTACCCTGATACTGGAGTTACAGGGAACTGGAGTGGGTGCTAGGAATTGAACCCCGGTCCTATGGAAGAGCAGTCAGTGCTCTTAACAGCTGTGAGCCATCTCTCCAGACCTCAGTAAGAGTTCTTAACCGCTGAGCTATTTATCTCTCCACCCTTTTTGCTGTGGAGGGCAAGGCAAGGCTTCACTCTGTAGACCAGTTAGGCCTCGAATTCATGGAGATCCTCCTGCCTCTGCTTCCGAGGGCACACCCAACTGCATTTTCTTAGTTAAAAACAAAACAAAATAAAAAACACCCCAAAACTCTTTATTTTTTTAGTGTTCAAAAGACTGGATTTCATTATGACATTTTCACGCCTATGCCACTGTACGTTGCTCTCCCACCCCTCCCCCACACCTCAGTCTCATAAATATTCCACAGCAACGTGGAAGTACTTGTGAAACTGTTTGCACTCCTTTGAATTAAGATCCTGCTTTGTACGGGCTTGCCCTTCCCGGAGACGGCACTCCAGGCTTAGCCCGAGCCCAGGTTCAGAAGCCCTGGAGGTGCCAGGCTTCCCATCTCACTCCGCGCCACGCAGGACCTCGCGTTCGGCGTGCTCCCCGACCCGGGCAGCCTCGCTTCCTGCTCGGCCTTGGGGTGATGGAAGGCGGGTGCCGGGTCCTGGAGGGAGGAGGGTGGCGGATGTGCGCGCGGGGGTGCGAAGCCCGAGGGCCGCAGGACCCGCTGCGTGGGGCCCGCATGGACCGCGTCGCGCGCTGCCCGCGGCGGCCGGTAGGGGGCGCCTTGGTCATGCATTATTCATCGGCAGCCCGCGTCGCTCGCTTTCCCCCGCGCGGGCTGCGGGCTGCGCGGAGGAGCGGGAGCGCGGAGCCTTCACAATATTGTGGCAGCTTCGCGAATGACGGCTGCGGGGAGGCGGGGGGCACAGCCTCGGGCGGCGGCGGGGGCGCGGGCCCGGGCGCGGGCGGGGAGCGGTGGGGGTGGGGGTGGGGGTGGGGGCGAGGAAGGGCTGGTTCAGGGTGAGGGCAGAGCCTGCAGCATCCGTCTGTACGTCCGGGCATCCTCTTTGCATCCATCCATGCAGTCAGCCAGCGCTAGGGAACATCTGGCCGGGGCGGGCGAGGTGTAGGGGACGCGGTGGTGAACAAGGTAGGCCTGGTGCCCGTGCTCTCGAAACTTCGTCTCCAAGTGGTCAGGGAGACAGGTTTAAAAGCAGGCAGGCAATCCACATAGCCCAGGTAAGAGTGCACACAGTGGACGAGGATGTGTGTGCAAAGACAGGGGTGGGCTGCACGAACCTGACTTCGAACACTCCAACCTCTGGCGTCTCTCCCTGCCTCACCCAAGGCCTCTTGGGATCCTATAGAAACACCGGCCCCCAAGAAGTCAGGAGGGCTTTGAGAGAGACCTGGATGGGGTTCCTGCCTAGCCACTCTCTGGGGTCAACTTGGGATGGTGGGGTCTGGGCTCTCGGGTCTGCAGACTCTCATCACCTCCTTCTCTGCTCCAGGGGAGGGGGTGGGGAGGGAGACACGGAGGGCGTGGGCTCAGGGTCACCATCAGCATCAAGTTTCCTTTCACTGGTACAAAGACTCTTGACGCCTGAGCACATCAATACCCTTAATGACAGAGAGAGGAGCTGGGACTCCAGGCCGGCGCCCCCACCCCGCCACCCCTCCCCCGCCCCTCCCCCCGGGGCCCATCTTCCTCCTCTTCTGTGCCTTCTTCGTCTCCTATCTGTCCCCTTCTGTCTCCCCCCCCCCACTTCCTTTTTCCTCCTCCTCTTGAGTCTCGGTGTCTTTCTTTTTCTTCCTTTCCCTCTCCGCAGCTGCACATACTTATACCCTGCAGCTTCAGACCCGGGCTAGGCCTCGGCCCTTCTGTCTCTCCAACCTCCCCAAGGCGGGCCCTGTGTGATGGTGGAACCTGAGCAGAGGTGGCTCCACTTTCCCTACAACCTCTGCCCTAAAGATTCACACTCGCTGTCCTTCCCCTGCCCTAGGGCATGCTGGGGGATATAAACAGCAAGTTTGGGTGTGGGACAAAGCTGAAGAGGAGAGAGTTTTGGGGAGAGTTCTCTGTTTTGTATTTTTTATGACCATATATAATTTCACATTTCTCCCCTCAGCCTCTGCCTCCTTGGCTCCCAGATGTGTCCCACATTGAAGAATTATCTCTCCTCCCTAGAGTGAAATAAATGCAATCAATATGAGTATTGCTCTCAGGGCCTTGAAATATTACATTAATGTTCCATGTGGTGACATTTTAGCTGGAATTTTCAAATACATTATGATGGTTCAAATTAATATTTATCAGATCAGCTTTTATATTTTGCAAAAGAGAGAGAGAGAGAGAGAGGGAGAGAGGGAGAGAGGGAGAAGAGGAAAGACAGAGAGAGCATTATTAAAATACAAAATGCAGATGAAGTCTAAAATCGATGGTCCATTTTCCCAGCACTTTCCAGGGGCTGTCTTTAGCTTTCTGGGTTTGTTTTTAAAATTTATTGGTGTTCCAGGCAAATCTATTGGGCTCCCACAGCCCCCTGGCCGGCCTCCCCTCTCCATTCCCCCTTGCAGGCTCTGGGTCCCTTCCTTTTCTGCCTTTCTCTCTTTATTATCCTGAAATGTAAATTACGACATTAGCCCAGTCCTTATTTTTTTTTTTTTAAACTCTCCGATGATTAAATCTGCTACACGACATCTTTGTCCTTTCTATAAATTAAATCATCCTGGCTTTGCACCTCCAGCTCGGGGCGGATGCCACAGGGTGTTGAGGCGGCAGGCCTCTGAAGAGGAGGTCTGGGGTTCTTGTCCCCTTCAGGAGCAGACCTTCGGGGCGTCCTGTGGGGCAGGGAGGGTTTCTCGAGAACCAGCTCCTGGTTTTCCTGTAAATAAGAAATGTGATGTGGAATTGTGACAACATTCCGCTTTATTCCAGTCACTTCCAAACGGATGACTCTGTGAAGTGGAAAATCTAGGCAGATTAATGGTTCAATTCTCTCTCTTTTCTTTTGCTCCCCCCCCACCCCTGCCTCCTGTTATTTTCTTTTTCCTCCTCTAGACTTCTATTTTTTTTTTCTTTTCGTTTTTTCAAATGCGTTAAAAAATAATTAATGGAGACCAGCAAGATGGCTCGGCAGGTGAAATGCTCGTCACGCAAGCCCATCGGCATGGGTTCGATCCCCAAAGCCCCCAGGGTAAAGGTCGAAGGAGAGAACCGACTCCACAAAGTTGTCTTGTGATCACAGGCCTGTGATGTCACACACCTCTTGCCCACACACATCACACGGGCATAATTTTTTAAATTAAAAAAAAATATATAATCCAGCATCTTTGGGGCAGTGTGTTCCTCGGGAGATGCTCCTCAGCCTCACCCACGCCGACTCTGCCCGGCAGCTTTGCAAATATTAACAGTGCCCACCACACTGCCAACTTTTTGCCTTGGCAGTTTTCTGAGTCTTCCTCCCTTGAGTCTGGGTGAGAGATCCGGCTGGAATGAGTACATTTTGTCAGGCACACAAAGACACACACACACTCACAAACGCACAGCACACATACCAGCACGGAAACACAGCCGCAGGGGCACTGTAGGACTGGCTACAGAAAGCCAGCCACCCTCCTGATTCCCCTCTGCTGCTGATCTGGCCAAAAGAACGACAGGAAACTCAAAAAAGAAAAGGAGAAAGGATCGATTATTCGACCTGTACTTGAACCCGACTGAAAGAGATAAAGCGGAATTTTCAATAGGTCCCCTGCCCTTTTCACCAGGAGGGAAAGAGAAGAAGAAAAACAAGAGATATTTATATGACAGCAGCTGCTGGAAATAGCATTTCAGAGCCATTAAAAAAAAAAAAAAGGCAAAACGAAACTCAATGGGAGAAAAGCAAGGGACTCCTCGCCTGCTCCCCAAAAGGCGAGGCAGGCGGTGAACGAGAGCATCCCGGCTGAAATGCATGCGTGCCTCCTATAGATCTGTTTGAAATTATACTTGTCATTGAGGGGGAATTTATGCTTCTATTGATCTGCAAAAGGAAAATATTAAATGGTTTGGTTTTGATCTTTCGGTGACCCCAAGGTCAAGGGTAGTAGCAGATTAGTATTCATAGAATTCATCACGGAATTGCAGCCTGCATCTACTTTATGCAAACACGCTCCAAACACGCCTGGCGAAGCCGGCAGCAAATGGCCAATGACAAGGAAAAAGCCAACAGCCCTCCCTCCCACCCTGTGGGGCTGTCCTCTTCCCAGCCCCTCCGGGAGAAAAAGACAAAACCCACTAAGGGGCCGGTGGAGGTACAGATGACAGACACGCGTGGCTCTCATGGACTTGCACAAAAGATGGGCTCCCCGATAGGGAAGGGTCGATGGTCCGGAGTGCCACAAACAGACATCAGAACAAGAGGCTTGAAGGGCCAGAAACCCGAGCCCGGGGGAACTGGCAAGCAGGAAGGGGTACCATACCTGGAGCGGGACATTACGGGAAGGGCAATGACAGACAGGCACCTGCGTGCACACCACACATACACACACACACACACACACACACACACACACACGTGTGCTCACACTCAGCCAATGGGAGCCTGTGTTTCCTGAAGGGGGGAATGCGGAGAGCTCTCCAAGGGTGACATTGCTGTTGCTTCTATGGCCACCAGAATTCTGAGAGCTACATCTTGCCAGGCTGGGAAGTGGAGGAAGGGTGGGCAGGTGCCCCCCCCACAGGCCCTGCTCCCCCACCCCCACCCCTTTCAGGTCACAGACGCTGTGTTTGAATACGTGTGCCTCAAGAATACTCATAGCTGGGTATGCTGGTGCATGCCAGGTATCCCAGTATTTGGGAGGTAGAGGCAGGAGGTTCAGGAGTTCAAGGTCAGCCTTGACTACATAATGGGTTCGAGGCCAGCCTGGGCTACAGGAGACCCTATCTCAGAAAGACCAACAACGGTGACAAGAACCCCTAACCAAAACAACAGCTAACCACCCCGTGGAGAAGAGTGAAGCCAAGGGCCCTCCCACCTGGCATTCAGCTTACAAGTGCCCTCTTAGCAGAGTCTGTCCCCAATGTGGGAACATTTGGTCAGTAACAGGGTTACTTGCCAAAGCTCTAAAAATAACCTACCAGGCATATCCCTGCAGTGGCAGGAATTCTAGCTGGCCCTTGTTCTACCGGCTGATTGGGGGGCTGGGAGGGGATGCAGGCTGGCCTCTGAGGGTAACTAGCATAAACGAGCTTGCGTGTGCCCTTATCTCGCCTAACACGAAGGACAACCTTGACCAGGCGGGACTTGCTGTCCGTCCATAGGATAGATGTGTGTGTGTGTGTGTGTGTGTGTGTGTGTGTGTGTGTAACAAGTTCCAAGCCTCAGCTCTGCCCTGACGCTGAAGTTGTCTTGCTCAACTGCTCTGCTCTAATGGCCGCCACTGACGACTTTGGACAAATTACAGGATTGGTCTAGGGTTGAGAGGGAAAAGGGGGGTTAGGGTGGAGAGGGGCTTGGAGGCCGTGGAGAATCGGGAGGCTGCAGGGAAGGAGAGCTAAGGTGGTCCCGCCCTGCCCCCTCACGGCTGAGGAGGCCAGCGTCCTGCCTGTTAATCATGTTTCATTTATATTAGCTTGACTCGAACTACTGTATATTTGAAATGGATTTAATTTTAGATCACGCACTATGGAAAGGGGCCAGTTTGGTGTAAGGCGCACAATGAATACTTTCCATAAGCTGGATATACATTTCCCAGGGACAGATATATGAGCAGCAGCCCCTGGGCTCCTGGTCGGGGGGAGAGACTCTCTCCCCCTCCTTCATTGCCCTTCTTCCCTGCAGCCTGGGGTCACATGGCTTTGAAGGGACCCCTCCCTGTACTCTGCCCCCGTGTCTGTATTTCCCCCATCTAGTACACTGTTGTCAGCGCAAAGAGGGAAGAAGCCAGGGCCGAAGGTCTCGGGGGCCTGTGCGGTTGGGTTGTAGGTGGCCCAGGGCCCACGCCGAGATGTAAGAGAGGGTTGGGACATGGATGCAGAGTAGCTTTGGGCTTCCACCTCAACCTAATGCCCCAATAGGAAAGGCAGAACTCCAGTGGGTTCTACTCGGCAGAGCCTTCCCGAGAGCTCCCTAGGCCTGGGCTGAGCCGCTCTCTCCTGGAGACCAGCAGTGGGCCTGTGTCTTGGTGCACTAGCTCTGTCTGAGGACGCCAGGACTGGAAGGTCTTTCTTGAGCCAGCCTGGGATTCCAGACCCAAGAGGGGAAACCAAGGCTGGAGAGACTGACTGACGGTCTTGTTTAGGGTCACCGAGTGAGTGGGTGAGGTACCCACACCCTCATCTGCATTCCGATTCGCATTGCTTGTTTGTTAGGGGACAGGCCCAACGACCAGGCTGGGGAGCAGCAGAGCAGAGCCTTGTGCCCTGTCCCCTGGCTCTGGAAGCACCCTCACGCCATAGCATATATTTTAACACAGACAGAGGGAGCTGAACCTCTCTATTTCTCTCCACCCCCAGATTGATCTGCCCACTCTCTCTATCTAGGTGGTCCCTACATCCCCTGAACTGTACACTGGCTGACTTGCTCGCCACCGCCCTTTCCTCTGCCCGTGTCATCACTGTGACCCATCCCCTGGGAATCACCTCTCCTCTGTTAGCTTCTCCATGGCTCCCATATTACTGGTCTACATGGCCAAGCTCCCCAAGTTTGCAGTCGGGTTCCTAGGCCTATAAAACCCATAAAATGGCCATGCTGCCTGCGAGGCACCAGAGAGACCAGGTTTAACACAAGCACATGGCCTGGGACACAGCTCTGTGGTAGTGTGATCCCCTAGCATGGTGGGGCTGAGTTCCACAGCTTTCAGATCCCAGATCCAAGTGCCAGACAAAGAAGCTTGCTGAGGATCAACCCTGACCACCACCCTCCCTCCTTCCCTTCCTATCCCCACCCCCAATTTATTTAGTTCCATTTACTGTTCTTTACCAGCCTTGTGCCATGAACTTCTGCCCCAGAACCTTTGCACAGCCTGGTCCCTCTGCCTGGACCTCTGTTTTTCTCAGCCTTCCCCTGACCACCCGTTTCTTAGCCCTTAGGCTCTGCTTTGACATCCCCAGGGAGACCTCTGTTCATTACCCACCCCGAAATCAAGTCTAGATCAAGTCTCCCGTGTACTTTTTTTTGCCAGTCTACAGCCATGATTGTCCTTAGGGTCTCGCTACCCACACCCGGCAGGCGGAATCCTGCTTACGTGGCCACGGCTTTGCCGGGACAGGTGGCTGCCAGCACCTCCACCTCCAGCCCTCACAGCCGTCAGTTTCTCCTTCGACAGCACAGAGCACAATGCAGCCGTCACCACCCCAGGCCCGCTGGCAGGCTTTCAGAAGTGGCGTGCGACGCTGCTCTTATTCATTCTTAATTTAAGGTTTTGCAAGTTGTAATCACCCCCTTCCCCCCCAAATCACTGGGGACGGGCCCCCACGACAGCCCGGGGCAGGGGAGGTGATGGGTAATTGCAGCGCACAGGTACTGCCGGGGTCTGGAGCAGACAATGGGAGCTGGGGCCCTGGGACCCAGCCTCGCACCCTTCCCTGCCTGGAGGGCGAGAGCCAGCCTGGCACTGGGGCCTGGAATCACAGCCAGTGTGTCATTTGCGGTGCCTCGGGAGAACGGAAGGCGAGAGGGCCGTGGTCCCCGTCTAGGGGACTTAGCTGGGGACAGATGCCCTAGAAAGTGGGGGGCAAAGCCATCTTCATTCAGTTCCTCCTGTCCAACCCAAGTCGCAGGCTGGTTCCCTCTTTTCCTCGACCAGAAGTGGCTCTGCTGGGCAAGAGGACGGAGGCACGTGGATATGCAGGCAGGTGGTATATGAACGTTGGTCCTGGCTCTACAAATGGTGGGGTGTTAAAGGAGCCCTTAACCTCTCTGAGCCTCAGTCTCTTCACCTTCAGCAGTCTCCTTTGACTAGCGCTTGCCCCAGGGTGATTCTGCCATCGAGAGAAACCTTACGTAGAGGTGTGATTGTCAAGCAGCTGTGTCCAACCAGGGAAGTGACTGCTGAAGTTTCTACAACCGTTCACTCAAGAAAGATCTGCCCAATCTGTGAGAGGGGTAGTGGTGCTCCTGCAGGAGGGAGGGAGGGTCTCGAGATACGTGTGCCACTTCACTGGGAGGCTTTCCCTCCTTCCCAACCCCCAGGAGGCCACAGTACCCCTCCGCAGCAAACTCCCACACTGGCAACTATACTCATCCCAGCTGGTAAGAAAATGTTGGTTCTCTTGTTGATTGTTCCCTTTCCTTCGGACTGTAGAGTTAGTGCACCTAGCGCTGACACATAGTAGGTACTCAACAAACATTCACCAGTGGGTGAATAAGTGAGTGAGGTCCATGAAGAAAAGCGGAGGCCAAGGGCTGGTCGGGGAGGGGCTCAGGTTGGAGACACTCAGACCCACCCGATCGGTCCTGGGCGTGAGGACCGATACACCTGTCATTCACCCACATGCCCGGTCTCGCTCGGTGTCTTGTCCTAGCTGACT
The DNA here is from genome assembly GCA_026225945.1 of Cricetomys ansorgei. NCBI lineage: Eukaryota > Metazoa > Chordata > Mammalia > Rodentia > Nesomyidae > Cricetomys > Cricetomys ansorgei. The sequence goes on along the minus strand of JAMJFZ010000165.1, from coordinate 682,738 downwards.
CACAGAGAACGACCTTGTCTGCCTCTCTGTAGATTCAAAGGCTACGGATGGAGAGAGGGATGGGGTTCCACCCGAGTACGGGGTGAAGGGGGTGACTCCAGCAGGGGCTGTTCCAGGCTCCCTGGGCTTCTCATGTCTCAGTAGCCTCCACCTCCGTAGGTGCAGCCGAAGCATTTTAAGCGGATTTTGAGGGAGCTGTGACCTCCTGTGCACAGTCACAGGCTCCGTGGACAGCATTGGCATTGCCCCTCCTGCAGCCCTGGTCCGCTCGTTCACGGGTCACCCAGATCTCTTACCCAGGGCCCCCCAATCTCCGATACCCAAGGAAGGCCGGCAGTTTGTTGTGGCCCATGCCAAGAGGCATGCGTCTGAGCCAGGGCTGTCTGGGCAGGAGGGGCACAGGACGTCCAGGGGCCCAAGGGTTACCAGGGTATCAGAGAACTGCCTACTCCTCTCACACGGCCCACAGCTGGGGGACACACTGGAGCAAGAACCTCCTCAGGGACTCGGCAGTGAGGCGGACGGAAAAAATAGATCTGACGACGGCGCTGAGGCCGTCCAGTGTGCAGAGGCCATGTGCTGGCTGAGGGTGTTCTATGACAGAGCCCTGGGGAAGAGAGAACCAGAGGAGGGGGAGGGCCAGGGGAGGGGGAGAACCAGGAAGAGGGGGAGGGCTAGAGGGAGGGGGAGGGACAGGAGGAGGGTTGTGGGGGCAGAGGGTGGGGAGGGCCAGGGGAGGGGGAGAACCAGGAAGAGGGGGAGGGTCAGGGGAGGGGGAGAACCAGGAAGAGGGGGGAGGGCCAGGGGAGGGGGAGAACCAGGAAGAGGCGGAGAGTCAGGGGAGGGGGAGAACCAGGAAGAGGGGGAGGGTTAGAGGGAGGGGGAGGGTCAGGGGAGGGGGCGAACCAGGAAGAGGGGGAGGGTCAGGGGAGGAGGAGATCCAGGAAGAGGGGGAGGGCCAGGGGAGGGGGCGAACCAGGAAGAGGGGGAGGGTCAGGGGGAGGGGGAGAACCAGGAAGAGGGGGAGGGTCAGGGGAGGGGGAGATCCAAGAAGAAGGGGAGGGCCAAGGGGAAGGGGAGGGCCAGGGGAGGGGGAGAACCAGGAAGAGGGGGAGGGGGAGGGCTAGAGGGAGGGGGAGGGACGGGGGAGGGTTGTGGGGGCAGAGGGTGGGGAGGGCCAGAAGGAGGGGGAGGGCCAAGGGGAGGGGAGGGCCAGAAGGAGGGGGAGGGCCAAGGTGAGGGGAGGGCCAGAGGGAGAGATAGACATGAGACAGAGGGAAGAGAGGAGAGAAAGAGAACTGTAGGGAGACAGCGATTGCTCCAGGAGGAGGAAGAGGAGGAAGATACTGAAGGAAGCTCTCAGAGACAGGTCACATGAGATGCTAACATGAAAAGTGGAGTGCAAAGCCATCTCATCTGTACACAAGCGGGAGATGAGAGGGAGGGAGAGGGGTGGGCCCGGGGAGGGGTCTGTCCCTCGTGTCAAATGCAGTCTGGCCAATACTTGTTAATACAGGTAGACGCTTGGGAGACAAGATCATCTATCTAGAGCAGGAGTCCTCCTCGTGCGACTGTTCCCTGGTGTCTGCGATCGCACGCGTGCCTGTGTATCAGTGTGTGGAGGAGGGCAGGGCTCTGCTTCCCCTCAGCCATCCCCATGTCCCCCTTGATTGTCTGCAGCCTTCTTACTGTTGGGCCCAAGTGGGAGTGGGGTCCGATAGTGGGTAGCACAACACAGGCCCTAATTGGGGGGGGGGGCGGTGCACAGAGCTGTGAGCAGCCAGGGCCGGGGCTGGGCAGGCAGGGAAAGTGAGCTGAGAAGGGCCACTTCTCACTGCTGTTCACTTGACACTCTCTACCCAGAAGCCACCTGTTCAGCCATCAGTCACCCAAGGAAGACACAGCTTTCCTGAAACTAGGAATTGGACAGAGAGTCCCGGGAGGAGGTGTGTGTGGGGGAAACGCCTGCATTTGCCACTTCCAGGGGCCCCAAGGCCCTCCCTGGGCAGGCTGGAGAGTCAGCGCTGGCCTCCGAGAGCTAAAATTAAAATACACCCCGGATCTAGCATGAACCTGGTATATTTGGGGCCACGAGGGGACAAAGAAGTGGCCACTTTGCTGGTAATAAAGGAACAGCTTGTGCCAGGGAGTAAGGGCAGGCGTGGGGTGGGGGTGGCGCTGGGGCCTGCTAGGGTTTGGGGGGCAGGCAGGGCAGCTGGAGCGGGGAGGGACCTGGCTTGGAAGCAGGCCTGGGGCTCTGCCCAGTGGTGGCACCCTGGCCAGTGCCGTTCCAGCCGTGCCCAGCCATGCCCCGCCTCGGATGGCTTGTTAATTTCATCGTTTAGCCCGTTTATGGTGTTCCCAGTTGCTGTTGCTTTTATAAACAAGCATTTTGGTGACCTTCCCCTCCGGACATCAGCTCCACAAGAATCCCGAGCCCTGAACATTTATAAATAAGCCTTCTCTCAAGTTCCACAACAGGTGTGCCCTCCCCCCTGCCCCCCTCCCCTGTCCTGTCCGAAAACTGAACAGTTTCACCAAGCAAAGGGAAGCGGCGCGGCCTGTCTTAAAGGGGTAACAGGTCGAGTGGAGGCCACATTCAGCCTTTCTTAAAGGGGTAATGGGGGCCACGGTTATAAGGCGGGGAGGGATGCTGGTTCACCTCCTCCTCTACCTTCCTCAGATGGGGGTCTCAGAGGAGAAGGGCAGGCTAGCTGGTAGATGACCCCCAACAGCACTGCCTTCAAATGCTCTGCCTTTCCTTGGCTGATGGAGTACATGGGAGTCAGGCTTCACGCAAGGGAATTCCCACTAGGACCCATCCTGTCCCCTCCCCCATCTGCTTCCCCCCTCTGCACCCACTCCAGGCAAAAGCTGGCCACCTCACACACATGTGTTAAGCATGCGTTTCTTTTATTCTTCAGACACGTCTGGAAACTCTTCGGAGCCATATCCAGCCTGCCTTCAAGAAGCAGCGTCTGACATATGCACGCATGCGTGCATGTGTGCGCATTATGTGTATGTGTATGCGTGCATGCGTGTATGTATGTGTATGTGTCAGGGAGTAGAGTACAAACTGAAAGATGTGTGCCTCGTGGGTGCCAGGGTTTGTAGCCTAAGTGGGCAGAGCTGGTCCCAGGAACAGAGAAAGGCCTTTGCCCCTGGACTAGGGGCTAGAGCGTCCTGGAGAGGCTAGCTCTCAGACTGAATCATCTCACAGGGGTGACACATCCCAGGCAATGGAACTGACTGGGTAAGAGAGCACAGACAATACAGCCCCTGCGGACAAGGAAGACTTTTGGTATGCCTGGTGCTCAGGGCTTCAGTGAGAGTGTGTGGAAGCAGGGACTCTGTACCCTGTGATAGAGCCCTCCTGTCCTGACCGCAGTGCTGGATTAGGTCGGAGTCAGGCCTGAGAGAAGAGAGGTTTACAAAGACCCTTCAGTGTTGGTAACATCAGATTGTGTTGTTGAGGGCTGATGATGATGGTGATGATGGTGATGATGGTGATGATAGTGATGATGGTGATGATGTTGATGGTGATGATGATGATGGTGATGATGGTGATGGTGATGATGGTGATGATGGTGATGATGTTGATGATGGTGATGGTGATGATGGTGATGGTGATGATGATGATGGTGATGATGATGATGGTGGTGATGGTGATGATGGTGATGATGGTGATGATGGTGATGTTGATGGTGGTGATGGTGATGATGGTGATGATGGTGATGATGGTGACGATGTTGATGGTGATGATGATGATGATGGTGGTGATGATGATGATGGTGGTGATGGTGATGATGGTGATGATGGTGATGGTGATGATGATGATGGTGATGATGGTGATGATGTTGATGGTGATGATGATGATGGTGATGATGGTGATGATGTTGATGGTGATGATGATGATGGTGATGATGGTGATGATGTTGATGGTGATGATGATGATGGTGATGATGGTGATGGTGATGATGATGATGGTGATGATGATGATGGTGATGATGGTGATGATGTTGATGGTGATGATGATGATGGTGATGATGGTGATGGTGATGATGATGATGGTGATGATGATGATGGTGGTGATGGTGATGATGGTGATGGTGGTGATGATGGTGATGATGATGATGATGGTGATGATGATGATGATGGTGATGATGGTGATGATGTTGATGGTGATGATGATGATGGTGATGATGGTGATGGTGATGATGATGATGGTGGTGATGGTGATGATGGTGATGGTGGTGATGATGGTGATGATGATGATGATGGTGATGATGATGATGATGGTGATGATGATGGTGATGGTGATGATGATGGTGATGGTGACAATGATGAGCTCTGGAAAAGAGGGATGAGAAGAATGGGGGAGGTGATGATAGAACTGAAGATGACCATGGTGTTTGGTGATGTGGATGCTATGAAGATGGTGATGGTGGTGGCTGTGGTGGGGATGATCAGAGCGGTGGTCATGTGATGGTCACAGTGGTATCTGTGGACTAAAGCTGTAGCTGGCGATGGCGAAGGCTATGATGGCGGAGGCTGTGATGGCAGAGGCTGTGATGGCGGAGGCTGTGATGGCGGAGGCTGTGATGGCGGAGGCTGTGATGGTGGAGGCTGTGATGGCGATGGTGGAGGCTGTGATGGTGGAGGCTGTGATGGCGGAGGCTGTGATGGTGGAGGCTGTGATGGCGATGGTGGAGGCTGTGATGGCAATGGTGGAGGCTGTGATGGTGGAGGCTGTGATGGCGGAGGCTGTGATGGTGATGGGAGTGGCAGGTTTGTGATAACACTCATGAAGTAAGCCGCTGATGGTGGCGAGGGTTGTGTTTGTCACGATGTTTGAAATCATGGCAGTAGTGATAGCGATGGTGGTGATTATGATGGAGATCACGGTGTTTGTGGTGGTGGTGATGGTGGGCAGCGGTGGCCGTGATGATTTAGAGGAGATCATGGTGTCAGTCGTGGTGGTGGTGATGGTGGGCAGCGGTGGCCGTGATGATTTAGAGGAGATCATGGTGTCACTCGTGGTGGGGGAGATGGTAACAGCGATGGCGTGATGATACGGTGTCGTAGTGGTTACTTTGCTGTCTGTGGAATGAAGCCAGCATCCACGCTGCTCGCATGCTCACGGAGACCAAAGACGTGGTGATGGTCTTGATGGTGGCTGCCATGGTGACCAAGTCGATCTCAGCAGCTCTAGGCAGGAAGGCGGGGAGCCTGATCACGTCCACCGTGGACTGTCAAGGTCACAATTCAGTTCTTAAAGCCTTGCCTGAGGCTCAAGGAGAGGACAGAAACAGATGGAGAAGCAAAAAGGCCTCGAGGTAGGACTGAGTGCTGAGTAAACTGGAACCAGTTAGGGCTCAGGACTCAGGTTCAAGTCTGGTTCTTGGAGACCTGGGGGAGTTGTCATCTGTCCGGCTTCTAGCCTGGGTGCCGGGGTGATCTGTAGAGGATTAGTATGAGGCCTGTACTCTCCGAGTAGACATGAGCTGGGGCAATGTAAAGTCTTGGGGGTAGCCTAGGGTCTGGCAGTGGCAGGGGCACCTGGGAACTGAGGACTCCCCATCCTGCATTTCAAGGACCTAAAAAGAATTCTTAAGCTGGGCAGTGGTGGTGCACGCCTTTAATCCCACACTCGGGAGGCAGAGGCAGGCGGATCTCTGTGAGTTCGAGGCCTGTCTGGTCTGCAGAGTGAGTTCCAGGGCAGCCAGAGCTACAACAGAGAGACCCTGTCTCGATAAAAACAAAAATGAAAAAATAAAAACAGTTCCTAACTCAGTTTAGGGAGATCTGTCCGTCCGTCCGTCCATCCGTCCGTCCGTCCCCGCCCCGTCTAAGATTAATAGAATTGCAGTATTTCTCCCTTCCCTTTCTTTTCTTCAAACCCTCCCGTGTACAACCTTCCCCTGGGTCTCTTACAACTCATGGTAGCCTTTGGTACGGGACTGGTGTTCATGATCGGAATGAGGACTACTTCCCTCTCCTTTAGGTTTCCTGTCCACTTGTCCTTCCAGCCGGTTCAGTGGTCACCTCTCTTCCACGTGCTCCTCAGGCTGGCTTCAAACTCCTGATCCTTCTGCCTCCCAAGTGTCGCAGTTACAGCTGGCTCAGGAGTGGTGCTGGTTCTCAAGCAGCCGCAGATGGTCACCCATCTCCCCGGGAGCCTTGGTGACCTCCGTGTTCCAGCGCTCGCTGGAGCCTGACTTGTCACATAGAGACAGATCGTGAGCTTGCTGTGGTCAGGAACCTCCTTTGACCTCTAGCTCCAGATACCCAGCAGAGCCTGTCATAGGGTGCCCAGAAAATGCCAGGAGTGTTGATTTATTGGGATCACTGGCTGATTCAGGGCTCCTTTGCTTCCTCTGAGGCCCTCTGGAACTGGCATTCTCTGGTGGGCACAGGTTGGGTCCCGGGGGAAAAAGGTCACAAAGGCGTAGGTCTGGATCAGCTGCCAGTTTCGGGTGGAGATAGAGGATTGACATAGGAAAGACAATAACCTTGTGGCTACTGTGGATTAAGTCTTCCTCCTTCTAAAACATCAAAAGATTTTCCTTTGTGTGTATGAGCGTTTCGCCTCCATTACAGTGTGTTCGCAGAGCCTGCAGAGGCCAGAAGAGGGCATCATATCCTTTGGAACTGGAGTTACAGACGGCCGTGAGCTGCCAAGTGAGTGCTGGGAACTGCACCCGAGTCCTCTGAAAGAACAACCAGAGCTCTTAACATTGAGCCATCTCTCCAAACCAGATTAAGAGCTTTTTAAAGCTTCAACTGTCTGCCCCAAGAGGTGGCAGCAGCTGGACACTGTGAATTCAATGACAGTGGACCACACTGGCCACACCCACACTTGACTTGTCTCTTCTTCATGGGCTGAGGCCTCTCTTGAGTTTGCTTTGAAACAGCCATGATTGGAGATACGGGCTACATTTCGGCCAGCAGGCCGGGGAGTCTCTGTGGGCCCTTCAGGGAGCTGTAGACGCTCTCTCTGTGTCTGTCTGTCCCCGTGATCAATACAAATCTGCAGTATTATCATTGGCAATACCATTAAAATAGAGTCCACAGGGTCAGAAAAATGTTCAGTCTGTAAAATGCTTGCTATGACAGCGAGAGGCTCTGAGTTCGACTCCCAGAGCCCATGTGAAAAGGCCCGTGTGGTGGCAGCCTCTTGTAAACTCAGTGCTGGGGAGGCGGGGACGGGAGGATTTCTGGGCCTTGCAGGCCAGCCAGTCTAACTTAACAGGGAGCTCTAGAGACACTGTCTCAAAAATCACCAAGATTGAGGGCCAGCAAGATAGCTCAGCTGGTAAAGGTGCTTGCTGCTAAGCCGATGATTTGAGTTTGATGTGTGGTTAGAAGGAGGGTGAACAAACACAGTGGAAGGAGAGAACTGACGCTAGCAAGTTGTCTTCTGACCCCTAACACATGTGCCATGGCATCCTTGAGACACACACACACTCTCTCTCTCTCACCTTTGTTGGACCAGAGATTCACAAAGAACAGGGCACTTTCATGCCTACGTGTGTCTGACCCTTAGAACAATCTCCAGGGCCAACAAGACAAGAATAATAGTAACAGCCATGCTGCATGCTGGCTGTGTGCCCGGCTCCGTGCTGAGCACTCTGAGGATGTTCCTCCTGCCTTCCAGCCTTGGCCCACTAGAGCTGGCCACTGTGCCCGGCGCGCTCCACCGAACAGTCCATAAAGGACACCCTCTATTGCTGACGTGGAAACTGAGGCCTAAGGTGGCGTGTGAGTATAGGGGGTCTGAACCCAGCTGTACCAATGTCACCAGCACTCGGGGACTTACGTGGTCAGCCAAGTAACATATATATATATGTGTGTGTGTGTGTGTGTGTGTGTGTGTGTGTATGTGTGTGTGTATATATGTGTGTGTGTATCTGTGTGTATGTGTGTATATACACACACACCTATATACATGTATATATACACATACACATATGCGTGTATATATTATATACATATGTATAACATATGTATGTGTGTGTATGTCCCTGTGTATTAATGCATCTGTCTATCTCTGTATATCTTGCTAGTCACCCTCCGTGTCACATGGTGATTCAGGACTCAGGACACAAAGTCCCTGTTCTCAAGGACGTCATCTCGTAGGTGGCAGACTCAAGAGAAGCGGTAAAGAAGCTTGTCAGTCAGTGAAGCATGAAGGTTCATTCTTGGACCTTCTTTAGTTTTAGTTATGTGACTGTGTGTGTGCATGTACATGTGGGTGCATGTGCGTGTATATGTGAGTATGTGTGTGTGTGTGAGTGTGCGTGTGTCTGTATGTGTATATGTGTACGCATATGTGAGTATGTGTGTGTATATTTGTGTATCTGTGTGTGTGTGTATCTCTGTGTTTCTGTGTGTGTCTATGAATGTGTCTGTGTGGGTAGCTTTGTGTGTGTATGTGTGTGTGTGTGTGCGCATGTGTGTGTGTGCACCCTTAAACATATGTATGCACATTCATACCTACAGTCCAGAAGATAAGCTTGAGTGTCATTTTCTTCCTCTTCCTTATGTTGTCCCAGAAGGGACAGGGTCTCTCACTGAGCTGGAGCTCACCCGGTAGGCGAGGCCGGCCAGCCCGCCCAGGGATCCACCCATCTCCACTTCCCGGTGCTGGGGTTCCAGGTGCCCAGTGCCACACTTTTGTTTTTAAAAACATGCATTGTGAGAACCAAACTCAGGCTCTCGTGTCTGCAAGGTAAGTACTCTGCAGCCTGAGCCATCCCCCCCAGGCTCCTGCTTCAGAGCTGACACACACCATCAGGAAGGCTTTCCCGCGAGCTGTCCGTTTCCATCAGCCTCCTTTCCTCTTTCCCTGCCTTCCTCTTGGTACTTACTTAATATTGTCTGAATTACGGTTTGCTTAGCTTATGTACGTTGGTTATCTTCTCTTTTACTACCTTGGAGGCTGGGCACCAACAGCTCAATCGATTTGGCCACCACGGAGCCAGATTTACCCTCCCGTCTTCTGGTGCCAGGAAACTGGACAGGAACCTATGAGGCAATGCTCTGCCGACAGGCTGCACAAGATGGCGATCGCAGGGTAGGGGAATGAAAGAGCCCGTGACTGCAGTAGCTCACTGCTTGTAGGGACTCGTCACTTGTTGGGGGGGGCAGGAACAAGACCTAGTACCCCCCCAAATGTTGTGGGGCTGGAGAGAAGACTCAGTGGTTAAGAAGACATACTGCTCTTGCCGAGGACCAGAGTTCGGTTCCCAGCACCCACATCAGACAGCTCAAGACTGTCCGTAACTCCGGGGATCTGATGGCCTCCGTGGGCACTTCATGCGTGCGTGCGTGTACACACGCACACACACACACACACACACACACACACACACACGCACACTTAGAAATAAACCTTAAAAACTATTTTGTGACCTATAAAAATGATACGTCATCCAAATTCCAATGTCTGCGAATAAAGTTTTATTGGCGCACAGCCTCGCTTGTTCGGTTGTATGCTGTTGGTGACGGCTTCCGCCTCTAACAGCTGAGCTGAGCAGCAGCAGCAGGGACTGCGTGGCGTCCTTTGCTCCTCTGCTCATCGCAAAGCACCCTGTCACAGCGCTAACTCACTGCTGCCTCCTGGCACGCACAGCCTCAGCGCGTGCACCCTGCTGTTCACCAGTGTCTGCGGGGCCCCTACCTTAGCAGGTGGCTGACCTCAGCCTTACAGAGAAGGTTTCATGGAGTAGAGACACTGTGCCTGCTTCTTATTAATTAACTCTACTTATTTACTGAGTGTGCTCGCTAGTCTTGTCCACTTGACAAGATCTAGACTCACCTTGGAGACAAACCTCTTAGCCTGTTGGTAAGGGAGTTTCTAGATCGGATTAACTGAGGTAGGAAGATTAGGTTAGTTGAGAGAGGAAGACCCACCCCCGACCGTGGGCGGCACCGTTCTGTGGACTGGGGTCACGGACTGTGTCCCCACAAACCGTGAGCTCAGATAAACCCTTCCGTCTTTAGGTAGCTTCTGCCGGGTATTTTGGTCACAACCCCAAGACAGAATCAACCGATACGTTGGGTATACAGAGTAGAGCTTGGACTTCTGCGTCCCGACGCGTGGCAGTAGCAAGGCCGGATTTACCCTCTTGCCCTTCAAGTACCAGAAATGACAAGCTGCGGGGCAATGCTTTGCGGATACTGGACCGCAGGCTGTACGGTCGACGATCCTAGGAGAAGGAGAGCGACGTCGGGCGACCCGGTGACCGTGGCGGCTCGCGGCGTGAGGACTCTCTGGACCAGGGCACGGACGAGGAGGAGACAAGGATGAAATGGAGCTCGTTAGCCTTTCTGAGATGAGGAGACAGGTCGTGGAGTTCACGGAGGAGGAGAGGAGGAAAATACGAGAGAGCACGAGAGACCTAAGGGGGTTGTCCTCTCGTACAGCTAGACAGGAAAGGACCCCTACTATGTGGGGGTGCTGGGCAAAGCCCTCAAGGGTGTTGTCTGGATTTTTCCCAGACGAAGGCCACTCTGAACTAACGCCAACAGAGTTTCAAAGCCAGTCTTGACAAGAGCGAATCTGTCACAGATAACATAGCCACACTCGGAACAAAGTCAGAAATTCTCAGAAGCCTACAGCCAAACACAGCATGCAACAGCGCAGTTTTAAAAGTGTTGTCTGAGGGTCTGGGCACGTAGCTAGATAGAAGCCTTTGCATGCACAAATTCTGTACAAATTCTGTCCCCAGGACAACATAACCTGAGCGTGGTGAATAGCTCACTCCTGGAATCCCAGCACTTGGGAGGCAGAGGCAGAAGGATCAGGAGTTCAAAGACATTTTGGGCTAGGAAATGATTTTGAGGTCAGCTTGGGCTACATGAGACCCTATCTTCCATTATAAAATAAAATATTAATTAAATAATTGGATAAACAGTTGTTGGCGGGGCTAGATTTCTTGAGGTTGGAGGTTACGGATGCGGAAGGCTGTAGCGTTAGAGTTGGAGGTAAGAGTACGAACTCAGGGTTAGACGGACAAACACAGAAAGCATTGCAGAGATGCCGTGCGCGTGGGCTGTTAGTCTATTGAGAGGGCTGTGTAGCAGTCACCCTGGTACCCACAAGCATCCCTAGCCATGTCTTGGCTTTAAATTCCATTGTCTGACCAATGGAGAAATGGAAGGATCTAGGTCCTGAGCAGAGAGCACACAAGATGAGGTAGCGCTCCTAACAGGACAGGGCTGACCAAATAGACGTTGGAGCGACCTTGCCGGAGCACTCCCGGACCCAAGCAGTGACAATTGAGACAGAAAACGGGTGGCTCATTTAAAATCATTCCAAAATAAAAATGCTATTTTAAAAAATGTCCTGAATTCATTAAAATTTGCCCATGGATACTTAACATTTTCAAGGACGTGAAAAGTAAGTAACTGAGAAAAAATGATCACAGACCCAAGGATACAGAGCAACCATGACAAAAAAACTCATTGTAAAAAAAGTGGTCTGCTCTGTTTTGTCTTTTGGGACAGGGTCTTATGTAGCCCAGGCTAGCCTCCAGCTAGCTATATAGCCTAGGCTGAACTTGAACTCCTGGTCCTCCATCTCTACCCACTGTGTGCTGGGATTCCAAGCATGTTTGAGTAAGACTCAATGTGATGTCTGGGTTAGCCCCTGAGACAGGAAGACCCAACACAAAGTGCAAAAAGAACAACCACACATCCATAGACGACACAGAGAATAAATAGAGGAAAATCTTTCTCCCAAAATTCCAGAAATACATGTAGAGACACCCCAGAGGTGGTGTAGTTTAGTCCACAACCCTTTGAGGGTGAGCCAGGCTCTTTAACCAGCTTCCAAAGAGGAGGGGAAAGGGAAGGCAGAGCCTTTGCTATGGCTAATGGAGAAACCCAGCAGGCAGCACAGGAACCAAGCCACTGGCCCATTTCACTGGTGATGTCACTGAGATATCGTATGGTGCATGAGGAGGGACTTTCACCTTCGTATTCTTTCCTCAAACACCTAAATCCAGTCTGATCATGAGACAGACGGCAGCTAAACCCAGACCGGAACATTCTCTAGGATATCTGTCTAAAATGCCTCAAGAATGTCAAGGTCATGGGTCTAGTTTCCTGTTTGATAAAACACTCAGGCCAATAGCAACTTGGAGAGGAAGGTTTATTGGGTTTACACTTCCAAGTTATAGTCTGTCATTGAGGGAATCCAGGGAAGAAATGAACTCAAGGAGGACTTAAACGCATACTGTTTGCTGGCTTGCTATCTGTCTCATGCTTAGCTTATTTATTTATTTATTTATTTATTTATTTTTGATATAAGATTTCACTGTGTAGCCCTTGCTGGTCTGGAACTTACTATATAGACCAGGCTGGTCTCAAATTCATAGAGATCTGCCTCAGCCTCCCTGGTGTGGGATTAAAGGTATGTACTATCACACCTAGCCTAGCTAGCTTTCTTATATAGCCTGAGACCACCTGCCTAGGGGATGGTACTGCCCACAGTGGGCTGGGCTCTTCTGCATTAATTAACAATCAAGCCACCCTCCACAAACATGACCACAGGTCAATCAGACCTTGGCAATTCCTCAACTGAGATTTTCTCTTCCCAGGTGATTCTAGCTTGTGTTGACAATAAAAACTAACCTGTACAGTGGTGAACAATGAGAAGAGTCTGAGACGTTGTCACAGACCAGCAGATTCTGGGGAGCCATGACAATTAAATGCATGTGATGTTCTACTTTAGACCCGGGGATAGGAAGAGGAAATTAGTGGAACAACTGGTTAATCCCCGAAGTTTGGAGCTAGTTTGCAATAACACGTCAATGTCAGTTTCTGGAGTTTTGACAAATGTTGCTTGGTGACATGTGATATTAGCAATGGGGAGCACTGGACGGGGTGTGTGGAAATTATCTGTACTATTTTTGAAATTTTGTAAATTTAAAATTATTCCAAAATGTAAAGTTTATTTTTAAAAAATGTCCTAAATCCAATAAAAGTTACCAGGCAAGCAAAGGAGGAAAACATGACCCATATCTAGGAGAAAAAACGATCAATAGAGACAGACCTAGAAATGTCACAAATGGTAGAGTTAGCAGACAAGGACACTGGTATGCCCTTCATATTCAGGAAGGTGAAGAAAGTTAATAGCACGGGGAAAGAAATAGAAATGTTAAAGGAAAGCACCTGACATAAACTTTTGGACTCCACATGTGCACACATATATACAAACATGCTTATGCACGCATGCATATAAACCTGCACACACACATGACCCACTACTCTACCACACGATTTGTGTGTATGTGTGTGTGTGTATGTGTGTGTATGTGTATGTGTGTGTTTATGTGTGTGTATGTGTGTGTATGTGTGTGTATGTGTATGTATGTGTGTGTGTATGTGTGTGTATGTGTGTGTATGTGTGTGCGTGTGTATGTGTGTGTATGTGTGTATGTATGTGTATGTGTGTGTATGTGTGTGTATATGTGTGTATATGTGTGTATGTGTATGTGTGTGCGTGTATGTGTGTGTGTGTGTGTGTGTGTGTGTGTGTGTATTAAATACCAAGACTGGGGCTAGAGAGGTAGCTTGTTGTACTTGGTGTACTTGTTGCCCAAGCATGAGAGAACCTAAGTTTGGTTGCTCAGCACCCATATGGAAGGATAGGTGTGGTGCTGTGCCTCTGTAACCCTAGTTCTGGGGAGGTAGGCACGGGAGGGTCCTTGGAGCTGCGAAACCAGCTAGTCCAGGTTCATAGAATCCGAGCTCCAGGTTCATAGAAAACCTGTCTCAAAAAATGAGGTGGAGGGTGATGGAGGAAGGCGCCTGACATTGACCTCTGCTCTCCACATGCGTGTGCGCACACACACTACACACACACACACACTACACACATACACATACATACACATACACACACATACTCACATACACACATGCACACACACTACACACACACACATACATATACACACACATACACACACATGCACATGCATACACATACACACACACATGCACACACACTACACACACACACACACACACACACTACACACATACTTTAGAAATCAATTCACTAATTTAAAACAATAACAACAGGGACTGGGTCTGTTGCTCTGAGGCGGAGAGCGTGTCCGGCATGTGTACAATCTGGGTTCAATCACCAGCACAGACATAAGAAAGACTCAATTAAAATTTCAGGAGATATATGGAGTCAGCATTTGGAATGTCGTACACGCTGGATGGATTAGCAACGGGCTGTACACCACAGAAAGAAATTTCAGAGACCTTAAAACCACAGCGATAAAAAGAAAAGAAGACCACAGCGATAGAAACGAGCTAAAACACACTGAAAGACTGGTGTCAAACCAGGGGCTGGAGAGGTGGCTCAGTGGGCAAGAGCACTTGCTCTTGGAAGCTTGAAGACCCAAGTTCGAAGTCCCGGAACCCCCACAAAAAAGCCAGGTACAGGTCAGCTGTCGAGAGCATTTATTGCTCTTGCTGTCTGCTTTCCAGCAGTCATGTTGAGTGGCTCATAACTCTTCTGAACTTGAGCGTCTGTTCTTAGGCACACACACACACACACACACAGATTTTAAATATATATATAATAAAATAATAGAAATACATTTATTTTAAAAGCCAGACTTGGCTATGCGTGTCTGTAATCCAAGTGTCAATGGGTAGAAATTGGCAAACCCCAGGAGTTCACTGGTCAGCACCCCCAACCCTGATGAGCTCCTGGTTTGATGGGAGACCCATCTCAAGGCATCAAGGCAGACAGCAATGGAGGAAAGACACCCCACGCCCTTCCCTGACCCTCGAATGCGCATCGCACGGACACTACTGCACAGGTGCATGTACCCTTCCCCTGGGGAAAAGAAAAAAAAAAAAAACAGTCCATAAAATGCAGCAGGGCCTCAGCAACCCACAGGACAGCTCAGGACTCCCACATACATAACTGAAATTCTAGATGGAAAAATGGGGAGAGAGAGAAAACATATTTGAAGAAATAATAGTACGTTTTGAGGCCAGCCTGGTTTACAGGACATCTTATGTGAAAACAAAATTTTTTTAAGAATTAAAAAAAAGAAGAGGAGGAGGAGGGGAAGGGGGAGGAGAAGAAGAAGAAGAGGAAGAGGAAGAGGAAGAAGAAGAGAGGAGGAGAAGGAGAAAACACCTTTTGTTGGGAAGGAGGAGCTCAAATGAACCCAAGGAGAAGAGATCCGAAGAAAGGCGTATCTGGACACGCCATAGTCAAATGTCTGGAAACCCCACCTAGTAGGTCTTCCATAGCCTACACCGGAGGCAGTAGCTGAGAATTTGGATGTGGGAGATGCATATTCTGTACTCAGTGAAAATCTATCTCCATCACTAAGCAGCTGATGACCTGAGGCTTTTGAGTGTGGACCAAACGACCTACCTCATTGCTCTGAGCCCGCTTTTATTAATGTTTCTTAAGTACCCGGTTGCCTAATCTATTAAGCAGGATAACATATAACATCTGTCATCTCAGTTTTTTTTTAATACAACTATATTTTATTTATTTTGTGCGTAGGGGTCTGTGTGCATGCCAGAGGACAGAGGTCAGAGGACAACTTGCAATAAGTCAGTTCTTTCCTTCCACCGTGCCGGTCCTGGGGTTTGAACACGGGTCCCCAGGTTTGGTGGCAGTTACCTCTACCTGCTGAGCCATCTCAGCAGCTCCACCTCAGGTTTTTGTGAGACGTGTGCCAGAATATACAGAAAGAGGTGTGTCCAGTGCCACAGCACAGGACAGCAGATGGTTCAGGCCCTCACGATGACCTATTCTTAAGTCTTGGTCTCAGGGAGAGAGACTTGTGTGGGCCCAGAAATGGGGAGCCTGAAGGGCAGAGGTGCTCAGGTTTGATCTCTGCCTTGTGAGTTCTTAGCCAGCACTCTGCAGAACGCCACGTGGGCCCAGATGAAAATTCTCCCATTTTTGGACACAGCGAGCAGCCATTGAAATCTAAGAAGTCCCTGCTGAGAAATGTCCCTGCTGTGAGCGCTGCTGGGCGGGTTAGCTGGCATTCCTTCTCCTCCATTGAGCAGAGTTGCGAGCTAATAAATATTTCAGAATTGGCTGTATTCAATCCAGCCCTTGTCCCGTTTGACGTCTGTTCTCTCCGCTTTCAGAAGGAGACAGGTGCAAAGCATGAAAAGAGATTTAATTACTAAACATCCCCCCCAACTCCTGATATGCAAACACATTCTAGGCTGTCCACATACCTACTGCACATGGTCACGCAGGCCCTGTGTGCTCACTCATGTGCGGACAGTCCTGGGCACACATGGATCCCTGACCTGTTAGTGTTCACATACCAAGTACTCTCTCGGAGCAGTGCCGGGCTCGGTTCTGCATGCTGGACACAGCTCAAGCACCAGCCGTGTTTAAGCGCATGGCACATAATACATGTGGGCACGCTTGATCACGGCAACCTTGGGTGTTAGTGGGGGCTGGTTTGTAGTCAATGATCCTGAGTGTCTGTGTACGGAAGCATTTCTAACACGCCACACAAGCATACTGACACCCAATTCATCTTTATACGTGTGTTTATTGGAAAAGCGAAAATTTAAAGGTCTTGTCATTGTCTAGCCTTGGATACTTTTCACCGTGGAAGAAAATGAGGTCATTAACAGCCAGGCAAATGCAAGCTGGGAGTTTAGGACTTTCGCCTTAAAAATGGTTTTCCTTGACATTTAGGAAGGGCGCACAACACACGGGTGCACAGCTGAGCTCGGACCTGTAGATCCATGTTATTCTGTGCTGAAAGTGTCTCTTTCCTGGTGTCCCAGAGACTGCCATGCATATCACAATATGACTGTATCTCAGATCGTTGTACAGATCATTGTACACAGACACACATGCACACATGCACACACACACACACACACACACACACAGCGCTGTGCTGGGAACCTCGGTCTCTTTCCTTCTCTCTGGGACCTTGATGCCTTCCTTTCAGGTGGCTGGGGACTCAAAGACCTGGCAAAGGTCTACATGATCCAAGACATACAGCCAGTCAATAGCCAGTGTGTAGCCCCGATGTGGAGAGGGGGATCTTGTCTCTGGGACCACGGCAGTGGTGTCAGTTGGGGACAGAGATGGCTGGGAGAGAGCAGGCAAAGGTGGACAGACTCACAGCCCTTCGGTTTCCTTAGCCACCTTCAGGGTTGGCCAGTGGCCTAGGGGTCCAGGCAATCTCTCCGAAGTGCTGGAAACCCTCAGCCTGGACATTTGAGAAGCCCTCAGGGCGGCTGGCATCTGATCTGCCCTCCACTCACACCTTGCTCATAACTGACAGGAGACAGTGGGCGTCTTCTTGAGGTCAGGGGAGACCACGAAACCGTTGTCTGTCCTGTACCGCGGAGCAATATTGCAGTGCCTTCTTCTCAGTGGGTTAGACTCAGCCCTTGGGGGCTAGCCTCAGCCTTCAGTAAGGCAGAGCCCAATCATGAACTTTTTTTTTTTTCTTCCAGGCAAAGCCATTGCAAACAGACAGGGTTTGGGAGGCTTTGAAATAACTAATCTTGGGAGACTTTCAAATAACCAATCAGTAGGCCCTATGGAAATGTATGCAAATGAGAGATGCAAATCAGCACTGAGTCTTTTTGCATCTGCAACCAGCGGGACCACCTGCCCCGGTGATCTCTTCTTCCCTCTGACAGGAAGGAGGGGAGCTTGGAGTCCTGCACAACCAGGACATCTCCTGGCCCAAGCCCTCTACGCACTAACACCCCCACAGGCTTTCCTGCTTGGCAGTGAGGGGGGAGTCCTCTGCTCACCCCAGCCCCAGCTAGCTTTGTCTCCACACTCACGCTCAGCCCAGCACACACTCAGGATCACACACCTACCTGCTCTCTGCACAGACATTTACACAACTGTTTGCATTCCTGACCTACCCATGTGCCTGGAGACTCTTGTACACACTCAACGTCGTGCACCCTTGTTTTTACACGCTCATAGGCATCCATACCCTCAACATTCCCACACTCATTCATGTATGTTTGCACCCTTACACATATCACTTTGAACACCCCCACAGGAGACACGCCTGTACACACGGAAGAGCCTGTGTGTTTGTGTCTCATCCAGGTCCCTAGGAGAGGCAAGGGGTCACCTGAAGTCTGCCTGAGGCCTAGCTTGCTGTGGGCTTTCCTGATGGAGGTGGGGGGGCCACCACAAGCAGCCGTGCCAGGCTCTGGGATAATGCCTCCCTCAGGAAGCGGTAATTGAGGGGTAGTGAATTAGATAATCAACCCCGCCAGGAAGTGGGGATGTGCCCGGGTTGCCTTTGTTCCTAGAACGAGCAAGCTTCACACTGTCACTGCGGTGGGGAAGCTAGGGAGGGACCCAGTCAGGCTAGAGCAGGGATTCCCTTACCCTTCATCTGCTGTCTGGTCTCACCCACAACAGGGTAAACGGGGCATCATTAGGCTTCCAGCCCACCGATGGGGAGGTTCGTGGAGCCTGTTGGACCTGGAGAAGCTGCCTGGTTATATAATGCTGTCTCTTCCCTCAGTGTGTAGCAGAAGCTTCAAAGAGTTCAGGAATGAGGTGGACCTGAGTTCAAATCTTGCCTCCTCTACATTATCTGTATAAACTCTTTGAGCCCCGACTATCTCCCGGACTGTTCCTGTAGGTGGGATACCCCTGTGAGGTTACCATGTACTAATAACTGTATTTGCTCACACAGTGACCGTGGACCCTCTGCCCAGGCCAGGTGGAGAAGCCTTCTATACAGCCTTGCCAAGTCTTCCTACCAACTCCATGAAGTCTCTGGCCATTATTCTTCCTATTTATAGGTGGCTGAACTCAGGCACCGGGCATCATCCAAATGCCTGGGGTCGTGCTCCAGGAAGAGGCAGAGCCTGAGTTTGAACCCAGATCTCATGGTGGGGGAGGGGGGCATGTGTCCCAGGCTGCATGGTATCTTGTCACTCCAAAAATGAAGTTACAGCAGTGGCATGTAAGTGGGCAGCCACCCTTTCCAGCATCTCGGTGGCCCCATATCCCTCTCTTCCAGGAGCACCCACTGGCCTCCATGCCCACCCTGGGCTCCTTCACACACACAGCACCGCTCTCCATCAGGGCTCTGGCTGGGGGGAGGGGCTGAAAGTTAGGAAGTTCCCACACAGACCTCCCACAGACCTCTGTGACTGCCCTCTTAGGCCTTGGTGAGGGGGGACACTGCCGGACACAAGGGCTTCACCGCCACACCCGTCTTGGATACCGTAGCGATTGGAACTCCACACCCATTCCCTGTCTATCCCCACTGTACAGATGCAAACACTCGGGCCGGGGATGGCGTAGGCTTCTCCGGGCCTCGGTTTTTCCTCTGTGTAGCACAGGAGGCTTGGATTTTCTCCCCATCCTTTCTTGAGTCTCCCATTTCTGTCCCCCATAGATCCCTGGTGCCTTAAGGCAGAGTGTAGAGTTACTCAGACTGAGCTGGGCTGAGCACACCCTGGTGGTGGGGGGGGACATGTTCCTTCCCCAGGGTCTCTACCCTGTTTTCTGTGGGGTAAACTTAGTCAAGGTGAAGGAACTAGGCACCCCAGAGCCCCCCAGAAATCACAAGCAATGGGGCTACCGCCTTGTATTGGGCTCCCAGTCCAGGAAGGCAGGACCTGCTCACTGGCGGGACTTCCCAGGCTGCGGTGTCCTCACGTGTAAAGAGGTATTTCCAGAGGCTTCTGGAAACCCACTTGCATGGCTTGTGGGAAGGGCTCCTTACCACCCACCTGTTGGCCCCTCTGCCTGGCATGCTCGGTCTCTTCTGGGACCGACCACGCTTCTCAAGTCTCTAGCCCTACTATAGCAGAGCATGGCCGGAAGGGGGGGCGGGGGGAGGTGTGCAAGCAGAAAGATGTGAGTTGTTCGAACGGGGGTGCGGATGGGGTAGAGTCCAGGTCTCCTCTGATTCCCCAGCTGAGAAGCCCACAGGTCACCTTCCCCAGCCAAGCCCAGTCCCAGCCAAGTCCTGTGCCCCTCTGGCCTACCCTAGGGGGTGGTGGTAGGCAGTCTGCCCGCCCACCTGCTCAGGGGCCACAGGCGGGGAGGGGCGGGGCCTCGCGCCGGGGCGGAGCCTGACTGTCCCCTGCCCCTCCAGAAACCCTGCTTCCCACCCTAGGCTGGAAACCTGACACCCGAGGCCCATCTGCTCACTGAGCTCGTCCACAGCCCCTGGAGGCCTCCGCCGGCGGCAGCCTAGCCGTGATTGTTCCCCGCTGAATGGGCAGGCCTGGTGCCCACACCAGGTGCACCATTGTGCCGGCTCTGACACCTGCCCGGCGGGTCGCAGGCCCGCGAGCATGTGGACCCTAGCCTGGCTGAGAGGAGCTGCCTAACAGCCTCCCAGGGTGGGGATGGAAACTTCCAGGTCCCTGCTGCTCTCAGGGTTAAGTACCCCAACCATACTCCGAAACTTTGCCTGCTTGTTTGGGACTGTTCCCAAACGGATTGAAGGGGATTCTTTGTCCCCTCTTCCACTGTCTCAGCCCTGGCAGGGCAGGGGCGCAGCCACTGTCACTCAGCCTCAATTTCTTGACTGTAAAATGGGGCTAACAGCAGAAGCCACCAAAAAGAGCAGCTGGAAGATCAAAAGACACGTTGAGTGATGGAGAAAAGCAGTTATTACATGCAGACTAGCAGTGTGCAGGCAGGGGCCCGGGGGAGCTGGGCTCAGCCCCACAGGCCCGCCCCGAGCCCCGGCTACCCCCCTGCCTGCCTCCCCTTGCCCGGCCTCCCGCCCTGCTCTATGAAAATTTAATGCCGGGTAATGACAGTCTGGGCTAATGAAAGAGGCTTCTCTTCTGGCAAAAAGAGAAAAACAAACAAAAATCAACAACCTGCAAGGGGGCATTAACTTTTCATGAGCTCACTCCCCAGTGACACCCCGCCCCGGCTCACCCCGGGCAGCAGCGCCAAGCTCCCTCCTTCTCTACTTCTCTCCGGAGCTGGGCTGGGCTGACAGCTTGGGGACACAGCTGGAGAGGTCCTGATTCTTTAAGAGTCATCTTCTTGGGGTGCCTCTGTGGGACACCTGCCAGTCTTGGGGAAGCGGGATCCCCAAGGGTTTGGGGGAGCTCCAGTTGGGGGCTCCGGGATGGAAGTACCATTGCTCAGAGTCCTCTCTGGGCAGCAGGTGGGGGTGGGGGGATGCAGACCAGAGCCAGTGAGGGGACAGGATGAGCTCAGGTGTCCGGTCCCTGTATCCCTGTCCCACCCGCCTCATCAATCTGCAGTGAGCCTGCCCCCAGTCCTAGCTCCCCTTCTCTGACTGCAAGTGGATAAAGAAAAGGGCAGGAAGAGTCGCTCCCTGTCTTTCCCTCTCTTTGTGGTGTCCTGGAGAGCCATTGGCTGCTGCCTGTGATATCCTGAGAGATGCGACAATTAATTTTCTTTTAATCAAGGTCGGATGAAGTAAATCGGCACGGCTGTGCAGCCCTTCATTTTCTGTTTTTGCACTGGTGCAAAACAAATATGATCAAATTACGCTCCTTCTCACCTTATTGAATTAGGAAGCATGACTGATCAGAGGGAGTGGAAAGGCACTATACCATGTAGAGGACCCCCCTCCCCCATCCTTCCCTGCCCTAGCCGCCATCTCTCTGGGGTCACTGGGTCTTAGGGAACCCTGGAGGATATCAGAGGGCGGTGCTCAGCGTAGTGGGTGCTAAGCAAAGGAGGGAATGAATGAGTGAGTGAATGATGTAGTGGTAACCGTGTGTGTGTGTGTGTGTGTGTGTGTGTGTGTGTCAGTGGGTGTGTCAGTGTGTGTGAGTGTATGTGTGAGAGTGTGAGTGTGTGTGTGAGTGTGTGTTTAGGTGTGTGTATCCAGTGACAGGTCTTTCCAGGTCAGAGACCAACTTTTGGGAGTCCTCTCCTGCCATGAGAGTTCTGGGGGTTGAACTCAGGTGGTTAGCCTTTGCTGTTGAGGCAGGAGCTCCCTTTGCTACCGTGCGGCTTCCTGGCACTGTGACAGAATGCTCTGAAGAGGGTGTATTTCAGCCCACAGTTCCAGGTCACAGTCCGTCACTGAAGGGCGTCAGTGGGCTCAAGTAGGAATCGAAATCGAATTCATGAAGTGCTGCTTACTGGCTGGCTATCTGGCTCTGACTCAGCTCTCTTACACAACCCAGACCCACCTGCCTGGGGATGGTGCCGCCCACAGTGGGCTGGGCCCTCCCCCACCCACAGTGGACTGGGTCCTCCCGAATCAGTCAGAAGCCGAGACACTCTCTCACAGAGGTGGCCACAGGCCAATCTGATTTGGGAAATTCCTCAATTAAGGTTCCCTCTCCCCAGAGACTCTAGGTTGTGTCAGGCTGACGGTAAAAACTCGCACGCACAGCTGTGTACCCCAGGCTAAATGGCCTGCTAGCCCTTGGAGTATCAGCAAAGGAGTGGATGAATGAATGAATGAGTGAGTAATGCGGTGGTAACCGTGTGTGTGTGTGTGTGTGTGTGTGTGTGTGTGTGTGTTCAGGTGTGTGTACACAGTGACATGTCCTTCCAGGTCAGGTGGTTAGGCTGAGTGACTGATAGCCTTCCATCTTTGCCTCCCACCTCATTGTAGGACGGCTGGAGTTACAGACGTACGGTATTGTGTCCAGCTTCTGCGTGGCTTCCAGGGGTTTGAACTCAGACTGTGAGGCTTGTGCAGCAAGCACCTTTTTAGCCATTTACCCACCCCTCATATTTTTTGAGACAGTCTCTCATATAAGCCCAGGCTGGCCTCAAGCTAACTATGTAGTTGAGGATGATCTTGAACTTTTGATCCTCCTGCTTCTGTCTCCCCACTGCTGGGATTACAAGAGTGGGCTGCCATGCCCGGTTCGTGTGGTGCGTATTAGGCAAACCTTCTGTCTGCATAAGCCACACCCCTAGCCATCGAGGAGACATTTGAGAGGCTCTGAAAAGGTAAATTAGTGCTGGCCCAGGGACCTCAAGGAGAGAGCTGCCAAGAAGGAACACTGCATCCTCGAAGGGTAGGCATCAGTAATGCCCTCAGCTGCTGGACACGATGGCAGCCAGCTGCCTGGAAGGAGAGGCTGCTTCAGGGGCACCTGCACCCAAGTCTCAGCTCCATCCTAAGACAGTTTAGTGTTTTGTCACCCTCCTTGAACTGAGGATGGACATGTCTCTCCAGTCAGAGCTAGCTGAAGTCACACAATATGGAGATGACCTCATAAAGTAGGTGTGTGGTGGCTGTCGCCTAGCATCAACTCCTTTTATTAACATGTGTCCGTTTCTGATACAGTTGGGCTTGATTGGGAAAGGCCTTGAGTCTCGTGCCCAGAAGGTAGTGGGATGTGGCTTTCCCATGCCGAGGGTGGGCCTGACCCATGGAGTTCAGAGCAGGGCTGGCCATGCTGGTGTCTATGTATAAAATGGTCTCGCAGATCCCGGGAGACAGGGAAGGACCTCCTGAGCGTCTTATTCTAGAGCAAAGGCTTTCTAGAATATGGGCTATCACCCTTCTATGCTCGGGTGCCGTTGGCTTGTGGTTATCAGGGCAAACCGGGATCTTCTGCTCTTTGCTGTGGTCAGGGTTCTGCCCTCGGTGTTGGAGGGGGGTCGTTGGTAATAGACATGGCCACTGCTCTTTGAAGCTTTCAGCCTCGCTCATCACACGTGGTGATAAATCCCAGGAAGAGGCATGTGAGGTGATACCCACATGTGAGCACATGTACACCCCACAGGAGGACCAGGCAGAAGAAGACTGGGGGAGGGGCAGAGGGCGGGGAGAAGAAGCCTCCAGGAGCAAGGCTGCTAACCCAGGGCCTTGGCTTAGAGAGCATCCTGAGCCAGCGTGGGTTGCTTGGAAGAGGCCAAGAGTTTCCAGTTTGCGGGGCGGGGGATTCACAGTGTAGATGCAAAGAGGAAGGCTCAGGGCTGAGGTGAGTCCCTAGGGTGCCAAGGATCCATTTGTCACTCCAGAGAGAGAGGCCTACAAGAATGTACCTCAACTCAATTCTGGTCCTCAGGAACCTCTGGGAAGCCCCTCTGAACACCCCAGGGCCTGCCCCGGGCCCACAGAACTACTCCTCTTAAGTGGATAATAAAGTTTGAGGCTCGCACCATGTGCCACCTGCTGCGATAGGCAGCCTCCGGTAAGGCTGGGATCTATTACATTGGGATCTCGTGACCTTCGACCTCCTTCAGAACTCGCTGTGTGGCCCCAGAAAATTCCTCTATCCTCCTGGGCCTTCTCTGCCTCCGGGGAGTCAGTTGGCTGGCTCTGGATCCTCAACCTGGGCTGGGGTGTGAAGAGGGGAAGTGCCTGAGCCCTGGGGCAGATGGGTGAGCCTGGGCATCGCTCCAGAGCCCTCTTGGCGTGTGCTTGTGTCCGGGGGCCTGTGGGACCAGTCTGTGGGTGGGGACTTCTCTTTGCAGCTGATTCATCACTCCTGGGGTGCAGCAGTGACCCAGATGGGCAAGATCATGACGTATGTTTATCTCTGCCATCTTCCCAGTACCTCCCCTTTCCCTTCCTCTTCCTGCTCTCATCCCTTCCTCCAGCCATTGGGTGTGACCCTCTGACCTTCCTACTCGGCCCCAAATCCCTCCTGTGCTAAATAAGGTCCTCCACCTAGGCCTCCCATCTCTTCTTCTCTAAGCTCACCGACAATAGTCATGGCTGTCACTAATTGAAGGCTGACCTATTGCCAGCCACTTTGCATATATTACATTTAATCCTTCTATTGGCCAGGCTGATTGTTACTATTATTATCCCCATTTTACAGATGCCAAAAAGAAGGTTCAGGGTTGGGCAGCTCGCCCCGAGGTTAGGACTAGGGGTGAGCACACTGGGTGGCACAGATGCCGATGGTCATTATCCTCCCGTGATGCTTTGTTCCCTCTCGTCCTAACTCCCCAGGGGTCCCCATGCTCTCAGAGCCCCTTGCCACAGGAGTCTCACCTGCTTCCCTTAACACCCACTTGCCCCAGATCCCACCCAGCTCATCCCATCCATTCAACCAGCTAATTCAGGTTTCCAGGAGCTTGTGAAATCGGGCAGAGGGCTGATCCAGGGACCAGGCAGGAGGAGGCAGTGAGTAGTCTCCAGTGAGCCCCTCAGTCTGCTCCAGGACGGAATGGGGACGGGGCTGGAGCTGTACCCACTACCAGCTGCTGCCCTCCCCAGACAGGGCTGGGGACTTGTGCTTGGAGGAAATGCCCGGGGAGGGGAGGGGAGGGGAGAGAGGGGGGAGGGGTGCGGGGGCACCCAGCTGGTGAGCAGTGATCCTTCTTATCCAGCATCAGGCATCAGGAGTCCCCCTGCTTCCTCAGGCTGGAGTTTCATAGCTCGGCTCACTTTCACTTTGGCCTCTGATCACTCCAGAGGGATCCAGTTGGGCCAGGGAGTCCTGCTGTTGGGAGGGGCTGGGAAGAGTGGGTTCCAAGGTGACACCCCCTCCTCTGTCTCATGCACACATCTGCCACCAGACTTGATGCTCTGAGGACGGGGAGGGCCCAACCCAAGCGTTGCCTCTGCTCTACTCCTGGGACTAGCTCTATTACTGTTTTCCAAATGAAAATAGCTTTGCTGGATTGTTTCCCCGTCTATATCTGTTGCATGAGATCCAGGCACCACACACACACACACACACACACACAAAATCTCCCAGCCTTCCCCGCTGTGGCGGAGGCAGTAACAGTCTGCATGTATCTATGCAGAGATCTCTTCAAGAACTGTGAGCAGGTGCCCTCTGCCCTGCCGCCTGGCCTGAGCTTCCCACTCCGGTGTGTTTTTAGATGTTTCTCTCCATCACCACGGTAAAAGCCCTGTTTAGGGATGGTGTGTGGCTCCCGATGCTTTGCCCAGTTCCCTCGCTCTGAAGCCGTTTCCAGCTTTCCGGTCACAGTAGCCGTCCCTTTTTGACTCTCCTCTCCACGCTCTTCCTGCAAGGCCCAACTCAGGACCGTCTTCCCCGTTCTTTAGCGCGCATCTGCTGATGGGAGTCTCGGCTCAACCAGGCCGTGAGCCGATCTGGGTTGCCAGAGAGTGTGCCACTGTAGAGGAAGCCCGGGTGGGAATTCAAGGCGCCTGGGCACACACGTCCTGGGTGTGCCAACCGCAAGGGCAGGACTAACCTCTTTGCCTTGTGAACCTCAATTTTCCAATGGTAAAGCAGGAGAAGATTAGACACCTGCTTGGCAGGGCTGCTGTGAGGAGGCCTGGGGCTCAGGGCTGTGAGCCTGCTCAGGACCCATCCTGGGCTTTGGGATGTGACTTGAGAGAGGCTGAGCTGAATCAGAGACAGGGAAGGTAAGGTGAGGCAGGCGGCCTGAGCCATGTGTGAGGGACTCGGCAGGATTCCTTCATCCTCACACCTGTGGACCTTCCCCACCATGGCTTCATGCCGAGGAGGACAGAGCTCAGGGCCTCAGGCATGCTAGGCAGCTACTCTACCACAGAGCCAAGCTTCCAGCTCCAATCTCAGTTCTGTTCCACACTTCAAAAACCACACGCTGGCACCGACGGCTCTGTAGAAAGAACACTGGTAGGGGGAGTGTGAGGAGCTGAGTTCAAATCTCCAGAACCATCGTAAAACGTCAGGCACGGTCACACACCTGTAACCCCAGCGTGGTGGGAAGGCAGTGAAGGCGGCACTGCCAGGTTGCAGGTTCCTGGCATGGCTCTGGGCTCGGTGAGGGACCCTGTCTTTGGGGAATAAAGATGAGAGTGCTGGAAGAGGACACCCCGAATACTCCTCTGGTCCCCACAGATACATATGGGCACGTGCAACACACACACACACACACACACACACACACACCACACAATTGTGGCACAGTGAAAGAACACACCCAGGACCTAACATGTACACCGTTCCCTGACGATCTGACTGTGTGAATTAACTGCTGGTAATATTTTCTGGCATGGGCCTGAAGGAAAGGTTCTGGGCCTGGTCCTTAGCAAGCAGGACTTAAGCTAGATTTGGAAGGGACTGGTCCACCACTGAGATCCAGCATCCTTGCGGTGGGTGGCGGAGGGTGATGAGAAGAGATGCTGGGATGATCTCCAGCTGTGTCCTTGATAGGTAGTAGTCTTGGCGGTATGGTCCTGAGGGTGAATAAGCGGTGGGGTCCAGTTGTCCTTCGGTTCTTCCGCAGGGAGGGGGAAGGAAGGGAGAGAAAGGGGGCAGGGGCTGAGCGGCAGTGTGTGGAGTGGGGGCGAGGAGGTGGAAAATGTGCTCGTCAGCAGTGGGCAGCCCGGCCAACACTGGGAGCTGCCAGGCAGGCAGGCACTTTGAGGGCGAGCGGAGGGAGAGGGCCAAAGAGCCCAGTCGAGTTTTAAATCTTTGGCAGGACCAACTCCCACCCCAAGAACCCGGTCTCCCGCCATCACTCTCGTGGGGGGACCCTGTGTCTGGGGGTTCCTCCGTTGTTCTTCCTCACCCCCTCGCCGTCGCCATCTCCCCAGGAATGTCCTTCATCGGGCCCTCGGGGTCCATGTCACCCCACAGCGCGCGGGCTCTGTGCCACTGTACACTTCGGAGAATCATTAGCAGAAGTCATTAGCTGGAATACAGCCTCCTTCATAAATCTCCCCTGCACCTGGATCGTTTGTCCGCGCCTAATTTCCATCTCCCGAACTTTACGGTTTGTCCCTCGTTTGATGAGCGTTTCTCCCATCAATTGTGCCGTAAGTGCTTGCAGAGAAAGACCCCTCGCACTGACCCCATCTCTGACGGACGGGTTCGGGCTTCTTATCCTGCGTGCGGGGGCGGGGGGCTCCCCGGCCCCCTCCCGGGCTTGTCCCTTAAAGGGCAGCTTAAAGACACTGTGTTCCTAGACTCCCTTGGGGATGGGAGGCAGAGCTGGGTCCAGCAGCTTAGACGGCAGGGGAAGGAGGAGGGCGGGAAGGAGGAGGGCGGGAAGGGCCCCTGTGGCCGGGTGGGCGCCCTGGGTTTCTAGCTCGGACCTCAAGTATGCTGCTTTCTGTCTCGGAGCCTCAGTTTCCTTACCTGACACATCTCGTGTTGTGTGAAACGGCCCATGGTTATTGTGAGAGTCGAGATCTTGTTCATCTGCTCAGTTGTCGGTTCACACATTCAGTAAGTATGTGCTCAGTGAAATAGCCAAGGCTCCCAAGGCTGTTCTGAGGGGAAAGAGTCAACAGAGACCCACGCGCTTATGCTGCTGAGAGCCACGACAGTGGTTCGAGGCTCGGGACCTACGTGTCAGGGAAGATGTGGATTTGACTGACCCTTGAGTCTACCAATACGAGCAGTATGAGCTCAGGCAAAGCCATTTGACCTCCCGGAGGCTCGGTTTCCTCGGCATAAACGTGTGTGTGCGCGTGCGTAATGAATGCCTCCTCGGTGCGCAGTCTGTCATCCTGAGGGTTGGTCCCATCCCTCTGGCAGGTTGCCAAGTACCCGGTGACTGTTTAGGAAAACGCGGGAGGGCTCGAAACAAGGGGACAAGCTCTGCGCCTGGGAGGCGGAGCTCCAAGTCTTGCTCTGATGCCCAAGAGCCTTGGGGATGTCAGATGCACCACACATTAGAGGGGACAGGACTCAGGACTCCCCTGCGAAGGAAGGGTGTGGACCCCCAGGAGGTGCTTGACCTGAGGTGAAGGTGCTGAGCCCTTCGAGAACCTCCCAGCCCTACTCTCTGGAGGCAAATCTGCCAACAGGGAGCCCTCTCCGGCCATGACACATGAACCTCTGGATGTGGGGACATAGAGTTCACCCCATCGCCCACGGAGGGTGCTAACAGAAACCAGGGCTTCTCCAGGCCCTCCTGAGGTGGTTGGAGCTGGGGTGTGGCTGGCAGAGATGCCATGTGCCCCATCGGGACTCGTGACGGGGTGGGGGGCATCAGCAGAGGAAGTGTGGAGAGGAACACCTATTTGAATGTTCGGGCACTAAATGGTCCTTTACCTGGAAGGCAGGGGTGGGGCAGGCCCAGCCCCGTGATCACCTCAGCTGGCATTTGTAGAGGTGTCCTTAATTTGCACCGTGGGAGGCCGGGGAGCCTGCCAGTTGGGTGTATAAGTCATGTGGCTTCAGGCAAGTTGCTGAACCTCTCTGAGCCTCAGTTTCCTCCCTTTTAAAACAAGAAGGATAATAAATCTCACAGGCTCCGTACGCAGTTGGCAGCCCTAATTATACCCCTCTTACTACGGCGCCTGGCGCACACGGGGAAACACTCAGTAAATGACGGCTGTCATTGGCCCAAGATCTGTGCTAGTCATGACATACCGCCTACCTACAGGGGCAGGGTATTTATGTTCGCTTTTTCACTAATTAGAGAAGTTTGTGTAATCAATTTACACCCATTTTAAAGGTAGAGAAACTGAGGTCCCAAGGCTGCTCAGAACTAAACACAGTTCCCAGGCGTACCTGGGAAGAGTCCAGGCCTGCCTTCCATCTTAACCATTCTGCCTGTCGGCAGACCCTGAATTCCCAGGAGCTAAAAACAAAAGACCCAGGATTTGGATTCGTCAACACACTCCCACGCGTGACTCACCAGAGCTTGGGATCTGCCCCAGCACATCTCCACCCCCACCCCCACCGCCACCCCTCAAGGCTGGCAACAGCTGCCCTGCTGACCTGAGGGCCTGGGACAGGGGTGCAGGAAAGGAGTGGGGCACTTCATCTCTGACCACCCGAGCAGAGCATAGTGGCCCCAGGGGAAGGCTGTCCCCTCTCGTCCTTGAGGGTGTGGGCCTCCAGGGACTCCCAGGCAGTAGTGCCCTCTTCTGGGACAGGAGCGTGGAGCTGGGGGTGGGAGTGGGGTGTGGGGCCCGGCGCCATGGGCTGGAAGCAGCTTGCAGATTTTACAGGTCATATTATCTTTTATGGGCATCCTAAAAAGAATGTCAGGCTCTGGAGGGATCTCTCTCTCTCTCTCTCTCTCTCCCCTCTCTCCCTCCCCCCTTACATCATTGCAGGCTCCATCTCGAGATCAATGGCCTACACCACCCTACTGGGAGCTGTCATGGTCCCCTGATGAGTGTGGGGTTCCAAGGGCTGTTGGCTGCTTCTCTGTAGGGTGGGGTGGTGTGTACGAGCCACAGGCTCTCTCCTTCAGATCAGGAAGGGCTCATCCAGGTGGTTCGTCCGCTCTGTCCTGGAACAGACTCTCTCTCCTCCCCTCCCCCCATGAAGTCTACACTGGAGGCCAACTTAATGTCAACACTCATCTATCTACCCACACTTGGGGTGACTCTGGGTCCCCATGGGGATCCTGAGCCTTGCCGCCCTCTTCACCCTTCCCCTAAAAGCCTAAAATTCCACCTCCCAGAAGGAAGACCAGCCCTGGGACCCCAATATACCAGTGTTGGAACCCAGAAGCCCTGAGATCCTTCAGAACCCACTGACCTTTAGTGCCCTGTGTTTGGGGCTTGGGTTCCTCACCTGGAGGGAAAACACCGTTCAGGAATAGATGGCAGAAAGATCTAGAAGACAGGTGTATCTGTGGTTCAGGAACAGTTTAGCCCAGAGAAGACGCTCCAGAATCTATTTCCAAGGCACTCACTTCAGGTCCCAGCGCTAACATTTACTACCCTGAGCCTCTGTTTCCCCAGGCAGACAATGGAGATAATGAAAGTCCCAGTCCTGTCAGCTTGTTGGGGAAAACTGCTGCGCTCTCCCAGCATGGCACACAGTAAGTGCTCAATAAATGTCCTCGATCACAGTGAATGTTGTTGGTCAAGTGGGCATGCCCAGGCACCTGCTGTCTACCCTTGGGGGACTCCAGGAAGAGGGGAGGTGAACTGACACGGCAGTGAGAGGCAGTGGTGTGGTACAGCAGGAAGAACTGGAGGCGATGATACTGGGGGAGGGGGCAGGGGTGTGACAGCTCTGGGATGGTTAGGAGAGAAGCAAGTGACGCCCAGGAAAATTAGGCAGCGGGCCTAATGAAAACCAGGCAGCGGGCCAAGTGAGCAATGTGACCTTCTTCCAGCTTCCCCCTTTTCTTACTTTGGAGCCTGGGCAGGATGGAGCAGGGTCTTCCATTCACCTGGGACTCTGGCTGGATGTTCTGTGAGGACCGTATGGGGGAGTGGGGAGGATGGACAGGGTGGCAGGGTGGGCTGGGGCCAGGGGTCTGGAGACGCGGTGTAGGACCACACAAAGCTGGAGAGCTGGCTCTGGCCTTAGGCAGGTTGTAGGGCCTCCTAGACTTCCGGAGAAGTTCCAACACACACCCGTTGTTTCACCCATCAGCCAAGGCAGGGCCAGAGAGGTGTGGTCCACCTGAGGGTGTCTGCCGGAGGAGTCGTAGCCTTCACGGACTCCTATCTCCGCTCTGGCTGACTTCCTTTGCTCTGGGATTCAGTAGAGAAATCTAGCCCCCACTCCCACTCACGAGGGCTTGGCTTTCTCAGGCTGGGTCAGCTCAGTTGCTGGGATGAAGGTCTCAAACCTCGGCCCCTGTTGTGTTGCTAAGGACCGTCTCAGCAGGGCAGCTTGACAGTGAAGCGCCAAGAGTCTCTCCTCAGTCTTAGGTCTCCCTTATGTGGGAGTCTGACTCCTAGAACTCACACTAACTCCACGAAGGTGTCCTCTGACCTCTCAGATGTGAGCCTTGGCACGCACAACCCCAAAACATCACACATATACAATAATAATAAATAATATTAAGGGAACACTATTTAAGTTTAGTATATTATCCCAGGGATCAATGGTAGTGTACATATTTAACTGAAGGCTCTGGGTAAAATCCTTAGCACCCAAAACCCACAGGCATGATGGTCCATGCCTAGGATTCCCAGCAGGAGGATGGAGAGTTCAAGGCCAGCCTGGGGTATATGGTTTGAGGTCAGCTTGGGCTATCCAGCAAGAATCTGTCTCAAAAAGTAAAACGAAATAAATAAGAAATAACAAAAATAAAAATTTTAAATCCCATGGGCTGGGGAGATGGCTCCGTAGATCAAGTGTTTGCTCTGTCAGTGTGGGAGCCTGAGTTTGGACCCCCTAAAATCCACGTAAAACCAAGCATAAGGGGCCAGAGAGAGAGCCTCACTCTTAAGGTAGAGGACCGCGGTTCGTTCTCAGTATCTGTGTGGATGGCTCACAACCTCCTATAATCGCAGCTCCAGAGAGATCTGTTGCCCCTGGCTTCCACGGGACCTGTACACATGTGTACATGCCCACACAGAGATACACACGTGCACGCGCACACACGCAATTAAAACAAACATATCAAAACCAAGCTTGGTAGGGCACATCTGCAGTCCCAGTTTTGGGCTAGCTAGCCCTACATTTGCAGCATAAAGACAAAGAGGCCCTGTCTCAAAGGGGAAGGCAAAGGCTAACACGCCAGGTTGTCCTCTGACCTCCACACGTGTGCCGTGAGCACACATCGAGATAAAAATAAAATTCCTGACATGCAATCCTGTAATAGATTATGTTGCTTAAATAAAAGGCAAATACCTTGGGATGACGTGTCAGCTTTATCCTGTGGTTTCATCTTCCTTCAGGATGTGGCAATATCTTCCCAGGGTGGACAGCTTGCAAAGCCAGGGCTCACAGAGCCCAGTGGTCCATTCTGGATCTCAGGCTCTAGGTGCGGTGTAACCGGCACCTAGAACATAGGTGTTGAGGGAGGGAAGGAGGGAGGGAAAAAAGAAAGGAAGGAGAGAGGGAGGGAGGGGAAAGAGATGGAGGAGGGAGAGGGAGGGGAAGGCGGGGGGGGGGGGGCTGGAAGAAGATGGAATCTTCCTATGGAAATGGTATTCCAGCTGACACAGGAAGAAGAAACATTAAACAGACTGAAGAGAGCCAGCGTGGGCAGCCCACATGGAAGTCCCCAGGCAGGAAAAGCCCAGAGTGTTGAAGAAATGAAAACACATAATTCCAGCAGCTGGGAGGTTGAGGGACATGAGTTCAGGGTCAAGCTGGGCTACAGAAAGAGTCTGTCTTGAGGAAGAGGAGGAAGAGGAGAGTTGAATTGGGTCCCCTATCCCAGGTCCTCTCCTTTCTAGTGTGTTAACTAGGACAAGTCACTGGTTCTTTCTGAGCCTAGTTCCCCTGATCTGTCAAATGGGATAATAAGAGACCTATGTCATGAAGGCTGGAAGACCTGGGCCAGGGCACAGCACCCAGGCCTTGAATATTCAGTGGCTCCAAAAGTGACAGTGGCGTTTGTGGGCCTGTGCTTTATTTCACACCACGACCGCACGCTCTGTCCCAAACCCAGGCCAAGCTGCAGCACGGGTGTCCCCTCCTGTCATTCCACTCTTGAAGGTCGGACCTCCCCAAGGTTATCTCTGGTTTTCACTGGATTCTGTGAAGTTGCACAGGTCACAGTCTGGGGCTGAAAGTGTTGCTTTTTATAGCCTTCTCTGATGGCAAGGAGGCCTGTTGCAGAGTGGAATTGCTGCAGGGCCAGAGACACCTCTGGGGGCTGGGGGCCCCTGAGTCACACTGGCCTCACACCCCAGCAATCTAAGGCCCTCTCAGCCAGGCCTCTAGCTCTGTTGGAGTGCCAGGGAGGCTGGCCACCAAGGGAGCAGCGTGCTGGTTGGGAGCCAGGACCCTGGGGTCCCCACTTGGGAAGGGGCAAACTAATCATTCCGCTTCAGCCCTCAACCTCTACATCTGTAACATGGGAACGCTGAACCTCACTGCTCCTCATGGTGGGAAGTTTGGGGAGATTTTTCAGAGAGCAGGACAGGAGTCAGCAAGTCTGGAGGCCAGCACCCCCTCCCCCCATTAGCCATCCAGTGGCAGCAAAGGGGAGAGAAAAAGAGACAAAGGAAACGCTAGACGGGAATCGTGTCCCGTGGCTAGGGTGATGGTTCAGCCGTGTGTGTCTGAGAACCTGAGTTCGATCTCCAGGGCACATGTTAGAAACCTCCCAGCACATTTAGAAAGGCAGAGAGACAGACTCTCTAGGGCTCGCTGGCCAGCTGGTCCCTCGGCTAATCAGGGAGCCTGTGAGAGACCCTGTCTCAGAGCAAAATAACAAATCCCGAGGTAAATGCCTTCTGAGGAGTGACACCCAGGGTTGACCTCTGGCCTGCACATGAAGGCACACACACTTGTCCCTAAACATACACATGAACACAGCCACACCCTCAGCTTCCCAACTCTGCCATCTGTCTCTCTGTCTCTGTCTGTCTCTGTCTCTCTCTTCCCCATGTATTTATTTGTGGGGAAGGGCGTAGAGATCAGCAGACAGCTTGCAGGAGCTGGTTCTCTCCTTCCATCTCGTGGGTCCCAGAGATCAAGTTCATCAGGCCTGAAGGCAGACATACCTTTACTAGCAATCCCCATTTCTTGTTTTGAAAGACACATCAAGGGGAGGGAGCACCCCTGTGCAGCTGAGACTCCCTTTCCTCTCTAATGTCGTTATTACCCAGCCTGGATCTCTATCTTTAGAGGTGGGGAAACTGAGCCCGGAAGAGCTGATGCCTTTTGCCCAAGGTCGCTGGCCACGTCACATGGCCTAGTTGGGATTCCATCCAGGTCTGTCCCTTATGTGATAGGACTAGCTGGCAGCTCCAAAAATGGCAGGCAGTGGAGGCCAGAATGGGAGACTGTACCCCAGGGAAGGAGCCCCTGCTTGGGAGGCCTTCGCCTTCCTCCCATCAGCCTAGTGGCTGACAGGCCCACCAAGCTCTACCTATCTCTAGTGTCCCCCAAGAAGGAGGTCAGCTCTGGGGTCCCCACCAGGCCCTGAGAACAGCTTAGGGCTTGCTCAGCAAACCACGCTGCACTTTGACTCTCTCCCCGCCCACCCCACCCCTGCCTATGCCTCCCCCCCTCTCCATTTAACCTGGTCCTTATCAAAGATGATAACATTCAGCAATAATAAACTCAGGTCCACTTTCTCACAGCTGATTGCCCCCACGCCCTGATTCAGCGATCGCTGGCCCCTGTCCTATGCTAGGCCCAGGTAGAGCTCCGTGAAGCCAGCTCACCCCAGCTCTGGGGACTTCAACCCACATATCATCACCCCCATACCTGACAAACTCCCTGGGGTACATGAGGGGTCATGATGCAGACACCCATTGTGCCAACTGTCTCATGGTGGTTTCCTTGCCTCCAGGACTTGCAGAAAGAGCCCAGGGATGATCTGCACATCCCTCTCTCCTAATGACAGCAAGACTTTGGTTTGGTTATTTATTGAGTTCCCCCTTTACCCTGGATCTGAGGTGGTTTTGAGCACATTCTCATTGAGTCATGAATGATAGGTGCTATTCTTAACCCTGTCTCATTCAAGATGGGGATGGGAAGTCCAGGAGGTCACATTGCCTGCCCAAGGCCACACCAGTCACTCAGATCAAGGTTTCATACTCCTTGCTGCTGGGCTGAAGTGCCCTATGTCCTGCCTGCACCCTGTAAGTAAAAGCAGCAGCCATTGAATGCCCTTCCACCACAGAGGCTGGACTCCTGACCCAGGTCTACCCCTGTGTTTCCCAAGACCTCAGTTACCAGAGTTAAAAGTAGGGGTTCCTACTGCAGCCAGGGTCTGGGCCAACTGCCAGGCATGAGCCCGGGGTGCCTGCACCCCAGGAGACCTTTGTCCCTTTAATAAGTCCTCCTGGGTACAGGATGTCCCAGGGTGGAGGGCGCAGCTGCTATACCAGGCCTGGGCAAGCCCTGCCCAGGGCACTCCCCAGCCTCCATGACTGGGGGGAGGGTACCCTTGTCTCTGTCCCAGACTGTCGCCATTGCTTTCCCTGAGAAAGAGACCTATGACCTCAGCCACCCTAGGCAGAGTAGGGTAGACATGACCAGTATGGGCAGCATGGCTCTTTCCTGAATGTTATTTACAGGTAAGACATTGGCCCTAGTGTATACAAATGCCCCATCTCTATCCCATCCCCCATCACCCCAGAACGCATCCACCCTTTTCCCTCCCAACCCCTTTGAGCCTCCGCATGCTCCCAGGCCCTGCCCATGGCACCTCCCTCAGGAAGCCATCCAGATCGTGCTGCCCGCAGCAGCCCCTATTCCCCATTTGGGAGGCCCCAAGGGACACTCACATCACCCTGGGGGCCTACGGGCCAACTCAAGCACTGGACTCTACAGGGAGAAACAGAGTATCCACACATGGTTCTGGCCTTAAAGATGCTCCTGGACCATGAGGGAGGAAGAAGGCATCACTCATTCTTGGGGGGCTTTTTGAGGCAGAGTCCCTGCAGCCTCTAGGTGTCCAGGACTCTAGTGCCTGGGGCTGCAAGCCTCCTAGGCTCAGCTCTGAAAGTGTCCATAGTAGGTCCTCTGTTAGCACTTGTTGGAGAATCAGGCAATCGATGTGAGCTTTCAGGGAGTAGGTGATTCTGACACTCAGAAAAAGCCAGACTCTCTGGAATCTTAGACAGGTCCCTAGCCTTCTGAGTGCCTAGCTTACGGTCTTTGCAGCCACAGAGGCTGCCTGCTATTGCTCGGTCACAGACAGTGGTGGCAGTAGTTACACTGTCAGGTACTCTTCATGAGCCTTGCATATTTCCCTGCACCTCCTGGTAACTGTGAGAGGTAGTGTTGTTGAGCCACGCTATAAACAAAAAAGCAAAGGCACAGGCCCGCCAGGCGATCGATGTCACTGCTGTGAAGGGAGAGAGTCAGGATTTTATGATCGCACGGTCCGGCTAGGTTGAGTTGGGCCTGTTGTTGAATTCAAGCCCTGCAACGGAGAGGTCTCTTCATGCCTCAGTTTCCCCCTTTGTGCTAGAATGAGGGGGATGAGGATGAGTAGGCTTACAGGGCTGCTGGGGTTCTCAGGGAGAGGCCGTATCTGAAGTCCTTGGAGGGTTGAGGTGAGTCTCTTTGCGAGAGCTCTTGTGTAGTGCCTACATACGCAGGAGGCTATGAGTTCCATTTCCAGCACAGCAAGAAATGAGTGCAGCACAAGGAACCCTGGCCCTGCTTCCTCTCTGGGACTAGCCCGCCTGGCCTGTGCTGGTGAGTCCACACCTGCTTAGCACACTTGAGCTCTGCCCTGAGCCCATTTGCATGCCAGACTGCCTGCCCCAGCTGGAGAACTGGGCGCAGCACTGCCCTGTCCCTGCTGTGGGTGAAGAGAAGGTTGTGGGACCGACCGTGAGGTCCCCTCAGCGTTCCTACCTTCTCCCTGCTGGGACAGAGATGCTGGCTGCACAGGCTTGGGCGTCTGCGGGGTGAGGGAGTGGATGTCGACTCTGAACTTGCTCCTCAGCCCACTTCCTCAGCCCTTGATAAAGGTGTTTAATGAACAAACAATAAAAAGAGAGAGCCCATTTCTGGGGCGACTCTGGCCCCCCTGAAAATGTCAGTAGTAGTTCTCTTACTCGACCTCCTTGACTAGCTCTGGGTTTGTTGTTGTTCGTGTTGTTTGTGTGTGCGAGTGTATGTGAGTGTGTATGAGTGTTATGTGTATGTATGTGTGTGTGAGAGTGTGTGTGTGTGTGTTAGTATTTGAACGTGTTTGAGTGTGTGTGTATGTGTATGCATGCATAGGTGTTCCTGTGTTCTTGCTCAGGGGCCTGTGGGCATCAGAGGTTGATATCTGTGCCTTCCTCTATTTTTCCCTCTCCTTCTCTCTCCCTCTTTGTTTCTCTCTCTCATTCTCTCTCTCTGAGACAAGACCTCATCATTGAGCCTGTGAGCTCTGGGGAAGCCTCCTTTCTGCCTGCCTGTATTGGAGTCACAGATGCACACAGCCACATCTGACTTTTCACGATGCTGGGGCTGGAGCTCAGGTCTCCGT
The DNA here is from genome assembly GCA_026225945.1 of Cricetomys ansorgei. NCBI lineage: Eukaryota > Metazoa > Chordata > Mammalia > Rodentia > Nesomyidae > Cricetomys > Cricetomys ansorgei. Next base: position 645,057 of record JAMJFZ010000165.1, on the reverse strand, counting down.
GCTCTGAGGCAGATTCTCTACCCTCTCTCAGGTGAGTGCCCCAACCTTCTACTTCCCCATCTTCAATAGGAAAGGGTGAGCTCTGTTTTGGTTCAGCCTTTGGTCTGAAGTCCCCTCCCTCACTTTTGAACACATGGGGAAACTGAGGCTGTGCCCCCAAACTCCTGGTGACAGTGGAACCCAGCGTCCCCATTCTGGCCTGGCCTGTCTTCAAGGCGGTGCCACTGGAACAGAGTCTCCGCTCCCCTCTTGAGAGCCCAGCGGTATTTAGACAGCAGAGAAAAAACGAGTTCCAGTCTAGTGTTTTTCATTTTTTTGTCCTGAACAATGCTGTTTCTAGGCGGATTGTTAAGCAAATATTGAGGGAGGCGGAGCCCAGGGCTGACACCGGCCAGGAGACACTGTCAAAGCCACAGGTTCAGGGAAGGGGCTGGGGCTCAGCACCCATAGGCCTGGCCCAGGACTCTCTGAGTCCCCCTTGTCTGGCCCTTCCCAAACCTGGCCATCTCTGGGGAGGGGTGTTAAGGTATCGGAGAAAGGAGTCCTGACTCTGAAGAAAAAGGCATTGTGGGAAACAAAAACAAAACAGTTCTTCCTGATGATGCTCCGTCCCCCTCCTGAATCATTTTTCTCTGTCCTTTTCATAACAGGGACTCTGACCGACCTATCCCAATTTGTGCTACAAAGTAGGGGGTTTTCATGACAACAGAATTTTCATTGTTAAACTTGAGGTAGTCTCAAGTAAACCGGAAGGACTGTCTACCCAACCAACAGTGCCCCAGAGCTCTGAGGGTCAAGCCAGGAGTGGTGGTGCTGGTGGCCTCAGCTCTCGGGAGCTGGAGGCGAAAGGAATATTCAGGACCAGCCTGGGCTACATAGTGAGGGCTGCACCCACACAGTCTGGCTACTTACATGATGCAGGGTCTCTCACAAATAGATATGAATGAATGATGAGGGTCAGGTGGGAAGATGAATTAAAGAAGAAGAAGATGTCGGCAGCACCGGCTACTAACTCTTCATTCTGTGGTTACTATGTGGAAGACACCGCACACAGGGCTTTACGTGTATCTACGCATACCGTGGTACCCCCACGGCGAGCCTGTGGAAAGCGGCTAGAAACGGCTAGTCCATTTTACAGCTGGGAAAACTGAGGCTCAGAAACTGACTCATACAGGGTATATTGCCAGAAGGGACTCAGATCTAATTGGATTCCAAACCTTTGGATCTCATTATCATCTGCCCCACCGTGGCAATTGACCTTGGCTAACCACAGTCGGTAAAACTAAGGTCAAGACAGGTGGAGCACCCACTCTTAGACAGGTGCTCCCTCAGCACGGCTGTCCTTTGGGCCCCCACCCCCATCGTTACTGGGAAGCCTGCCTGCCTCTTGGCTCAGCCCTGAAAAAACACAAAGCAGCTGGCTTGGGAGAATAAGGAGCTTTCTTCTGTAGTGGCCTCCCAACTGGGTCTTGCTTTCTTTTGAGAGCCTGTGGCAAAGTCCCACAGACTGTGGCTTCCTCATTCAGAGAGAAAGAGAGAATCACATGCAGGGCCCTGGCATGCTGGGCAGGTTCTAGACCTCCCCTACCCCCACCCACCCCCGTTTCTGAGGGACTCGGGAGGCAGGAATTAGAGTTGGCCTAGACCCTCTTCTCACCAAAGGCTGGGCCTGGGATCATGCATCCAGCCCCCTCCCCACTGTCCCCATGCTTGGCTGGTCCTGGGACTGCGTGGAGTGGCGGAGGGAAGGGCACTGGCACCCTGGAGGTCTGTCTGAGGTTTCCTCCAGCGGCTGATGGCGGCGGGTACCGCTCACTAATTAATTAATGCTTAAGTACTTAGCATCCTCCTGCATCGTGTCAAACGAGGATTTGAGTCTTAATTCCCTGTGTAGGTAATGGTGGGGAGAGCAGCGAGGACTGAGAACAAGCCGTCCCTGCGCTTGGCTGCAGGCTGAGTGCTCAGGCTGTTGCCGGAGCAGAGGGAGAGCCTGGGGGCAGAGACCCTGGGATCTCTGGGCCCCCAATCCCGATATACCAGAAGCCCTGCTGTGACATGGAGCTGGGGTGCCACAGCCAGATACCAGGGTTCAACTCTCAGCTACTGCTGTGCTCCTGAGTTCCTGTTCTGAGTGAGTTGTGTTACTTCCTTGGGCCTGATTTGCATATTTGCAGGTGAGGATGACGATACCTACCCACAGGACAGTTACAAAGGCCAAACAAGTCATCACCGTGGAGAAATCCTGCAGACTGTGCCAGCACGTGGTGGGGGCCAGTCCACGAGAGTTGTCATCTTTCATGTAGTCACTCCAGGGTGTGTTTTTATTTATTCAACAAACACGTACCAAGTGTGTACTATGTACTTACTGGGTGTGGGCTTGGTAGACAGGGGCACTGTGTTGGGTCAGCCTCTGACCTCCAGAAGGCCCAGGCTAAGCATCAGGGGGATGTAGATGGTGACAGACTCCATCAGAAAGAATTAGAGTGAGGCTTCGTGTTGGTTTTGTTTCTGTTTCTGTTTTTTTTCCGAGACAGAGTTTCTCTGTTGTAACTCTGGCTGTCTTGGAACTCACTCTGTAGACCAGGCGGGCCTCAAACTCACAGAGATCCGCCTGCCTCTGCCTCCCGAGTGCTGGGATTAACAGTGTGTGATACCACTGCCCGGCTTTTGTTGATGTTGCTGTTGTTTTTCCAAGACAGAGTTTCTCTGTTGTAACTCTGTAGAGTGGGGCTTAAAGAAAGGCTGAAACACTCTCACTGGGGCCTCTACAGCCGATTCGCTGAGAAAGAGGAGGCAGGACGGTGGCCCCAGCAGGCCTGGTCCAGGGCATGCAGGCCAGGCAGGGTGGTTCCACCCCTAGCCCAGAATCCCTCATGTTCACGGGGTCTCAAGGGGAAAGTGACGTGTGCCTCCAGGAAGGTGCCCTGCCAGCCTCGGGGCAGGGCCATTGAGACCCCTTGGGGGGCCCTACTCAGTATGAGTATTCAAGATCCCTGAATGGGGATTAAAGTGGGTCCTAAGTGAGGGTCAAGAGGTTGGGGAGCACCCGGGGCAAGTACAGCCAAGACTGACCCTTTTTTCCAAATGCTCTTGGTAGTTTCCATGGTTGCTATCAAGGACCTGGCTTTTCTAGAGTCTGTAGTGAAGCATCCTTGTGATGCTGGGCTACTGAGCAACGTATCAAGCCCATAAAGTGCCAGCTGGTTACTCAAAGCCCCCAGCTACACCCAGGTAAGCCACCGTCTCATCTAGTTAGTGGGGCCACCCCAGGCTGGTGGTCCCGGGTGGTATAAGAAAGCAGGCTGAGCACACCACAAAGGAGCCAGTAAGCACGCTTCAACCTCCCCTTAGCTCTAGACCAGCCCCGCAAATTCTTCCCATGACTCTCCCCAGCGATGGAGTATCACCTAAGAGTTGTAAGCTGAAATAAACCCTGTCCTCCCCAAGTTTGCTTTGATTGTGGTGTTTTAACACAGCAATAGAAACCCTGACTAAATGGTGGAAGAGCAATTTAAGGTCCTGGGTTCGAATCCCAGCACTACCCCTATCCCTAAACACACACACACACATTCCTGCCAAAGGATAGCTCACCCCACTTTGAGTGCTCGCAGGGGGCCAGAAGGGGTGTTAATATGTCCCCGTACTGTGTCTACATACATGGAGACATAGACAGGTCTCTCTACCCAAGGCCAAGTTGCTGTAAGTAGCAGGGAGCTGGGACTCAGACCCCAGTGTCTTGAGGGTGGGAACCAAACAGCCAGCCTCTCTCTGCTGCCCTGGTGGGTCCTTCTCAGTGCAGAGCAGTGGTGTGGGAAAGGCATGGGGAGGGCAGGGGTGGCTTCAGACCGGTAGCTGCCTCCGCATGTGTGGCCCCGGCCTCTAGGCACAGGGTGTGCTGGTGCTGAGTGTGAAGTCCACCTGAGCGTCTTGGAAAACCTCTCCGCAGGTTCCTGGCAATGTCCTTGTGGGAGCCAGCTCATGTATTTTAAGAAAAAAAAAAATCATTAAAGAAGTCCAGCCCATAGAGAGGCCATAAATGTAAAACACTGGTCGTTTGACAGTTCATCCCTAGCAGCCATGATCCGAGTTCACCGCAGAGCCAGAGCCCCATGCCAGAAATGAATCGTGATGGCTTCTCCAGATGGTTCCTGGGATGTCTGCCCTAAAGTTTGCACCTGCCCACCTAACTTGGGGCCACAGAGGCTTGTGGATGCCGTCAGCTAGGAAGGGAGAATGCATGAAGACTCCGGAAGAGTGATGGAGGGAGCCAGGCCTCACTCTTGGGATGGTGCCCGAAGATCTAACCCTATAAACACCCCAAGCCCTCCCTCACTTTGGCAGTCAGGGATCACACTGGCTATCAGTGGCGTTCTAAAGGAGGGAAATCGTGTTATTTGGCTCCTGTTAGTGGGTACTTGTGGCTGACAGGAACAAAATGCACAGTCTGAGCCCCAGAGGAGTACCTGAGGTCCCTTGGCCTGGTGAGTTTCTTATTCTCTCTCCTGCGCCCAGCGGAGAAATCGCTACTCAGACCATGGCTTATTCCCTCCCTGCATTCTGCAAGCCGTGAAGAATCCCATCCATCTTAAAGTCCTGGGGACCTCCCCCTCCTAAGCTCAAGTCATATTCCACTTGGTGGAATATGGGCCCAGGCAGATGCTCTGAAACTGGAAAGAAGATTCCCAAGGCCTCACTCTCTCCTCTAGGCCCCCACATCTAGGATGCTTTCCAGCAAAGTACCTGACCCCTCCCCACCTCCTCTTCCCAGCCAGGAGACAGGGAGGGTGACATTGAACACCAGCTCAGGGGCGTCCTAAGGGTTAACTAATTAATGGTCGGAAAGTGCTTTGAAAAAATAAAGTGCCGGATAATGGGAAGGGCAATTATGTTGGGAGAAACTCCTAATTTGGCTGGAATTGATGTTAATGATAAAGTATCTGAAACATGTAGCAAGCAGGCGTGATTGTATTTTATATGACGGAAAAAGACACTCACACGCAGGGGACACAGAGAGCAGTTAATTTGGCTAAATAAAGTGAAAGATAAAAGGAGCTCGGACACCTTGGGACTATTTATCTGGACTGGGTGTAACCCTCTGGAACGGGAGCCAGGCCGTGGACTCTTATTGTTTATTTGTTTGTGATGGGAAGAAATGGGGAAGAATCTGGTTTGTGGCTCCAAAAGGGACCATGAAAGCCAAGGAAGCTTGGGCCTTCCAAGGAGGCAAAGCTGTGTCCCTGGGAAAGAGCCAGTGGTTTTTTTTTTTTTTTTTTTTTTTTGTTAGAGTCGGTGTGGACCCTGTGTGTGGGGTACCAACTCCAGAGGATCTCAGGAGGACGCCAGGGAGCAGCGGTGTGCTTTTACCTTCTAGAGGAGCTGACGGAGACGGAGTGGGGTGGGAATCAGCACAGGACCCAACATTTACTGAGTGCTTCTGTGTGCCTGGCCAAGCGCTAGGTAGGCTGTGAGGATCCCCTTCCACCCTTGGAGCAAGCCTCTGTGTGGGCACCATCTTTACCCCTGTCTCACGGAGGGAGACACGGAAGCTCAGAAAGTCATGTAGCGTGCCCAAGGTCACACAGCCGGAAAGCAGTGGACCAGAAAGTTGGGCTCCGGCTGCCTGCCGCTGTGAACGAAACTCCACAAAAGCGATTTTGAGACTAAGTAAGTGCTCTTGAAATTCACGGCTCTGCATTCCTTCGCCCCGCTTTACCCACTGAAGCAGAGCACTAGAACAAGAGCAGAGAAGACCCCTGCTGCTGTCCGGGGGTGCTACAGGGGCTACACAAGGTATTGAGGTCTCCTGGCCAGGGACCAGGGCGACGCCAGGACCCGAGGGAGGGTTTGCGCCACGGTCTGAGTCTCCAGAGGTAGCATATAGGGCTGCCCCGAGGAAAGAGAGCAGCCTTGTTTTCTGGAAGGTCTGTGAGGTCCCTGCAGGTCCAGATTAGTATTCAGTATTTATAATATTTCCATAATGGTAAAACAAAAGAAAACAAGCTGAGAGAATGCATTTTTAATCACCAATCATTTCTCTTTGTTTGTTGTGAATGAACAGCGAGGTGAAATAGTATTTCATAATCACCCCATTCGAATCTTCCTCCCCACAAAGCACCGAGAAATCTCTAAATAAAATAAATAAACAAGCCAAGACCTTAAAATAAATTCCAGAGGGCAGAGTGCTACGTGTGGGTTATCACAGCTGTGGGAGACAGGGACTGGGGGAGGGAGGACGGAGGGCCCGGCTCCGTCAGTTACCCGCCGTCAGAGACCCTGGGGCTGAAGCCCCACTGGCCCGTGAGGCCACTGAGAGGTAGATGGCCGATCTACAGAGCCGGGTGCTGCTGGTTGACCACCTTGCATTTGTCCTTCTTTCTTTTTTTCTAGAATCTTCTGGTTCCAACCCTCTTACTAAAACCCAAAGTTATCCCCGGCCTCTGGAGCTTCGAATACTCTCACTCAAACTCCTCCCCCGAGAGACTTCTCTACGTAGGGCTGTCCACCTCAGGGTAGTCTGCTTCTCAGTGACAGAGGGAGAAGCCATAGCAAAGATAAAGGGATGTAGCCTAGACCTCTGAGCAGACAAATACAGATGAGCCGGAAACTCAGACAGCCTGATAGCCCGTCAGGTCAGCCGTTGCCTACCCGCACTTAGCTCAAGGAGTCTTTGAGAAGCTTCCTAGGCTCCCAGATTTCCTTCTAATGTGTTTTGTGCACATCAACATTGTCCAGTCCTTCGGTCCTAGCGAGGTGCCCGCCGATGAGGCGCTCATCAGATGTTTGTTGGCTAGATCAGTGAGGGGATGTATAGCTAGACGGACAGGTGTCAGATGCACGAATACCCGGATGAATGGATGAGGAGATGAGCGTACGGATGAATGAATGGATGGGTAGATCCATTATTGAATAGACGAGTGGGTGGATAAAAGGTTGCATTGATTAATGGATGGCAGTTTGGGCATATGGATGAATGCTTGGAAGGATGGATGGGCAGAGGTACAGGTAAGACGGAGGGGTGGATGGATAATAAGCTAATGCTGGTATTTGCTCCCTTCACGGATCCGTGGGAAAGGCCACTTTCAGATGGGCACTGGCTAGCCAGCCTGGTCAGCATCTGGAGGACCGGTGCCTTGAATTTAAGTCTTCAGCAAGTCAGACCATCTTCTAGCAAAGCAGGTTCCCCCAAGAAGAAATCTGAGACAAGGGTCTCTAGTAACCAAATAGATCCTTTGGTAAGAGTCTTTCAGGCAAGTTATGTAGTAGGGAAAAACAAAGCAAAACAAACCCGGCTGCAGAGGAATGGGCTCTGCCCTGACTTTGCTACCAACTCCCTGCACGGTCACAGGAGAGTCAGCCACCTCACTCTCTGGGCCTCAGTTTCCAAATCTGAGCCGTTCTCTGTGTCTGGGCTCCGGCTCTGGCCCTTCTCCGTGGACAGTGCGACCTCTGCAGCTCTGCTTTGACAATCTGGGTGGACTTGTTCTGTCTCCAACTCCTCCATGCTGAGCCCCGCTCAGCAGCGGCCGACACTGCCTCCGCCTGTTGGGGACAAGGCGGTGGGAAGCCAGGCTCCATGTTCTCTGCAGCCAAGGCCCACTCCCTCTGAATCCTATTGAAAAAATAATAAAAAGGTAATTACTTTGTCATTACTGAACACTGGTTTGTCTTTTTTTTTTTTTCCTTTCCTTAAGCCCCGGTCATAAATAACCAAGCCATTACCTTTCATAGTGGACACATATATACACAGGACCTGACTCCTCACACTCTCCACCCCCACAGTCACACCCCATCCTACCCGTGTACACGTCTGTCACACATCTACACACACACACACACACACACAGGCACGAGCTCGCCTGCCTGTCAAACAGAGCTGCTACTTGCTCACTTGACATTTTCTGAGCATTCTGCTGGGTGCTGGAGATGATAAAACAGCCACTGGGTACAAATCCAGGCTGAAGTCTCTGTAGGAATTATCTCACGGGTTCTTCCGGCAATGCTGGGGGGCAGATTTCGTGGCTGTATTCCAAATGAGGACACTGAGGCTGAGAGAGGCTCACGCAGGGTCATACAGTAAGGAGTAGAGGTGGGATTTTTGAACTTGTGTCGCCAAATTCTGAAATCCATGCTCCGATACATGGATTATTTTATTTTGTTTTTTTTTCCGAGACAGGGTTTCTCTGTTGTAACTCTGGCTGTCCTGGAGCTCACTCTGTAGACCAGGCTGGCCTTGAGCTCACAGAGATTTGCCTACCTCCACCTTACAAGTGCTGGGATTAAAGGCGTGCACCACCACCGCCCAGCTCCGGGATTATTTTAAAACACACACGCCCGCACGCACACTTACAGTTTAATCTGGGTAGTGTGCAGGGAGAAGACCGTGATAATATGTACTGAGACAGGATATTCGAGGGCTATGGCAGCAGGATTTGGGGCCTCTAGCTCAGCCCTGGGCAGGAGCACAGCAGGGAAGTCTCCCAGAGGAGATCGCTCCTTTTGGTTGCTATTACTCCAGACGGGATCTCATGTAGTCCAGGTTGGCTTTGAACTTGCTGTGTAATTGAGGACGACATTGCACTTCTGATCCTCTTGTCTCTGCCTCCTGAGTTGCGGGCACATGCTACCACGCCCGGCTTTAGGTTCATGTGGCTCTGGGATGGAACTGTAGGGCTTTGTGCACTCATAGCTGGGTCTGAACAAGTGAGTGTCAGGAAGAAAGGCCTCGGAGCAGAGGGAAGGACAGAACAGGGACCCAGCGGTGAGGGCAGGAGCCTCGGCTGGAACCGAGGGTGGCGAGGAAGGGAATGAGACAGGCGAGGCTGGAGAGGTGGGCAGAGCCACTGCATACATCCAGGCCAGCCTGGCACAGCTGGGAGGTCCTCCCCACCCACACTCAACTACCTGGCACTCCTGCCCATGTGACATGAGGCACTTCATCAGCAAAACAGCTCTTTCCTGCCTCCCTGGCCAGCCCCGCCCTCTGTGGGACTTGGTGCCCTAGGCAGCTGCCACCTCCACAGGTCCTGTTGGGAGGAAACATGGCTACTTCTGGGGTGCCAGGTCTCGTGGCCTTTGCCTGTGGCCTGGCCATGCCAACCTCAGGCAGGATCTACATCCTGAGACTGAAGTGGCAGGGCCCGAGCTCTCAGAAGCTGGAGCTGATTTCAGATGGAAAGAGAAATGGGAGGAAGGGGAAGGAGGAAGGCAGACTCTGGGTACATGTGGTGTGTGTAAATGGAGCTGAAAGGCTGCGGGAAGTATGGCCTTTGCTCAGAGGACGAGCCGAGAAAGAGAGGCAGGTCCCTCTGACTTTTCAATCTTGAGGTTTATCTTGTTCAACAGGCCCTGGTGCCAGGCCTGCCCTGCCCTGGCAGGCATGGGAGTGGCTAAGGTGTTGGCCCGTGGGTCTTCGGGTAAGAGGTGATGTCAGCAGGCAGCCCTGCCCCTCACCTGGCTGTCCCTTTGTGTATTCGGGTACCTGCTGCCAACTTAAGTACAGCCTGCCAGGGCACAGGCCAAAGCCATACCTCCAAACCTTCTTTAAAGGGACACAGGGGCCCAGCCTGGTAGTGCAGACCTGTCTTAGCTACTCAGGAAGCTGAGGCAGGGGGATCAAAAACTGAAGGTCGTCCTGAGCTACAGAGAAAGTTCAAGGCCAGCTTGGGCAGCTTAGTGAGATTCTGTACAAAAAAGAAAATAATAAACCTTAAAAAAAAAAACATGACAATAGAAAAAGATCTGGGGGTGCAGTTCAGTGGTAGGATGCTTACCCACCATGTACAGGGCCCTGAGTTCAATTCCCAATGCAGAAAATAAGGGGTTCCCCAGCCTCACCAGAAAACACTTGCTCCATTCAGCTCTCACCCCTCTGCTGAAAAAGCATCTGTGTACAGACCCTCAAATCTCCGGTCTCAGTTAGGGGTCCCTAGTGGGTTTTCCTTACATTTTAAAATCCACCCACACCCCGACACCTCTCATAGTGTGTCTATGCTCACAGCTTGCATTTATTTATGTTTATACCCTCCTCCAATTTGTTCGCATGGAAAGCATTCCCAACCCTCTTCTTTCCAGAAATTTAACACTTTTTCCTTCTTCTGGTAGATGGTCTGGAGGATGCTGAGGCTGGGGTAGGATAATGTGGTACAGATCAGAGACAAAGGGACCGGGGAATATTTCCTATAATGTTAGTCACCCGGGACTCTTCTCATGACCAGACAGGGTAAACACAAATACCAAAAATGTCAGTTAAGGAGAACAAAGTAGGGAGGAGACAGTCCACACGGTGAGAAAAGCACCCAGCTCCTTGCTTGGAGATGAGACTCAGGCAGGGAAACTGAAAGCAGGTACCCAGTGGCTCTGGAGCTTGGGAAAACAGGTAGTATTTATGGCATAAAGCTCCCTAAGGAGTTTCTGTCGAGAGGCTTCTGGAAGGTGCAGGTAGATCTGTAGGAGAAAGAGGGAGCTCAACTCAGCTGAAGCTGAAAGGCTCACTCCTGTCCCCCTTACCCGTGTGGGCTGAGCACACAGGACCAGAGCCTGGTGCTGGCTGCCGGTCTGAAGATGGGAGCAAGGACCTCACTTTCAGTTCCAGCCGTGAAGTCCCTCTCCCATGTCTGCCGAGGCTGTGGATCTCAGCAAGGCCACTTGAACCTTGAAACAGCCTCTGCATGTGGCCAGCTTGGTTCTAATAAGGATTCATGACTGGAATCACAGGCTCCTTCACCCATTAAATTAGCAGGGGTTAAAAAGAGAGAGAGAACACTGAAGGTTGGAGAGGAGAGGTGGAGACGGGCTGGTAGAGCTGTGGAGGGAGGGCAGATCCACAGGGCCCTCCCGGAGGGGGCGGTCTGGCAGCGGGTCTCAAAAGCTTTGAAATGTATGCGTGCTCTTTAACTCGGCAAATCCACTTTAAGGAATCCGTGTGATTATTTATGGACAAGGATGTTCATTAGTGTTATTTATAATAGTGAAAAGAATTGGGAACAAGTTCTGTGCCCAAAATTTTCAATAATAAAGGATTGCTTGAGTAAATTATCACCCAGCTCTGGGATACAACCATGAAAAGTCACATTGTAGAAAACTATCTAAGCATGTGAAAAGGACATGCATGTTTACACATGTGTGGCTAAGAAACATAGCCTAACATGTTCTGTATGGCTCCGATTTTGCACAAGAAGACAAACAAACCATTTTTTTTTTTAATGAGACTAGAGGTCAGTGGTGGTGGTACACGCCTTTAATCCCAGCACTCTGGGAGGCAGAGGCAGGTGGATCTCTGTGAGTTCGAGGCCAGCCTGGTCTACAGAGTGAGTTCCAGGGCAGCCAGAGTTACAACAGAGAAACCCTGTCTTGAAAAACAAAAAAAAACCAGAACAGACAAACAAAAAGGAATGAGACAATAAATATTCAAAGTGATTAGTCATGGACAGAGGGATTAAAACAACTTCCAAAGGGGCTGGGGGCGTGGCTCACTAGGTAGTGTTCAATCCCCTGTACCTAAGCAGGGCACGCACAGGTCTGTAATCCCTGTGTGTTTGGGAGATGGGGACCTGTAATCGCAAGTTCAAGGTCATCTTCAGCTACATAAGGAATTCTAGGCCAGCCTGGTATACAGTAAAAAATTACGTTTTCTCTCTGTTTATTTGTGTTTTCTGAATTTCTACAGCAAATACATGTTGTGTACATAGTAATGTACTTTGCGAAGGGGACGAGAGTGTACCGGGGTGGAGGGGCTCGCAGAGTTTACCAGTCTAGATGAGATCTGAACTCAGAGTTTAGAAAGAAGCCCCTCTCCCTGCCTCCCTCCCCAGGACACTCCCCAGAGAGACATTCGTAAATAAAATGGATGAACTCAGCTCTTTTGATTTTTAATTACAACTCGTCCAGTAATCACCATAATGACTCGTCTCTGGAACTTGTTTATTTAGTCACTAGGCATCTCTTGAGTACCTACTGGGACAGCAGCTCCACGAGAGGCACCGGTGAACCCCCAAAACTAGCCCCTACCTGAGGAGAACCTCAAAGCAAAAAAAGAGAAAAAAATAGCCAGGCAAATAGGGAGCGAGTACAAGGTCTGCCATTTTTTTTTTTGAGTGCTTGCTGTGTACAAAATACTTTGTAATGATTCGGGGCTTTTGTTTGTTTGTTGTTTAGAGTGCAACAAGCTATAAAGGGGCCAGGTCTGGTGGTGCACGCCCCGATCCTAGAACTTGGGAGGCCGAATCAAAAGGACCTTTAGAGTTTAAGGCTAGCCTGGGGTACAACAGAAATACCAGGCCAACCAGGGCCGTGTACCAAGACACAAACAGATGAAACGAACGGAGAGCTGTGCTCTGGCCTCCTCTCTCAATACGTCTCCCACTCGGTCTCTCCTGCTTAGGAATATTGACAGAAGGTATACGTGCTTGTCCGTACTCTTGTTAAGTCAAGGGAGTGACTTGTTAACTTGTTGCCCACGTAGCTGGTCCTGGAGAGTCAGACTGTCTGCCTCAGTCTTGGGAAAGTTGTTCCGTCTGTACAATGGGTATTATGGTCACCACTGTAACTACCTCTTACTGTTGCTGTAGTGAGATGACCCGAGTGCCTCTCATGCTCCTTGACACATAGTAGCCACTTGAGAAACATTGGCTACTGAGGTAGAGTCGGGTTTTGCTTTCAATCCCCGCAGAGGGTGAGATACCAAAAAACCGGCGAGGGAAGCTGAGTTGAGACACCTTCCAAGGTTTTCCTAATCACGCCAACAGAGGCTGGCTTAAATGTGTTTGTTTCATAATCAATTATTCAGGCCCAGTGTTTGGATTCTGAGCTCCGGGATAAAGACACAGTCTTTCAGTGGGAGCAGTGTGTGTATGGGGGACGTCTCCCTAGAGACTTAGAAATGGGATAGGCTCTCGATTACAAGCATTCTACCGGAAGCAGGAGACTGTCTAGATTTTCTGCTAGGACACAGGCCTCCAGAACCACCTAACCCCCAGGCTGATTGTGGACCCCAGCAAGATACCAGGAAGTAGAAACCTAGGTAAGGTCACTTCCTCCACCTGGCATCTGCTTGATTCTACTAGATCAGTTCTCCTTCCTCCCTCCCCCACACGTTTATCTTGGATCTTTCTAGGCATCTTTCCGTAGAGTAGACCCTCGAGGCACCTTGATTGCAATGAGGGCCCACTGTATCCCAAGCACCGTCCTAGGTACCGAGGACACCAAAGTCCCTGTCTGCATGATGCTTCCATTCTAGCAGGCCAGCCCACCGGAATCAAAGCGATGTGTAAGCAAACAGAGAAAGGCCAAGAGCTACTGCGGAGGGGAGTGGGAGGGGCACCTGAACATGGGCAGTGGGAGTCCATTGGAATTCTACTCCCCACACAATGGGCGGTCCAGGCAGGGGAGACCACCTGGTGTTTCCTGGGGCGGCAGGAAGTCGGTGTAACCAAGGGGAAAGGGCCGAGGAGATGAATCCAGAGCAGTTAGGGGTTCAGGTCTTGAGGGTCTTGCTGCAGGGAAAGAGTCAGGATTTCATTCTAGGGAAAGCTCCAGGAAATGTTTTCTTTTTTGGGGGTAGGGGGAGATAAGAAAATGAATAGAAGGAACATCTGAGCTCTGCCCCTTTTGGGGATCAGGGTAACAGACCAGGCAACCCAAGAGCAAGCCAGGCAGACATTTGACGGAGAGGAACCTTCTTTCGTAATGTAAGGTTGTCTCCTAGCCCGTTGTATATTTTTTTCAGTTGAGTCGGGCATGGGGAGGTGTTGGGGTCCAACAGAAGCCTGCTCTGCTTATCTCCTCCGGCAACCTCCTACCCTCTGCCCTCCAGCCTGCCCAGAAGGCTAGCTGCCCCCTCTCCTGCCCTTCAGGTAAGGCTTCCATTGAGGAAGCAGACACTTGGGAGAGGGTTGCAAGGCTCCTGAGAGAAAAATGGAGTGAAGAATAAATGGCTTAGTGAAAGTTTACTGGGTGAGATAGGTCTGTGAGGCTGAGGGGCGGCGGCAAGAGGACTGTGTGTGGTGGGGACACTTCTTGTGGAAAAGGGGGTTGAGCCTAACAGTAGGAAGGGAGGCGACCTGACGATGATGCAGAAAGCCCAGCAGGATCTGCCACCATCCCCATCCGAGCCAGGACTAGTCCAACGTCTAGTCAGCTCAGTCTCCCACTGCGGGTGCTTGGACTCAGCAAATACCTAAGGGAATGAACGAGCAGGAGACCACTCCCAGAGGAAAAAACAGACAGGGCAAGAAGGGATGGAGAGAGGACATGGAGGAACGAGGAGGAGTACTGGATGTCCCCAGGAGCAACGACAATTCCTGGCACTTACCGATCAATATCTTGGCCCACGCAGTTTTCCTGCATTAACTTACGTTAGTCTCTCAACACTCCCAGGCAGAAATACTAATATTATCCCCATTTCACTGTTGAGCCAGCCGAGGCACAGGGAGGTCAAACGTCTCATTCAAGGTCACCCAGTGACCTTGTGAGTGGCTGGTGATCTGGCCCTGGAGCCCAAGCTGTTAACCGCTTCTTTGTGCTGTCCCCAGGAGTGAAGGAAGGTCCTTCAAAAACGTAAGAAGGCCTGCTTTGCCACCTCTCAGATGACAGTGACTCAGTTTCTCCCTGTGTGGGCTGGCAGAATTGAGCTTGAGATCTCTGGGGGCAGAGTGTTCTGCTGAGTCACCAGGTGCAAGTATCTCAGTGATATTGGTGAGTGGAGCCCCTTGGGAACTGAGGAGGCCCCTGGATGGGATGGCAAAGGAGAGAGTCAGGCCCAGGGTCTGCTGTGGCTGCCGATGCTTCCTGTTCGTTCTTGGGATAAGGAGGAGAGATAGCAAAATGAACCTGAGAGGTGTCCGAGCCCCCAAGTCTGGCTTTTGCAGACTGACAGATCTGTACCCATTCTGAGTTGTGGGAGCTGGTGTTTTTAGAGCTGGTTTATTTCCCAGCAAGTGCGGCACCAGCTGTCACTCAGCATAGCATCTAACGGGTGTGAGACACCTCACAGCCCTGGCCTAAAGGTTTTATGTGGGTCCTCCACCACCTCAGGGCCAGAGAGCCACAGGGTCCTCAAATGCTAACCATTGCCTCTGGGCCAGTGGACTTTCAGCTTGAGGCAGAGCAGGGAATGCAGCCCAGCAGATGTCTGTTTCAGCCATTGCCACTCAGGGCAGCAAGGCATGAGGTGGTCAGGCTGAGCAAAAGCTTTAGGGTAGGCCTCAGCCAATAGCAATGTCTTATGAGCTTGTGGCGTTTTCTCTTAGCGGGACACCCCGGAGTAACACTATTTGTTTTATCCAATTTGTTTACCTACGTGGTACTATTGTGGTCGGTTTCTCACTCATCTTGCCTTCTGGGGTCCTTCTCCTTTTCCATTCTGAATTTCTGCAGTAGGCAAAACGGGTAATAGCATCACTGATTCCGTGTTGGGGTGTGGTTGCCTAGCTGGGAGAGGCAGGACCTAGGCTGTAGGGACCTAGGACCCGTGTTCACAGCTAACTCGAAGCCCTGCCAGTGTGCTGGGATGCAAGGTGTCCTTCAAGGGAGATGAAAGAGGCTGCCACCTTCCGCTCTCGCCGTGGATCTTTTCATTTTGCAATATTTCCGCTTAACTGTACACTGTTGTCCTCCTGCGCACAGCGTAAGGTCATTCTGCGTGAACTATCTAGCTCACTTAAGGATTTATGTCTTGCACATGGGGGGGCTAAGAGAAAAGCCCCCTGGCAGAGAGTAAGTGCAAAGAAAATATCAAACAAGGCATATTCCATTTGACACGTCTAACAGTCTGACTTGCAAAACAGAGCCAGTTTTCATTGAAAAAGTGGGGACCAAACTCGGGGTGTCAAAGGGTTCCGAACAACTGGAAAGTAACGCAGCCTCGTCCCTCTCTCTCTTCTGTCCCAGCCTCAACTCCATTCAGAGGGTGTAGAAACCTTCCCGGACCGCAAAAGGGAGCAGCGCGCTCTGATGCTGCTTCGGAGGCCGGCCTCGCCGCGCGCGCACGCGGAGCCCGGCCTGGGCGGTGGGTGGGAAGAATGCGAGAGGCGAAGGTCTGGGGGTGTGAGGGTGGAGCGGAGCCCGGCCCCGCGATCCGGCCCGGGTTTTGCATGCCACCCACCCGTCCGTTCGGCCGCGGAGAATTCCATAATCACAGCGGGCGAGAGCAGAGACTGGGAGCGAAAAATCCGGGATCCGGCAACTTTGGTCGCGCATGCGCGCCCGCGGCGCTCCATCCCAAACACACACACATTTTTCCCCGGACTTGGAAAGTCACCCAAAGCCGCCCCAAGTGCAGGTAAGAGACTCGGCGCTCCTTCCACCGCGGCCCCCCTTAAGCCCTCCACCTCTGCGGGCCTACCCGGGCGCCTCCCGGCTTCACCCCTGTCCCGGTGCAGCCCACTACCCCCGGGGTTGCCGCAAGCAGCAGGGAGCGGGCGAGCGAGCGAACGACTGAGCCAGCCAGCCAGCCTGCGAGCGGCGGCTGCCACCCAACTCCGGCCGTGCGGGAGGTAGGGGGCACAGAGGGCTGGCACCCCAGTGCGGGGCGGCGCGGCGCCCGCGGTGGCCAGGGTAATGCCCGGAGAGCCGCTCCCGGGGAGGGAGGGCTGCAGCTCTTGGGGGTCACTTATTCCAGCTGAGGGGTCGGCGGAGTAGGGGAGAGGAGGGGGAGGTGCCAGGCACGAGTACAGGACTTTGCAAGTAGGGTGGGGGCGCCTTCCGCGCTGGGGGCTGGGGGCGCAGGTGCTTGCCAATACTGGGTAATCATTCCTTCTCCCACGCCCCCCCTCCAGCTGCAGGGGGGTCGCGCGCTGTCTGGAGAAGAGAAGGGGGCAGGGGTGAGGGGTTCCTGGGGTGACTTTGCAAGACTTTGCCCAGGGGAAGGGGTGGGTGGGTATCTCCTCCGACCTGCTCTTGTGCCCCGACACCGGGGTGCGTGCGCTGCCGGCAGAGGTAGGCAGTATTCGCGTAGGCGCAGGGTGCCAAGGGGAGCCCCGGATGGGAAAACGAAGGCAAGAAGGTTTTTGGGTGGGGGGAGCGGCGCCCCCTTTTCTATCTGTGCCTGGGAAGTTTATCTCAAGTGCGCGGCTCTAGGCGCGGCAAGTGGCGCTCCTCTCTCTCTCCCACCCCCAAGTCTCCCCGGGCTCAGGCTCGCAACGCTGGGCACTGCGCGTCGGAGCACCGGCTCAGACCGCTCTGCTGTCGGCTGGAGCTCGCCTGGGTCTGGGGAAAAGTTCCGGGGAGTTGTGGCGGCTGCCGTGTGCGCCAAGAGAGAAGTTGCGCCCGGGGACTTGGGACGCTGGGCTGGCAGGCCGGGTTGCGGGTGGAGCGGTGAGCTCCGGCGCTGGGGGTGGGGGGGACCTCTCCAGGGGTAGGAGAGGATCGGGCGGGGTCTGTGACCCTCGGTGGGCTGAGGGGGGATCTGGGGGCTGAGAGTTTGAAGAGGAGGATCCCCCGAATCCAAGGGCACGGGGCTGAAATCGGCTCCTGGTAGAGGACAGAGAGGAGAGTAGCTGTAGGGGCACCGGGGACAGTAAGGGGGAGATACTTGGGCCACCGGGACACTTGGGTCGAGCTTCGGCTGTAAAGTAGAGTCAAGTGGTAACTAACGCAGTGTTGGGGAGCGGGGCTCCGAGGGGTGCGCGGGAATCGGGGGACCTGGCCAGACAGACCCACAGTCGTGGAGCTCCCGGGACGGGGGGCTGAGTCGTGCGCCCAGGGTGAGCCGGCCGGGCGGAGCGGCGGCCGGTTTATTTTTACTCGGTGGCATTTGCAGAATGTGCAGCTGATGACCGTCGGCCGCCAGGAAGTTTTGCTTTCTGTTCTTTCTCTCTCTTTCCGAAGCCAGCGCGACCGGGAGCGGGAGAGCCGGGGAGCCGGGCCTGGGAGGGGAGGGGGCGGCCGCCCGGGTGGAGAGATGCGGGCAGGGGCGCGTTGGGGCTGCGGGCGGGGGTGCCCCAGTGCGGGCGGGCGCTGGGCCGCCGAGGAGCGGTCGAGGGAACGTCTGTCCCCAGCGTTTGGACGCTCCTCTGCGAGGGGAACAGGTGTATGCGCCGTCAATCACAGGGAGGGACACTTTGGGGGCGTAGATTAAGATCACAATAATAGATTTTTCTCTAGGGGGTGGACACAGATTCTTCTTCCAAGTCTTCCCCGACCGGGGTCCGGAGTTGGGGGAGGAGAGGAGCGCGGCCAGGGACCGCTTCTCCCCTCACACAAGTTTCTCCAGATCCAGCCTCGGCTTGCGAAGCCTGGGCGCGGCAAGGACCTCCATCCACACACTGGGAAGGGTTAGGGTGCGGGTGCCGGGCTGGAGGATGTATCCCGCGGGGAAGCCGAGATAATACGCTTCCTCCGAGCCTGGAGCTCCCCTAAACCTGGCTGAATCTTGGGGAGACTGGGGGCGGGGTGTGTGTCGCTTCGCCAGAGGAGTGGGGGGGGGATCGGTGTGTGTGTAGCTGTCCACGCAACACTTCGTGCACTCGCGGAGGTTGGGGGGGTGGGCGGGATGGGGGAAGAGAGCAGAGTAGTCTCTGGACAAAGTTGGTAAATTTAGGCCGTCTCCAAGCTGGTGCAGGCGCGCGGCGAGAGCGCACAAGGGAACTGGAAAACAGCTCGTCTGGTAACGTTGGTGACCCCCTCCCCCCCCGTGCTCAGCCCGCGGCGCGCGCGTGCGTGTACACACACACACACACACACACACACACACACACACACACGCCCCGCTGTCCTAAAGGGAGCTGTCCCGGCTGAGCAGGAGCAGCTGCGCCAGGCGTGGGGCGGGGGTAGTCGGTCCCCGGGGGCTGCGCCCTGCCTGCGCTCCACGTGCCCGGAGGGGGCGCTGGGCAGATCCGCGCCCGGGCGCAGGGCGCTGGGCTGCTGCCCCGGTGGCGGCCAGGCGGTGCGCCCCCGGCGGTCCTCGCGCCCCGCACCGTCTCCCGCAACTGGAACCACGTCCCCACTTCCCAAACTTGGGCTTTTCATGCTTCGCCCCTCGCCGGAGCTCTCAGATCCTTCCCTGGACCGAGAAGGGGAAACTTCTCCCATCCCGGCGGCGGCCAGCGTCAGTCTCCCCGGAACCTGTCGCATCCGAAAGACACCCCCTCACCCCATCTCGACAGCCACCTTAGAGGCGGTTAACAAGGGTTTATGGGGAATATTGTTGAACTTCAGTAATCAGGTTTCCAGCGATCTTATGCCTCCTGTTTAATTTATTAGACTAGTTATTTATTCTGTTGATGATAATCTGTTGCTGGTTTCTATGGAGATGTTAAACTGATCTCTTTCAGAAATCAAACTCCATATGCACTAAAACGTTTAAAGAGCCAGTGCCTCTCTCCATTTTCCCCTCGCCCTTTTTGTTTTGTTTTGTTTTTTAGACTTTGCACCTTCGTGTCTTGCTCCGAGTCTCACCGCATTTTATTTCCTTCTGACGAAGGCGAGGAGCCCGGGAGACTCCCGCTTCGTGGCAAGTACAGCTTATTATGGCTAACAGAAAAGGGAGGCTTTGATCCCTAAGTTGCGTCACCATTTAAAGCAGATCATCCCGCCATCAGCCCCTTCCCCCCCATGGTAGAAGAGCAAAATTCTTTCAAGATCAAAGGGGCCAATCTGAAGGGGGGGGGAACCCAAAAAACTATTGTTTAAAAAAATAGGAGAGTCAGTTAAATAGGCACCTCCCTTATATCTGCTCCCCTTGTGCTTAAATGATTTTTGAATAAGAAAAACAAAACTGAATTCATTTTTCATTCTTATTAATAGTGTATTTTGCCCCCCCTCATTTAAAAAGAAGTTCAAAGTTAGATTTCTCTGCCTGTGGGGGTTGAGGTATATTTACTTTTCTTTGAGATCCAGACCATCTGTTTTTGGAGATTTTGCCTCTGGGAAGTAGGAAAAAGGTTGTTTTTTTTTTTTGTTTTGTTTTTTTGTTTTGTTTTCCCCCAAAGTTAATAGACTGCTTTACTTTTTATTTTTTTCCTTATAGGAAGTAGTCACCCAAATTTTTTAAGTCCTGATTTTTTATTTATTTTTTTTAAGAGAGTACCGGTGACATCTGCTAGGTGTCTAAAAGTATCCCTGTAGGTTTGTGACTTTGGTAGTCATGGTTAGGGGGAGTCAGTGGATTAAGGAAGTAAGGCAGAAAAAAATCATCTTGATTGGTGACATTCTGAAAAATTGCAAGCCTACTGTGGCTCCGGTGTTTATCACCCTGACAGATATGATACAGAGCGATTGCATTTCGTAATGCCCCTCCGGGACTAAGTTGTAGGTAAAACCATTTAATGCATTTTTAATATTAAAGTAAGACCCAGGTTCCATTTTCTTGGAGGTAGGGGGGATGGAGGTCCCTCAACAGAGCTGGAGCTTTTTGAGTAGGCTGTTTAGCTTTTTTCACTAGAGTCTCCCCCACTTAGATTTCCATTTACTTTGTGTGGGAGGGGGGTGGTGAGCCACACACAAGGCATTTGGCTTTCATAAATAAATTTATGTCCGGCCAGAAGGCCCAATACTAAATAAGAGCTCACTTAAAAAAAATACCACCAAGACTCCACCCCTGCTATAGGAAATAAAGCAAGCAATACTTGACACACACGCTGCCCCCCCCGGCCCCCCTTTTCCATGGTCTTATTTTGGAGAGTGGTGGAGTGGTTGTTGCCTTTCAGTTCACAAGAGAGAGGAGGGAACCGATCCTGTTATTTCCCTCTTTGCTATATTTTAAATTTCTGTTTGATTTGGATTGCAAACAGAGCAGAGGCTTAGGAGTAAAAGGAGCACTGTGGCTTTAAACTCAGGAGTTTGCATATTCTCCTTGTATCTTTCCCCTTTGCTAATTATTGTGTTGTTTTCAGAGCAAATATGTCATATCCATGGCGACCGGGCAGGTTTATTGTCTTTCTGAAGCAATAGCTCACATAAGTAATTAATGACTTTCTTTTTTTTCCTCTGGCTTAGGTTAAACAGATCATTCAAGGAAAGTCATCTCCCTCTCTCTCTCTCTCTCCACTCTGTCTTGCTTTTTTTTCTTTTTTCTTTCTTTTTCTTTTTTTTTTTTTTTTTGTTTTTAGCTCAGTAACATAAGAACATGAGTTAGAACAAGAAAATACTTTAGCTAAGAACTCAACAGCTTATTGTGCCCGTCCCTTTCGAAAGCTGACATGTCAGACCTAGGCACTGCCATCTCCCACCCGGGCAGTGCGGCCACGCGTGGCTTGGCAGCCTCCGGCAAGGTTCCACACAGGGAGGCCTGGAAGTGTTGGCTGGGGTGGGGTGGCACTGAAGGGATTTGCTTTTGAGGCTGGGGGGGCAGCAGTCCAAAATGAGTATTTCTCCTGTATTTAGCAGAATTCAATTAAATTGTTTAGAGGGAAAAAAAATTACTGCGTTGGTAGCAACGTGTTCCCGTCTTCTTCCCAGTCCGGTTAATTGGGAAGTTTTTCTTTCGGCACCCTCCGGCCTTTGTCTTGAGTGCTTTTTCCTGGGAAAGTAGGTTTTGAAATCTCCTCTGGTTGGTATTTCCAATACAATGCTAGAGTTTGTGGTTATCTTTTCTTTCTTTCTTTCTTTCTTTCTTTTTTGTTAGACTTCCAACTGAAGCTGATTCCTCCTCCACAGGAATCAACAGCTACGACTGATCAGAACTTAGATACTGTAACTTCCCCCCCCCCTTGGTGGAGAGGACCCTTTTAGCGTGTAAAATGGCACGGATGACAAAGCTCCCCATGGCCCATGGTGACAGCATTAAAAAGGTGGAGACCATCCCTTCCCCGTCCTCAACAGTCACTTTGTATAACCTGCCTGTTTTAAATGGACCTCCGCGGCGTGCAGCCTTATGATGTCAGCCTTTAACTTTGGAAATGTGTTAGGTTTTCCGCGCGTCAGCCGCTCTTTAATGTTAAGACGCTCACACGGTCTCCCCTGCCTCTCTTACACGTGCCATAGAGAGCCAAGGTTTTGCCTGTGCCCTTCAAAAGGGGGGACGGGGAGAGAGAGGACAACTGTGTTGTCCTCAGACACAGTTTAAAAGAATATTTGCCTCCTTCTGAACTAGCGCAGAAAGGCTGGGAGTCGACAGGAAGAGTCTTTAGGCTTTTGGCATTGACAATAAAAATATAAAGAAGAGAGATTTATTTGGCATCTGGTTTCTGAAGAGGAGAAGAGAAGGCCAGGCGAGCCTGATGCTGAGACTCCAGTAGAAGCTATAATTGAGCCCGTAACCTCTTGATGTCTATATCAGGGAAGCAGGCATGAGCACAGGGAACGGATTGAGGCAAACAAGCCTGCTGCAGGAGCTGGGGGCAGAGGCACAGAGAGAGGGAGATAGATTTAATTTATAGACATTTTAAAAACTGTAATTTCATTAGGATCTGCTCTTCCTTTTCTCTGAAGGGCAGCCCGGCAGACCGATAAGGCCGGTCCCTCTGCCCGGGATGCGCGTGTGGTTTGCTGGGCTCAAGTCTCAGTGTCCTTGCCAGCTCTGAGCTCCACTCGGGTTCCGCTCTGCCCACTGGCTGATGCCTTCCTTCCTCTCACATTAGAAACCGCACCCCTACCCCAGTAGCTAAGTCAGGTGTGGTTCTGGCTACCCTGGGATCTCTGGTGCCTGAACGGGTCTGTCTTCTGCCTGGGTAGTGGCATCTGTGTGCCTTCCGTCTGTCACCCTGCTGCCTGTGGTTCCGGTGGCAAGAGTCCCCCGGAGGAGAGGGTCAGTCCCATCTCATCCCCACTCAAGTTCACCAAGTTAAGTTGCTTTGGTTCTGAGGCCACAGCTTGGGGGGGGGGGGGGCAGCTAAACCCTGTCATAAATTCTGCAAAAATTAATCAACCGTTTAAGAGCTGCACATTAACGAGATTCTGCAAGCAAGCTGCCCTCACCCCTGTCCAAAGTCCGGCAGAGTGAGGGGTAGCCTGCCCTGTGAGAGGGGAAGGGGAGCTGTCTTCTAAAATCACGACAGTTGAAGACAACTAGGAAGAAGGCGGAGAGAGACGGACTATGGAATACGAATCCTCAAGTGTCCTTGGTCCATGTTCTTGGGGAGCCCTCCCTCCCCCATTCGGTCTGGATTTATCCTGTGTGTCTTCCGTGGAGAAGACACGTAGGGAAAGAGAGCAAGGAGGGGGTAGAGGGAGAAAGGGAGAGAGAGGAGAAAGAGAGAGAGGCACATAGCTCCTTCGGAACTCATTATCATTCTTAATAAGTCTTAAGGCATACAGAGGAGCACTGAGTATAAATGCTGGTAATCCTAACACTTCTCAAGGTGAGAGGAGACTTGAGGACATAGAGGAGAGAGACAGCAGCAGGGGAGGGGATGGGGGGACAGAGACCCTGGGGCAGTAGAGGCCCAGGTTCTGGAGGTTCCTCATGAGGCCTGGAGGTTGGAGTTGGGGGCACCCCAAGATGTCTGAGGTGGGAAGGGGCGGTCTGAGTGGACACAAAGGGGGTCTTCAGGAGAGGCTGATTTTCTGGGGGGGCGAGAGCAGGGTGAGAGCAGCTCTGTCTCGCCTGGGAGGTGTTGGCAGGGACCACAGGGCCCTTGCTTCCTCCTGGACTCTATCCCTAGCATTCAGATCTCAGGCTCCTGGATGAGGTCCAGGCTGAGGGGTTCGGTAGAAGGGGCTCCTCTTGTTCTGTACCCCTGTTTCCAGTCCCTTAGGGTTCTCCAGTTGTAGGAAACTGGATGGACAGAGTGTCAGCCAGAGCTCAACTCTGGACACTAGGTGGCTTAGAGGATCTGAGGCTCGCCCGGCAGAGAACTGGCTTTTCCTCTGCTCTCAGCTGGTGGGCTCCACTGTGCAAACACTCCGCCTGCTCACTGCCAGGCAGTCCTGACGACAGGCAGGAGGGCAGTGGGCACCGGCCCAGGGGCACAGCCCAGCTCATGGGCTGGCCTTGCTCTGGTTGGTTCCCGGGCACAGTAAGGAAAAACCAGGGGCAGCTTCCAGAGGAAGCCTCCAGCTAGCCACACTCGAGCAGGGAGAAAGGGAGTCTAGCCCATGTTCCCTCCTCATTCCTGCCTTCGCTACCAGGCACTCTGCGCTTGGGAAGGGTCTCTGAGATGTGCACGTCCCTTATTGAGAATCCTCTTAATACAACCAAGTCCCATAATCATAAATATCGCTTGTGCTTTGAGGGGTCTCACAGATCTTATAAACCCAGCCTGAGACCCCTCCAGGGCCCTTTGTGCCGGTGGGCTGCTTTCCAGTTTTCAGGGATGGGCAGCAGCCGGAAGGCATGATGATCCTCAGCACCAATCCTACCTGCTTGCCTCAGCTCTGGAAGAGGAGAATGCTTCAAACTGTCACAAGGGGGACCCTGTAGAATCTACAGTGTAGATGGAGCCAGGCCGACACACGGGTTATCTTCTGCGGGACCAAACTGCACTTGTTCAGGCAGATGCCCTGGTCAAGTCACAGGCGGCTCTCCTTGTCCTGCTTAGTCTCTCCGGGCTTCTCAGGCGTCGAGGAAGGGTCTTAACCACGGTCATATGACAACCACAGATGGTTTTCTCTGGGAAGAGAAGTGAGCCTGACAGCAAGCACAATTCAGATTTGACTTCGCATAGTGTGTTGGAAAAAAGATTAAAAAAAAATACACCAAACCAAACTCTCTCTTTTCTGTGGAAAGCAACTCCTGGAGAGCTTATAGAGCATGCGTGGGAGTTTGAGGTGAAGGCTGAGCTGGCATGAAGTCCACAGGGAGCAGATTGGGTTAATGGCGGGTGGATTGTGCCTTTCTGTTGTGTGAGAGAAGGAATGGCCAAATTGCATGCCCTGGGTGAGCCTTGGTGACGAGATTTACTGAAAGGGAACTGTCTCCAACATTGTGTGTGTGTGTGTGTGTCTTGGGGGTGTATGGTGTGAGTGTGTGTGTGTGTGTGTGTGCATGTGCAGTGTGTGTATGTATGTGTGTAGTGTGTGCATGTGCATAGTGTGTGTGTGTGTGTGTGTATGTGTGGGGGGGATGGTGTGTGTGTGTATGTGTAGTGTGGTGTGGTGTGGTGTGGTGTGTGTGTGTGGTGTGTTTATGTGTGTAGTGTGGGTGTTATTGTGCATGTATCTTGTGTGTGGTTGTGTGTGTGTAGTTTGTGTGTTTGTGTGTGTATAGTGTGTGTTTGTGTGTGTATAGTGTGTGTTTGTGTATCTGTGTAAATGAGAAGAAGGGGTGGGGGGAAGCATTCTGCCAGGCCTGGCACCCTTCCCCAACACTAATTGCTGGCAGGGTACCCACAGGGGCTGTGCCAGCATCTCCAGCTCAGCCAGCCCCCTCGCCCCGGGGAGCTCAGCTGTGCAGCTTGCTATGCGAGGGCCTTTTCCGGGCCCACTAGTCCTGGGGTTCCTTGGGAATTTCAGAGAAATCTGATTCTTGGGGAGATGGTCGGTCACAAGTATGCATCTCTGGCAGAGGAGGGAAGAGAGCAGGACACATGAGGCCTGACCGTCTCCCTGCTGCCATTCTGACCTCTGAGGCTCTGTCCACCAAGAGGCTCACGAGGTGTGGCCGGGTGAGTTAGGCGTCAGAAGACTCGGTTCCAGGTCTAGCACTGTCATCAGAGCCTTGAGTAAATCATTTCATCTCTTCAGGCCTCAGTTTCCTGTCTTATCAACTAGCCTTTGACCCCCAGCCTTTGCAGGGTTGTCTTGTCAGTCAGCTGGGTTTCTAGCTGCAAATGTCCTTTGAAAGTAATTAAATGCAATGAAGAATTTATCACGGTCATGTTGTCAAGTGCGGGATGTCCCCCGTGTCAGATGAGCCGGTTTTATGTAATCTGGTGTTTGTCTCTAAGGGGACCAATGTTGAGTTCCAGTCCAGAAAGGCCTGGACACAGACTGTGGTATTCAGGGTGTGTGTTTGTGTCAGGTTCTGAGTTGGTTGTTTAACTAGGAAGGACCTTGGGCCAAGTTGGGGGCTGACAGTATAGGGGTTCCATGAAGATATGTGGTGGGCCTTGTTGGTTCAGCCTGTGGTATCCCCTGTTACCGTGAGAACTTACGTGTATTTTCCAGCTGGTGTGACTGGGGACCAGAGTCATGTGATTTTACACCAATGACTTAACTAGCCCGGGCCTCAGTCTTTCTTATCTGTAAAAGGGGGACACTTGCTCATTGTGTATCTAGGGCCAAGAATCCATTTGTTGTAGGGTGATGCAACGTTGGTTGGGACTCTGAATTTTGTTTCACTTCTCTGCACGCCCTGCAGTCTTCCAGATGTTTAGATCTGGGTCGGGAGGCCCGCACATGAAGTCAGTCTTAAGCTGGGACCAGGGTCCTTGGTTTCTCTTTTCTATGGGTGCTCAGTGGGGTGGGAGCTGCTTAAGACAGGAGACCGGAGAAGGAAGGACGGGAGCAGACCCAGTCCTGGGGTCCCCGTGGACTCTGCTAGTACACTGAGAAAATGAGATTTGGAGCCCAGCTGAGCCGAACGCGAATTCTGCTTTTCCCGCTTGGGCAGATTATGTCTCTGATCTGTTGTTTCCATGTTCTGTAAAATGGGACTGGAATCCCTGCTCTGCTTCATGGAGTTTCTGGGATGTTAGGAGACAGGGCAGCGTGTGCAGCTAACATCAGCCGAGGTTCCACCTGGAGCTTTACGCCACAGCGTGCGCTTGGTGTGGTTTTCCTAGCTGCCCTCGAGTGGGCCCGCCTTGGAGGGCTCCAGTTCTGTCTGGAGTTCTGTCTCCAGTTCTATCCTCCTCCAGGAGGAGACAAGACAGGCCAGGGAGGAAGTGACATGTGCCATGGAGGCAGTGACCTAAGGAGGTGAGGGCGGGGGCACTGGAGGGCGAGGGGCGCTTCTGGAAGATGAGGTGTATGAAACCCATCGGCCTCTCTGTTTCACTGTGCCATGCCCAAACCCAAGAACCCAGGTTCTTGTTTCACTATCTGAGATCTGGAGCAGGTTAATTTCCATGACGAACTCCAGGCCACGGGCTGGGAGGATTTATCTAATTAAACTGATGCTTTTTGCTAAGAAAGGAGGAGAGAGAATGGGGGGAAGGGGAGGAGGTGCACAGTAGGGAGGGAAGAAAGAAAGGAAGGAAGGACAGAAGGAAAGAAGGAAGGAAGGAAGGAAGGAAGGAAGGAAGGAAGGAAGGAAGGAAGGAAGGAAGGAAGGAAGAACGGGCTACTGGTATGCTGGCGGGGAAGTCAGGAGCCCGCCTGGCAGGTCCAGCTTTGCTTTCCTTCTTGTCTTGTTTTTCCTTCATTTCTCAAATAGTTTTGAGCCGGGCGGGAATAGCTGCAAGTTTGGGGTTTGAGGTCTTACTGGTGGATCCACAGCCACTGCTCTGTGGATATTTCAATTAGATTGAAAATCTAGCTCAGATACTCCCTAATCACATTGACCAGTGCTGCTGGATTGGGCAACACACACATGCTCAAACACACAGACACACACACACACACAGGCACACTCAAAAACACACATACACATGTACACACACACACTACACATGTACACACACACATACACACAAACACACACACATACACAAACACACACATACACACATCAATACATACACATATACACAAACACATACACACACAACACATACAAATACATACACACACATACACAAACACACACACCCAAACACACAGACACACACCACACACATACACCATTTACAGCATCACAGAAAGTTCTGTTAGGCAACGTCTCTCTGAGCTAGGGCTAAATGCAGGAACCCCCAGGGAACATTACAGACAGAGTTAGGGGATGTTCCCCAGGTACATCCCAGCTTCTGAGAGGACTCCTGACCTGGACCCTGGCCTCTGTGACGCGGAACCACCTCATTTAGGATCCATCTTTGCACGCCCTCCTTTCTCGTGTGCTAGTCTGGAGTTAAGAGGACACAACCTTAAATTCTTCTCCTGCCTGGAGTCTTAGTGGCCTCGGAAGGGTCTTAACTCTGTAGAACTGGACTGGCACGACACAGAGCTCACTTTGTTGGGTTCTTGTGGCCATTAACTGAGGTCACAGAGGAGACACTTTATAGAACAAGGCACACGGTTAGCACTCAGAAACAAATGGGGGTCATTGCCTGGCAAAATGGCTCAGCTGGTAAAGACACTTGTCTGACGAGCTGGATTCAGTCCCCTGGGTCCACACGGGGAGAGGAGGAAACCAGTCCTGTAAGTTGCCCTCTGTGACCCTTCCACAAAACAATGTAAAACAAACAAAAGGAGTCACCCCAATAATCACAATCATTGCCACGGTCTTCACAATGGGTATTGAAAAGTTTTAGTGACTGCCACGTTCATAGGAACATTTCCTTATGAAATGCTGACTTACCCACAAACCCTGTCTTCTAGAACTAATTTAAATAGGGACCCCCACCAAATCCCTGCTTCCTGGGAACCTAATTTAGTTTCTTTCTTTCCATCCATCCTTTCAATCCCTGTGTAGGACAACTTGAGTTTATTGAGTTAATTCTATTACTTGAGAGGTACAGTCTCTTCACCCCCAACATACTAAGCATGCATGCATGTGTGTGTGTGTGTGTTGTGTGTATGTATATGTTTATGTGTGTGTGTTGTGTGTCTGTGTGTGTCATGTGTCTGTGTGCATGTTGTGTGTTGATGTGTGTGTGTTGTGTGTTGATGTGTGTGTGTTGTGTGTTGATGTGTGTGTGTGTGCACACGCATGTGAGCATGCATACGCACAACTTTCCACTGGCAAGCCACATTAAAAACAAAGCTGGGGGAAAAAAACACCAAAACCCAAAAATCCTCCCGGAGTGTAGATGTGACCCTGGCAGTGCTGGATGGCTTGTTTCAGATGGGGTGGGGGCCAGCGGCCTCAGGAGGGACGTGTGTGTTTATTCCCGGACATTGCCCAGTGCCCTGTGTGCTAATGTGGAGCTGCAAAGTCCGCTGCATTGTGCAGGCTCCTTCCCCCGTGAAAAGGCAATTGAGTCAGTGAGTTCCGAATGGATTGAAGCTGACAGTAAACGAGGATTTGGCATGGGTAGAAAACAAGCTACCCCCAGCCTCCACCCCCTCCACCCCGACCTCGCCCAGGCTCATTCATCCCTCCCTAATTTCCCAATGCTCTCTTGGTTTTTAGAGGGATTTTGCGAAGAATTATAATTTCTTTTTGTATGGGTCCGCATTTGCCACCGGGGTCGTGTCCAGGCCTGCCTCTCTGCCAGGGACGGCCTGCTTCTACCCCCAAGTTGCCATCTCCCAGCCCCTCGCCGCCTCGGTGGCTCCACCGGTGATCTCGAATGAGTTAAGGGCTGAATCCACCCGAGACCCAGCTGTGCGTTTCACTCTGGGTTTCTGAATGAACTGATGTGCTGTGCTCAGCATGATCGGAGGCTGTCTGCCCAGTGACCCAGCGGCCCCCACCCTGCTGGTTTCCACCATCTTTCCTAGGACTTGCGGCTAGGTCCTAGGACCTACTCCCAGGCCGCTTGGCAAGCCGATAGCCGGTGCTGCAGGGGTTTTGTCTGGTGCCCTCCCTACGTCTAGCCTCCCACTGGAACCCCGTTTGAATCTTAGGAGAAAGGGCACACCGTTTTGAGCTGGCATCATCCCTGGTTTGAAAACAAGGCTTGCGGCTTTGAGGGTTAGTGTATGCCAAGGGTCTGGTCCCTGCCATCCCCATCCCCATCAATCAGCCAACAGATATTTACATGTCTCCGCCCTCCACCATGGCCTCACATCCCTAGACCTTCCCATTTAAACATTCCCAGAGCCTCAGAAGGGGGCTACTGCCATCCTGTCCACCCCACCGCGCCCCCCCCCCACACCAGCAACAGTCTGCAGTGCACAGAAGCATTTCTTAGCTACCAGCCTCAACAGAAGGGTGGAGAAGCATCTATCCCCGAGACAAGAGATGACAGGAAGGACACCCTCAGACAGAGTCACAACCTACTCCTTGAGGGTGCATTTGTCCTCCTGTGGCTGGGGATGTCTCTCAGGGCTTCTTTCTGGAGAGGCCAAATGGGTCTCCTTGCTTCAGGAGCTGGGCTGGAGAACAGTGGCTTTGGACACATGTAACTGCTCTGAGCCTCAGTTTCCTCACTAATAATGGTGCCTGTGGTGTGGGGTTGCTGTGAGGGCTGGATGAGACAGTCCCAGCAAGGACTTGGCACCGGCTTGGCACGTGATTACAAATGGTAGCCATTGTTGCTACCTTTAGTGCTCCTGCTGAATTCTTTCTGTCTGTCACTGGGAAGGCAGGAGAGCATGGGTTCAGATCTACCCTTGTGTTTTGGCTCCAGGATCCTCAAGGCCAGACTGGAGCCCCAGCCCTATGACCATCAAAAGTTGGCTTAAAAACACTTGCTAAACAAGAAAGGCAAAGATACCCATCCAGGGGAGAGCCCTGGAGAGAGCAACAGGCGTCTGGGGCCCAGGCAGCAGCCTCTGGGCTGGCCTGGACTGTCTGGCAAAGGAAGAGTCTACTTCCAGTTGCTACTGCCATCTTGGTTCTCCTTCTCATCTCCTCAGAGCTTGACCCTCCCCCAGCAGCAGGTGGCCTTTGCAGCCTGGCACCTGTTCCCGGAGGGCGGCTGCCAGGAAGGCGCCAACCCGAGGAGCGCCCACATGGTGTGTCCTCTAGAGTCGTTGTACGCAGGAGGTGTGTGTGCTGCCTGGAGGGGTCGTCCTGGGCCTGTCCTAGGGAAGAGGATTAGAGTTAGAGGAAGCCTTGTTCTCTAGCCAGAGCCCCCTCCTCACCCTCCAGGTGAGTCACCGGAGAGCTGAGGTCTGTGTGCTGGGGACGCGGGTGGGTGGGGGCGGGGTGGGAAGGTGACAGCATGGGAGGGTGTGCAGGAAGTCACTGAGATGGTGCAGGGGAAGAAGGGTCTTGTTTTGTCCCCCTGGGGACAACATTCAAGCTGAGCTGCTTTTCCATTTCCATTTTACGAAAAGAGGAAGGAAACAGACATTCGCAGAGGAGCACCGTTAATCTGACTGTGTCAGATCCTGTGCTTTGACCCTTGGTGGGACTGAAGGGCAGGAGGCAGGTAGTGGACCGATGGCCACCGCACCTCAGGCCTCGGAGAGATCACAGAACCCGATGTAAGAGGGCCAGTTGGCTGCTGTTGTTGGTTTGTCTTTGCTTTTATGTAGATAGAGCCTCCGTGTGTAGCCCAGGCTGTTCTTGAACTCTCCTTCCGTTCTCCAGCCCGGTTAAGGTTTTGAGTGCAGGTCGATCTAACTATGAAACGCATGCTTTCCTTCAAGCACTGGGAGACACAGAGCCACATTTCAGCCAAAATTTCAAAAGCTAGAAGGAAGAAAATTTGCCCTGAACTTAATTATTATGACGTAGTCTTCTTTAGCACCTCGTATAGCTGCCCCCCCCATCTTTGGTCACTGTGTATATTTATGTAATCTGTATGTTACCTAGTTATGATCTTTAGAGATTATGGATGGAGTTGAGACCCCCAGATGAAGTAGGAGGGTCTCCCGAGCTGAGGTCACCGGCGAGCAATCCACTCTCTGCAAAGTGGGAGCCTGTGTTTGATGCCCAGCAGTCTCAGTCAGTCACAAGACTCGCAAAGTCTGCCCAGAGAAGCAAGCCAGGCGAATGGGCAGGGCAGCCGGACCCTGGTGTGCTCTGCTGGGTTAGTTTTGCCTGCTGGCTGGTAGAACAGTCCCTTTAGCTCACTTACCTTTTGCTTTTGACAAATGGGCATATTTGTACCGTTTTCCCGAATGACCTTCTCTCCTTGGGGTAATGAGAAAATGAAAGTCTCAGCTAAGTGCTCTGAGATATTCAGATATAAAAACGGAGAGCGGAGTGTTGTCACGGGCCTTTTGCTGCCTGGGTGCTTTATAGAGAGGAAGTGCGGCTCGTGGGGGTGAAGGTCAGCTTGGAGGCCGAGGGCTATTGCGGGAACCGTGTCTCTCTGGGTACAAGGGCAGGGGAGTTCTGGGCCTGGCTCAGGTTGGGCCGGGTTTGGGTGGGGCTCCTGCCCATCTTCCAGGTACACACTCCAAGGCCAGGCACCCACGGCCAAGGTGATCCGGGTGGCTCAGGCGAAGCCCCCAGCCTGGGTTTAGATCTTGTGGATAAATGATCCGATTTACGGATATTCCCCTGTGCCGTCATAGCGCCCTCCTTCCCGTGATAACGCGGTGAGCCAGCCCTACCTCACCTACACAAATAGCTTTCGTGAGGACGATGTTGAAACATGGAATAATATTTATTATAGTCGAGAAAATACTCCCCTCCAAGTGTCCAATGTTGAGCCAATCAGGGAGGTGGGACTCGGACCGATTCGTTTTTTTATTTCATAACATTTTATTTAAATTCCCCCTATGATTAACAGCCAACAAAGCTGAAGTGCCAGCCCAGCGGGGAGCCCTGGCAAGGGTGGGGGGCGGGGCCGCGCCCCAAGAGGGCGCCTGCACCCACGGCCCCCGCAGGGCTCTGAGCTCACCGGCTCTGCCAGCCCAACAGACCTATGAGCTCTCTGGAAGCCTAGGCGGATCAGTGACTCAGAACTCTGTGTTGTGCTCTTCAACAATAGCTTTTGTCCTTTGCCCAAAACCCCGGCCAGTGTGTGAAAAAAAAAAATTAGAAAATTCTGAGATAGTTTGTACTTTCCTTACCAGCTGGTGCCAGCTTTGGGCGCTTTATTTATTCAAGGTGGGGAGGTAGGGAAGGCAGGGTGGAGGTGGGGGAGAAGGGAAAAGAAAAACAAGGTAGAAACTCGGACAAGGCCCAAGAAAGGTCTACACCTCGACAACAAACTTTCTTTGTTTCATGGGCGGGAAGGGAAAAAAAATGAGGAAAAAATGTAGAAGACCATTTGGAACCGAATGTGGCTCTCCGAGTAGCAGCCGCGCTGGGACTGCTCATGTGGTTTCCCACAGTGACCTCCGGCATGAATTTGTGGAGCAGGGAAGCTGATTAGGGGTGCTTAACTCTGGGGTAACTAGAAAGGCCCAGAGCTGGGTGAGGAGCAAGGACAACCCGATGGTGCCTGGTGTTCTGGCCCATAATGCCTAGCGGTCGATAGCCTGGGTCCCTGCTTCCAGCTGGATTTCTTTCCCGTAGAGACAGGGAGATGGCTCAGTTGGTAAAGCACCTACCTTGAAAGTACAAGAACCTGAACTCGGATCTCCAGCGCCCAGGCGAAAAGCTGGGCAAGGTAGTGTGCACCTGTCACCTCAGGGCTGGGGAGGCAGAGGAGGAAGGACCCCGGGGGGCCCTAGACAGTCTAGCCAAATTGGCAAGCTCCTGGTTCAGTGAGAGACCTTGTCCCATAAATAAGGAAGGTATAGATACAGGAAGACATGAAACATTGACCTTTGGCCTCCACAAACATTAGTGCATGTGTACCTGCACACACGCACACCACACGCACACC
This sequence comes from Cricetomys ansorgei, assembly GCA_026225945.1. Classification (NCBI taxonomy): domain Eukaryota; kingdom Metazoa; phylum Chordata; class Mammalia; order Rodentia; family Nesomyidae; genus Cricetomys; species Cricetomys ansorgei. The sequence continues at coordinate 611,749 of JAMJFZ010000165.1, read as the reverse complement.
ACACACACGCCTTGTTCTTTTGAAATTGTATTTATTTTTAGTTTATGTGTACAAGTGTTTGCCTGAACGTATGTATATGGGTTGTGTACAGCCTGGTGCCTATGGAGATCACAAGAGAGCACTGGATCCCCTGGAACTGGAGTTCCTGTGGTTTGTGAGCCACCATGTGGTTGCTGGGAATCGAACTAGGTGTTCATGATTGTCACCCCCGAGTCATCTCTTCACTCCCTGTGCCCTTCAGTTTAAACTGGAACCTTCTACCCAATGTCCTCCAGCAGAAATAGAGAGAGTTGGGAATGGGGGTGGGGGGAGAGAGTGTTATGTGTGTGGGATTGGGTGTCGGGTTAGGTGTGTAAATGACTGTGGTTGTGTGTAAATGGTTGTGTGGGTGATGGTGTCTATGCGACCGGTTGCCTGTGAGATGCTTGAACATGCGAGTTTATGCGTATACGTGACTGAGTGGGCTGTGTGCAAATGGTTACACGCACGATTGTGACGGTGTGTGTGAATGAAACGTGACTGGCTGTGATGGTGTGAGGTTGTGCGTGTGACCGTGTGCGAACGGCTCTATTTAAGTGCTTGTGGAGGAGGCTGTGTGTGATTGCGTTGTGTGGGCAAATGAGTTCCTGCCTGTGTAGACGCCTGTGTGCGGTTGTGTGTGTCTGTTTCATTTTAACGGCTCCCCCTCTGGTTACAAAGGCCAGGTAGATGACAGTTGGGGGAGAAAGGATCGCATCTCTTTTTTTCTAGGGTCACCTTGCCTGCCTTTCCAGATCTGTTCTCTGAATGCTCCCAGGAGGGGGCCCGAGGCCTGGGCTGAGTGGCTGTCCTTGCCTCCATTTTAGTGCGAAAGACAGTTTAGGAACACTTTGAGGGTCTTTTCCGGAGATTGAAACAAGAAAGAAAGGCTTCGGTTAAAGGTGAGACCAAAGGTATCCTCACCCAGGACTCAGTTTGCCTGTGTCTGTGGCCTGGGTAGGATCCCAGCCCCACGCACCTTGCTCTGGGCTCAGGAAGGACTGCCGCCGGAGCCGTGAGGCTCTTATGGGCTTTCCTGTCTGCACTTGATCTTTCAGTCATTGTGACGTCCAGAAAGGGAGCTCAGAGATTATTATCTCTGTACAGATGAAGAAACTGAGGCTAGAGGAGGGGCATCTGGGTGCCCACGGCCTCTTGGCTAGTCGGTGACAGTTTTGGAATCTGGACAAACCCTTTGGGCTGTTTGGAAACACAGGAGTCTCCTCCGGCGCCTTGGAGCAAGGCTGCCCAGTTCCGCATCTGAAATTATGCTGCTCCTCTACTGGTCCTTCTTGGCGATCCGATTTCATGGTGGTAACTGTGAGGTGGGGAGCTTAGTCCTCTGGTTTAGGGAATATGTTTTTGGAAGGAAGATCCCCAAATGGGGACACATCTGAGGTGGTTTTTGGCCCTACCATTGCAACCACCTAACACTCACATCCTAAGACCTGGGTTTCATCCATGTGGAGTCAAAAGGCTAGACCCAGAAGTTCCTGCGTTTCTTCCCACTTTAGCATGACTGGAGCTTCCTGCCCCCCTCCATAGTCCCCAGCTGTGCCATGTAGCAAGTCCTCTCCCACAACCTGTCAAACCAGAGATGGCAGTTTCCCGGGAGCTCCTAAGAGCTCCCGCCTCTGTCTTGTACCAGGCAGAGCCTCTAGCAGACTCGGCGGGCAGTGCTCCTGGCCTGTGCCCTGTGCACCTGCTCATTGATAAGCGTGTGTCTGCCTCTGCCTTGGGTCAGAGCCCTTTGGTTTGAACTTGCCTTATACTGAGAGGCTGAGACATGAGAAAATTATGAGCAGGGGAGAGAAGTGGGGCCTCGTGACAAGTGGCAGCTGTGGGGAAGAGGGCAGGCCCCATGCCCAGGGTGAGTGCCATCTGGGCGGGAGGCCTGGCTTCCAGCTGTGGGGGCTCTGGAAGGGCAGAGCCTGGGAGGAATGATTTTGAAGCCACTACTATGGAGATTAAGGGGATGAGAATGTAAATCTCAAGTAAAAAGGTAATTGAATGTAATAGCAAACACTGCTCGCTCTATGTTAATTTTAGCTCTTCCCCTGGATACAAGACGCTGTATTAGTGTTTTATTACCATTTTGTTTGCACTAATAAAATAGTAAAATTTATTTCAAGGAAGTTGAAGGATGGTTTTACAATGCAAATTTGAAGAAATTGGACTTTTCATTTATGCCTCAGCTATTTTAAATCCTGACGGGTGTAAATTAGCTACAGGGACCGAGCAGACCCCACTGATGGGGACTTTGGAGGCTGGTGCCCTGGCAGAGTTTCTAGACTAGCTGAAGGCAGAAAGTAGAGAGCACCCTTTGGGAAGGCTGAGGCCACTCAGGTGCCTGACTGGGTGGGACAGGGTGGTGGGTGAGGGCGTGCCAGGCATGAATGAGTGTGGGCGTAGGCAGGTACATTACACACCGAGTTAGTAGGGAGACACATGTGACCATGGATCTCAGGTCTTTGTTTTTCCTCATGGTCCTTTGGCCTCCTTCCTGTCCTGACATTGGCCTGGATTAGCGTGGTGAAGCCCCAGGGGAACTGAGCAACTTCTATTTTGGCAGGACATGACAGGTAGACCAGTTGTCCAGACCACATTCACCCTCTGGACAAGGGACTACAGGTTGTAGGGAAAGGAACCATTGGAATTTGGAACCTAAAAGCAACCAGAGAAAGACTCAGGCTAGAAGCCAACCAGACAGAGGTTGACAGGCATATCTCTCCTTCCTTGTTCTTTCTTCTAGTCCAGGCCAACTTGAGAGAGTAGAACAGGACTTTCTCAGTGAGCCAGCAGCCTTTCAAGTGGGGACAAATGACTAGCGAGACCTAGGTGTGGTGGTGTCTATAAACTAAAACTTTTTTTTTTTTTTTAATTATTATTAAAGTCAAGTGGCCTGGATTTCAGGGAACCAGAGGTCGGTAGAGAGGGAATGGAAAAGGGTGGTAGGTGAGATTCGTCTTGAGTTTTGGATGAAGAATTCAGGTTGGATCTTGTTTTATCCAAACTGGTTTGTTTATCTCTGAAAAATTATCAGCAATGGCCCAAAAGGATGTACTGGGGACCCACTTCCAAAGGATAGGGAACTGAACAAGTGTTCTAGTGTCTGGTGGAGTCAGTAGGATTTTCTGGGCATCTGCCTGGTACGGGGGAAATGGAAAGTTGGTCTTGCTTGTTTCCAGCCCCAACCCTAGATCTCTCTCTCTGTGAGTCTGCCAGTGGGGGGGGGGGTTAGGAGGTTGTGTTCTAGTATATTCTTTCTCCCTTGGTTGGGTAGACTGTATGTATATACACATAGTCTCAAAGGTAGATGCTTAAGGAGAAGATTCTGCACTGACATTGGCAAGATCAAAATGAAAGAGACTGGAGGGACCTGTCAAAGAAATTGGAGCAGTAGCTGCAGAAAACCCTTAAGGATGCCCCTGACTGCAGAATTGGCATTGGAGCCAAGAAGGGCAGGACAGGACAGACCCCTAGCTTCTCGCAGTGGCTCATCTGGAGCAGAGAAGATTTACACTGATTCAGGTAGGGGGATACATCTAAGAGTCAAGCCAGCCTCCAGCAGCAGGGCTGGCATTCCCATTGGAGCCAGCAGTGCAGGAAACCTCCATCCTGGGCTCTTCCGGATGAAGAAATTGTGGATGGATTTTTGGGGATCACAGGGTTTATAATGTGGGGGAGGCAAGGCCTGTGGTAGGCCAGGAACATCCTCTTCTCCACACTAGCACACTCAGGAGGCCCTGGGCTAGCAGCTGAAGACCATGGAGGCAGGGCCTGCACAGCTGGAAGGGGCCAAGGCCAGGGCAGGAAGAGTATTGCCAAGAGGAACAGGCAGTGAGATTTAAAAGTGAGAGTGTGTTGTTTGGCTGTGGAAATGGTCTATAACTCTTTGAAACAGGGGAGATGCCCTGCTGTGTACCCAAGGATTTAGACAGGGCATCAGGCAGGGGGTTACACTTTGAGGAGATTTCAACCCAAAACTGTAATTACTCAGGAGAGGGGGGTGGGGGGGGTGACGGAAAGAGGATTAGTGGGTGCCCTGCTGGGCCTGGTGCTGCAGGTGGTACCAGAAGTGCCTGGCCTGAGTGTAGGCATCTGCCAAATCTCTTTGCTTGGCCTCTGGACTGGGGTCAGAGCCATGATGGTCTTCCCTGAGAATGCCCAGGACCCTGGGAATCCCCTTTCTACCTCTCTTTTCTTAGCTGTCCCCAAGCCATCTCTGGAATCTTGAGTCCCCCTCTCATCAGCTTTGGTGCTTTCCCCCACATCTGTCTAACCCCCATGTGCTGCCCCCCACCCCACCTCCCAAATAGAAGGACACTCTATTCCAATTGATTTGACTTGGGAGCCTGGGGTATGTATGTGTGAGCTGGGGGGGCCAACTGTTGTTCTACCTGGCCACAGTAAGCCTTGGTCTGTGTGATTTGGGTTAGCCTGTGCTCTAGTGCCTAGGGCTACCCAGTTTCTACTTTAATCTGAAGAAGAGGTTAGACTCTGAGATCTTTTACCCATAAAACTCTACCCTTCCTCTCATCCCACTCAGCTACCTCTTCCACCGGCAAAGTATAGCAGCGGTCGGTATGCCCCCCATTCTAGCCGCCTGCTCCCCCTTGCTTTCCTGCACCTGTCAGCTGTCTTATGGACTGTCTGGCTTGGCTGCCTCTCATCCCATTCTCCCAGGCCAGCTCCACCCAACCTCCATCCCTCAGCCCCTTCTCCCCCCTTCCTGGCTCTGCCTACGGCTGTCTCTACCTGCCCATCGCCGACACACCTGAGGAGCCGCAGCTGCCTGGTGGAGTGTAAGCACAGCTCAGGGTGTTTACCAGACAGCCGGGATAAGGTGTTAAATCCTGTTGCTGTCTTCCCAGGGCCAGCTTCCTCAGATGGGTTTCCAAATCTCTAATCTTGGGGTACATCCATGCCCAGCCTGTGTTTGATGGGAGCTTTCCTTTACGATTGAAGCTCAACCCAGCAGGATCTGCCGTTGGGTTGGGTCTGGGTTCCTAACCGGTGAGCGGTGACATGGGGTCCAGCCCCTTCCTCTTTGGGTTCTTCCGTCCTTCCCTCCTTCCTTTCTTCGGGAATCTTAGTGAGTAGGGGTCCGCATGGCCCCCAGCGCCTTCACCACTGTGGTCACAAGGCCACCTACTCTCATTGGGAATGTGGGTGTGTCAGGCGAGAGGGTCCAGTTTAAAGAGAGTCTGAGGTGGACGAGAGGGAAGAGGTGAGCTGCCGAGCCCTTGCGGTTCTTCAGACTCAAAGCAGGGTGGCCAAGGTGCTGCTGGGTTGGGACACCAACCAAATGCCCTGGCAAGGTCTAGGTCCCTAGAGCGACAGCTGACCCTCAGCAGGGTCTCTGTGTTGGTTTGGGAGCTAACAGTGCCAGGGAGGAGATAGGCTTCAGCCCTCCTTGATCTGGCCTAACTCTAAGAGCTAACATTGTGAGCAGGGAACCGAGGCACCCCGGGGGGCTCTCTTCTTAACGTGCAGCAGAGGGTGGGAGTCTCTGCTGTGCCCTTAGCCTGCTCTATTTCTACAAGAGGCTACTAAGCTTAATTCTCAAGCTGGGACAGAGAGGGGAAAGGCACCCTGGAGCCCCCTGGAGGTGCCTGAGCAATGGTGGGGTGTGCCTGGGTCACCTCTGTGGGCGTCTGGGATAGATGGCTGTCATTTCTGAGTTGACCTAGACAGAATCTTTTAATTCCAGCATTTCTCTTTGGCCACAGATGGCTTCCTCTCCCCCTAGCCTATGCCCCTCTCCTCCCCCAGACAGCCAGCAGGCTCTTGGGTTTCACAACAGCTCGGCCTCCCTCTCTAGATGTTCTCACCTCTCAGCTCCTCCCTCCCAGCATGCCTCAGTCCTCACTGTTCCCAGCATTCCTCTCTGTCCCCTTTTGCGTTTTGTGCCCTGAGCGGAATACAGGGGTCCCCTGAGAGCCAGTTACGAAGAGACACAACATCCACCTTTGTGCTGGGTCCACAGTAGACTCCTTCAAGGTCAAGGCTATTAACCTATTGGCCAAGACTCCCTCAGTCTCCTGTGGTAGACTTCCCAATTTTATTTGGGGCTTGTTTGTCTCATGCGTTGCTGAGCAAAAGATCAAAATGTGGAACAGAAGACAAAAGAGAGGACAGGGCAAACCTGGAGAGTGATGGTTGTGTTGGGGAGGAGGAGGAAAAGGAGGAGGAGGAGGAGGAGGGAGGTAAAATTAATTCATTAGAAAAACTTGTTTACTGGCTTTGCTTAGGCGCCTCCATTTTAAAAGTCTACGTTTACAATAAGTCGCTAATTAAAATACGAAATTAAGCAACAGCTCTGTTTTTTTTTTTTTTCCCTTACGCTTTAATTGCATGATTTTTTGTGATGTAATTTCTGGAAACACCCAGCATACCTCACAGGGCTGATTGTTTGATAAATTAGGATCACCTGAAACCAGCCCAAAACAATAAATCTATGAATTCAAGGGGAATTTGAGGTGGATTGGAAATGACAGAGAACTGTGGATAGCAGGAACCAGAAATACTTAACAATAACAACTTCTAAATAAGAACATTTATCCCCCCCCTCCCCGACGCCAATCTGCGCATCTCAGGGAGTGAGGAGTCAAAATAAAATCCAGACCAAGGGGGGCTGTCCCTTGTAGCTCCTGTCCTCAGGTTGGTGTCATGGAAAACAGATGAAGACAAGTGGAATCTCCCCGAGTCTGCTTTGCTGTCCACATTCTTCCGTGACTTTGAGAGGGGTCTTCTTTGCTCTCTTCATTCTGAACCAAGCTCACGAGTAGGTAAATAGGGACAGTGGCTATCCCTCCTGGGGAAAATAAGTCTGTGTATGCCCTTGCCTGAGCCTGGGGCTGGCCCTGTGTCCTGGACTCCGATGGAAGCTTGGTCTCCTGCAAGAGGAGGTAGGAAGCTGGAGTCCAGTGTGAGAAGTGAACCCAGACTTCCCTGGTCTGCCGCCACCTCCTTTGAGACACGGACCTAGCTAGGATCTCCAGAGCGCTCAGGACCTACCCTGAACTGACTTCATGGGGTGAGGAGGAAGCTGGATTTCTCCAGCCTCTTGGTCCCTGGGGAATCTCAGGCCAATGTCACTGAGGATGTTGGACCTTCTTGACATAGGACATGTGTGTGGGACATGTGGGAGTCTCAAGGCCAGTTTCTTTCTCTACCTACCAGCTGGGTTACTAGCCAGGGTCTCCAGTAACTTCTTTACATCTTCCACTCCTGGGGAAAGAGAATCACTTCTCTTTAGGGTGTCTTAAAAACACATTTTGGGGGACTAGAGAGATGAGATGGCTCAGTGGTTAATAGCACTGGCTGGCTGCTCTTGCAGAGGGGCAGAGGTTTAGTTCCTAGCACCCACGCGGCAGCTCACAATGGTCTGTAACTCCAGTTTCAGGGGATCTGCCATCCTCTTCTTGGGCACCGGGCATGCATGTGGTTGGCACATGTACATACAGACAGGCAAAACACTCATACACGTAAAATAAAAATAAATCCTTTATAATACATTTCCTCCGCAAGTACAATTTATGCTTATGAGTAAGTATAATTTTTTAAAATATAAAGAAAACTATTTAAAAACAGGTGGGATATAGCTACGGGTAGGTTAGGGAAGTGCCAAGATGTCACGTGAGTCACAGCAGTGTGACCTGAGGTGACTGACTTGGCATTTCTGAGCCTCAGTTCCCTCATCTGTAGGCTGGGATTGATGGCGACGATAGAGTTTGGTTGAGATTCTGTGTGATAACCCATCTAAAATACTCAGCCCTGAGCCTGGCATGCCGGAGCGGCACATTTAAATATTAACTATTATTGTAGTTAATAATGGTTATTCCTGTTGCATTGGGATAAAAAGGTTTTTAATTTTTTATTAAGAAAAGCTATTTTTACATCAATGAGATTATTCCTCTAAACCTGTCTTGTTCAATACAGTTACTCTGTGGTCGCATGTGGCTCTTTAAATGTAAATTAATTAAAGTTAAATAAAATTAAAAATTTAGTTCGCTAGTCATACTCACCCTATTCCAAGTGCTTGGTAGCCACACGTGTCCGGAGACTGCCATATTGGACATCGCCAGGAGTTCTGCTAGGCAGCCTTCAAACCAATGCCGGCAAAGTTCTCCACCAAAACTAAGTTTTAAAACCTTGTCCTACTGGCTGTGTAGTACTCCATCATGTGGCCGAAGCTTACTCCTCTCTCTCTCTCTCTCCCTCTCCCTCCATCTCTCTCTCTCTCTCTCTGTCTCCCTCTGCCTCTCCATCTCTCTCTCTCTCTCTCTCTCTCTCTCTCTCTCTCCTCCCTCTCCCTCTGTCTCCCTCTCCCTCTCTTCCCTGGACTCTGATTAGCTCTGCTGAGGTCCCCTCTTCCCGGTACTTGCCCTGTGTTATGGTGCTAGGCAGTGAGGGGTTCTGGGAAGAACAGGTTGCCTGCTGGTTGACTTCTACGTAGGAGGTACCAGGACAAGAGTCAAGTGCTCTGTAGAGACTGCTCTCCTCAGGGCCCCGTGTTTCCCTCTGACTGGCTTGTCCACTCTTTCACCTCACAGAGTGGGAGACAAGAGTGACAGGAAAGACTTGCTGGAGGTTGTAAAAATGAACTACGATGTCCCATTCTTCACTGGCTAGAAGGTCCAAGATCTACTCTAGAGCTCAGGGTAAAGAGAGGCAGCCTGTCTCCCTTCCCTCTCTCCCTCCTTTTCTTCTACTTTCCATGTAGTATATGTGTGTATATGTTCATGTGTGTACATGTGTGTGCATATGTGTGGTGTGTGCACATGTGCATGCATGTATGTATGTGTTCCTGTGCACGTGCATGTGTGTTCGTGTGTACACATGTGTGGGTTCATGTGTACACATGTGTGGGTTCATGTGTATACATGTGTGTTCATTGTGTGTGCACATGTGTGTATGTGTTCATTGTATGTGCACATGTGTGTGGAGACCAGAGGATGATTTTCTCTTTTGCTTTCACCTTAATTTTTGAGACAGGGTCCTTTACTGAATCTAGAGCTCACTAGATTGGCTGGACTGGCTGACCAGTGAGCCCCCAGGATCTGCCTGTCTTCCCCCCGCTCCAGTGCTGGGGTTGCACATACACACCACCATACCTGGCCTTAGCGTTGGGTCTGAGCTCAGGTCACCGTGCTTACACTGTACGCACTTTACCGACGGAGTCCTGTCCCTGGTCTTGGAGCAGTCTCTCTCAGTGGGAAATGCCACTTGGTGAAAATTTTGGGACTTGGGAAGGATCCTGTCTGAAAGTGGTATGAGCTTCCAGGGTAGGGGTGCTGGGGTTCCAAGTCCAGGAAGGCCTGTGACTATCCTGTGACTGAGTTGGCTGAGTGAGCATTAGGGGGATGCTAGGGTTGTGGCCCTGCTTGTGTGAGCTCCGGGTGAAGGGCTGTGGGCAGGGCCAGCAGGGCAAGTAATCCCCGGGGCAGCAGGCAAGACAGATAGGGAGAGCCAAAAACGGACCTGCTGATGTGGCCCTTTCTGCTCGCAGCGGATCATAAAATATGGCTCAGATTTTCATTACGGGCTCTATCGATTATCTTCTGGGATGGATGAATTATAGAGAACATTAAATTTTTTTTAAAAAGGGAGTGAGAGAGGAAATATCTGAATGAGTTTGGGTGGTCGATGACAGAAAGGCTGAGCCACCAAGCCTGCTCTCCAACCAGGGTGAGGACAAAACCTTCAGGGCGGACAGCTTGTGCCTCCAACTCGGCTTTCAGGACCCCCTGGGCCTGGTTTTCAACTGGAGAGAGCTACGCCTCTCTAGACTCCCCTCGGCTGTGCCCTGGCCTTCCCAGGGAACTTGGGGTCTCCATGAACTCCGAACTTGGAAGCAGGACCTTTCCCAGGCTGTATGGTTCCTTCGCTGGGAGGGAGCCGACGCTCTGACCATTTCCCCTCCGGGAATCTCCTGAGTCTGAAGATGCCAGCTGGGCAGAGAGAGGGTTCAGAGGCTGGCACTGGTCTCTCGGAGTCGGCATTGGATAAGAACTCCTGCGGATGTCTGGATACCCAGTCTCGTCTTTCCCTGCTCCTTCTGCCAGCAGTTGGTGGCACAGAGCTCTTTATTTTGTTGCCCGGGAAAAGCAATCCCAGACCACTGTGCATCTAAGCAGGTTAGCCTCCAGCAGGCTTGGGTCTCCATCCCTTGCCTACCATCCATGCCTCACACAGCCGATAGCTCTGAGTTCTGCTGCTTCTGCTTGTGTGTGGCCTTGGGCGTGCCCCAGCCCTCTTTGAGTCTTAGTTTCTCAACTGAGATTAACATCTTCCTCACTGGGTTCTAGAGATGACCGTATATGATGGTGTTTTAAGATCCCACGTACACGGCGCATAGTCGTACGAACAGCTAGTATTTTCTCCTTTCGTTGTGGCAGAGTCTAGGAGCCCTCTCGCTTTGATTTATCAACTATTTCATGTGCTGGGTACTTACCTTTTCTTTTGGTCTTTTCAAAACAGGGCTTCTCTGTTGTAACCCTGGCTCTCCTGGAACTCACTCTGTAGACCAGGCTGGCCTCGAACTCACAGAGATCCGCCTGCCTCTGCCTCCCTAGTGCTGGGATTAAAGGCATGTGCCACCACCACCCGGAAGGCTACTTTTCTTAGAATGTTATCCACAATAAATGACTAAGTCCTCGTGACTAGATTCAGGAGTAACTATTAGTATCTCCATTTCATGATGGAGAAACCGAGACACAGAGAGGTCAGAGTAATTTTTTCCAGGACCACACAGCTCAGGAGTGTCATTGCCTGGATTCATTCCTGGGCAATCTGGTTCCAAAGCTTGTGGCCTCAGCCCCTTTGGCCCGTTGCCCGGTGACCTGGCACAGTGGCTTATAAGTGTGCAAAGTGTGCGTGGTGTGTGTGTGTGTGTGTGCAAACAGCCCTGCCGTTGACACGCTGTCTGGTTGACTTCACTTCCTGACTCTCCACACTGTATCTGGCTACATCCGCTTGTCAGCAACGCCAACCTTTTCTAAGGCTGAGTTCTGGGAGGAGCATAGTCGTCTCCACACCCCCACCTGGTCCACCTCACCCAAGCTTCACCTAGGCCTCAGTGAAAGGTGGTGGTTTCCATGGATATCCGTCTCCCTCTGGCGACACGCCCTTTTCTGTAGAACTCTGTTCCCTAGAGTCCATTGTTTTTGGCACAGCGTTCTGTAAATTCATCCAACAATTAAAAGGGGGAGGGGTAAGGCAAAAAGGAGACAGTCACAGTGGGGCTAACGATCCGTAGGAGCAGGCTCTGAGATGTGCGGGCCCCTTCCCCGTCCCCTGTCCGCAGCAGGGTAGCCCCTTCCGTATAGGAAGGGCCGTGGAATGGACTGGCTGGGAGTTAGGCTTCTGGAGTTCTGGTTCCTTCTATCTGTGTTCTTGTCTTGTTGATCTAACCCCCCTGACGTCTAAAAGGGCCACTTCCCAGAGCCAACGCAGCCGTCTCCGAGGTCACGTGAAGCCACAAGATGCCAGTTTGGAGTGATTTGAATATTTACTGCCCTTGTTTTGGTTAATTGTGTGTGTTTGCTCTGAGTGTGTACCATCAAATACCGACCGTGCTGGGCGTACCCGTTGTAGGCTGTGTGAGATCACAGAGGAAAAATGCAGAGGAAAACACTTTCATGCCACAACACATCGTGTAGGATTTTTGTATTTAAGATGTGGATTTTTTTATTGTGTGTGTTTTTTTTTTCCCCTCTTCTTCTTCTTTTCCATGCAACCCTGAGGTTGGGCAATGCGCACGTCTGTGTTTTTTGTTTTCACTCAGGGTGGCTTATGAAATCTATTCATTAACGCTCCGTCCTCTCCCAACCCCGCGGGCCCCTCTACCCTCTCTCCTGGCGTGTGTAGATCTCTCCCCGACATCTCTGGGTCGTCTCTCCTTTGAAAAGATGAGGGGTGCCTCCCTCCCTGTGGTGCAGACACTCGCCTGAGATCAAAACCAAGGGCACATTAGCCCTGCTCCGTGTGCCCACGCCTCTGAGGCAGGTGTCCATTATGGTGGGAGATCCTAAGGAGGGAGAGAAAGGTCCTCAGTGGCCCCCTACCCGGGCAGAAATTGTCCCATTCTCACGGGGCCTCCTGAAACAGCACATCGCATCATACACAGACGGGCAGGTCTGTAGCCGAGAGCCTGCTCACCAGGTAGATAGACCCAGGTGTCCTCCTGTCCGTCTGGTGTGCTCCCATCCGTCTGCCCTTCCTCCCGCTCTTAAGCCTGGCCAGAGCCACCTAGACAGACGTTGCCTTTGGCTGCAAGGTCCAAATGCTTTCAGGCCATCCCGGTGTGTTGCTGGAGACCTGTTTCCAGGCCAGGAGAGGTGACAGTCAACACTGGGTCAGGGCGAGTGCGGAGATCGGAGATCACGGGGAAGGAGGGAGGAGGGAGAGCTGGTGGGTCACCGGCCCTGACCTGGCTTCCACACCTGCGAGCCATGTGACCTTTGGCTGGCCACTTCCTATCTCTGTGCCTGCTCTCCCTAAGCTGTCCGCCGAGCCCATACTGTTCCCGCCTCCGTGTATAAAGATTCACCGCGATCATGTGTGTAGAACACTTGCCAAGGTACTTGTCAAATTGACCTAGTTAGCTAATACCGTCCGTCCTCATGTGAGACAACCGGTGGTGGGCGAAAACAACTCGCCCGCCGTGCCCTCGCCTCCCTGGGCACATAGTAGGTGCGCAATCCTTTTTGCGATCAGTTGGGAGAGACTCGCCTCCCTGGGCACATAGTAGGTTGGGAGAGACTCGAGTCACCAGAAGTCCCTTTGAACCTGCAAGTTGTGAATTCAGTGAGTTCATGGAGGAGGAGAGAGACCAACAGGCAGGTCGGGCTTCAGGGAGCCATGCAGAATTGAGTGTTAAAGTGGCCAGTGACGCGTTCTGCTGGAAGAGAGAGAGCAGCCGCACCAGGCTCCTCTGATGGTGACATGGAATCAGGGACTAGTTCAGCCTCACCAACACTTACACCGCCCACCGTGGGCCAGCTGTTGTGCTAAATGCCGGAGACGCAAAGATAATTAAGACCTGGGCTTTGCCCTTGAGGAGTTAAGAAGCCAGTGGTGGAGACAGGCTCGCGAACAGATTACTCCAGTTCTTAATGTCGTGAGGAAGCATGTGCAGAGGAGAGGGCGTGCGTACGAGCCCTCTTGGGAGAGGTTCTAGAAGGTTCCTGGGGAGGCTTCACAGAAGAGGGCAGCTATGATCTGGGCCATTTCTGGAGCCCTGCAGCTCTTTGTCTCTCTTGCTGACTCGAGCCTGTTGGCTAAGAGAGAAGATGGCGCCTCTCGTTTCCTTCCTTGTCCTTGCTGGTGACCTGGGAGGAACCCAAGCATTTAGGAGGTCAGCTGGCTCCAGGGAGGGCCATCAGAGTGTTAGGTGGCAGCACCCAGCCTCAGACCCCTGACTTTGGATCTTCAGCCCAGGGCTATGACGGTCACTATATCTGGCTTCTCACCTCTTCACCTGGGGCTGCTGGTCAGGGATCCAGCAGGCTCCGCACCTACTGACCGAGATCTATGCTTCAGCCCTGGGGCCTGCTGCGTGGGAGGGCCCCAGTGCTTGGAAGGCTTCGGGGCTCATGCCTTGGTTTGGTAAATGGGTCAGGCCACTTGGTTGGGGAGGCTTGGAACAAGGTCATGCCGCCCTAGCAGGGCTGGGCAGAGGTGGGAAAATTGAGGAGGTGGCCTGGCCACACCCTTCATTCAGTTCCTTCTCCCTGGGCAGGTCCCTCTCGGTCTAGAAAAGACAAAGGCCCTCTGGAGTCTGGAATAGTCTCTTCCCTCCTAACTGGAATCCTTTTGGACCAGAAAATGAGACTCTAGGATAGTTCTGGCGTGTGGTTGGACTTTTGTCTTCCGGCTCCTTCCAGGAGTCTGGGAGGTGGGTGTCTCCCTTGACCTCTAGCCTGGGCAGATGTAAATGGCCCCAGTGGAAAACCGGAGGGGGTATGAGTCAGCCCTGTCACATGCTGACTTTTAGACAGGCTCCTTCTGATAGGATAATTGGATAGAGACCCTGACAGGAGGGAGATCTGGGGTGCGAGCTCTCTCTAATCCAAGGCACCCCTTCCTCTGGCACACAGCCATCTTTTTGGCTAGGTCCAAAGGCTGCCTGGGCTTTGGCAGAGTCTGAACCAACAGACAAGGGAGCTTCAGAGCCCAAAGGAGTGAGTCTCCCAGAGGCCCTGAAGTTCCCATTAAAGTGTTTTTTCCTCTTTTTTAAAGAAAAAAAAATATTCCCAAACTGGAAAACAAAGGAAATCCACTTCCCCCAAATCACACGAAACTCACATTAGGGGCCTGGCGGGACTCCATGGAAACCAGGAAACATGCTGTTAACCCTGTGTGATGCTGAAGGGTGGGGTGGGAGCCAGGCAAATCCACCCCTGGCTTGCCTGCACCTTCCATCGCAGTGTTCCCCAGGGAGCTGGTCTTCAGGACCTTGCCCCAGCAGAGAGGAGAATCTGGTACTGAAGCTTAGACAGCAAGCTCCTTTCTACTCAGCCAGGAGTCAGGGGAGGAAGGGGCTCACACATCCTGGGCACACACCCCCCCCCCCCCCCCCCCCGCCAAGGGCAGGGGCTCTGATGGCTGAGTCAAGTTAGAAATCTATCCAGGCTGTCACCTGTTTCATGACAGACCACACAGTCAAGGATGGGGCACTTGGGGAACACATAGCCACTATGTTTGGGATGTTGCTAGCCTCCCAGGAAGGAGGACCCCAGTTTCAGTCTCATATGCAGGGCAGGCATGAGAAAGGATAATGAGAAGACTGTGGGGGCTTCCTGCGCACATCCTCATGCCCACAAGGCAGGACCCGTGCTGGAGAAGTTGTGTACTTGTTTGCGTGCTTGTGTTTGCACGCACATGGGCTCTTTCTTTTTTCCCTAAAAAGGCTGAAAATATTTACGGGTTTGAAGTTGAAACGCAAACAGGAAAAGCCCTTTAAAAAGTGAGCGAAGTGGATATTCAAAACAGGAATCACCATGGAAACGCCACAATATTTGCTTAAATTGACACAAAGGTTGCCGGTAATAGGGCTCCAACCTTCTTTAGGCTACTGTGTTTTTGGCCCAGCACCTATCACAAACGAGTCTCCCAGCAGCCTCCTTGTGGTGTACCCACACCCTCTTTCCTGCCTGTGAGATGAATTAGCACCACAGCAGAGCAGAGAGGGAACCGGAGAAGCAGCCCTGGGTGGCTACCGAGACACCTGTTCATTCTCTCTTAAGAGCAACGGCTCTCAACCAGTGGGCGGCGATCCCTTTGAGGGTTGAATGGCCCTTTCGCGTGGGTCGCCCAAGACCATCTGCGTGTCAGATATTTACATTATGACTCAAATTTACAATTATGAAGTAGCAATGAAAACAATTTTAGGGTTGGGGGTCAGCACAGCATGAGGAACTATGTATGTTTCAAGGGTCGCAGCTTTGGGAACGCTGAGAACCTCAGCTTTAGAGACTTCCATGTGGCGCCTCAGGGGTACCTGAATAGCCAGGAACTCATGAAGGGGAAACCTGGAAAGAGCGGGGGTGCGTAGGTGGGGTGGGGGGCTAGGAATCTGGGCTCCGTTGGTTCTGTTGCATGGGTCTGATCTGTTGCCAGTCTTGACTTGATCTATTCTCAGGGTGACCTTTCACCCCAGGTGCCGAGCCTTGGGTGTGATCCCTGTGTTGTTA
Source organism: Cricetomys ansorgei (assembly GCA_026225945.1). Lineage (NCBI taxonomy): Eukaryota > Metazoa > Chordata > Mammalia > Rodentia > Nesomyidae > Cricetomys > Cricetomys ansorgei. Next base: position 596,030 of record JAMJFZ010000165.1, on the reverse strand, counting down.
CCCAGAATGGCACTGATTGGCCTAGTATTGTTTCTCCCTGCTTGAGTCTTTTATTAGGTATGAGACCTCATAGCAATTGACTAATAATCGTGCAAAGGGCACACTGGCTGTAGAGTCAGGCATGGCAAGCGCCGTGGCAAAGCCATCTGCTGTTTGGCAAGGCAGGTCCAAGAGTCTCTTGCCGCGCCGGTTGGTTACCACACAGGGTGCCGGGACTTTCCCGTTGTCCTCTGTGTGGAGTAGCGTGGTGGGTTCCAGTTGCAACCTAATCATCTTTAAAATTTAAAATTATATTTAGGCCAGGCATTGGTGGCGCACGCCCTTTAATTCCAACACTCAGAAGGCAGAGGCAGGTGGATCTCTAGTTCGAGGCCAGCCTGGTCTACAGAGTGAGTTCCAGGACAGCCAGAGTTACAACAGAGAAACCCTGTCTTGAAAAACCAAACCAACCAACCAAATAACAACAACAATCATCCCTCCCTCCCTCCCTCCCTCCCTTCCTTCCTTCCCTCCTTCCTTCCTTCCCTCCTTCCTTCCTTCCTTCCTTCCTTCCTTCTTTCCAAGACAGGGTTTCTCTGTTGTAACTCTGGCTGTCCTGGAGCTCACTCTGTAGACCAGGCTGGCCTGGAACTCACAGAGATCCGCCTGCCTCTGCCTCCCGAGTGCTGGGATTAAAGGCGTGTGCCACCCCACCACCCAGCTTCTTATTTTTTTTCAACAATCATTTCTAAAAAAAAAAAAAAAAGAAGAGAGAGAGAAAAGAAAAAAATTATTGTTTTGTGCATACATGTGCACAAAACATGTACAAGCATGTACACACATGCATGCACATGTTTTGTGCAAATGTGCCATGGTGCAGGTGTAGAGGTCAGAGGTCAACTTGTGGGAGTTGGTTCTTTCCACCACGTACTCCCCAGGGATTGAACGCACGCAGGTCATCAGATTGGTGGCAAGTGCATTTATCAGCTAAACCACCTTGCCAGCCCACAAACTTAATCTGTTTCCCTTTCTCCTCTCTGGCAGGCACACAGACCTTGCTGACAGAAGGCAGACCCTCTTTATCCCCCTTGGCCACCGACTCCTCCTTCACTGGGGGACCTCGCAGCTCCTCAGTGGCGGTGTGCATTGGAATGGACTTCGGACCTTGGCCTCTTGGGATGCAAAGGTAGCCTCTCTCCTGGTTCCCAGGATGCACTGGGAGATGTGGGCTGGCCAGTTGAAGGGTTGTCACTTCCTTAGACTCATCTCTCTCACTGGGTTCTGCCCAGGAGCTCACATACAGTAGAAGAGGAAACAGGGGCAGGCACCTTCATCTCAGCCTTGGCTTTGCCATCAAACTTATTTCTTGCACCTCTCAGGGTCTTCGTTTCTTCCCCCATGAAACAAAGGGGTTGGTACAACTGACCTTGAGAAGTCCTTCCCAGTGATGTGACCTTAGAGGGTACAGCAGCGGGCAGATATCTTGGGTGGTGCCCTTACCGCAGCAGATGCTACTCCACGATCAAAGTGTTGGGTCATTCTGAATTTCACCATGGGGACAGCCTGGTGCAGCCTTTGTGTGCCCACTAGCTGCTCTGCCCTGGGTTTGTTTGTGGAAGGAGCTGGCCTGGGAATGACCTGTTGGGGCTATCTCTAGCCCAGGCTAGACTTTTCTTAGCGGATGAGGTATGGGTACCTTTGATCAGGGCATGTAAATAGTCCCTTGTCTATGGAATCACTTAGCCAGCCACAAAGTGTGTACCCATACTCTCGGGTATTTGCCTGCGGGTACCAAATGCAGCAATTCTTGAGACATATTGGTCATTAGCAGTTTTCTCAAGAGAACCAGTCCAGAGAAGCCCAGGTGTTCATACAACTGATGGGCAAGGTCTTGGAATGGAGCCTGGGGTAGAGGGGGTACAGACTGATGTCTAGGCCAGGGCCACTCACCCTCCCAAACTGGAGTCAGCATCCTTGGCTCCCCGCAGGCCTCCCTCTGTGGTCTGGCTCTGTAACTCTGGACTTTAAACTCGGAAGTTAGGAACACTTAGAGAGCCGGGCACCTTGGTGTTCATTGGGGTTTGCAAGGTCCCCAAAGCTGCAAGCCTGCTCCATTTGAGACTGTGGTTCCTTGGGGACTGGCAGAAACCCCCAAATGTAGCCAAGGAACTTGCAAATCAGATGCAGATGTACCCTCTGATCGCTAAAGCGGCCGAGAGACTCTCCTTCCTGGTGTCTAGTGAGATCGTGCTCCAGCCATCTGTCCGTCTGTACTCAAGACGTGTTCCCAGTGTCCCTCTGTCCTCCTGCCGCCCGAGTAGCACGGGGGCTGTTTAGCTGCTGCCTGAGAAAGGCTGCGTGGTGAGCTTGCTGCTCCACAGTCTCCTTCGGGTCTGGTGCTAGCATCTTGACCTTTTTTAATTAAAAAAATATTGTTTGTATTTGTATGGGTGTGTGCCTGGTCCCCTCCAAAGTCAGCAAGGGTGTCCGAGACACCCTGAGACTGTAGTTACAGATGGTTGTGAGCTGCCATGTAGGTGCTAGGAATCAAACCCAGGTCCTCTGCAACAGTAGCTAGTGATATTAACCAGTGCTGAGTCTTCTCTCCAGCCTTGCGTCCAGACTCCATTGCCTTCCTAGGCTCTCCTGGCCTGTCTGCTTCCTCGGAGGGTGAGAATACTGGAAAGGCAAGAACTTTGACCAGTCCACCCCCAAGGCCCTCCCGTGCCTTGCCATTAAGCAGGCTGCTGTGGTGCCTGCGGGGTCCCTTTAAGGGGCTAATGTACTCCTGCCCCGTTCTTCACGACAGGCTTTTTGTTTTCTTCTTTCTCTGGGCAAAACATGCCCATTAATTTTTCCCTTTCTGAAGTTTCCACTCACTGTTGACTCCCAGGGGCCATGCCAGCTGGGATTTGCAACCCAGCACAGGGTATGGGCCCAACAGGTCCGGCGGGACTCCCGCATCCTGGCATCGGCTGTCTCCAGCTTTGATAATGAAGCTTGGGAACTCTGAAGGCTCGGAGAGGGAATGTCAAGGCTGAGTCCCTGCTCACTGACTCCACCCTTTTCAGGGATGGTCCGCCACGGCAGGGATGTATCACCGGGGTGTGGACCAGGGGAGAAGTCCGCACCTTTGGTGGACCACGGACCCCCATCTGGCTTAGGCTTAGGCTTAGGTTTTTCTCACTTCTGAAAGGTCGGCAGAAGATCTAGCTGCGTCCAACAGTCACAGGGGGTACGGTGTCTGCAGCTCACTCCCCAGTGGACAATGTGGGCAGGAAGCCCCTCGCTGTCAGATTTCTGATGACAACCAACACACTCAGGAAAACAAGTATGGCAGACCTTGGGCAGCATGGGAACAGGACGAAATGATGGAAAAGGCCAGGGATACTCAGAGCTAGACTCTGAGGATGCGACAGCAGAGATGAGAGATGGGAAGTGGACAGTTACCTGAAGAGCAGACAGGAGAATATTCCAGAAAAAGAGTCCACGGGTTTTTTAGAGGTCCTTGGGTGGGATAAACTAACAGCATTTGGTGACCGGACCGTGTGGCTGGGGTCGCTGGGGGGGGGGCCCAGGACGTGCAGCACTGTGTGCCAGGGGCGGAGGGGTGCCCCTGGGGAGATAGAGTAATCTGACTTGCTTTAAATGACAGCTGAGGGCATCCTGGGGACAGTGCATCATGGAGACAGCAAGTGAAGATACCAGGAGTTGAGGGAGCAGTGGCTGCAGCCACTGGAGTCGGGGGGAGGGGTGGCTGGGATGGGAAGGTGGGCAGGCTGAGGCAGGAGCGGCGTCTGTGTACGTTCAGAGGAAGAGTTACCGTGACTTAACCGTTGAACAGCATGAGCAAGGGAGGTCCCCCGGATGCCTAGAACATTCTGAGTTCCCTGTGCACCTATGCCTTCCCTCTCTCTCCCTCTCCTCCAACCCCCACGTCCCACGGATCTCAGTGGGTTCGCCTCTTGTAGAGTAGGAGAGAAGCACCATTTTGAAGTTAGGCTGGCTGCTAAGAATTCTACAGTCGCTGTTCTTTTGCTCTAAGACCGCACAGGGTAGCCAATTTGGACCCTTCCACCGTGGGTTCCCTGTAGGGATGAACATCCACTGGGTTTCCCTCACTGTGGCTTTAAAAGGGATCTGTGTTCCCAGGGAAGAGCTTCTGCCCTTTCCTGGTTGTACAGATCCTCAGCTGAGCATCCAAAGGGCTGATAAATGGGTTAGCTAAGACCTCGCCATATACACCAGGCCGGCTTAGCCCCCAGCCCCAGCGCACTGGCAGGGATCCTAACATCCTTAAAACACAGAAAGGTGTGAATTGCTGTAGACATGCTGGGGGACTTGAACCCAGACCCTGTCCCTGTTTCTGGGGCCTCTGACACAAGACTTTCCTCACCTGTATCCTGGGTAGGCCAGGTTGGCAAAGACTACCGAGGATGTGGCGCTGTAACACGAGGCCATCCCTGACATCTCGTCGGGGTCTGTACAGCCCTGGTGCTGCCATGCAGCCCAGTAGCAAGCCAAAGGTCTGGCTAGAATGAGTGCAAAGCTGTCACTGCCCTGTGGGCTGCTGGGTCCCGTGAGCACTTACTGGTGCTGGCAAGGGATCCCCAGCCATATGGGCCAGCTCAGCCCTCCAGGAAAGCTCAGGAGGCCTGACCTCCAGGGAGAGTGGTGGGAAGGGCGGGCTGGTGACGTCTTGCAGGGGGCGTAGGGGGGTGTCCCAAGTGGGAAGCAATATGTGGCACAGCAGTCAAGCCTCCAGGAAGCTCTGGAGGACGGAGCTCCAGGGAGAGCGAGGGATGTGGCAGAAGGGCAGGCCAGTGCCCGTAGGGGCTGGTGGGGATATCCCAGGCCCACAGCTGGTGCTGCTGTCTGACTCTTGGGGTAGGAGGGTGTCAGCTAATCGTCCTGGGTGTGTCTGCTTGCCTTAGGGGAGGGTGCATCTGGGTAGACAGGCCTTTGCCTCTGCAGGAGTTGGAGGTTTCTCTGCTCTCTGCCTCCACGGTCTGCACTAGATCCATGACCCTCATTTCTAACTGGACTGGACAGTTCTAATGGCATCCTCCAGGGCTTTGATCTGATGGGAGGCTGGTAGCTCTAGAGCACGCAGCTGCAGTGCAGGGTGCAGAAGGGTGGGGTTGGGAGAGGAAGGTACCCGTGAAGGGAAGCAGGGGAGCCTGTGTCTCCACTACCCCTGGGTGATCTATGTGGTGCTCTGTGCTCTGGAGGACCCCTTGGGGTGAGCGGGTGTGTGACTAGGAGATAATTTGGGAAGAGTCACTGGTTTTTCTGTTTCTATTCTGAGTAAGAGCGCTCTCTGGCGATGCGGGTACCCGCTGACAGCTGTCTTCCTCAGTTTCCCCTGGTCCTCCTGCCTTCCATCGAAGAATCCCCGAATCCTGCCTAGCACTGGTCCACGGGAAAACAATGGATGCCTGGCATCGCCTTCCCTGATTAGAAATACCCCGGTGGTAGTTCTCATCTGGTGACATGGGTGCTTCTCAGGGTGGACCGACCCACAAGGCATTCACACTCTGCCTCGCTTGGGTCCTGAGGCTTCTGAGTGTCCACAGTGAAAGGTGTTGGAGGTCTTACACATAGAGGAGTCAAGGGCCAGGGCTCTGCACCTGTTTACAATTATTTATGTGTGTATATGTGCACATGCGTGAGGACACAGGACAGTCGGCAGGAGCCGATTCTCTCTTTCCCCTCTGTGGGCCCCAGGGACGCAACTCAGATCATCAGAATCAGCTACATGCACCTTTGCCTGCTGAGCTATCTCGCCAGCCTGTTTTTAATCTGTCCTTTTGAGATAGGGTCTCACTATATGGTCCTGGCTGGCCACCAACTTGAGATCGTCCTGCCTCGGCTCCCCATGATCTCCCCAAGATCACAGACACATCCACCGTGCCTGGCCCCTTCTTCTATTCTATTCTGGAATCTACTCAATAAATTCCTGGTAGAGGTGAAAGCCATTAAGTACGGAGGTGGGGGTACCAAGTCGACGTTCCAGTGGGACACTTGGGGCCCACTTCTGGGTCCTTGGACAGCTGCCCACAGTTAACTGCCAGTTTGCTCCTATCAGGCCTAGAGGTTCCCACTCAGTGTCCTCTTCGGTCTGGTTCCTCGGCCTCCCTCGGCAACAGGAGTCTTTTCTGACCCTGAACCTTGCAGCCTAGGGTTGGGAACCCCCATGGCCAAGGTGGGTAAGTGGAGGGAGTATAATTACACATTACTTTCTCCTCCAGAAATGCTAATCGGAAAAAGCAATTAAAAGCAACTTTTTTCCCTTAGTAATCTGTGTTAAGAGCTGGTAATGAAGTTTCGGGCCGTTGTGACTCAATATTTCAGCTTCACCGACTCAAGTCAAAACAATCCAAGCCCAGGAGTTTGCTAGCAGCTGAGCTGGGCCGGGACAACAGCTGTGAGTCCTGATGTTGCCCACCCTGCTCTGCTCCCTGGGCAGAGAGGAGCAATCCCAGCACGGGAGGGGCTCGGGGTGCCGTGGAGATGGCTTCTCCAGGGCATCACCTTTAGAAGACCGGGAACTGAAGTGCCCGTGAGTGAAAAGCACCACGGTGTAGGGCAAACCCAAGAAAGGTGGGGAGGGCGTGGTGCTACGGGAGACCACAGGGTGGACCAGGGCTCTGACCTCTGACCTCTGACCTTTGCTCATTCTTCTCCTGTTTCATTCATTCATTCATTCATTCAACCTTATCGAACAGTAGTTCAGATCCCTCGTTTCAGGAAGTGAACAGAAGGGCCAAGGATTTCCTGTCCTGGACCTTCCGTTTGGCGGAGGGAAGCACATGACAATAAGAGAATCGGATGGATATCGGTCGGCAACATGTGCTGAAGGGTGAAGGATGCTGACTTGGCGACTGGAAGAAAGGGTGGGGGAGGTGGCTGGTGTGTAATTTTAGGTGTGGTTTCTGGAGAAAGAGTCACCAAGATGGAGACAGAAAGGAGTTGAGGGAGCCGTCCATGCTAATTGATGTCTCGGGGAAGAGCATTTCCATCAGAGGGAACAGTAACTCTGGGATCCCAGAGGCCAGAGCCTGCCCCCACTTCGCATATCGGAGGACAGTCAGGAGACCAGTGCACCCAGTGTGCATGAAGAGTCTACATATTTTGTAGGCTTTAGCGAGAATTCTATTTCATTTTTGGCTTCCCAGGTGAAATTAGACTCTTTGTGAAGAGTTCTGAGTGACATGATCTGATTAGGCCCCGGCTCATTAGTAACCATCCAGCTTCTCCTGGCATGGGCCCCCCCAGTATTGAGCTTCTCACCCAGCACGCACTTTCATCTGGGAGCAGACACAGGTGTTTGTGGGAGGGGGTCCGTCTGGGCCCCCTCCTATCTCCAGCCTTGGTCTCCTCCCAGGAAGCAGTTCGCAAACGGGGTCTTGTCACTTTAAGTAGCCCCCCAACCGGCTTCCATGGCCTGCTTTATCTGCAGCCCAAGTGCATGTTGTTCTAAGACCGATCCGCTTTAGCTAATTAATAATCTGACAGGAGACACCCAGGGGATTAGCTGCCGAGCTGAGCTCCACCAAGCCCTGGCAAACGAGCCCTGTGCTCCTTGGGGACATGGAGGTGACTTTGAGGGGTACAGGCAGAGAGGACCCACCACAGGTTAGCAGTAACACAGGGCAGTGCAGGAATGGCTGTTGAAGGAGGTGGGGCCAGTTAGAGTCTCTTGAAGGGAGTCCGCAGAGATGGGGGGAGACCTCCACTCCCCTTGTGATCCTGTCACCCACCACGACCCATCACCACCTGCTGGATAGCCTGGATAGAGTTGCCAGAGTTAGCCAATTAAGATATAGGACTGGCTGCAATTTGAAGTTCAGATAAGTTCAGCAAATCATTCTTAGCGTAAGTGTGTTCCATGTGATGTTTGGGATATGCTTATCCTAAAGAAGTATTCATTGCGCGGTAGACATTTGTGTTTCCTTGGGCATTCTGTGTTTCCTACAACATCATTTCTGCCTGGAGAGGACCAGAAGCTTTGGGGCTTCCCAAAAGGGAAGCCTGGGATTCCATTAGAAAGAAGTGGCACTCTTTTGGGAGCTGTCTGAGGACTTTGTAAGCAGGGCAGAACTGGAGTCTCCCTGACGTCCACTGCCTTTGTCCGGGGGGAGGAGGTTGGAGGCACTAGCCTGAGTCTCTCATCCAGGATTTGAGTCCAGGAGATCTCTGGATACGTGGAGAGTGAAGTCCCATTGGGGCCATCTGTGACCTCTGTGCAAGGTCCCATGGCCACATCCCCCCAGGAACAGGCTTCTGGCTTCTCTTGAGGGTAGGCCTGAGGTTCCTGGGGATAATCTGCGTTGGATGCTAAAGGCTCTGTTCTGAGCCCAAAGAGAGGTGGGCGGACATGGCTAAGTGAGGGAGAGGGGCTTAGCTAGGGACAAAAGCCTGGTACATAGGGCCACCTCCACGTGCCGAGGCCTCTTAAGTACCGAACAGAAATAGCCGTGTGAACCTCTGACACCTTACTCCCAAGGCCCTGGAGCAGTCCCGTGCCAGCTTCAGGAAGGGCAGGCCATCCAGAAAGTCATTCCGGGTGCCAGAATCGAGAGTCTTTATTGGAAAACTTGAGGGGATCCTAACTGCTCCCTCTTGTGACCTCTGTCACCCTGGCTCTGTTCCCCGTGGTCAGGGAGCTCAGAGTAGTACGGAGGGCCTTCTGCCAGCTGGTGGAAGTCCAGCTTCCAGCAGCCAAGGGGCCTGATGCCAGGAGGGCAGTGCCCGAGGTGGGAGCTCTCTGGGCTGTTCTCTGTGCTCCAGGAGTTAACGCCATCCTCACCCTCGCAGGGTTCCTCTCCCCAACTCCCTGGGCAGCTTCCTCCCAGCTTTTCCCGGCACCACCAGCTCCAGTCTTGCGGTGGGAGCAGAGGGGGCTGGCGGGGGCGGGGTGGGGGGTGCCGAGCTGGTGGGAACCTCTTCCGCTTGCCGAGCTCTCAGCCTCTTCCCCAGCGTGCCCAGCGGTTTGGCCCTGGTTCTTGAGCCGTCTGCTGCCCGTGCTGCCTCTGACCGACATCGTTAGCGTGGGTATTTATATTTCATTAACGACATTAAGCCCAAATGGCATTAAAAGCAAAGCTGGTGATAAATAGCTTATTAATAAACAGGGAGTGCTCCGTGCTGCCTGGCCTCTCCCAGCCCCAGCATTAACCCTTGCTGCCCTAGATAAATAAGTTTCACCTCAAAGATCATCCTCCGAAAGATGGGGCCCGTGGAGGTCTGGTCACGTGACCACCCTCCATCTGGTTAAGCTCAGGTCCGTGTGTCTTGAAGCCAGTGTGAGCCAACTCTGGGTCACCGGGGTTCACACAGACTGGCCAGGCACCTCAGTTTCTAATCAAATCTCCCCTGCCTTTCTCGTCACTCATTTTGATTAGAGGGATAAAGAACTTTTAAAATGTAGCTCTTCTAGGCCAGCAGCCAGTCTTCCCTCATTTCCTGGAAGCCCAATCCAAAAGAAGGTCTGTATGAGAGTACCGGCCACAGCAGCTACGCCAGCCACGCTAGCATAGTCTGCACTGAGCAGGCCTCTTACTGAGCATGTGCAGTAGCTCCAGTCATGCCCGGGGGCATCTCACTTGGTTCCTTTCAGAGTGAGAAAAAAAAAAAAGCATGTTTGCCAATCAGGGCTTGCCCAGTTTGGAGAGGGGTTGCCTAGTTTTCGTGAAATTCTAGGTTCAATTCCTTGCAACATGTGAAGAGGTGTGTGGTGCATGCCTGTAGTCCCAGTACTTGAGAGATAGAAGCAGGTGGATCTTAAGTTCAGGGTCACCCTCAGCTACATAGCAAATTCTAGGCCAGCCTGGGATACTCAAGACCATCTCAGCAGAGTAGCTTCACCAGCTGGAGGCTTGTAGCACACTGCTGCTGGGGCCCATCTTGTAGTACATCCTCCCCAGAGGCAAGACTTGTCATGGAGGGGGCCATCCTTGGCCCCTGGACCTTGGAGATGCTGGGACTTCTCTTAGCTGAAGCTCCAGTCTGCTTAACTTTGCCTTTTCTGAGCTCTCTGCCTTTGAAACCCTGCTGCTCTATTAAGTGTGGCACACCTGTGAAGGAAGCCATGCCTGCAGGGAAGCTAGTGGCGCCTCAGAGGTCACCATTCTCCTACAACTCTGACGTGCCATCTGGTATCCACAGGAGCCCTCCTGGGGGAGGACCAGCTAGGCCTCCGTTGTTTGGGGCGTAAGTCAGCAAACCAGCTGTAGGGTAGTTCTCAACACATCCAAACAGCAGGGGCAGACTCAGTCCGGAGAGCTCCTGCATTCCAGGCTCCTGGCAAAATGAGCTGAAAGTAAGAAAAGAAGTTAGAGCCCCATTGAGGACCTCTCTTCCCGACACCAACACCATCACCCAAACAAGGTTCTTTCTCGTGGGCCTGCCCATTTGGGGTTGTTTTGATCACACCTGTCTGGAGTGGAAACAGGGTTTTCTTGGAGTCTCTCAGTGTAGGGAGGAAAGAGGGTAGAAGAGGAAGTAAGGTTTCCCATGGTCCCACCCAGAGGACAGGGGCAGAGGTCACATCCTGGCCTCCATCTGGTTGCATCTAGTGACCACTCGGGGAAGATGGGCAGTATGTTAATAAGCCAGACGTCTGCTGTCTGCCAGGGGCTTGACTCCCCCAACGCCTTCTTGAGGAGGGAAAGAAGAAAGAAACAGTCATAAGGCTTCCAGTCAAAGGTTCCCACTTCCACCTCCATCCCAGGGGGATCATAAGAGAAGGAAGTCTGTAGGGCGGCCCCCCCCCAACCATTTGGTGGTCACCTGTTTCTCCTGTCAAGTTCTGGCTGGGCAGGCCTTGGCTGTCACAGCACGGCTTGACGGATGGCACAGCAGAGTCATGATTGTCACCTACGTTCTACTTGAGCTGAGCAAGGTACATGCATCCTAGCCACCATCAGAGAACCCCGAACAGGACCACTGGCGGTCAGGAGGGATACGGGGAAGGATGGAGGTAGGGCTGTCCATCCTGTGTTGTAACGCAGGCTTGCGTTTTGTGGATGTGTGGCTGTCCTATTCCCGTGCTTGGCTTTGTCACCCAACTCTGTGAAACAGGTACAGTTACAGCTTAGGTACAAGGATGCATCCTCTACAGCAGCTGGGCCGGGGCTTTACACTCAGAAGCCGCTGAACGAGGGGTGGCGGCTGCCTCCTCCTTTCCTGTCTCTGACTCTCAGCCCACCTCACCACCCCCCAAGTCTGCAACGCCCCGGACTGAGCTTTGGTTTCTGCCACAGTTTCGGCAGGTACCAGACTAGCCCAGTTAGACCCCCACCTTTGGGACTGGTTCACCCCCAAGTGGCACCAACTTATAAGAGATCTGAGAACATCCTTGCCCCCTCCTCCCTCTGCAGCCCGTTGCCTTCCCAAGGGTAGCTTCCATTCTCGGTTCTTCCTTCCATTTGGCCCTGGTGTTCTCCAAGGACAGGCACCGGGTGGGGGTTTGGGAGCAGGGTGTTTGATGTGAAGTTGCCTTGTTTCAGGGAGATGGCACGGCCTACCAGGTGGCCTCCCTGCCATGCTAATCATCACCTTGAGAACGGTTGAACGTTTATATGGGCTTGAGGGTGCGGGAAAGCATACAGGAGAAGCCAGGGGTTACCTTTCTCTGTGTGTCCCAGAGCTATTCAGCCATATGTGACCCAAAAAGAAAGAATTGCCATTATAGCCAGGAAGAGAGATCCTGGGGATGAGAGACAGTACCACGAATAAATATCTTAGTGGCAAAGAGCTGGCTCATGGCTTGGATACATAGGCTTTCAAGTGAGTTAAGGCCTCTCCGTATCATATCTTTCTCCTGCTCCTTCACATACAAGGCTAGTTGAAATATCTCACTTTCCCCTGAGGCCTAAGGTGTCCAACAAGAGGTCAGCCTTGGTGGCTAGGACATAGGGTAGGTAGGCAGGCCCAGGACAGGACTGGCACTCTCTTGAGGTATAAGCCAGCTTGGGCTCTGTTTCTGCCTCCAGCAACGGGCACCGCCATCCTGTCTGTTGAACACACTTTCCCAATGGCAGTCAGAGGCAAAGCAGCCACCGTGGAAGGCCTTTGGGATGGAGAAAGGTGTGGGGGCCTGGTCCTGTTTCTTCTCTTCTAGAAGCTTTCCCTTATGTTCAGTTTCTTTTTGCAACTGTTTTCTTTTTTTTTTTTCCTTGGGGTCTAATTAAAGACTTGGAGCCGTTTATAGCCTGTGGTTGGCTTTTTATTTGAAGCCTTGGCAATTACCTTCTGCCCTAAAATAAGTTTCGATGGAACGGGGATAGGGCTTTTCTTATTGGCTAAGTTCTTACTTTAATTTTCCTGTGTTTGCGTGTGTGTGTGTGTGTGTGTGTGTGTGTGTGTGGATGACAGAGGCTCCTGACACCTTCCCTACTGCCCCTTTCCAGTTCCTCTCTCCTTGTCACTATCCCCATCGCGTGTCCCTTGGCCAAGGCAGAGACCTGGCAGTGGGAACGGTATGTCCTCAGCCTTGCTCTGCCTCAAGCAAGCTTTGTGACAACAGGTAGGTCATCTGTTGACTTTGTCCCAGTTTCTTCACTTGTGAGCGGGGGCCAGAGGTGTGCATGCCAGAGGCTTCTCTGCTTTCTGTAAGCAGTTGTTTTTGCTGTAGCTCAGTCTGGTGGGAAGAAGCCACCAGCACCAGTCCCCCATACCATGCAGCCTCTTTTCTCCATCTTAACTGACACACCTCGGGTTCTCACAGGAGCACGTGGTCAAGTTCCCAAAGCTTTTTACCCCTCCCCTCCTTGATGTGTCTAGCCACTGTACGAACAGGTGCAGTGACCCCACTTCACAGCCAAGCCCTATAGCCAGAGATAATTGGCGGCTTTTCTGACGTCACTTGCCTAGAAGGGACAGAGCCTTGGGATCCAAACCCAGGTCCCAAGGCTTTAGGTCAGTCGAGGAAATCAGAAATGGACAAAAAGGATTGGAAAAGAACTCTGTTTTCTTAAGGTGGAGGACATAGCTTTGGGGAGTCAGTTTCCTAGTCCCGTCAAACAGCTGTGTGAGGTTTCTCCTCTGTTAAGCCAAAGCAAGTGGTGACCTGCCAAAAATATCCAGGTCATAGTAGGCTCTGATTGCTGTGGTGCAGGTTGAAGGTAAGGCAGCTAGCTCGTTCTTTGAATAGATCCAGGAACTTCATAGGTGGCTTTTGGAGAGTTAGAGTATCTGTGGAATCTTATAAAGTAGTGGATGGATGGATGGATGGAGGGACGGACGGACGGACAGACAGGCCAGGGAGCTGGGCCTAAGCCTGACTCTGGATATGTTTTGTAATAGTGAGGATGGGGGGAGTACACACCCACCCAAGAGGATGTGGCTCTCCTGCATTCCAGGTAGCTGTTTAAATAAGAGCTGTGCCTGGTGGTGATGGCGCACGCCTTTAATCCCAGCACTTGGGAGGCAGAGGCAGGAGGATCTCTGTGAGTTCAAGGCTGGCCTGGTCTACAGAGTGAGTTCCAGGACAGCCAGAGTTACAACGGAGAAACCTTGTCTTGAAAAATCTAAAAATGAATTAAATATATATGTATGTATATAGATAGATAGAGAGAGAGGGAGAGAGAGAGAGAGAGAGAGAGAGCTGTTAGGATGGATGGCTCTCGTCGGCTTCCCTGGATAGAGTGAGAACACATTCACTTGTCAGTACATACCTGCCCATAATCTAAAAACCTGGGTACCAGAGTCCTGGCCCAGGACTCGACCTTGCCTTTCTCTGCTATGTCTGATGCCCATTCAAAACAAAAACAAAAAACAAACAGACAAACAAACAAAAAAACCCTCTAAATTCCGAATACATGGGACAAAATACAAAATATTTCCCTAAAAGCCAGAGTAGCTGTTTTCATGAGGTGGAAACTTTGTCTCAGTTCCAGGACAGGGTGGGGGGTGAGCCCCCAGGTGTAAGGTCTGAGGCAGCTGGAGCACCGGAGGACGAGAGTGCCCGAGTTTCCAAGGACTGATTAGATGGTATGCCAAGTGTATTAAATTTTGCAGACATTTTAACAGCAATATGCTAGATAGTTGGGTGTCCCCTGAGGCGGCTGGATTTTTTATATCCTTCACAGAAGGTCAGAACCCTCTTCTGCCTCCCCCCCCCCCCGCCTCCCCCCCTTCAAGCTCTCGGCTCCTCGCTCGCTCACCCTCCCTTTGCTCAACCATTTCCCGTGCTTTTCCCTCTCTGCTTGTGAGGACCTAAAGGGTAACTCTGGTCCCTGCCAGAGAAAACACCGGGTCCCTCCTGCCATACCCTCAGGGATGCTGGGGTTCTCTGGGGCCTAGGAGGGGGTAGAGAGTACTTGACTTCTATGTTAGTACCCCTACCCCTTTTCTCCCCATTTCAGAGACTGTCGTGAGACCTGTTCCCTCCCTCCTCATTTTTATAGAAAAAAGGCAGGAAAAGAATCCATCTGGCATATGAATAATTGAAATGCTCAACTCTCTTCCTGTGGCTGCTGTTTGTTCTCAGCTCCCCCCGGCCCCAGCCCATCCCCCCCCCCAGAGCACGGGTCTCCAAGTGGAGGATGGAGGGCATTCTTTGGAGGGGCTCTGGTGAGGCTCGAGAGGCACTTCTTAACCTAAAGCCCTTTTTTTCTGAATCAGTAAGCCTGAGCGGGCCATTTGGATGTACAGTTTCTTTTTTACTGTCGATGGGGCCAGCGAGCCCCTGGCCAAAGTCTCCCTAAATATCAAAGCCAAATGGCTCACTTGGCCCTTGATCTTCAAGGAAGAATTTCCCTTGACGCTCCCCCCCTCCTCGATCCCAGTACTCCCTGAGAGCCTCTGGTTTACACCAGGCTTGCACTGTCTCCAAGCCTCTGTCCCTCTGCCCGGAGGGTTCAGTGCACCCCCCGGAACTTCAGGAACTCCTGTTTAGGGGACCCTGGCCTCTGTGGTCTCTGCTGTGTGCCCTCTCAGCCCCTCACCCAGGCTGCCGACTAGACACCCTACTTAGATGCCCCGAGCCCACACAGGTGTCTGCCTTGGCCACCCCTCTGCTGCCCAGCCGAGGTCCATCCGCTTCTCTACAGCTTTACCCAGCCTTTGCGATGGGAAGCCACGAGGAGGAGAGCTCCAACTTCATTTTCTACAAGTTGGGAGAAAGTTCCTCAAGAAGCGGTGGAAGATTGGGTCAGGACCCGGGGCATCATGGGCTCGGGCCTGTCTGGAGCAGGCTGCCTGTCCGCTCTACGGAGTTGGGACCAGGTACAGCCCAAAGCCTGGCGTCCAGGTTGAGAATTCGCTATCTCTTTAAAACCACTTAGAGGAAAAACAAAAGAACTTCAGTACATTCATTTCAGACGAAGACAGGCCTCCAGACGACAGCTTGAACCACACAGCTCCCTGTAAGCCAACTTCCCTTTCCCCTTCCTCCTCCTCGGCCCCCTCTACCCACTGCCCCGTCCCTCCCAGCTGTGGCTCTCTCCATCCTCACCCTCGATTCTGGTTTTGTGAAACGCTGATGCAGAAGTCGTGTGAAGTGTAATCGCAGGCTCTCTGTTTGAAAAGTCAATATTTTCGTTTGTCTGTTTGGGACGTGGCGTCTGTGTCCGAGATGAAGTATTGACTAGGAGCTGTGGGCCTGTGGTTTCTCAAGGATTGGCAGAGAGGGGTGGGCGCAGATGGTGCTGCAGGGCAGCAAGAGGGGGACCCTTATTCTTGTACCTCCTGGGCGTCGGTACACTGTTTCTCAGAAGATAACCCCCCCACCCCACTCCAAGAAAGAGGATGGGTACAAACAGTACCAGAAAATTCTAGAACTTTTCTAGGTTTGGAAAAAAAAAAAGAAAAAGAAAAAAGAAAAAGAAAAACTGCCCAGTAAGCAAAATATAATTTAGAAGAAATTTAAATCAGGTTTGTTAATATATAGCTATAAAAATATAGATATGTAATATCTATAAAAGTCGTTTGTAAAGACTCCTACACCTGTTATAAAAGCTGCAAAATGTCTGGTATTCCAGGTCCTGGTACAAATAATTAGATATTTATATCCAATAAAACTGGTTTGATGGGGAAATCGTTTCCCTCCGTGCGGATTCTCAGCTGAGGGCGAGTTTCGGTGGTTGGGTTTTTTTTTTTTTTTCCCCTGACAATAAAGCCAAAGGTTTGGCACCAACAAGTATATTTCCTGTAAATATCTAAATCTTTTTTTTTTCCAGCTTGAGCTCTGCTAGATGGGCCCATCTCTGCTCTCTTCTCCTGCCTTTTGATTTGTACTGCAAAAGACAGTACACAGCCTGACCCCCCACACACACCCCCAACCCCAACCCCGGCACCTCAGGCTGGAGCTCTGGCCCAGAACCAGGTGGGGTCCCGGGCATTGAAATCTTCGATCTGTCCCTTCGACCCCAGTCCTGGAAAACCCTAGTGGGTTTGGTGCTTTGCTTTTGCTACCCACCTTCAAATAGCTCGTGGGATGGAGCTTCTATTCTTTTTAACCGCAAAAAGACAGGTCTAAGTATTTTTCTAGTTTTATTAAACACCTTGACTAGTTTTCAATTTATCTTCTTCCACTTTGGCTTTGTAGACCTTTCTTCCCCTCCTCCTTCTCTCCCCCCTCCCTTCTCTCCCCCTCTTCCCTTCTTCCCCTCCCCCTCCTCTTTGTCCTCCCTCCTCCCCTTCTTCCTTCTCCCTCCCCTTCCTCCCTTCTCTCTATCCTCCTCCCTTCTGTCTCCCCCTCCTCTCTTCTCTCCCCCTCCTCCCTTCTCTCCCCCTCCTCCCTTCCCCCCTCTCCCTTTCTCCTCTCTCCCCTTCTCCCCCTTCTCCCTTCTCCCCCTCCTCCCTTCTGTCTCCCCCTCCTCTCTTCTCTCCCCCTCCTCCCTTCTCCCCCTTCCTCCCCTCTCCCCTCTCCCTTTCTCCCCTCTTCCCTCCTCCCTCCTCCCCTCCTCCCGTCTCCCCCTCCTCCCTTCCTGAGCACTGGACCTCCTGGCTCACAGCTTCAGCTCTCCACCAGGAGCAGTGAGTCTCCAGGGAGGGAGTTGCATCACTGCCCTGGCCTAGAGAGACCCGCCCCCACCTATCTCCTCTCCATCTGTTCTGCAGTGGTGAACAGATGGAGCCACATCTGAATGGCTCTGACTTTTCTCTCCCATTATATGGATGAAGGGCTGAGGCTCTGGGTGGGGCCAATGGCTGGAGTGGGGCCTGCTTAAAGTTCTTGATTGAGACACTAGAGCAAGGCTGGCTCTTTGACTTCCCACTGGTTCTGACCGTGAGAAGACATGGGATTCGCTGTCGCTCGATCCCATCCACCGTGAGACTTAGGGGCGCACCTCTCTGCGTCTCACTTTCTGGTCATGCTTTAGGGCCACTGAGAGTGAGAGTAACTGAACTCATGCACGGTAGACCCCACAGCTGTGCTGGACAGGTGGGATATGTTTCCGGAAGGTCAGGAGTCAGTGTCCACCATAGCCTCAAAGCGAAGACACAGTCGGGGAGCTGTGACACAGGAGTGATACCTTGTCCGCAGGCCTCCCTCTGTGTAGTGGGACCTGCTTCTTCCTGCCCCCAACTCCCTCTCAGGAGGGATCAGAACACTCTGTAGTCCTCAGGGGTGTGCAGTGACTTAACTTCACCCAGAAAGAAACAGCTAGGAATCATGGAAGAGCTGGCAAATTATGTATGCTGGGGTGGTCAGGGCTCCAGGAGGAATCTGACCTAAAAGACTGACCGAGAAGCAGAGAAATGGATTGCTGTGCCTTCCGCAATGGAAGCCACACTCTGTCCGGGACTTTTGGGCCAATCTGTAGCCTGGGCACCACAGGGTCTGGTAGGCGGTTGTTCTGACAAAGACCATTTGGATCAAAAATAAGAAGTCTCTGGAAGGCTGTGTGGCCAGTGTGACCTCTTGAGGAGGCTCTGGAAAAGATCTGCTGACCCCAGCAGGAGACACTGCGCTTAATTACAGAGCAATAGATAGTGGGAAAGCCCGAAGGGGCAGCTGGGGCTGCTGGGCCATGCGCTCCACACCCTCTCCCTACCCTGGCACCCTCCTCCTCCTCACCAAAGGGTCCTGTATGTCCATGCTAGGCATGGCCAGCAGCCCTGAGCCCATCGAAGATGTCCCTAGCAGGGATACACAGAGTGTCACACACAAGCTTCACCTGTGCCCCTGCCCAAGCGAAAGCAGGAGAGACCAGGAGCACCTCGATGGTACAGCTAGCTCTTCCTTCCGTCCAAGGGACAGCACCCTGGCCTGGAAGCAGAAGCCGCCTTCCCAAAGACATCTGGGTGGCCTGTTGTTCCTTGTTGGCTTCCTTTCCCCGCTCTTTCCTTCTTTGCCCCAAACCCTAAGCAAAATTAAGAAAGAAAGAATGCTCTAAGAAGCTGTACCCAAGCTTCCTGTTACTGGCTCCCAGAGAAGTCAGTCAAATCTCCCCTTGTTGAGAACATTTTGACAGCATAAAATTGCTGCTGGAATATGACTTTAACGAAAAGTAAAAAAAAAAAAAAAAAAAAAAAAAAAACCTTCCTTCATGCATATGGAGTTTTTTGGAAAAAAAAATGGTATTTTAATGCTTTCTATTAAATTGGGACTAAAAGTGGTGTCTTAATTTGCATGCATTAGCATATTTGCATATAGATCACTGAAATGGTGGAAGAGAGAAGAGCCTTTAAATGAAAATTCTTTTAAAGGCACAGGCCTGCCTCCCTCTCCCTCTGGGAGTTGTACTTGATCTTTCCCTTGCACCTATGGCCCTTGTGTCTTGATCTAGCTGGGAATAGATAGCTAGCCAGTGCTCTGCCTCTCAGGAATCTGGCTGAGTGTGGAGCTAAGGGGCTGGAAAGCCCTGGCTCTTGGTCACCAGAGGAGCCCCAGCTGGCCTGTCCCAGCAGACGCGTTGGGAGGAGGGGCTTGTGTCTATCACCCCGCACGCTGGTGGCCCGGGTCCCTGGGCTTCCACAAGCCCTTGTCTTCCCCCATCTCGGGTTCTCCGCTCATCTCCCACGGGCCGTGTTTTTTGCTACGAGCCTGCTGTAGACACACATGCTACCCTCTGCTCTCCCGGGTCTACAGTGGTTTGGCGCCAAAGGAGGGTGCAGGAGGCGTGTTCTCCTTCCTCTGGTGTTCTCTGCTGTGCCTGCTTCCTCTCCTTGCCTTCCTGACTCAGAAGACTCAGACTGCCATGTTTCTGTTCTCATTTGGGCCTCTAGGTCATTCAGACGTCACCTCCTCAAGCTGCCTAAAGTCACGCGCAGTGACTCTCCTTGGTCTGTATTGTCCTCCGAGAACGGATCTGTCCATTTGATTATTCCCATCCTCACCTGGGGTAAAAATGGGGCTTGGCCTCCATCTTGCTTACAGCCGGGTCCTCCAGTGCTCCAGTGGGAGCGTGGTAGGTGTCAGATGCGTGAAAGGTTAGAACCCTCGCCAGGGCTGAGCTAGTGTCCCCAGTGTCACCACCTCTGTGCTTCATTCCAGCCCTCTGTGTCCTCAGCGTGGTCCAGGAACAGAGTCTGGGAATTAGTCAGAGACATTCCGGATGGCTGGCGGGAAGCAGGGGTCTGGCTGTGGCCATTGGGCAGGTGGCTTGTGTACAGTGTTCAGCTGAGGGAACAGTTTTGACTAATGGAGTCCTCTTGTGGCAGCCCAAGGAACCCCAATCCTTATAACCAGGTAACTCTCCCATGGGCGCTTCGCTTCCAGGCATGGGACTCCCACAGACATTTCAGGGGGTGCAGTCGAGTTCCCAGTTTTTGTGCCGCCAGTCAGCCCTTATATGGCAATCCCATCACCCTCTCTGCACACAGGAAGTGAGGTGTGGCCAGTGAGCTCAACACCACCCTTTGATTCCCTCCTCTGATAGGCAGGGCTTTCTGATAGGCCCCTCCAAGCTCACAGCAGCCTTGGGCTCCATGCCCAGCCAGGAGGGGGTGTACCCAGAAGGGCTGAGGGGGGACACCCAGGTTGGAGAGGGGCTGTGCCTCTACCACTAATGAAAATCGGAAACCAATTGAGCAGGACAAGGTGCCCAGGCGGCAGGTTGTGGGAACGAGGGCCCTAATGGATGTGGCTGGTTCAGGGGGGGCGGATGCTTCATTGATCGCCCGGTGGCTATATTTATCTGCCTTGGGTCCCTGGCCCCAGCAGCTGGATGGTACGGGGATAAATAAATGGCCACTGAAATTTTCATGAGCTGCACATGCTCATCCGTGGTCAGGGGGACTGCCAAGGGCCTTCGCTTCCTTCCTTCGCCCTGTCTCTGCAGAAGCCTTTCAGGAAATTCCTCCTACCTGGGCCAGGTGAAGTGCGGCCCGGCCTGGCCGGGCACTCGGCCCAGCCTACCGCCTCGGGAACACCTGCAAGGCCTAGGCACCTCCTACTTGGGGCCAGGCCGATCTCTGCCATGCTTCGTCCCCTCCATTACTGTCCCGTCGTGATGGATTGGACGCGTGGAGCCGGGGCTGCTTGCGTGACCCTGTGTGCCCTGCTGGCCCTCTGCAAGGGCAAACTTGTAGCTCATTTGTTCCCCTGTCTCCCACGTGGCCTGGCACGGTGCTTATGCGACCTTGAGAAAGGGCCATTGTGCGTGCGGAGTGAGACTCGGAGGTGGGCTGAGTCTCAGCTCTGCCCTTTCTTAGTGAGTGACTTTATTTCCCAGGACTCAGTTTCCCCATCTGCAAAATAGGTTAAGAGTGATGTGGGATGCTTGAGTGTGGACCTGGGCCTCCTAGAATTAGATTCCTGCTGCCCGAGGCTAAGGACAGGTCGGGCCTATCCGGGCTGCTGAATCAGCCTTCCCCAAGGAGGGGCCTGAGAACTGTGGAATTACCCAGCTTTTCAGCGACTCGCTGTTCACTTGAGTTTAGAAGTTCTGGTTTGTGGCCCGTGATACCTCTGTCCAGATAGCACTCGGCCACCACCAGAAGCTCGGAGGCCTCTTTTGTATTATCCAGAGCCTTTGAGACATTGGACCGGGAGCACAAGAGACAGAGAATGACTCTAGAACATTTGGCAAGCAGGTATTCTGGTGAATCTGCCTGGCGGGGGATGGGATGGGAATGGGGTACCAGAGCCCAGCTGAATTCCACCCAGCAGTGCTTCATTCAGGGCTTGAGATACTGCCTACAGGGCAACAGGTTAGGACCTGATGTGGGCGTTGGGGAGCATCATCCACATCCTGGGTGGTTAGCCACCAGGCTGTGCCGCCCAGGAAGGCCTGCGCTCAGTGCTCTTTGGGGTCTGCCTCTAACTCCCCAGTTCTCCCCCACCAGAGGAAGGTCTGGGTGGCAGAGGGTGTCATTGTCATCCATACAGCTGCTTGATGAGAGCTGGCTGGACAAGCACGTTTCCAACCAGATGTGCCCATAGCTACACATAACCACAAGGCCTCTGCCTCTAGGTGCCTAGGGGGTCACACTGCCCCCTTGGTGGCGTAGAGCCATGTACTGCTGGTCTGCTGGGTGGCACAGGACCTGTCCTTTGGTGGGCAGATGCCCGTGACTTGAAAATTATTTGACCCCATTTAGCCCGAGAGGACTGAGGGTTAAGCCAGCCATCTGCGGGGAGGCTCTGGGAGCTCAGAATACAGAAAGCAGGAGTCACCGAGGCTGGGAGAGGACAGAGCTACTGTCCCTGGCACTCAGCTAAGAGGCGCCTGCCAGCCCACCCCTCCCCCAGACAAAGTTTGATCCAAACAGAAGCAAACTTTGGGGACAGCCTTGGCGCTGCGTGGAGCCGGGCTGGGCCTGCGAGTGGCAGCGGGAGCAGAGGGAGGCAGCCCAGGCAGCCCTGGCGCCTGACTGCACGGTCCCAAGTCCCCTCCCCGAGCTCCCGGTCCGTGCCCGCGTTTACAGGCGCCTCTCTAGTCAGCTCAGAAAGCAGCTTGGGGCCCGTGGCGGCTCAACCTTTCCCTCTCCCAGAGCCCCGGTCTAATCAACCCCTATAATTTATGCAGAAAATATGATTTATATTTAATTTCACCACACTTGCATTGTTAATTTGAGATGTAATTAACCCGTCGCCATGACAACTAATTTTGTGATGCCGTAAATTACCGCCGTCTTTTCATCAAAATTCAGTTACTTTGGCTCCTGTGTGCAATGTACTGATGCAATTAGGTTGCTAAGGGCAACTCAAAAGTGTTCAATTTCTTTTGTGCAACTGCAATGGGATAGAAGCTCCCTTGCGTCCTCCCAGGGTCCCGTTAGCCATGGGCAGGGAGCTGGGGGCCTGTGGCCGCCCTGGAGGAATGCCTTTGGAGAGGGCGGCTGGGTGGGCGCCGCTGCCGGCCTCTGCGCCTCCCTCCCTCTTCTCCAGTAATTGTTTTTAAGCAGTGGCCCCTGGACACAAGCTCCCACAGCCCGCTCAGGACCGCAGGGCTGCAGGAGGGTTCTCACCCCTCCCGTCTGACTCGGCCTCAGACTTTCCCGTCCCAGGTACCTTGGTGTTCCATGCAGAGAGAACCCAACCCACCTCGCCTTTCTTCTCTCCCGGTGTCTAACTTGTTTATATAGATCTTTTTCCCTCTCCCTCTCTCTCTTTCTCGCTTTCTCTCTCTCTTTTTTCTTTATTTAAAACAAAAACCCTCTGTGTAGCTTTTGTCACGTTAATTCCCATTTTGCCAACACCAGGGGCCCAGGCAGACGAGTTACCAAGGAACACAAAATTTTAATTAGTGTATTTTAATCATTCAGGCTTTCCGAGCTAATCCACACGCCCTAGAGAATTCCCGAGATGCAGCTCTGCCCTGCTTTACCATTTATTGTTGAGTCTATTATAATTACTGTTAGCAGGTGGGGACTGGGAGATGTTTATTATGAGTTTTTCATCTTTAGTATAATTACCGAAAAAAACAAAATAAAAAGATGTCGTTGTATTTTGTTTCCTAGAATTTTTTTTTTTTCCAGGGGAGGGCACGGCCGTGGGATTTTTTTTTGCCTGCTTCTTCCCAGGCAGGTAGATGACTTAGAGTTTCAGTGGCAGAAGAAGACACACTTCTCAAGTTCAGTACTGAGCCCTGTTCAACACCGGACAGGCCCAGGAAGGTAGACTGGCCACCTCTGCCGGTCACTCGCTCTATCTTCCTAGGGGTTGTGCTCTGAGAGTACAGAGGAAGGCCAATTGGCTGAGGGTACCAGTCTTCCTACGTTGGCTGGTGCCTCTCTCTGGTTCCGGTCAGTCTGGAGATCTGGCCAAAGCGCACCTGTTGGCGCTGAGTCTGAGCATGCATGGTTATAAACCGGCCTGGCCGTTAACATTTGCTGAGTGTGTCGCATGTCCCAAGCCCACGTTGTCTTCGTTAGCTATACAGTGTTGCTGAATCCCTCAGCCATCCTCTGAAACACATACCAATGGCAGACTCTT
Organism: Cricetomys ansorgei; assembly: GCA_026225945.1. Lineage (NCBI taxonomy): Eukaryota > Metazoa > Chordata > Mammalia > Rodentia > Nesomyidae > Cricetomys > Cricetomys ansorgei. The sequence continues at coordinate 572,716 of JAMJFZ010000165.1, read as the reverse complement.
TATTTTTTATTTGGGAAGGCCAAAATGCACACCCCAAGCAAAGAGGCAGCAGCAGAGGGGAGTTCAACCCCAAATGTGTCCTTGGAGCCCAGGCTCCTTCTCATTACCCCACAAGCTGATCTTCTAGGTGTCGTCAGAGGGGTCACCACCTCTCAAAAGCCTTCCTGGATTTCCCGAGGCTGAGGAACGTGTGTTTCCACAGCCTCATGTTAGTGTCTGCTCCTCTGAGCTGTAGTTGGCTAGCGACGTCCCTTCAGGCCTGGCCACCAGTGAGGAGAGTCCCTGCCACTGTCCCTGATGAAGCCCAGCATCCAAAGCCTTTGGTACAAGGACAGCTTTTAGGAAGTTAGTGTACCCCACTATACTAAGGCAGGTGTGCAGGTGGGCCTGGTAACATACTGCAACTGACCCCAGTAGTGTCAGGGTCTCTTCCTGTAGACATCCCTCAAGATGCCACTGTCAGCAGAAGCCAGGGGCCCTGAGTCTCCAACTGCCACAGGAAAAGATAGCTTAGGGGCCCAGGTCAAGTTTAGGTCTCGTCCTGGGAACTCTGTGTGATGCAAACCCTTCCCTTTGGCTTCTATGTCCCCAGGACACCCCCTCCGTCATTTGTGACATGTGAGAATCCAGAACTTTTTTTCCCTCTCTTTCTTTCTTTTCTTCAGGATCAGTTTTCAAATGTTTTCTCCTCTGAGTGATGATTTTGAAGTTTTTCTGAAAAATTCCACATCTTTGCACTAATGCCCAGGTTGGGGCTGAGGGCCATTAACTCCCCACCCTCCCCCCCAACCCCCCCTACTCCCTCCACTCCCTCACCCCCCTACCCCCCCACCCCCCCACCCCCTGGCAGCATGGAGCAAAATGCCTCTGCTCCTTTCCAGCCGGCTTCCCCAGGGATGGAGGGGTAGATAATTAGCACATCTCTGGGAAAGGACCCAGGGCATGCTGTGAGTTACACACTGGTGGCAGGACTCCCTGTTAAGCTCTAAATTCTTGGGCATCGCCCCCCCCCCAGCTCCTCTTCAGTCCTGCCAGGCAGATGGTCTTACCCAGCACCACCCTCAGCTGCTGCTGCCCTCCCCTGTGAGACTAGACCCAATCAAGCCAAGAATGGACACAGCCCACTCTCCCAAGGTGGTGCTTTTGATACTAGCCAGTAGTGTGTAGCATCTGGTCTGCCTACGCCTTTGACTCCCCGAGGTCGCCATCCTGCCAGGTGGTATAGATCGAGCATCTCAAATCTGAAAATACAAAAATGAAAATATTCTAAAATCTGAAACTTGGGTGCCTCCATGATGCCCAAATGGAAAACCAACGCCCCTTGTCCTTATGCAGCTTGTCACAGTAGAAGGTAGAAGCATTTAAAATATTGCTGGCGACGTAGCCCAGTTGGTAGAGCATGATACCCTGGGTCCTGTGCCCAGCACTGCATATACTGGGGGTGCTGGTTTATAATCCTGGTAGAAGCAAGAGGGTCAGAGTTCAAGGTCATCCTCTGCTACATAATGAGTTTGAGGCTAGCCTGGGATACTTGAGACCTTATCAGGAAAAAAAGAAAAAGAAAAAAAGAAAAGGAAGGAAGGAAGGGACTGAGGGAGGGGCTGTGTATGTAAATTATGTAGGAACACAATGAATTCCACTTTTAGCCTTCAGTACCTTCCTCAAGCTATCTCATGACATCTGTAAATATTCCAAAGTCCAGAAACAGCTAAAATCCAGAAGCACTTTTGGTCTCGAGCATTTCTGATAAGAAATATTCCACCTGCATCTCTCTCTGTAGGAAATGGTGTTTTCCTCAGATGCTCTGATGTCCTCCACTAAGCAGGCCCTGCTAGTGCCCCACCCCCAACCTCATGATGTAAATCGGCCTGTGGTGCTTGCTCTATGACCATGGGTCCCAAATACGCTGAACCCCTTTGAATTCTTTCTCCTGTATATCTGTGTGTGTTGATTTTTATTTATTTTTGTTTGTTGTTTAGTTTTTCGAGTTTTTTAGTTTTTAGTTTTCGAGATAGGGTTTCTCTGGTGTAGCCCTGACTGTCCTGGAACTCTCTCCGTAGACCAGGCTGACCTTGAACTCAGAGATCCACCTGCCTCTGCCTCCCGAGTGCTGGGATTAAAGGTGTGCGCCACCACTGCCTGGCTTATTTATTTACATTTTGTGTGGAAGAGATTGAGACAGGGTTTTGTCATGTAGCCCAGGCTGGCCTCAAACTCAAGCTCCTTCTGCCCAGGCTCCTGAATGCTGGTATTACAGATGTGTACAACCACACCCTTTCTAGTCTTGAAAAGTATTGAGCACAAAGTCTTAATTTGTATAAATTTTATCTATTAATACTTATTATATTAGAAATTACAACTGAGATTTAAAAAACTTTACTTAATACCTTTAAAAGGAACCACTAAAAATCCATTACGTTAACAGGACACACGTTTATAAGATTGATCCAAAACAAAACTTGTGAGAATTTCATATTGCCTTATATTTGTGTGTGTACACGTGTGTATGTGTGTTTTGTATAGTGTGTGTGCATATATGTGTTATGTGTAACATGCGTGTATGAGTATATTGTGTGTGTTGTATATATAGTGTACGTGTTTATTTGTTTGTTCATTCATTCATTCATTCATTTATTCATTTTGAGGAAGAATCTCTCGCTGAGCCTGGAACTTGTTTCAGCTAGGCCACTGGCCAACAAGTTCTCAGTAGGCACTGGGGTTACAAGTCACATGTGGCCATACCTAGATTTACATGATTGTTGGGGATTTGAACTCAGGTCCTCTTGCTTTCATAACAAGTGCTCTTACCCACTGAGCCATCTCCCCATGTGCCTCCCTTATATTTTACATATCTGACTTAATAGAATGTGGCCAGGTTCTTGTCTGCGCTTCTGGGATCAGTTGGTTTTTGCTATGAAGAGAGTGCTGGTTTGTGCTGGGCGGTGGTGGCACATGCGTTTAATCCCAGCACTTGGGAGGCAGAGGCAGGCAGATCTCTGAGTTCGAGGCCAGCCTGTTCTACAGAGTGAGTTCCAGGACAGCCACAGTGACAGAGAAATTCTCTCTCAAAAAACCAAAAAGAAAGAAAAGAGAGAAAAGGAAAGGAAAGAAAAAAGTGCTGCTTTGCATACACACACACAATTATACACACACAATTACACACACATAAATACACACACACAATTACACACACATACACAATTACACACACATACACAATTACACATAAACATACACAAATACACACGCATACACACATACAAATACACACATACACACACACACACATACACACACATACACACACATACAAATACACACACACACACACATATACACACACACACACACACACACACACACACACACACACGGCTGGAGAGGAGACGCATGCTTGTGCCCTTGAAGATACTGCATCTCCTTTTTTGCTGACTCACCAAAATGCAGCAAGTCCTCCTTTCTCAAAGGCTCTTTCCAGTGCGAAATCCGGACCGGCGTCAGGGCGCTGGGTGCTCTGTTGCACTAAAGCCCACTGGCCTATCCCACACTGGGAATGACTCATTTCCCAGATCTGAGATTTCGTAACTTTACACACAGGTCACTGAGGGATGCACATCTCAACGCTGACACATTTCATTGTGTGATATTAAAAAAAAAATCACAGCTGTTAATATCATCTCTGATCTCATTAGAAAAACTATTAAGTATCAGGGCACTGTCAAAGTCACTAGTGGATACGGGTTTTCCAAAAGCCTGTTTTTCTCTGGAAGGCTCAGAGTTTGACACCGGTGACAGTCACTGTCAGTCTTCCCCCCTTGAAGTAGCAACCGCTTTAGGGAATACCGCTGCTCCAGTGCTCCAGTCTCATGGGTCCGAGTCTCTCAGGTGAATGTGGTGTCCCCCCAAAAGGTGACAGTGCTGTGCTTTTGGCTAAATCACAGCTTCGTTGATTCGGCCAGGCGTTGGTCTTGGGTACACGGCCAAAGGGCTACATATGTTCTTCTTGTTCATTCTTAAGAATCTTAGGGAGAGTGCTGGAGCTCGGGACTCAGCTGGGAGCTTGCCTAGTGCATGAAGCTCTGGGTTCAATCCCCACATACACCTGCGTGAGGCTGCACGTCTGAAATCCTGGCACTGGGGAGGTGGATCCAAAGTTCAAGGTCATCAGCCTCGTAGTGAGTTTGAAACCTGACTGTGAGATTCTGTCTCAAAAAAGAATCAAAGGGCAAAGCTCTCGTGAGGGTTAGCACTGTGCCTAGCTGCCTGGGGCCTTTAAGTGACTGTGGCATCCTTTTGTGGGGTGAATGGGAGGGAGCAGGGCTGCAGGTAGTGATGGCTGCCTTTGCCTGGTTCTTGCTGGGAGTCATCCTCCAATCACCACAGGGAGAGAGGCAGGCGGTGACTTCCAGTTATTTTGAAAGTGGCTTTAACTTCGCAAAGCTTCCAAGAGCTGCTACCCTCCGCCATCACGGTCTCCCTCTGGTCCAGGCGTTAGCTTGGTTTCTGCTGTCTGTCAGGGTGCTTGCTGTTCTTGTTCAGATTCTGTACTTGCATGTTCTTGGCTGATATGGTGAACCTCTCTTCCCCACGCCCATCTCAGCATGGGGAGAGGCTACAGGAGCTTTCATGGGGCTCTTGAGGGGAGGATACCCCCTAAACCTGACTGCTGTGTGGCCAAGCCTGTGGACCCTGGCAGTAGATGAGACTTTCTCCTTAGAGCTTAGAAACCTCTCTGTGATTATCCTGCCTCTCATTAGGGCTCAGATCTGGCTTGAACTTAGCTTCCCACTACCTCCTGCTGCACAGAGGCCCAGGTTCCCATCAGACTCCTGCCTCTCACTCAGGATCCTAGAGCCAAAGGCAGGCTCCTTCCCTCCTCCTCCTCCTTCTTCTCCTCCTCTCCCTCCACCTCCTCTTCCTCTTCTTTCTTCTCCTCTTCCTCCCTGCTGTTGGCCTCCCTCTCCTTCCACTTCCCTTCCCCCAACCACCTCCCCCAGCATGGGAGCTTGTCCAAGACACTGAATTTTGTCCCTTCCATGGGGGACACCCTGAGAGTGAGAGAAAATAGCTGTCCAGTGAGGGGGTGGGGGGTGGGGAAGCCTCTTGCTTTCACCTCTCAGGACTGGTTTTCCCAACTTTCCCATCCCAGCTCCTGCGGAACAAAGGGCCTCTGGCCTTGTGAGCTAGGCCGGGCCCAGCAAGGGGACTCACCACCGACTCTTTATTGAGTCTTCAAGCGCAGGCCAGGCACTCCATTAAAAAGCCATTCCCTTTTGTGCTGCCCGGCCCCCGGCTGTCCCCCCTCTCATGTGACGGTCGGTCACAGTTGTAAAACAACAACACACGGAGTTGGCAACTAACGAGGCTTTTTTTCAAGCCAAGGTCTCCATGGCAACCACTGTCAATCACCCCTCAGGAGCACTTTCACCTGACCAAGAGAGGGAAATAAAAAAATAATAAGATAAAATAATCCTCATAAAAAAACAAAAGAAGAAGAAGAAGCCAAGAAAGGAAGAGCTGGAAAGAGAGTGAGAGAGACCAGTGGACAACTGGGAAAGGTTGTCTGGGAGGTCAGAAACTTTCTCGAACACACGTGAAAATTTAGTCAGTTGGGCATGATTGTGCCAGCGACGGGAGGAGACCAACAGCCCTGTCAATCTGCGCATATGCTTTCTACGTTGCCCTAATCTTAGGAAGACGCCTAACATTGCTCTGTGGGCCGTAATACGGCAGATCGTGGTTGTCTGTGGGCAGAGCGTAAGAAGGAAAGCAATCCCATGGGCTGGTAGAGGAAATAGATGGTACCACGGGCCCAAACCCAGAGGTGCCCAGCCGATGGCCTCAAGCCAGTGGAGACAGCCATTTGGCTCTTGGCTGAAGTCCACCAGGGTGCCTGAGCCCTTCCATGTGCGGCCCGGTGCCAATGGGGATAGCCCACAGTACGTGGTTGGCATAGTGCCAAGGGGACACTTGAGGGCCCCCATCCTTGGTCGGTGCCGTGTTGGGAAAGGATCAGACCTACCACTGCAATATGTTGAGTGGAAAGACCAGCGTTGTGGGCAGCATTGGGACCCCTCGTTCTTCACAGGCTGCTGTGCCAGCAGATGCCCGGCTCCTGGGCACGTGGCATCATGCCCAGGGTGAGTTCAACCTTCTGCAGGTTGGCATGATGCCGGGGCATGGGAAGCCTGAGTTCCCCCCTCACAACACCCCCACCTTGCCCCCTGACACTCAGACATGCTGTCTGGCAGCTAGCCAGGGACTCCACAGGTTTCCAGGTCTGTGCAGTCTGGGCACGGGCTGTGGGCAGCCTTGGCAGCTGCTGCCTGACCCTTCTGCTGCCTCTGATTGGGAAGAAGGCAAAGGCTGGCTTTTTGGGCCAGACTTCGTTGCTCAGTATCCAGAAACCTGGCGCGCAGACACTTTGTCTCCCTGGAAGGTACGGAGAGGGCAGGCGCTCCTACCCTGGCTGCGGGCACCTCGGGGAAGGGTTCTTCTCATTCTTGGAGTCTACAAGCTCAACCCGAGGCCTGAGTAGAACAAGAAAAGTGGTCCTAGTGCACAGAAACTTCCAGAAATGGACAGTCAAGGGGGTATTGGCTCAGAGCACTGTTGGACAGTGCTGGATTCCCAGAACCCCAAGGATAAAGAAACTAAGATGAGTGTTGGGAGGCTGGACTTTTTTCTCAGTTTACAAATCTGGTACTCAAAATAGCAAACATAGTTATGAACGCGTAGGTGGATGCTAGCCCCCGCTACAACACTGGGCTGCAGAGCTCTTTCCTATGTGTAAGGGCTATGCGCTAGGCTGCCGTGGCAGGTGACTGCCTCCTGGCCCTGCAGCCCATGTTTGCCACCCAGCCCTGGTCGCTGAGTTTCTCCTGACCCAGCCTGGACCCTGTAGTAGACTGCTCCCTGCCTCTGTCCAGCTCATCACATACCTCCTTCTGCCTGTCTATTGTACTCTTTTCAGGCCCGCACCCGGGCTCCCAAGACTCCTCCCTCCAGTACTCTGCCCACTTCCAGAGTAAAGCCTCTCTGCTTGGTCCTTCTCATCTCCTCCCTTGTGCCCCAGCTTTCGCAGCGGGGAACCTGGCCAGGGACCTGACACGGTGCCACATATATGACATCTTAGTGGGTTTACAGCAGCTGACTCATGCCCTGAACCCATTTTTCTAAGACACGGCTCTGTCCAAGGAAGATCCCTGGGCTCCTGGGCACCTGTGTGACCTCCCTCCATCCTTCCGGGGGAGTCCCATGTGCCTGTTTTGGGAGCACCCTCTAGGGACTACAGTGGCCTTGGCGGGGGCCCCCCGTCTGTTTCTCTCCTTTCCTGGGTGCCCTGGGAAGCTCTTGCAAGAAAGGAATGCTAGCAATCTGCTCGTGTAGTGAGCTGGCACGGCACCCGGGCAGGGCTGTGCCGAGCCAGAGCCTAGTAAAGACATTGGCGAGGGCTGCCTTCCCCATGCCTGGAGTTTCCTCCGGCCGGGTTGGCATGGGGCCTTCAGCTCAGCCTGAGGCAGAGCAAGGACAAGGTGGCCTCCTCATCGGAACCTGGAGGGCTGTGTCTCTTCCTCTAGCTCCAGAGAAGGGGAACAGGATTACTCTGAGGATTCTGTAGCAGTGTGTGGAAGAAGAAAGAGTGGGGGGGACAATGTTTGGGACTCTCGCTGCCAATCTGTGGCTCTAAAACCCAGAGACCAGACTTCACCTCTCCCAGCCTCCTGTTCTCTGTACACCGGGATGTGAACTGTGTCTCCTCTGCCTTGTAATGAGTCAAGATATAAAAGGCTTCATTCTGCCTGGGACAGGGTCAGCCTTTGAGAGGCCTGAGCTCGTTTTTTTCTTCCAGTACTATCGAACCCAGAGCTTCTGCAGGCTAGACAAGTACTCTGCCACTGAGCTAGATCCCTGGGTTTGTTTTGTGTTTTCAAATGTGTGTGTGTGTGTGTGTGTGTGTGTGTGTGTGGTGTATGCATATGTGTGTGTGTGTGTGTGGTGTATGCATGTGTGTGTGTGTGTGTGTGTGTGTGTGTGTATGCATATGTGTGTGTGTGTGTGTGTGGTGTATGCATATGTGTGTGTGTGTGTGTGGTGTATGCATGTGTGTGTGTGTGTGGTGTATGCATGTGTGTGTGTGTGTGTGTGGTGTATGCATATGTGTGTGTGTGTGGTGTATGCATATGTGTGTGTGTGTGTGTGGTGTATGCATATGCATATGTGTGTGTGTGTGTGTGTGGTATATGCATATGTGTGTGTGTGTGGTGTATGCATGTGTGTGTGTGTGTGTGGTGTATGCATATGTGTGTGTGTGGTATATGCATATGTGTGTGTGTGTGTGTGTGTGTATGCATATGTGTGTGTGTGTGTGTGTGTGTGTGTGTGTATATGCATATGTGTGTGTGCGTGTGTGTGGTGTATGCATATGTGTGTGTGTGTGGTGTATGCATATGTGTGTGTGTATGTGTGTGGTGTATGCATATGTGTGTGTGTTTGTGTGTGGTGTATGCATATGTGTGTGTGTATGTGTGTGTGTGTGGTATATGCATATGTGTGTGTGGTGTATGCATATGTGTGTGGGTATGCCTGTCTGTGCATGTGTATGTGGAGACTAGGGGTAGCCTTTGATGCCTCTATTACTCTCTACCTTACTTATTTCATGTATATGGATGCCCACATGTATGTCTGTGCACCACATGTGTACCTGACACATATGGAGGTCAGAAGAGGCCGTTAGGTCTCTTGGAACTAGATTCACAGACAGTGGGGAGTCACCATGTGGGTGCTGAGAATCAAACCCGGGTCCTCTGGAAAGGCAGCTAGTGTTCTTAACCATTGAGCCATCTCTCCAGCCTCTCCATCTTATTTTTTAAGACTAAATATCTCACTGAACTTGGAGCACATCATTTTGGCGAGACTGGCTAGCCAGCAGGCCCCAGGAATCTGCCTGTTTCCACTGCACCATCACCTGAGATGTGCACACACACCAGGCCTTTGTATGGGGACGGGGGGATCCGAACTCAGGCCCCCGTGTTTATAGCAAGCGGTTTACCCGCCAAGCCACCTCCCCAGCCCCTAAGTTCCAATTTTCATTATTTATTTACTTGTACTTCTTATTTTGAAACACGGTCCCATTCAAGTTGCCCAGGCTGACCTTAGACTCCTCTTAGCGTTATGATCCTTCTGCCTCAGTTTCTTGAGTAGCCCCTATATAACTGTTGTGGGATATTTTACTCCCGTGTGCTGTTTTGGTTTGTAAAAGGGCTTTGATGCCTTGTAGCTGTGAAGCGGGTGCCTTGCAGCCGGTGCAGGCCTTGCTTCCTACCCATTCACACCCTTGTGCCAGCCCTGCTGAGATCTCCACAGATAGGACTAACTGTTTACAGTTGAAGGTGACCGATCACAATCAAAGGTCTGTGGCCTGGTGATCAGAGAAGACTCTGATCCCTCCCAGCCCAGTACGCTAAGATACCGTTGTGTTGTAATGAAGGCCTGGACATGGAGAGGGGGCTGGGGGGAAAGTTTAAAGGGTCTAAGGCAGAGGCAGGAAGGAGGGAGACGCAGGAGAGGATGATGGAATGACGTCTCTGCCTAGCCGCCCGGGTACTGAATTCCCTGAGATTTGACATGACTTGTAATTAATAAAGAGCATTGGAAAGTTCAATGCTGGACTCTTATTTAAACATAGAACATTTTTTAACATATAACCGTATGCCGCGCTGAGTATGAGCGATGAAGGCGGTTGTGAGGGCAAGGAAGAATCCTAAGGGTGTCCGTGCGTTAACGTGGGTAAAGTGTTTGACACAGAGCTTGACTACAGTGGGTGCTGTTACTGTTTCTATTTCCCAGCACTCTGAGGTGGAGCTTCACTCTACTCTTGCTCCTGGGTGACTTTGAGAATACAGGGGCTCACCTGTCCTTCTAGAACATTTGGCAGTCCCCTGACCCGTGGGATCATGCATCTCCCTGACCCACCCACTTCGTTGTACCTGGATATCACTTACCTGTCCAAGATTCCCCGGGCACCATCCTCTCTGGGATTTCCTAGCAAAAAGGGCTTCCCAGACTGGCTTCTGTCTCTCCGCGCCCCCCCCAGGCCTCCCCCAGGCCTGGAGTCTGACTGTGTATTGTAACATAGTAGCTGAATGAACTTCAGTTTCAAAGGTTAATATCAAAATCTGGAGTGGATTACCTAAAAATTACTTACAACACCATTAAAATTCTGAACTCTTTTTGTTGTGGCTGTAAATTAATTTAAAATGTCAGGTTTTTTGAGAAATCCAATAAGAAATTGAGCCAACAGAGCAATCTGCAAACTGTCTGGCAGAGAGGAAAGTGTGTCTCTTCAATCGACAAGGAAAAATATGGAGCTTAACTGGAACCATATGGCTGAGTACTTGAGAGAAGTCTGCGGAAAAGGGAGGGCGGAGGGGGAGGGGGGGCAGGAGCTCAGCTGACAGCCACACGCACACAGCGGGCTGGCTGTGGCCTTGGCATTGGCGCAGGAGAGGGGCCTGGCGGACGCCTGGCACACAGCCTACTTGGCTGCCCGGTGACCACAGTCACCAGGCAGCCCTGGGCTGCAACTCAATGAAGTCCATCATCTTCACACTTCCTGCGTCCATCCAGACCCCCTGGCCATCTGGGGACCCTACCCTAAGGGGGCCCAAGTCCCCTCCCTTGGGAGAGAGCCGGTGCATCCAGCTTCCCTGTCCTGGACAGCCACCTGCCTGTCTCTGAGGGCTGCCTCCCCTCAGCTCTCCGCGGGCTCCCTCCAGGCCAACATGTGGTCCCCATTAGTCCTGAATTCCCCCAGATTTACAACACATTAAGTAATTTGTAGGTTATTTCAACTTCAATCTGCTAAAGTTGAGAAAATCAAAATTAAATTCAAACCACAAGGAAACTTCAAAGAAAGAGGAGGAAGAGAAAACTTGACTGCCTTCTCTCCCTGGGTCCCCGTACGTCCTCCTTCTGTCCTCCCCCACCAGGATTCCAGCCAGCCCCCACCCTTGCCTCCCTTCCTCTGGGCCTCCCCCTTTCTAGCCTGCCTCTTACCCCAGGGCCCTTCCCCACAGCCTGTGGTAGGCAGCGTCCAGGTGGCTCTTCAGGTGAATGTGCAGAAGTCCAGGGGTAACGCTGGAACTCACGGGCGTGGAGGGGTGCTTCTGGTTGGGCAGAGGCGAGAAACCACTCTGTAGGGTCCAGCACTGCCTGCTCCCCTCCCAGGAGCCCTTGCTGCTACCGGGGTCCTTGCTGGCTCCAAAGCCTATCTGCTCGCCTTCCTGACCCGCGCTAGGGGTAATCTTCACCGAGCTGTCGAGCTCCCGCAGTGCCCGGGACGGCTGGCAGCTGGTGGGCACCACCTGGCCCCTCCATGTAACAGCTCAGGTTACTTTATTTTGTCTTCTACCCTTTAAAACAGCCTTGTAAATAAGCAAACACTCGGTGCCAAGCACCTTCGGCATTTCGCCAGGCTGGTAAATATTTTAGTAGTGACTTGGTAACAGTTGTGCTCACTTTGATTCCCTAGGAAAGGTTCTTGGTGCTAGGGAAGGGCCGAGGCTCAGGGAAACGATTTGCTGGTTATTTATACTAGACTCTGATCACGTGGCCGTCGCTCTATCCCGTGGACCAGACACTGGAATATTTTTAAAGCTCGAGGGGTGCACATTTGCCTTACATCTCTCAGCAAAGATGTGGACAGCGCCTCTGTTTTCTCTAGAAGTGCTCCGTGATGAAAGAGCTCTGGGGTCTGCCATTTGGGGAAGTAGACTCATCCCCACCCACAACCCAAAGGGATCTGGGAGACACAGCAGATGTTCGAATTTGGGTGTACGCTTGGTGTTGATCTCCTGCTGGTGTGGCTTGGAAAAAACCCTAAGGAGCAAGGGAAGGAGGGCTCTGGTTCTGGGGATGTGTGAAGCCCTGGAGGTATCAAATTAGAGTGGCCACCTGAGATGACCCCAGAAGACAGCTGTGACCCTTGCCAGGGTTGTTTAAGAGACGTCCACAAATGGGTGAATCTTCTAGGCATCTAGTTTCAGAGGACACATTCTCACCGTGGTGCAGGGGAAGTAGGGGAGGGCCAAGGCAGCCCAACAGCAGGCAGAAATGAGCTCTAGGGAGCTGCTAACTCTATGTTGCTGAGTCCAGGCCTTTCCTCTAGACCTGGGCAGGGATACCTGCAAAGTACAGAGCCTCCCTGCCCACTGCGGGAAGCCGGTCTATCCAGACTCGGCTTTGCTGTGTCCAGCGAGGCCTGTGCTGCCCCAGGCTGGGTATGGGGGAGGAAAATGGGTGAGGCCGTGGGGTGGGCGCGGGCGTCTGGCTTTAATAGACTGCTCAGAGCCACAGCCACTCACTCTTCTGTTTTATGAGTGGTTTTAACGTACAGATGGGTTTGTTTTAAAGGGGCTCTAAATCATGGCTGGTGAGAGCCAAGCCTTGCGACCCACACTCCAGTGCCCCACCGGAGACGTGGTGAGCCTCCGTGAGGTGGGCACCAACTACGGTTAAGACCTGGCTTCTCTCTCCCTCTCTTGGCGAATGTGGTAGGCCCGCCAGGGGCAAGTGGGGGGTAAGATGGGCCCAGCGTCATATGGAAGAGCCCTTCCAACCTGCGATCTCCAAGGAAGGGTGGGGCCTTCCCACTCCAGCTTACAGCTAGGGCGCCATTGAGCTGACCAGTTAGCCTGCTGCCACTCCCAGCCGCCTGCCCTTCCTCCCTAGGCCCCTGGCGCCATGATGCGCGCCACCCGTCTGCACCCACGCACACCCTATTGGTGCTCAGCCGCCGTGGGCGCGAGTCAGGTGAGCAGCAGACATTGTAGTAGACTCAGCTCACCTCCTTCCCGGCGGGACCAGTGCCAGGGCTGCGCTCTTCCCGGAAGGCTTCCAAGCTCCCCCATCGGCATCCTGCTGAGCCTGTTCTCAGGGTGCGGGGGCAGGTCTTTTTGGGGGGAGAGTGTCTGCCCCATGCTGCCCTGGCGCCAGCTCTTCCTCAAGGCCCCGGTGGAGTCGCCCTAGGGAAGCAGCTGGGCTGGAGCAGGAGCTGAGGTTCTTCTGAGATGGGAATCAAGAAGGAAGGCGCCATCTTTCTCCAGCATTCATGCTTCTTAAGGAGCAGGCACAGGGCCTCGGATCCCTCTATGCTGGTGCTCACCGCTTACTTCTTGCTTGGTGTCTCCTCGACGTGCTGGGTTTTTTTCTGTAACTCCCAGCAAGATGCAGAGCCCACCAACACTCGAGGCAAGTCTCAAGGACCTCCATGACCGCTCAGCCTCCCAACCCTAAGTTTTCTACATACTTGGAAAGCTTGGAGAGCTCTATGGAGGGGCCAGGAAGGTAGAAGAGAAGAGGCCTTCTTGGTTTTCTGAGACAGGGTATGGTTTTGTTTGCAGTTCAGTCTAACCTCAAACCTGCTTTGTAGCCCAGGCTGGCCTTGAACTGATGATTCTCCTGTCTCAGCCTCCGGAGTCCTTCTGAGTGCTGGGATCATGAGTGAGTGCTGGGGTTATAAGTATGTATCACTATGCCCAGAAGAGGCTTTCTTTGAGCACCAGAGATGTCCGAGCTCCTCAGAGACCAATCCCCCCAAATACTAGGCCCCAAGTTTGGTATCCTTTGTTCTCTCTGGGTCCTGGGCCCTTGTGTATGGAGATGGCTACTCAAGAGAATCTGTTACCCAGAATACTCTGTCCTTTTCTAAGTCACTTGAGCAAGATACACCTTTCCCCTTTTACTTCCCCTTGGCCTTTGGGACTAGGAGTCTCCTCCGACCCCCTCTCTTCCTCCTCTGACCCTAGAGCACAGGAGGAAGCAGAATCCTTTGGTCCTTTGGAAAATGGCATCGTGGAACTACTCAAGGAAGCTGGGGGCCAAGACCACTGACCATCCCGCTTTGTTGACCACATGGGGGCAGGGCCAGGGCCCAAGGGGTCTGCCCAGCTTCAGTTTAAAAGACTTGAGGAGTGTCCATTGAGCAGCCATTCTCAACCTGTGGGTCATGACCCATTTGGGGTCAAACGACCCTTTCACAGGGTCACCTAAGACCGTCTGCATATCAAATGTTTACATTACGACACATAACAGTGGCAAAATCGCAGTTATGAAGTAGCAGTGAAAATAATCTTATGGTTGGGGGTCACCACAACACGAGGGACTGTATTAAAGGGTCGCAGCATCAGGAAGGCTGAGAGTCGCTGTCATAGACTCTATGCGTTCGGTAAGAGAGGACGCCATGCTGCGCGGTAACCTCGGACGGTGTAATTCAGGAGACCATCACAGGACGACCTTGAGGTAGAAAGAGCGCCATGAATCACAAAGAGAGGCAGAGACGGAGAGGACCCAGAGAGGCCTCTACTTACTTCCTTCTGACTAGGCTGAGGCCATGATGGGCTTCCACTTGCCAGACCTGTAGACGCCGGAACCTGCACTTCCCACTTTTGCCAGTGAGCGCCTCAGACGTAAGGTACAGCCTAGCCAGGGAGATGAACCGGCCAGGCGAGGCCGAGGGGCAGAGGCAGACAAAGGGGTACCAGAGCCACACGGATCCTCCGCCTCAACCAGCCCGGCGTCCGCTCTTACGATGAGGGGGACGTGCTGGCAGGTAACCGGTTGCCCTGTTTCTCCTTGATGCCCGCATGGAGCAGAGTCCTGGTTTCATGCTCCCTGCGAGCCGGGGATGGAGGGGACCCTATGAAAATGATGATATGTGACAATCAGTCACAGCAATTAGTGTTTTGGTTAACAGGCCTTTTTTGTTTTCTCTCACCCAGACAGAATGTCACAAATAAATCCTCTCCTGCATTTGCATATTAATTGGATCGGAGACGTCAAGCATCTTTCATTAAAGAAAATGATCTGCATATTTGGAGACATAAAATAGTTATTTTGATGGGTTTTTTTTCCCTAAGATCAGGGGGTGGGGGAGGTAGGTGATAGGAGTTCTAGAATGGAGGTAGAGTAAGGCGAAGCCAGCCAGCCCCTCTGTCTGGTTAACCCTCTTCAGTCCGGACTGGATGGGCCAAGGTTGAGCAGAAAGATAATTAGTCCATAAATAAATCAAGGCTCCAAGGGGGCCCCTGGGCCCGGCGTGGCTGGTAGGCAGAAGTGCCCCTCAGTAGAGTCATGGGTGAGGAGATAGACTTGGGGCTCTTAGTCCTGTTCTTAAATCCCTCCCTGGGGAGCTAGTAGCTGTCCTTCCTAGAGTGTTTCCTGAGGCAGTGGGCGCTGGGGCCTGGCCAGGTGTCCACCTTGTGTCCTGTCTAGCTCCCGCGGACCCTTGTTTCTTCTTTCCCCGTGGCTCACCCATCTGCACCCACTCTCTCCGCGCGCTGTGACCTTGTGCTTCCTGTGTCCTTC
Source organism: Cricetomys ansorgei (assembly GCA_026225945.1). Taxonomy (NCBI): domain Eukaryota; kingdom Metazoa; phylum Chordata; class Mammalia; order Rodentia; family Nesomyidae; genus Cricetomys; species Cricetomys ansorgei. Next base: position 557,350 of record JAMJFZ010000165.1, on the reverse strand, counting down.
TCATTCTTTGCTAACCATCCTCTCCCCAGACGGAGAGGTTTCTGGGGGCAGCAGAGACAAAGCTTAGAGTCATTATCACACGCACTCGAAATAACCCAGAAAGCTACAGGGCCCATATTAGGGCATGAGTCCCCGGGAAAGAGGACTGAACGCACAGTTTTTGATAGGTGACTGTGACTGTCCACGTCACCCTCGTTTCCTGCCCACCGGAGCCAGTTGCTCAGGTAGCCAGTGGGGTTGGCCTCGCTGAGATATCTCTGAGTGCTCCCAGGTGACACGCAGCTTGCTCTCTGGCCTGCCAGCCCAAAGCCACATTCCCTGGTGCCAGATCCTCATCAGGAAGAGGTGTAGGTAGGTGGTGGTGATGTCGGTGATGACCGCCAAACTTTGCTTAAGGTTCTGCACTCACTGTCTGCCCTGTCCGTGGCCCTCTGAGACAGGCAGTCTTGTACACTTTACAGATAAAGAAACTTGACCTCGGAGAGGGCTGATAACACGCTGACAGGTGCCCATCAGAGCTCAGAACTTGCAGCCAGAGTGGGGCTCTCTGTGGCCAGGTTGTGGTACACTGGAGACCTGTGACAGGCATAGCTCCTGGTCTGACCCCAGTCTTTTATTTAGGTATGGCGTAGTACAGTGGATTACGGTGTCGTTCTGCACGGGTGGCCTCTTCACCTCACTGAAAAGACAAGAAAGACCTGCCTTCCCCCCCCCCCCCCCCCCCGGAGATTAGAAATGGCCGTGGGCGTCTTCTGTGTTGTATCTTTGACTCATAGAATTTATAGCCAGTTTCCCTTAGAATTTTGAAGTGCCCAACACGGTTCTTTTCACACTTTTCAGTCTTCCCTCTGTGTGCCAGGCCTGGCTCAGCGCGTGCGTACACACACACATGGGCCAGCCTCTCCTCATGTCCTGGGTAGATGGAGCTGGATGTCTCACAGAAACCCGTGGTTTGGTACCGCCGGCCCAGTACCTAGATTCTAAGATAGGCCCTCCAAATGCCAAATGAAGGGGGCTGTGCTCGAGCCAGGCACCTACACACACTACAGGTTCACGGCTCTTGAAGGGTCTTTTGAGCCTGGGGATGGTGGTGATTATGTCCCAAAGCACCTGACAGCTGTACCCCAGCTTGTTCCTAGACCACCCTCGGGCCCTCCAGTTAGACCTCCTTTTGGTAGGTGAGGAACAGAAGCAGGGGTCTAGTCCCTCAAATTTGGGGATTTTGGATTAGGGGCCTGTGGTGCCCTCTAAGGGAGCACGTGGATAGGCAGAGTCTGTTCTGGAGTCTGGGGGAGTCCTGGAGCAGCTGTTTCTGTTAAATGCCAAGAAGCCAAGTTGGTTTAATACGGCTGTAGCTGCTGGTTTGATAAATCAAAATAATTAAAAATAATAAATTTGATTCTTCTACCAGCAAGCTGTGTGTGGGCGCAAGGCCTGGGCTCTTGAGCTAGGACTGGGGAGGTGGGAGAGGACCCCGGGCCACAGGAATCATGGGATTGTAACTGAGGAAGTGGACGGAGTCCGACCTAGGGGTCAACTCTCAGAATTGATTAAGGGAGAAATGTCTTTCATGGTCTGAGAGTCAGCCAGACAGGACAGAGCCCCTGCTGACTTTGCTCCTGGCTGTGTGGAATCGGGCCAACCTTGGTTTCCTCATCTGTCAAATGGCGAGATTACCCTATCGGCCTGTGGGGGTGTGTCAGGAGTCAGGGCTTTGCTGAGCATGTGGTGAACAGACAGGCCCCAATGGGAACACAGCCCTTGTCCTCCCTGCATAAAAGGGCCTCAGTATCCCCTCTTGTCCCCTCTTTGTACCAGCTTTGGTTACAAGCACAAAAATCCCAGTTTGAATGCTCCTGGGCTGCCAAACAGGCCCACAGCTTCGGGGACTTCCTCCTTCCTGCCTGCCGTGGGCCTAACACAGGATTGTTCTGTTTATAAAGACGTCCCCTGCTTCAGAGTGGTTTCCAATGACAGTATTCCCCTGGTTCCAGAATGGGGTCAGGAAGCAGTGTGCCACACCCTAGGACCAGCCCTGGATTTGAGGTGCCAGCAGCCCTGACTGGGAAAAGCAGGATCTAGAAAGGGTTTGTCCCCCATCTCCCACCCCCACCTCCATCCTCAGGGGCCGTATTTGGTGTCAGGGCAGCTGGAAATCTGAACTGAGTGGAGGGGGGGTGGGGGCAGGGAGGGACAGGGTGTCTGTCTCTTTATATGCACTTTGTGTCAGTGTGATAAGGAATTTGATGGCTTTATCAGAAATACCAAAGCTTTATTTAGCAGGGTGAGGCTCACACCACTCAGCTCCACACAATCTGCTGATAAATAGCAAAAAAAAAAAAAAAAAAAAAAACCCTTCACTAACACCCCAGCTTAGCAAGCAATGGGGCAGAGAGAAGAGGCCTACAGGCAAAGTTGAAAGTTTGGGGGAGTCAAGAAACCTACTAGGCAGAGGGGGGGTGCAGAGACCGCTGTAGTGGAGTTCTGGAAAGTGCCGACAGGCAGACCTTCATCTGCTCTCCCGTGGAGGCCCTCATGGACTTTTCTGTTACCAGATAACAATACTACGATGATTGTCATTCTTCCCGAAAAGGGATTTATTGAAGGGCCACGCCCTCCCCCACTGCCCTTCTCATTGGCCACTTCTGTCTCCTGCCCATTTCTCTACCAGCCCAGCCTGTCATCCAGGGCAAGTCAAAGCCCTCAGCATGCAGTGCAGGTCTGCCCTGGGGACCTGCTGGCTAGGCTGGTGAAGGCCAGACCGGCCTTGGGGTGATAGATGAGGTTAACCGGATGCAGAAGAAACTGTTGGGGGATGCCCCTCACTGCAAGGGGTCCAGTTCCTTACTTAGAAGTAAGGAAGCTGGAGAGGGCTTGGGAGAGCCCATGTAGGGACAGGTGGGACTCTGCTCAGGGCCGGTCTCAGCCTGGGTCACGTGGGGAAGCAGGGGTCCATGGCATGGCATCCTAAAGCCTTCTCCTCCTCTTCCTCCTCCTCCTCCTCCTCTTCCTCCTCCTCTCCCTCTTCCTCCTCTTCCTCCTCTCCCTCCTCTTCCTCCTCTCCCTCCTCCTCCTCCTCTCCCTCCTCCTCCTCTCCTCCCCTTCCTTTTCTTCTTCTTCTTCAACAGGGTCCCCCTATGTAGCCCTGACGGTCCTAAAACTCACTGTGTAGACCAGGCTGGCTTCAAACTCCAGAGATCTGTTTTGTCTTTGCCTCCTGATGCTGGATTTAAAGGCATGAGCCACCATACCCAGCCTCAGAACATTCTTTGCTGCCTGACAGCTGGGCAGCTCACGAGCACACACACACCGCTCCCCAGTCTAGGCCAGACGAGATTTTTTCCTGCCTTCAGTGACATCTCTATTTTTTCGTCCTCAAACCCTTTCTCCCAACCATGCATCTGTTTTCCCACCCCTGCCTGGGCACCACTTGCCTCTGGTCAGCTTTGTGCTCAGCAGGAGGCTCCGAAACTGCACTCCTGGATGCCCTCTTGACAATCTGCACCCTCCCTCTGCCCCCATGAAGGTATTGATGAGACAAAGCAAGTTTATTGAGACATGGTTGAGCGCTCCATGCCCAGCCTGAGCCACACGGATAGGGACCGGGGACTGAAGGAGGTGGCGTCTCTCCCTTTCTCGTGGCCTAAGAGAACCAAAGGCTTGAGTCCCGGCCACAGGCCCTGCCTGCTCCAGGCTCAAAGCTGCTTCTGCTGTCATAGACAGTCGCTCATCCCTCAGTGAGCAGCAGTTGGTTGAGGGAGAGAAGTTTCTACCCTGTAGGGCCTCTACATGTGGCAGAGAGACCAAGACATTCTAGACCATTCCAACAGGATGGTCAAAGCCTGCTTTACGGGCAATTACGGGCACCCAGGCTGGGGTTGGCTGAAGACCACACTGGGCTGACTTTGAGCTCCTCTCCCCAGAGCCACTGGTGGAACCTAGTGAAGTCTGAGATCCCTTCCAGCAGGCTGAGCACAGGGAGACTGAGCGAGGCTGAGCCACCAGGCTGAGGGCCAGGCAGGTCGCCTTACAGGGATCCCCGAGGCTTTGGACAGTGGGGCCATGGGATTAGCTGGGCTGCTTGGGTTAGGGGAAGTTCTGGGCGGAGAAACAGGGGAGCTGGGGGAGGGGGAAGCTGGCCAGGGCCGAGGCTGGAGGAAGCTGCAGAGAGGCCGAGGCCGAGACAGACAGGAGGCATAAATGGAAGTGACAGGGTCAGGCCAGACCTTTGTCCTGCAGCCTGATTAGAAAGTCTGCCCTGGATTTTTGAAACTTTGGGATGTTGTCGGACAAACTGGAGCTTAATTCTGTCAGAGCGCTGGAGAGATTAGAATTGACATCCTGGGAGCACATTCCTGGCTGGGCAGAAATCAAGCTGGGAAAAACCTGTGAAAGCACGGGCAGCCTATGGTGGCGGTAGGGGTGCTGTCAGCACCGGCAGCCACTCTAGCTTCAGCAGTTGGAGCCAGGAGCCTCTGTTTAGACAGGGTGTGTGGAAAGAGTGGAGGCTTGGCCAAGCTATTCCTGACCCTGCGCCTTCTTTTCTGGTGGCACTGCCTGGAGCAGAGATCTATAAAATGGGCCAAGTCTACTTTCCAGACCTCTGGAGCGTTCCTTTCCTTCAGAGTAACCTTGAGAAGGCAAGAGGGATGTTTCCTGATGAACTGTAACAGAGCCATGGCCTGAGCCTGGGCCTGGTGAATGCCAGCATGGAACCCCTGGGAAAGGTGGCAGGCAGTGCCCACCAGCAGAATATGTAGGTCTCTGCCATGGCACCAAGTGGGTCTCTTCTACCACCAGCCCCATTAGCCCCCAAGAAACCAACATGTGGGGCTGGAGAGATGGCTCAGAGGTTAAGAGCACTGGCTGCTCTTTGAGAGGACCCGGGTTCAAGTCCCAGCACCTACATGGCAGCTCACAACTGTCTGTAACTCCAGTTCTGGGAAATCTGATGCCCTTACACGGATGAGCATAAAATAAAATTAAATAAACCATATTAAGGATGAAAAAAAAAGAAACCAAGATATGTCTTCCAAGATACATCCAGCATTCTCTCCCAGGAAACCTCCATCAGGACTAGTCAGGCAGAGGCTGACAGACAAGACTCTACCAGGTGTCACCAAGCAGGATGACCACCCTTCCTCCATAGCCCCAAACCAGGCTGCTCCCAGTAACCCCTCCCCACTTCCTTCCTGACTCTAATGACTTTTAAATATTGGTAAATATTTTGGCTAAAGCAGGCTCTCATGGCAGAGAGCAAAGCTGTGTGCAGTTCAGGACCTACAAATTATTTATTAAAGATCTGAGATGCGGCGCAATTATGTGGAAAGAACCCAAAAAAATAAATAAATAAGTAACAAAATAAATAAATAACAGCCCCACTGGCCTCTTGAAGGCTTGGGGAGCTGCACACATGATTGCCGACTTGATGAAATCCCCCCGGATGTAATGAGCTGATTTTTCTGCTGTTAATATGGCATCTGCTGATGAAGGATTCGTTAGGATAATGGAACGAAGCTAAAATATAAATGACTCTCTGTCAAGAAGCAGCTTTTGTTTGTTGATCTCCTGACAGTTCCTGGGCCAAGACAGGGGTTTCTGTGTGCACGCGCATTCAGGAACAGGCAGGCAGGATCGGGATGAGAGCTCAGGGGACCCCCAGAGTGCTTGGCTTTCCCCTACACCCCCAGTATCCTAGGCTTTCCCTTCGGGTTGGACCGCCCCGACCTTGGGAAGCCCTAGAGCCCTGGGGGCGGGGAAGTCATCAGCTCAGAGCGCTGTGGAGGGAGCTTGTTGCACAGGGATCCTGGGCGAGAGCTGAAGTTTCTGCCTAGCTGGGCAGAGGGGTACGCAGAGGCGGAGCTGGGGGCACTGGGATTCGTAGAAGCCATTTGTGCATGCAGGGGAGTGGCGATGTGTGGGAGATGAAGTCACAACCACTTGAGGGAGGGTATCCTCAGGGAGGTCCATCAGGGGAGCCACCTAGCCTTTCCTCTGCCTTCTGCCCTCTCCTCTTTCTCTTTCTTCCCCTTTCCTTCTTCCTTCCTGACAGAGTCTAGCCCAGGATACTCATGTAGTCAACAACAACCTTGAACTTCTGATTTTCCTGTCTCCATCTCCCAAGTGCTGGGCTGACAGGTGTGTGCCACCACACCCAGTTTATGGGGTGCTAGAGATCAAACCCAGGACCGCATACATGCGGGACAAACATTCTACCGATTGAGCTGGTACGAGGGTACCTCAGATGGTGGCTCAAATCCTGTTCAGGGCTGGAAGGAAAGAGGACTCACTGAAATTACCATGCCCTCTCCCACCCTGGCTCATCTAACGCTGCTGCTGAGCTCCCATGTCTGATACCTTCTCTTCTGAGCTCTTTTCTTTTCCCCTGTTGTATCGAGCATTTTATAATGGTAAATACACATGCCATAAAGTTCACCAGTGTGACCGTTTTAAGTGCACATTCAGTGGCATCAGGTACACTCACAAGCTGTATACCTATCACTAATATCTAGTTCCAGAATTTATTTATTTATTTGTTTGTTTGCTTGTTTGTTTATTTTTTGTTTTTTCATGACAGGGTTTCTCTGTGTAGTCCAGGCTGTCGTGGAACTCGCTTTATAGACCAGGCTGGCCTCGAACTCACAGAGATCCACCTGCCTCTGCCTCCTGAGCACTGGAATTAAAGGCATGTGCCACCACCGCCTGACAAGTTCCAGAAGAATGAGGTGATTTTTTTTAATCACCCCGTACATGGTTATGGGTAGTCAGGCGTCCCCAACTCTTCCTTTCCACAGTTCCTGACAATCAGTAATTTATTCTCTATAATCTGTTTACTATATTCTAGATCTTTCCTCTTCCTCCTCCTCCTCCTCCTCTTCTTTCTCCTCCTCCTCCTCCTTCTTCATGTAACTAGCTGGAGCCATACAATTTATAACCTTGCCTGTCTGATTCCTTTCAGTCAGGTGTATTCATGTTGCAGTGTGTCGACTCTTTATTACGTTTCATAACTGTATAATAGTCCATAGTACATATAGACCATGTGTTACCTATGTGTATCCATTCCTCAACTGATGGGAACTCGGGCTGTGTCTGCCTTTTGATTGTCCTGAATAGTGCTTGAACATTTGTGTTGAAGTGCTTAAGACCCTATGGTCCACCGTTGAGATCTGTACCTTGGAGTGAAACCACAGTATCTCTCATGAAGGACCTTAGAAGCTGATGTCAAGGGATAGTTCCTTCAAGTGCTGAACACGGTTGTACTGGGTTCTCACCGCAGCTGGTAATGACCAGGGCTGGTGGGATTCAAACCCAACCCACTGATGCTGTCCTTCTGTCTGTCTTGATCTCTATGATCTCTGGGAAACAGGGCTTTGGAGACTGGATGTGTTTATGGCAAGGCCAGAGGTGGTGTCATCTCTCTGCACATCTGTCTGCTGAATGCTTCAGTCCAGCAGCGTCACCGTGTCACGCGCACACTGAGTCCTGAGTGGAGGCTAGATGGGTACCTCTGAGCTCTTCCCTAGCACATGGCACACGTTCTTGCTGACTCCTTGGCCAGCACTGCCTGTCACCGTGACCTTTGAGGCTCTTAGAAAGAAAGGAGCATACCAGGCCACCAGCTCAAACCGTTCTTCCTAGAGAGAGGAAGGACTCATTCCGGGATAGCTGAGGCACCTTTGTGGTGGGCAGGCTGGGATGCTGGAAAGAGCGATATTTCTTTCTCTAGAGAGAGTCCCAGGATCAGGAGGAGGTGTCTTTTCTCCTTGAGAAACCAAGGCAGGACACCGGTCATCTTCAAAGTCCCTGGCTAGGCCTAAGAACTGCCTGAGGAAGCGCCCACCCAGGACCCGTGGGCCTGAATAGGGAGACTCAAGACAAGGGAGTGGGAGGAGCCAACACTAGCACCGACTAGTGGAGGCTTCACCCAGGGCAGGAAGGAAGGGCCAAGCTAGGCACTTCCTGCTCTTCTGTTTAATTACTATTATTTAAAATATTCCTCGAGGAGGCGGGGGTGGGGGTGGGGTGGGGTGGGACCAGCTTGGGGGTGGGGGTAAATTGCCTGGTGCGCAAGCATGATGACCTGAGTTCAGATCTTTAGCACCCAAGTAGAAAGCTGGATGGTGTGGCGTGTGCCTGTAACCCCAGCCCTGGGGAGATGGGGACAAGAGGGTCCCTGGGGATTGCTGTCCTGCCAGTCTAGCCAATTAGTGAATTCAATGAGCTCCAGGTTCAATGAGAAACCCTATCTCAAAGATACAAGAGGCCGGAGAGTTGGCTCAGTGGTTAAGAGCACTTATTGTTCTTGCAGAGGACCCGTGTTCGATTCCCAGCACCCACATGCAGGTTTGTCACCTCCGTGGGCACCAGGCACACATATAACGCACGTATGTACATGCGGGCAAAATAATAATAAATCTAAATAATAATAATAATAACGGAGGCGATAGGAAACGCAACTGACGTCAACCTACACACAAACATCAGAAAGAACAAGTGGGGAATCCCTTCCCTGCTCCGAACGACGAGGCCCTCCTCTTGACCCTGTCTAGACAGGATTCTAGCCAAATTCCAATCAAGACTCTCTTGGGGAGAAACCACAGAGCCCAGCGAGAGCCCACGCTACCTTGATGCTGGACAGCAGAGCCACCTGCCCCTCCTGGCTGGAGGCCTTAGTCCACTCTCCCTAGGCAACAGATGACCAGCCCGCTCCGGCTGCCACCTCTGTCCCCATCCAGCCTCTGCCACACTGTCCGGAACCGGCAGCCCCTCATTGTCCTGCTGTGTAAAGGTTCCACGCTTTCTTTGGGCGTTCTGTGTTGCCTGGTTGTGCCGCGGCTGTGTCTCTGATACACACCCCGGAGCCTTGCAGGGTGCTGGCCCGCTGGCCCCTAGATGTAGCCTTTCCCTTCCAGCTTTCCTTCCCTGTAGCACTTTTTATTCTTTCTCTCCCCTTCTATTCCTCCCTCCCTATCTTTTTTTTCCCCCTACTCTTTCAACATGGTTTTCCTAAAAAGTTTTTTAATCAATCAAATTTGAGGCAGAAAATAGGTTTTGTCACGCCTGGTCCCGGGATAGTGTGACTCTCACTCAGGCTCCTGACAGCTCCTCAATGCAGGAAGGGAGGCCAAACAGAATGTTTCTCCGGGAAAGTGCCCGTTTCCATGACACTGCCCCTCATTGTCTGTGCTGCCCCCTCCTCAAGCTGCCGGGCTGACATGGCCCCAGCCCTTGTGAAAGGCCAGCCGGGGGAGGGTCTATGAGGATGGGGAGGTGGGTTAGGATAGCAGGGGGTGGGTAGCCAGACAGCCCAACAGCTGTCCTGAATCCCCATGGCCTGAGAAGGCTGGGGAGCAGGTTGGGACCTCAGACAGGAGCCTGGCCTGGAGCTTCATGCATATGGAGCCAAGCAGCCTGTGGGAGAGACCGCAGAGCCGGGTCCTAGAGAGGTTTCCACTTTAGACAGAGGGGACTTCTAGGAGTCAGACTCCTTCCAGCCTTGGTACCCTGTTTTAGCTCATTCCCCACCTCACCCCCACTCTTTTCCTTCTACCTTCTTGCCCATTGAAGATTCTCCCATCATGCTTGGCTTCTTCCTGGTCCCTCCATTCTAGCATCTCTGGTCCCTGCCAACCCTCTAGGTCCCTAGTCCCCAAATCAGAGCTCCCCAAAAGCCCTCAGAGTCATTTCTTCTCGCCCAATTCTCTCTTCCTTCTTCCTGCCCCCATCTCTCACCCTCTCCTCTCTCCTCTTCTTGTTCTCTTTTATAATTAATGATTAGTTTTAATTGGTTTGCTTAGGCAGCCTGACAGCAAATTAACAGAAGCCAGCCCAGGGCTGCCAGGCTCGGGTGGGAACCACTGTACTTCAGACCTGGCCAGGGAAAGGGAGGACGTGGCTGCCCTACGCCATCATTTCCTGGCCAGTGGCTGTGTGTACTTAGGCCTCCTGTGGACAGGCAGCTCAGCCAACAGGGAGAAGGCAACAGGCACTCTGCAAGATGGAGGGATCACTTTTTCAACGTTCTGTGTGCTTTTGTTCTCATCCTCCTATATAGCCTGTGTACCCTTCTCAGAGATTAGAGTCAGGTCAAAGATGGGCAGGGCTGAGGTCTTTAGACTGGACAGGGTTTGCTTTTGGTGCCATTGTCCTTGCCTGTGTTAGAGCAGTCTGACACCACTGGGGCCGAGAGCCTACTCTTTCACGCGGACAGGAAGGGAAGAGGCCACTGCCGCTATGAGATCAGCTGCCTAGCGACACGAAGCCACCACGGCCTACAAGCTCAGGAGCCCAGCTCTGCTTTCTTCTGGTTGCCATGCACAGAGCCTCGCAGCCTTTCCATTCTCAGAGTAGTTAGGGCTAACCTTGGGCAGACAGATAGAAGATGCATAGAAAATGGATGGATAGATCGATAGACGGAGGGTGGATGGAAAACTAGCAGAGAGAGTACTCTGACAACACTTGGGCCCTTCTGTGTGACTCCTGAGCATACATTCCTTTCCTTTTTTAGCCTTGAGGTGTTTCCCTTAACCTCAGCCTCCCTGAGGAGAAGGTCCCCACCCTTGCAGAGCGCTCCCGCCCCCCCCTTACCTATGCCAGCTTTCTCATTCACTCTCATTATCTGGTTGTGCGGACCACTCATCCCTACAGGCCAGAATAAGGCTTCAGCACTAGGAGAGGCAGAGGCGGAAGGCACAAGAGTAAAGAGATAAAAACGGCCTGCTGGATGCCACTCGGGTCCTCAGTGGGACCCCCAGAATCTACCTAGTGTCCCAGATCCAACTGGGAGATAATGTCCCCGCCACCAGGGTCAGCCAGACCACCTACCTCAGACAGGCAAGGACAGGACCCGAGGGCGCGTCTTGGTGCCTGCGCATGTGTGCATCTCTTCCCCTTCCCCGCCCCCTCCCGCCACCAGCCCCAACCAACTCCTGGAAAGTTTGCTTCCGATTGTTCCGTGTGATCAGATCTGCGAGTTGCTCTCTAAGCTTCTTGTCACATTTTGACTTAATGAAGTGCAACTGCTGAGGGATTTGGGTTCAGCGCTCCGGTCTCCCGCGCTCCCTTGTTGTCAGAAAACAGGGGTGGTTGGGGACGGCAACACTGTGCAGTAAGTCGTTATCATTCCGGTCAGTCTGTTTAACACAAAATTAAACAAAGAACTAATTAGTGCCTCATGAATTAATAAATGCACAGTTGCCGGGGAGGAGGGGAGGGGAGAGAAAGGTGGTAGAAGGGAGATACTGGAGTTGTAGAGTTGGGGGGCTTTGGGGGTTCAAGAGAGGCTGGCCGGGGCGTCTTGACAGAGCCAGGAAGGAGAGCCTGGGATGGACAGGACAGTGGAGACGCCTTGCTAGGGCCCAAGGCGCTCTGCCAACCAGGCCGCCCAGGCCCGCCCAGCATTGGCTTTGGGGTCTCCATGCCTGTTCGCCTGGTCTAGCCTGCAGTCCCTCCACTTAACTTGGCTCACCTCTCCTCTCTAACTCTGTCTCTCTTTCACTCTTGAGGTTTCCATCAGCCTCTTCCACCCGGGCCTGGCACCGTTTTCTCTCTACTGCCCCCGTCTTAGTTGTCCGTTCAGTTCTCCGCAGACCCCAGCTCCCACCCTCTAGATGAGATCCGTGCGCGTCCTAGGCCCACAGAGAAACCCTCCCAAGCCACCTGATGATCAGCATGCTCTCAACCCTTTTGTGCAGCCGGGTAGGCGCTGCCCCAGTGGGTGCCCTCTGCCCCAGCGGCCCAGCATAGGCTGTAACACTGGCCTAGCGGAGAACGAAGCCCTCCTTAAGAGGACATGTCAAGTACAATTAGCTTTATCTGTCTAAATATGTCCTGGGAATGAGAGCGCGGGTGGTGGGACTGGGTGGCATTCTGGGAGCCCTGGACAAGGTGACCTCATCTCCTGCAATCCCCCCAATCTGATTTGGGGATTACATAGCCTAAGGAAATTGGTGTTATTCCTCTTGCATCCTTAATAAGCCACAAATGAGGGAGAGGAAAGAAAAAGGGGAACAAAGCAGGGCAGGGGCTGCGGCTGGGGCATCAGGCCTGGCCCAGGCAGGGGCAGGTGGGACCAGGTGGGTAGGTTGGGTCCTCCCTCCACAAGTGGATTCTGTCCCTTTTGAACCTGGGATCCCCAAACCCCTGCTCTGGGCTGCAGGGGACCTGGGCCTGCAAGCTGAGCTACCGTCTCTATTGGTTAAAGACCCTCTAGTGTTGTTCCTCGCCCTGTCTGAACCTTCTGTGAAGGTTGTCTTGATTCTTCAGGGTAGAAGGTGCTGTCCACAGTCTGTTCCTATGGAACTGTAGTTTCCTGATGCCTGTCCCTGTCCCTCTCCCAGCCCCAAACACACACACACACACACACACACACACACACACACACACACAGAGTCACTTGGGAACAGTTGGCATTTGCCATTTTTGTTTTCAGGGGCCAGGAGAAAAGAGTCAAGGAATAGTTGGCGCTACATCCAGCGATGGTCTCCAGGAATTCCTGCTTAGCCACTAAAGGTTTATGGGAGCCTGAAGGCTTATAACCAGCATGCACATGTGTGCACGCATACACACACACACACACACACACACACACTCTCTGCCCCCACTGGACAAAGCACAGTCTGACTTTCTTTGGGTATTGTATCCTAAAAGCTGTATTTCCCATGTAACAGCTGCTACTGCTTCCTGTATTTTCAACCTTTGGTTAGCATATACTTAAACAGGCCTTTGGGCCACTGAGTGTGCCTGAATTACTGGCCCTTCTGGCTAGCCCTGGAGCATCAGCCCTTCAGTGCATAGTGAGAGAGCCCTTGGGCACATATGGGTCACATCAGCATGTGTGTAGGGAAGAAGCCACAGGCTTCCTCCTGGAAAGACTAACAGGCTCCTCTCTCTCCCCAGGATGAAGTGACGCCCCAACTGTGTTTGAGGAATCTCTAGGACCCTGTGAGGTAAGGCCTGAGCTCTTCTTCCACTATTCTGTGTGTTGCCAGACCGCTGGTGTGAGTTACCTCAGCCTGGGCTGAGTTCAGTTCTTCCAACCATCCAAGAGGGATGGGGGGTTGGAGGTGGGGATGGAAGCCACATGGCTACTGAGTCCTGTCAAGACACAATGGGAGCCCAGCAAGAGCAGTTTGGCTTTTATGCTGGAAACGCTTGGGAATGGGTGGATTGCAGATTTGGAGCTAGGAATGAGCAGTAGCAAGGGCCGTGAGACACTGGGGCCATACTTAGGCTGCCTGCAGGACCGGTCTCCCATTCTAGCCCCAGTATGCCCACTGTGGTAGCTGCCTCTGGCTCTCCTGGGAAGTTCTGCTTTTAGCCATGGGGGGTGAGTATAATGTGCTAGACACCCCCCTCCCCCAGCTCTGCCTCTCCTTCTTTGAGCTTGAGTCACCTCCATATCCGCTAAGAACTGGCTTGGAGGAGGCTACCATAATCCTGCTTTACCCCAAGCCCGGGGCTCCCTGGAAGCCAGGCACTCAGGACGGCCCTGGTCGTCACAGGCTGTCACGGTCCCCTGGTGGCTCGAGGAACTGCGAGGCCACCGGGCCTTGGCCCCGGGCAGTGCAGTGTCAGAGGTGACCGGTGGAACGCCAGTGTTATGTAAATAGCGGGGCCTGCCCGGCGGGCGAGCAGGCTGGCTGCAGCCATCCATCATCCCGGCTCGGCGGGGCGGGGGACAGACACAGCACCGTGCGCTTGGCTCCAAACCTGTTTGTTTTCCCTTTGTCTCTCGCATTTCGGGGGCCAGGCTGCGACCCGCTCCAGTTTTGTCCCGCTGGCCTCCTCCCCATAGGGAGCACGGGGGAAGGGAGGAGAGTCCCTCGGCTCCCACCGCGGCATCCCTTTCGGACTTCAAAGGCTCCCCCAGCATTGTCTGCGCCTGTGGGCAGTGGCCCTGAAAACGTGATCAGAGGCGGCCCGGTGTAGGGCAGGCCCGGCCCGCGCCCTGCGCTCTCGCTGGGGCCCGTGGATTCCTCCCTTTGCCGCCAGCACCACCCTGGTTACAGCGCAGCTCCGGGGCGCTCACTGGCCTTTCTCTCCCGGCGCCCTTTCTGGCTCCCTCTGGTCGCTCCTTCCTGCTCTCTAGCCTCAGCCTCACTCCTGTCTGAGCGCATTGAGACTCCCGAAATGGCCAGAGCTGCATGCAGCCTTCCGCTCTTCCCTTGCCTCCTTAAGAATCTCAAACCCTTCAAAGGGTTTCCCAGGATGCTGTGAGGAATAAATAGGCTTCCCATGCTAGATCTGATTCTCTGTCGTCGCCCCCCCCATGCTAGATCTGATTCTCTGTCGTCGCCCCCCCCAACCCCCATCCACACACACAACACTCTGTAAGGCACGGGAGAGCCTTGCTTCCTCCTGGGGCCTCTGCCAGATTAGACACACTGTCCCCAGGAACCATCCGAATCCTGAAAGGCAGGATGCTTCCATTTTCTGGACAAATCCAGGGCAAACTACAGTTCCTAGGTCACATTTGGCCTACAGACCTTTTTTTTTTTTTTTTAATTTTATAAATAAAGTTTTATTGGAAAGTGAGGCCCATTCATTTTCATATTATCTGTGGCTGCTTTTGCTCTACAGTGGCAAAGTTGAGTGAGGACAGCGGAAACCGTTTGGCCTATGAAACATAAGCATATTTACTACTACTGGCCCTTTTACAGAGAAGGGTTTGCTGGCCCAGAGTCTGGTTTCTGATCTCTGCTAAAATATACATTGCATGAGATTTGCCCTCGTAACCTGCCAAAGGGTGTAAGCCCTTGGTGTTAAGTGAGTTGTCAATGGTGTGGTCACCATAGTGAAGTCGAGATTGCATAGGAACCCTGCGCTGGGGGTTGATTTCAGGCTGCTTAGAGTCCTGCTCTGCTGGGGAGCCTCCTGCCCCTCCTCTGCCCAGCGCCTCCTGCTCTTCTCAGACCTTCTCACCCTGAAGTCCCAGCTCTTTTCTCCTCACCAGCCCCAGTGTCCCTCCTGTAGCTTTTACCAAGCATTTTAGACCTGTAGTCATGGCGGTGCCCCCACCCACACCCCACATGCCCACTTGGCAAGGTGAGAAGGTGTACCTAGTAGGGCTGTGGGGATAAGGGAAGGAGTTGTGCCTAAAAGTAGCCAGCCCAGAATTCAACGGGAAGGGCAGAGGGTCCTGCCTCCCTCACAGAGCCAGAGTTTCCCAGTAGGGCAGAGGATGCAGCATCCAGCCCCAAGAAGCTGCCGTGGAGTTTTCCCTGACCCTGTCTGGAAAGCCTCTGAGTCTGAGACAGGAGAGCTCCTGAGTCGGTGGACCCTGGAGTGTGTCAGACCACCAGCTTCTAGAAAATAGGGGTCCTGCCCACCGGGCTCTGCTCCACAGGCCTGAGCAGGCTGCTGGGAGGAAGCAGGCCACGAGAAGGGTCTGGGTTCATGCTTCAGTCTGTGAGAGTGAGGGTGTGAGCCAGGCTACCATTCTGCTGAGAAGACCCTGGGGGGGGGGGGGGGGGGGTCACTAAATGGATGCTTGCTCTGTCCAGAGTCAGTAGTCAAGGCTGCCCTGGTGTGACACCGTGACTGGGGAATAAACCTGGATGCCAGGGTTCTAGTCCGAGGGGGATGATTGGAGGTCTGGGATGGAAACTGAACGACCCAGGTCTCTGGGTGCCTCCTCTCCTGTTGGCTATGCGGCAGCCCCTCCCTGGTCTCTCCGCCCCTCCTTCCCTCAGGCCCTCTCTGTGTACCCCATAAGTTTCTCTCCCTTCTTGCCCTCCCACCACTCATGCGGCCCCCCCAACTCATGGCGCTCTCTCTCTCTCTCTCTCTCTCCTTTTCATCTACTCGGAAGGCTTTACTTTACTTCCTTGTCGCCCTAATTGATTGCATTAACCTTTCAGCGTATTGGATTTCCCCGGCATCGTGCAGAGAGCCCTGTGCAATATGCTTATAATCTGAGCCATAATGGACAGTTTGCAGTCAACAAGCCCCTTCTCCCATCGGCCCCGTTGACATCTCTCTCTCCCTTGCCCAGTGACTACCATGGTCACTTCTCTGGCTGGCAGGGGTGGAGCTATAGAATGGGGCTTAGGAGGAAACGGACACTGGCTCGGATCTGCCGATGCACTTCCCTGCCTCTCTGGTCCCCCTGGTCGGCCTGGCCTCTCCTTTTCCAACCTCCAGTTTCTAGTCTTTGTGAGTCCCCTTGGCTTGGCTTTCTGCCTCTGAGACTCTGCCCTATGAGTAGCTAACTGTTCCTGGATTTTTGTCAATGAGTCCCCTGTTGTATGCAGATACCTGGTTATGACTTTCTCTCTGTATTGGCATCAGGCTTGAGTGACTTGGGTGGGTGGCAGGAGATGTCTCGAGGTCTCCATTTCCCACTTGTCTTTGTCAAGGGAAGAGAAGTGGCCTGGGCACCAGGGCAGTAAGCCTGGAAAAGCCTCCGGGAATGGCTGGTGTGATCTGAGAAGAGACCTGTGGAGGGGGCAGGGAGGAGGAGGATGAGTTTGTAGGATGGGCTCCATCAAATGGGTTTCTTGAGGGACACCTGCTAATTTAGCAGCAGGTAGAGGAGCCAGCTCCAAGCCAGCCTCCTGATCTTAGGAGCCCAGCCCCAGACTGAGACTCCCATCCCCTGTGGGTTCCAGCCAGGCAGGCCCTCAGCTCAGCAGCCTGATTGGTGAGTCGTCACTCACGGACGGGATGGATGTCAGGTTGAATATATTAGTGTCAGCTGGAGGAGCAGGGCGGAGGCTCCCATTAGCCCTGGTGGTACTTCCTTCTCTCCCAGCCCTTTGCCCAGCATCTTCTCCTACTGACTATCCCCACCTCTCCCATCACTCCAAAGACCAAGCTTTGGCAAGAAAGGGCTTGGACCTCAGTCCTTCCCATCCTCTCCCAAGGATTTCGGGGGTGGGCAGAGGGCACAGCAGGGAGAAACCAAGCAGCGAATTAAAGTTTGTGATTGTCAGTGTCAGGAGAAGCTAAATAACCCTGTAACTAGTATGAAGGTGAATTCACGGTCTGCTGCACATGGAGAATATGAGCGTCTGCAAGACAGCGAGTGTGCAGCCCGGGAGGCTGCCCGCTGTGGTGGGCAGCCTTCTCTCCAGGGACCCGGAGGAGGCGGGAGGAGGCCACGCACTTCCCACCCCCTGGCAGGGAGCAGCTGCCCAGGATCCTCCACCAGGCATGGGGGACAGGGAGGGGACAGCTCAGTGGCTTGACAACGTGTTGGCCAGCAACCCAGCGAGGCATTTGTAAGCACCAGAGTATACATTCAGTGACACCCGTCCAAAGCCCGTATTAACAGTGGACACTCGCCGATCACTTAATCCATGCCAGGCTGAATGTTGTCTTCAGACCTCTGTCCGAAACAGGTCACTATGCCTCTCTTCGCCCCATACTATTTTGTGACCAGTTTATTGAAATATAATCCACACTTCATAAAATCTACCCATTTTTTAAATGTAGAACCCAGTGTGTGTTTGTGTGTGTGTGTGTGTGTGTGTGTGTCTTCACAAGGGTGCGCAGCCTTCACCACTGCTGACGGTGGAACTTGTTCATCTCCCAGGAAGAAATCCCCCTGCTTCCTGGTGTAGTCACTCCTCTCCCCCCACAGAACTAGACAACCGCTAGCAGGTCCCTTTAGATATGAGGAGGTGGAGGCCCAGAGAGGGCCAATGACTTTGTTAGGCTCACACAGCCGGTGGCTGATGGAGCTGGTGTTTGAACCCAGGCAGAACCACCCCAAAGCCAGTGTTCCATGTCCTGGTGACCTCCCCCACCCCACGCCCTACCTGTGCTTCTGAGAGTTTGGGCTCAGGCATGTACATGCACCATCTGAACGTGTAGGCCCAGGCAGCAACATGAAACGCTCTTCTCCCCAGGTATGCTCATGACTCCGTGCAGAGAAGCCTCACACACACACACAACCCCCAGGAGAACCCACGTCCCCTCCTCCCCTTGCTCCTCTCCCAGGCTTCTCTGTCCCAGTCCTGTTCCTGGAAGGGAGGCTTGGCACAGAAACCGGGCAGCCACAGAGCAGCTAGAGAGCCAGTGAGACCTGGGTGGCTTTGGTATTTTAACATGAGCGATCCCGGTGCTTCCTGACAATTGTAACTGAGGGACAGTGCCAACACAGCGTCGTGGAGCAGGGCCTGTGGCTAGCTGGGTACCTGCCTCATTTCCCAGCCTTCCCTCCATCCTTTCCTGCTTCTCTTCTGCTGTTTCTTACTCATTTTCTTCCCATGCTCCACGTTCCCACCCCAAAAACTAAGGAAAAAAAGAAGAAGGAAAAGAGAAAGAAAGGTGACAGCAACAAAACCGATTCTTGGCGTTTAAAAATTGGAAGTTTATGTGAAACTGTCAGTGCTTCTGATAAGTGACAAATCCGAGGACCAGAGACAGAGGGAAACGTAGACACACACAGAGAATGAGTCTGTTGGATTGGGCTTGTTTTTTTTTTTTCCTCCTTCTTTCTCCCTCCAAAGTGGAGAATCCGGCCGGGCCAGTTTGGATATTTATTAAGAAAAAGCCAAAGATAATTAACTTTTTTGTTTTTGTTTTGTTTGTGGGTGCCTCCCCTGCTGGCACTCCAGGCTGCCTGGCAGATCAGACCTGCTCCCTGTTCCTGGGTGCTGGGCTGCTGGCAGGGTTCCGCTGACTCCCCTGAGCCTTCTGGGGCCACCGGCTACCTAGCTTGGGTTTTAGACAGGGCAGACCTTATGCTGCCACCGAGGCCACCTCCACACGCTCTTCTGAAGCACAGAGTACCCTTCAGAGGCCGGTAAGTGGTGTGGAGGAGGGGGAACTGCTAGGTATCATGGCCAATGTGTCCCTTCAAGGGGTTGGGGGTAGGAGAGAGTCTCTCTATGAGACAAGCGTGTTCCTTCTGGCCAGTTCAAGGCGGCTGACTTCTCCGGGGAGGGGAGAGGGAGCAGAATGAGCTGGAAATGCAGGAAGAGGCCAAATTTGGGCCAAATTGATCTCTGTCTCTTGTCCCGGGAAGCTTCTTCCAGGACCTATAGGGTCTGGAAATGCCTGTTAAGAAGTCTCTGGGACACAGAACCATCCTGCACTATCTGTCCTTCTGTTCCATCTCTGACTTGGTCCCAGCTGTTCATGGGGCCCATGGAGTGGTTCTGGGAGCCGCACTTAGGTGAGAAGCTGTTTGCCCTGGAACCTCACTAGCTGTGGCCCAGCTCACTGACCAAGGAAGTAGCATTGGGAGTTTGAGGCTTCACTGAGAGACAGAGCTGAGGACATCTCAGGGGCCAGGACTGCCAGGACAGTGAAGATGGCTACCGTCCTAGCTAGGCTTAGGGGTGTGGTTTGTTCCTCTGTTAGTGGATATGTCTGGGCCCCTCCTCTGCAAGGACGCTCCCCTCTGTGTCCCCGGCTGCATCCCTGCCAAGCAGAGGTAGCAGCAATCCTGAGTTCCCTCCAGGTAGGGAAACTGCTGTGGAGTTGGACAGAGGAGAACATTTTTGAAGGATTTTACTGGTCCTTTTTTTTCTCTGAAATATAAGGATGTGCAATTTTTTTGGTTTCAATTTAGCATTGGAGAATTTTATAATTTAGTAATTAAAATCTCTGATAGGCTTTAGAAATTGCGGCTAATTGAATTTAATGGGAAGATGATTTTCAATTTTATTTGATTACCGGGACCCCTGGCATCGGTATTTATGGGAAAAAAATGGGAAATGTGCTGTGTGGGCTAAGATGGCATAATTGAATTAGGGATAATCGGATTTCTCCGTCATGAATTTCACTATAATTTTCCTATAATTTTCCATTAGATATCTAGTTTACAAATATTCACAAAGAAATGAAGCTCTTTCGGAATGGAGATTGCTGGCTAACAGGATTACGGGCCGAGCGTGCGGCTGTGCCAGCCCCTACCCTGCTATAATGTGATGCCTGTGTCTGCCTTACACTTAGCGTGGCCTCAGTACCGTGCTTCGCCACCCGCCATACCGCTCCATCCTCCCCTTTGTCTCCTCTTCATCTGTGCCTGCCCCCTGGCCCAACACCCACCTGTCCAGAGCCCATACTCTCTGCTACCTGCTGGCCGAACCCGGTGCCAACTGAGACCCAGGCCTCAGCGCAATGGGCCCGCCCTTCCGCGTCTGACCTCACTCTGTTGTTTTTCCTGACACTCTCCCTCCATCCCTGTGGAGCGCTCTCAGACACACGGAGGCCTTCGCAGGTGCGAACATGCTTGTTCACATGCGCACACAGTCCTCTGGCTAAGGCTTCTGTGCCCTGGCCCAGTCGCCTCAGAGGGAACCAGTTTATTGGGATCCCGGGGTGGGGTGCAGGAACAAAAGGATCTTTGTTCAAGTTTATGTGAAAGTTACAAATTCAAAACGAGAGCAGATAAAGCATGAGATACCTGGAGTGTAAACAGCTCGGTGAGTGAGAAGGCTCCAGGCTCGGGAGGGAGAGAGGAGTCTCGGTACACACCGGGGGTGCAAGAGGACGCGAGCCAGCATGGCAGCCTGACTGGGCAGAGTGGGGGCTGGCGCGTGCCACGTGACTGGATGAGGTTGCTAAAGAGTTTTCTATTCTGCTTGGGGTGGGGTGTCCTAGAAAGACCCGGAGGCTCTGAGCCCCAGGTCCTGAGACCAGTAGTTGTCATGGAATGTTCTCATGACGACTGGTCTCCGAGGTGTCACCGCCACATCAGCGTTATAAGGAAGGCATAGATGGGCCACTGTCCTAAGGGAAGCCGGATCCCTAGGCTTCTCCCACCGGTGCGGGCACATGCTCAGAGAGCGGAAGAGATCTGGAGACTCTCACGCAGTCTTTGGCTCGGGCCTACAACCTCCGTGCTTCAGCCTTCTACTCTGTTCTGAGATCCTAACGAGCCGGGCTGGCCTCAGTTTCTCCCCGATCTGTTCTCCTCTGCTACACACAGCTCCTTACTCTTGAGTCCGCCTACGACACCCACAGAGGCCAACTGTGCCCCACTGCCTCCGAGGAGAAGATGCTGTCCAGGCAGCACGGGTAATTCCCACCATTGGGTAATGCGTGGCTGCTCCTCTTGCTGGTCCTGATCCGTGGCCTCCTCTTAGCTCTCTCAGTCCTGTCCTGGCAGCCATTCCTTGTCAGCCTTTGCCCTGCAGAGGCCACAAAGTTCTTGTTTTTACCTAAGTAAGTGGAAGGGTGGGGTGTTTCCCTGTCCATCCAGGCCTTCCTGGGGGTCAGCCCTGATTATCATCAGCAGAGACCCAGGACATTCAGAACCAACCAGAGGCTGCGTAGGTCCCCTGTGCAGGGAGCGCCCTGTCTGCGCAGACACCTTCTCCAAGTCCTCCATACCTGGCGCCAGGCTTCCTTCTTTACCTGGCTGCCCACACCAGGCTGGGGTGTGGGACTAATTGCCTGTTGTTACAAGCCAAAGCTGAAAGGGGGCAGAATCCTTGTTGGGGTTTGGCAGGGGGTGCAGGCAGCACCCACAGAGGTTTCCCAGAGCAGTTCTGGACACAGGGACTCTGGGCTCAAGGTCCTCTCTGCCTGGCTTCCCTGGGCCCAGCTGCTGGGGAGCATGCAGCTTGGTTTAAAGAACTCTGTCCCTTATTCAGGGTTTAGGGCCAGGGGACACCCAGTGAAGTTAGGCCTTTGCACATAGGGATGGAGGTGGACCTGAACCTTGGGGAATGTGTGTCAACCTGAACTGAGGTTGCTAAGAAGGCATTAGGGGCTATGGCAGAACCAGAAAAGGATGCTGTGTTCTTTGCGGGGGCCATTTAGAGAAAAGAAAAAAAGAAAAAGAAAAAAGAAAAAAAAACAGAAGAAAAGAAGAAGAGGAGTAAGTAGGAGAAAGAGTAGATCGTTAACTCCCTTGACGGCTTTGCCTCAAGGCCTCCTTGGGCCCCTCCCTTTGCAAAATAGAAATATTGCAAAAATAGGCCAGCGCCATTTTGCTGAGTGCTGCCCAGACCAGGGAGAGCCTAGGCCCATCTCCTCCCCTCATCCGAAGGCAGTGTGGCCCATCCTGCATTAGGAGAGAGGACCGTAGGGAGAGGTAGACAGCAGGCTGGGCCTGGTGGGAACAGGTCTTGGGTTAGCAAACCTGCTGAGGGCCTATCTCTGCAGGGTGCTTTTCCTTGATCCCTTCCAAGCCAGATGGTAACCGGAGTCACAGCATGGACCCTCTGGGGTTGTCTGGGGAGCAGGGGGTCAATGGCTGAGGACCTACAAACCCAGGGAGACAGGGAGAGTCAAAAAAGACAAGGGCTTGGTCCAGCCCTAAGGGTCAAGAAGTGAGGTCAGAGGTCAGCGTGGGCAGGGCGTGGTCCCAGGGAGCAGGTGTCAGGACCTGGCCATCTTGGTTAAGGGGTGCCTGTGTTCAGGGATTGGAAGGACGCCCTTAGTGATGACGCAGACCCACGGAGGAGACCTCCCAGAGACTGTGAGGGAAGAGGAGAGAAGGGAGGAGAACAGGCCTGGGGACGGGAACACGCGTGGCCTGACACTCGGGAGGGACGACATTCTAGAGGACCAACCAAAGCGGCGAGGAGGGAAACTTCCGACCGCGCGGCCCGAGGGGGCGAGCGCGGCCGGCGGCCGGCGCGCGGGGGGAGCGCGAGGCCCACGCGCGCGTTTCCCCGACACACCCAGCCGCGCCGCCCGCCACTCCTTCCTCTGTCAAAACTCCAACGGCCGCAGCAACACGAGGGACGCGGGCCGAGGGAGGGAAACCAAACCCCTTCCACAACCGCCGGGCCGGCAGCCCACGGGCCGCTCGCGCGGGGACGGCTGGGGCACGCGCGCGGGCCGCAGAGCAAGCCTCGCACCTGCGCGCGCCGCCGCGCGGAAAAGTTTGCGCGGGCGGGCGCAGGGCGGCCGAGCGGGAGCGAGCGAGTGTGCGCGCCCGCGCGGGCGCGCGCACACCCCACACACCCCTCATTCCCCGAAACTCCCCCACCCACACGCACGCGCACACGCGCACACACCCCGCTCGGTCCGGCGCACGGACGCGCCGGCCTCCCACTCCCTCGCACGCGACCCCGCGAGCGCCCGCCGCGCCTCCCGCGGAGTCACCGCAACCCGCCCGAGCCTGTGCGCGGGGAGCGCGGGCGCGCGAGAGGCGCGCCGTCCGTCCGTCTCCCCCCCCCCAGCCCCGCCCCCGGCACCGCGCGCGTGCCCGCCCGCACGCGCGTGCCCATTCACCTCGGCGCCGCCGGCGAGGCGTGCGCGCGCCTGCTCTTTCACCTGCAGGAGCCGCGCGCGCGCCCGGGCGAGGGGGGCGGGGCCACGGCCGCCCTGCCAATCACCTCGGCGCCTGGCAGCGCCCGGCCGCTCCCGCCCGCCCCGCTCCCTCCTGCCAAACTGTTACCCTGAGTGTTACCGTCAGGAGCAATGACATCAGGATTTTAAAACAACTTGTTATTCGGGGAGTAATCAGTTGCAATTAGGCATTAATTAAGTATTATGAAAGTTGATTATTTAAGTGAATTCGGCTTTCGACTCTCCGACTATGGTGAGTACCGGGAGCGGGCGGGGGAGGGCCGGGCCGGCGCTCTCGGCGACCCCCGAGCGCTCGGGACCGGGCGGGGATGGAGGGGGAGGCTCGGCCTGGGAGCCGGATCCCGGCCGGGCTATGGCCACGGGCGGTTTCTGTTTTACTTGGAGGAACTCGGAGCCGCCGGGAGCGTGCGGGCCGGAGCGTGAGAGCGAGCGGGAGGCGCGGAGCAAACTTTCCCCGCCGCCGCCCTCCGGACCCGGCCGGCCCGGCGCGCGCCCCCCGGCCCGGGATGCGCTCGGCCCGGCGGGGAGGGACAGCGGGCGGCCGGGCACCGGGGGCCCGCGAGACTCTAAACACGTTCTTCTCTCTCTTCTTCTTTCCATGGCGTTTCTCGAAGAGTTTGGGACCAAGGAGCGGAGAATGGATCTTGGAACAGGTACCGGCCGGTGGGAACCTGCGGGGAGGATCTTTCACTTTTCTTTCGGTTCTTTGACGGAAGTTAGTATTTTTTAGCCCAATGAGCTAGCAGCTGAGCTGAGGGTACCGGACAGGCGCCGAGGGTCTGTGCTCGTGGTCCCTGCTCGCTCTGCCTTCTGGATGCTGATATTGTTATTTGTTGCTCGCTTAGTGACTGTGACTAATTTGATGCTTGTCATTATGAAAGAGCAGAGGGGACAGGGAGCTGGGGGGCACCCAGAGAGAGAGAGGATTTAGGGGTTTTTTGTGGGGGTTTTTGTTCTCCGTGTTTTTTCTCTTGTGTTTTTTAAGACACACACTTTTCCCTTTGCAAAGATCTTTGTGTGTGTGTGGCTTGTGGGGTGTGTGTTTTTATTTTTTTAGTGGGGGGTGGTTTAGTTTTTGAAAGCAGCGTCCTGTTGGGAAAGGTGGTTAGTCTGGTTTTGGGGGTGACTGTCTCAAGGTAAAGGAATTTAATTTATTTGGGACAAGGCTGTGTCGGATGATCAAGCTGCTTATTATGGCTAATGAGTGTTTTTCACCTGAGAATCTGTGGGCTGAGGTGGCTGTTATCAGTTCAAAGGGGCCCAGGACTCTCTTTCTCTCTCTCTCTCAGCCCCTTTTTAGTTCCCCTCCCTTAGGCGATGGTAAGCCAGACCAAAGACTACATTTAGATTATCTGGGCCTGGGGAGCCTGGCCTAGGGCTGGGGTCAGGCTCCAGATAGTGCCCCACAGGACTGGGACAGAGTTTAACCAGTAAACTTGGTGTCTTTCTAGTTCTGATTTAATTTTATTCAGTCGTTCTCTTTTCATCTGAGCCTCCAACCTGAGTCCAGTGAGACTTGTTTTAGTTGTTCGGCCTTCCACGGGCCTCTTCTATCCAAGCCAACTTTGGGTAAGGACCCCCAGATCCTAGGTTGTTGAAAGCAGTGCTCTTCTTTAGTGTCTTAAGAGAAAAACAAGTTGATAGTTCGTCAGAACCGATCTCTGGGCGCCTCTGTCTCGTCTGGGGGAGGAAAAGGTGGTGTTAGGTAAAGGTAGGAGGTGGTTGTGAAGGGTTGGTGTTAGACTGTCCAAGTTCATGGCACTGTCCCATGGGGCTCATGGTGACAGCTGCCTCTCTGAGGTCAAAGGAGAAGAAGGCAGAGAAGAGAGGGCAACTGGGGATGTGTGTTGTGGGGGCAGGGTACCTTCACAGAGTTGTCGGGACTGTAGGGACAGGTGTGTTCTCGGTTAATGGGATGTGGAGGTCCTTGGGGCATCTGTGCCCATGAAGGGCGCGACGCCCCCTGCTGGGCAAATCCTCGTGTTGTCTTGAAGCCATTGCTGCTGCCCTGCCTCTCCCTGTCCTCACCCCACAGAGAACCAGCCCGCCCCCACCTCTAATCAGGTGTCTCATCGCCACCCTCTCAGGCCCCGCCCCCTTTTCTTCAGAAATTGGGCCCCCACCCATCCCAGCCAAGAAGCAGACCTCAGAGACAGGCCCAGTGTTTGGCACCACCCCTTACCTGGCACAGGGGAACCTGCTTATGGGCCAGAACAAGGGACTCAGGCATTACTCAGCTGGGAGGCGGGCCCTCCTCTCTTCCTTCTGACCTGAGTGCCAACTGGAGCTGGCTCCTATCCTGCCATGCCAGTCTCTCCTAGGCTGCCATGGAGGCCTGGTTCCATATCCCGTCTGGGGAGTGTCATGATGGCAGGGCAGGAGGCAAGTGACAGAGCCTCCTGTGGCACCTCAGGACTCTGGGGAGACTTACTGCTCTCTACACTCCAGGGACAGGTTCTGGAAACTTTTCCTAGAAGCTAGAAAGGCCAGGAAGTCAGCGGGAGCAGGGCACTCCCAGTGGGACCCTAGTCTGGACTCGGGCCATGCAGAGAGGGAAGGTCCAGGGTGTCAAAGTTCTGTTTCCTGGAGGAGTCGCCTAGTGATACCTCCCATCTCTTCTCTGAACTTGGAAGTTTCACTTAATCTCAGAACTTCAGAAGAAAAGCACTTTTCCCTTGCTTCCCAAAAAAGGGGAAGCAGAGAGGATCTCAGTCAGATCTGTCCCCCCTGAGCCCATCTCTGGGGCAGCTCCGATCTCCTCTTCAGGAGCCGAGAGCATCTCCAGTGGTCTCCCTGATGCCCAGGGACACACCAAGGCTTAGAGCTGGTGTGGTACAGTGCAAGATTCCCTTCTTCAGGAACAGCCCTGGTAGCTCCAGCTAAGGGCCTCAGCACAGTGTAAGGAGGTACAGGCCCCAAAGAATTGCCAGGCCCAGAGACCTCCAGCAAGTACTAGGTGGTGGATTAACTGTTCCCTCCAGCCTTGGACACACCTAGGTCCCGAAGCACTCTGGCCATAAGTAATTCAGTGGCTGGGGAGGAATTGAGGTTACTCAAGAGGGGACACGAGGATCTCAAGACCCTCAAGGGCCATGTGGACCCCTTTTCCCCCACCATAGTTCAGCCAAGGGCTGGATCAATCTGGACGTCTTTAGCAATAAAAAATGCCGATGTCGTCCTAATTCACCAGGCCCCGAGATGACAGCAAATTTACATTTTTTAATTAAACTAGCAGCCAGTTTTTATGAGAGGGGGTTGGGTTATGCAAATCAAATGGTTGTGTACGGAAGATTAGGAGAGTTTGGGAATAAATTCCACAAATGCTAATAAAAAAAAAAAAGGAAAGAGAGAGAGAGAGAGAGAGGGAGGGAGGAGAGAGGAAGAGAGGAGGACATAGTTCCATTAGGCCCTTTTAGAATGATTTCCCTGGGGGAGGGCATGGGGGGGGGCAGGGAGGAAGCTTTCAGACACAGGTAGATCCATCCTGTGGTTGGGAAGCTCCCCAGGATTAGCCCCCACCCCCACCCCAGGCTGATGCCTGGGCCTGAACACACTGGAGCCTGGGTAAAAATGGCTATGTATGAGCAGCAGTAGAGCTATGACAAAGAACTTGCCCTTGATTATCTGGGATCCGTTTGTAACGCCCCTCTCGAGAAGAAGAGCTGTCCTGTAGAGAATCCAAGGTAGACTGTTCCGGGTCACGGGCCAGATAGGTAAGAGAGCAAGTTCAAAGGGATGGCCACTGAACACAGAGAGAGCTGGTGAGGGGCTACGAACCCCTTGGAGGCCTGTGGTTGCAACTCTGTCGTCCAGGCAAGTCACTGGGAGGACTCACTGAGCCAGGCCTGTTTCTCTGTCCTGGGACTGCAGGCCAGCACCCTTTCTTTTAGATGGACTCTCTCCTCTTGTGTTACATAGGGACACGGCCTGACAGGGAGGCCAGAGACCCAGGAAGCAGCCTAAGGCAGGAGATTGGCAGAGACTCCCACTAGTTGTGTCTTACCCCAAGGAGCAAGAACTTGGCTTATCTGCGCTCAGCCCATACAGCCAGAGTATCAGCACACAGAACTTCTGTGAGCCAAAGGTTCAAAGCCAAGTATTGCCAGAAGTGGAAACTTCTACCTGGTAGCTCTGGATACACTTAACTCAGCAAGCACCAGGGAATGGGAAGGATTTCATGCTGGGTTGGGTAAAGCAGATCGTCCTCAATTTTCTTTCCTCCAGCCTGTACTTGGCCAGATACACCCACTCGACCAGTCTAAGCTGGGGCCAGGCTGGGCACCGGTTCTGCTAGTCTGCAGGGGGCGGGTGTTCTGGTGCCATCTTGGCAGGAAGGAGCCATCGGAGCCAAGGACAGCATGGGCTGTCTTGGAAGTAGTGTGTTTCCTGGTACCATTCAGACAGGCTGGCTGTGTACCCAGCAGTGACACTGGGAGGGACTTGAGCATCAGATGACCTTTAAGATCTTTGACTACCAACCTGATCCTGCGCAGTGGGGCAGGCATCCAGGGAAGAGTCACGTGGGTGAGGCGAGAAACGTATCATTGGTCCCTTCGTAGAAAGCATTTGAGACACCAAGCAACCCAGCGCTGTGAGGCGGTTGTGAAGCAGCCCTGATACCAGTTACAGTGCAGCAAAATGCAGGGTAACAGGCCCAGCGTGGTCATTCTCCTACAGAGGCAAAGGCAGCAGAAGCAGGTCTACAAGGGTCCCCAGAGAGATTCCCGTCTCAGACCAGCGAAGGGAACCCACAGACTCTTAAGAGGCACGGAACGGTGTTGGGGGCAATATCAGTTAGCCATCTTTCCCTGATTCCCTGGCACTGCCGATACTCCCCACCCCCACAGCCAGGGAATCTGGCTGAGTTGCAGCTTGAGTTTTTATGATGGAAAATAAAATAAATGGAGGTACCTTTGCAGGGCTGAGTCACCGCTGCAGCATCTCCTCATTAAAGCTGCTGCCCCTGGCTCAAGGCCCTGCCCACTTCCCCAGGCAGGGAATGGGGCGGGGCCCTTGACTTTTCTCTCTGGACCCTGCCAGGTCAATGGTGCATCCCTACCCCTTCATCGGCTACCTTGGGCTAGCCCACCCTTCTTAGAGAATCAGGTCTTCTCCTTCTCCACCAACCCCAGGCCCCACGGTTCGGTCCTCCTGAACTCATCCTGATCCACCACTTGCGCTACCACTGATGCCTCCTTCCCCTTGTGTTGCTCTTCCTCCTTCTGGTCCTCATGTTCAGAGAGGGAAGGAAGTTGCTCCAAAGTAATTACCAGAAATAGGTGCCCAAGGCGAGCAGCAGCTGTTGTGGTGGCCAGGCAAGGGTCTCCCAAGAATCAAAAGGGACTGGAGGCCAGCGGCCCTGGAGTGTGGAGGAAAATCAGTTGGGCAGACTGTCTTCCTGGGTGGCTTGTGAAAGGCGGCAGGCTGGTGGTCTGGTGTACACCTGTCTGGCTGACCATACCTTACACCTCAGGCTCTCAGAACACATGTCCATGTCAGGGAAAAGTCCTCAGGTAGGGGGTAAAGCTGCAGTTCAGTGAGTCTCTGAGGAACTTTGCAGAATCAGGGTGCCTGCTTCCTCCAGTTTGCAGGCATGCGCCGTGTAAGAGAGAGCTCCTCGTACTGAGAATGGGCTGGGGATGAGGACTAGGATGTTCATGAAAGAGTGGCCTTGGGGACATACCCCCACCCTCCAAGTCCTCCAGACTTCTCCGAGGCCTCTCCCTCGACTCTGAGAGCTGTTCCCTTCCATTGTGCAACCACGTTTTCTTTGCGTTTTTGCCAGGCCACCCGGCTCTGGCAGGCAGGCCCTTCCTACTCACCTTGCTCCCCACACCCCTTGCCAGCCTCACACCCAGTTGGCCCGGGAAAGAGATAAGAGATAAGAGGCTGGCTGAGGCCTGCTGCTCCAACGATCTGGTTAGACCCATGACATTGGTGTGCCAGCACAACGTTCATGTTCATGGGCCTCGGGCCCCAGGAGGCCAAGGCCAGAGACCTTGTTTTCCTCTACCACTGCAGCTCTTAATGCTGACCATTAGCTGCTCTGTTGACATCTCCTCCCAGTGCTTGGTACCCGGCCGGGGCTCATACCTTCCCACCGTAAGTGCCGGTGCAGTGGATTGATGGAGATTCCTCTTCCCCAGTGGCTGCCCAGCTTCTGAGTGGGGCAGAAGGAGGAAGGCAGGAAATGTTGTCTGATTCCCCGAGGACTTGAGTTTTAGCTCCTCGAGAGCTTCTGGGGCCTGGTCTACAGGAAGAAATAGGTTGGAATCGTGGATGATGTGAGGGCGAGGGGACATTAAGGTAGCAGCTACGAACCATGACTGTGGTGTGTACCCAGGTGGGTCTAGACTAGAAGGTCAAGCTGCTGTCCAAAGGAACAGGAAAGCAGTAGCCAAAGTAGTCTGGGCTCCTCCTCCTCCTCCTCTACTTCCTGGGTGGTACATCTATCCTGGTTCCCCTCCTGCCAAACAGACTTCACTCCAGGATATCTGTTCTCTAGGCTAGGATCCCTCCGGAGTCCAACCAGTACAGGCAGGAAGGCCAGCATGAAGGACCAGCCCGCACTGCCAAAGCTTCAGAGCTCTGCTTCATGGTAGAATGTTTGGGCCGTACCAGAAGAGCCATTGTTCTTAAACCATCTCCCAGGCCTGCCCTCTAGGCTGTTCTCTGGTCCTACAGGCCGTGTCAGAGCCTAGATGCTTGGCTGTTGAAACCCCTCCCTAAAGCCTGTCTTGTGGACTGGGCTGAGGCTGAGATACTCCTTGGCTTTGGAGGAAACAGTGGAGAGGGAGAAACATATTTTTTGTCACTCTGGATCCAGGATTCCCATAAGGTACATTCCAGAGTTGAGTTATTCTTACAGGGCTCTGTCCTTGAATTAAGGGGAGCTCTGGGAGGGAATGTGCTCCATCAGAACAGGAGACTAGAGGAGCCGGGCAGAGAGCTGCCTTAGGTAAGGG
Source organism: Cricetomys ansorgei (assembly GCA_026225945.1). Taxonomy (NCBI): domain Eukaryota; kingdom Metazoa; phylum Chordata; class Mammalia; order Rodentia; family Nesomyidae; genus Cricetomys; species Cricetomys ansorgei. The sequence goes on along the minus strand of JAMJFZ010000165.1, from coordinate 527,165 downwards.
ATCCCCCGCCTTAGTTGGAGGCTTGCAGAGAAACTGCTGGAACTTTATATCACCAGACCCCAAAAATTTATCTTCTCCATGGTCTCAGTCTCCATTTCCTCCTGACTGGGGTCTCTGTCCCTGCTGCCTGAGAGCCCAAAGCCACAGCAAGCCAGAAGACCTGGGAACTTTTCTGACCAGCAGGGGGCACCCCACTGTATCTGCCCCAGTCCTTTCAGGGATCTGGGCATGTGGCAGCCCTGGTCCAGGCCTTCTGGCTCTGGAGGGGGGAGGGCTAGCCTACCCTCCCCACCCCCAGAGGTTCCTTAGCTGAGTTTGTTTTGCCAGGGTGACCTGTTTAATCATCTCATTTTCTGGTGGCCGTTTATTCCTCGTTTCCACGGTTACGGCCCCATTAAGGGGAGAAGCAATAAGGCAGCGAGTCAAACAGGTAATAAAAACATTAAAGCCCGTGTGCACAGAGAGAGGACGGGGTGGGGGGGAGGGGGCTCAGTGAGGTGAGACGCCCAGGGAGCAGCCAAGGTAGAGGCCGCCTGGTCTGGTCCTGTCCTCCGGAGGCTGTGAAGAAGACTAGTCTCCAAGACCCAGTATTCCGCTTAGTCCCCAGCCCTCAAAGCCCTGGCAACAGGCTGCATGTTGGAGGTAAAGCAGGAAGGAGCAAAGAAAGAGGGAAAGTAAGGAAAGCTCCCCAGGACTGTCCCCAGAGAGTTGCATGACCTGTTCCAGGCCCCACCTCACCCTCGCTGGCCAGGGGTGGGGGCTAATTTCTCACATTGTTTTGAGCTCTAGAATTTTTTCTGCCAACTTTATCAGAAAGCATATTTGTGGTGAGTGCTGCTAACAGGGCCAGTCTGGTGAGTAAATATTCCTGCTGTGGACAGCCCTGTGACCTTGAGGGAAAAGGAGAGCATTGGGAGCCAAGGGCGTATGGAGAGAAGAAGACCAAGGGGCCAGGAGCCCTTGTGCTGGTGGGGAGACCTTTCCCAAGCAGGGGTCAGGCGAAGGTGACTGGGTCAGGGTTTGTACTTCACTGACTCTTGGAGCAGTGGTCTCTCCCAAGCTCAAGTCCGGCACCACTCAGGCTGGTCATGTGACTTGTCTCGGCAGGTGGGCCAGTCCTTGCAGTGGTCACAGAAGAGTGGCTGTCCGATTCCCCTAAGGGCTCCCTTCCTCTAAGTGGACACAGAAAAGCCACAACAAAAGCCAGCCTTCTGCCCAGCTGGTCCGGACCCAGGGCAAAGAGCTGTGCTGATCATGGGAAATGCCAGGGAGCCTGAGGATGGTACCAGACTGGCCGCGCCTGTGTGCGCTGAGCAGCCTCTGTTGCCCTGGAGCCCGGGGTCAGTGCTCAGAGACACAGAAGGCCAGGACCAGCTCTAAGGCATCTCTGGGTTATGGAGGAGGCTGCTTCCTCCTCCTCCTTCATCTTCTATATTCTGATCTCTCGCGAATGCACAGAGGCCTTGTGTGTCTCTGATTATTAATTTCAACGTTGATTCTGACTAGAGAGAGGAGAAAGAAGGTGTGGGAAATGGGGGAAACCCTTTGGCTGGGAACTGTGTCTTGGGAACGGGCCTAGATGAGTTAATATTCTGATCAAACAATTAAAAATAGAAAATGCTCCCGAGGCACCAGCTGCTGAAGCTCTCGGCAACTGTCACCGGCGGGTTCAGGGGGCAGGTGGTACTGGAGGGAGCCTCCCACCAACGGCAGAGTTTGGAGATTACAGTGTGTCCACTGCTCTCTCAGGATCGCAGAACAGAGGTTGGGGCTCTGAGTCCTTTCAGCTCCCCTCAGGGGCCAGAGCAGGGCCTGTGCAGCCTTGGGGCTGCCCTTCTCCCCTGCTGGGCCCAGGCAGTATGGTGAAGTCATCGCCAGATGCCCTGGTAATTGTTTTAAGAATCCAACTTAAAATAAGATGAAAACTTATATTCCTGGGTGAGGAGTAATTTCCCATCTAATAGTAAATTAACGAAAGGCTTATAGCAGGCAGCCTGGCCGGGAGGCATGTCCATTTGATAAATCTGAGGTCTCAGGCCTACCAGCTCTAGATCTGGAAGCACCCACACCCAAGGCCAGGCCCCGCTTTTCGTGTCCTCTTGGGCTGTACCATGGTCTGCTCAGCTGAAAGACACTTTCCATGTGTCTTTGTGGAACCTGCCAAGGACCAGCTTTCAAAATCCCAGGGGAAGAGGCTGGGATCTGACTCTCAGGGGCATGAAAAGGGCCCTAGTCATCAGTTCCCAAGAAGGGACTCAGGAGCAGATGGCTCACGAACTCTGGCCAGAGATACTCCAGAACAACACGGTGACCAGGGGTAAGGTCATCAACCAGTCCAGTTTACCTAGGACTAGAAAGAGCAACATTCTTAGAACAGTTGATCAGCCTTGATTGGAGGCTAGAGTGAAGGCTGCTCTATTCTGTCTTCCCTCGGAGTCCTGGAGAGGCTAGAGACCTCCAGAGCTAAATATGCCTATGCAGGAGGGTGACTTACAACTGGCTCCACCTGATACCACTCTGCCCTGACCAAGACTTGCTGCGTGTCCTCAAGGGGGTACATAGAAGCCACCCAGGCAGGACAAGACATTCCCTGGAGACCTGAGGGCTAGGAAAGTGTTTGTGGCAGTAAGTCTCTACTCCTTCAATGCTGAGACCTCTCTCCCTGTGGATCCCAGGTGGATTAGGGCATCTGGAGAGGACATGCGCCACAGGAACTCACATGTCCTCTGAGTTTCTACCTAGCTTGTTCCTCTTGAGAGACCAGGGAATGAGTGTCATACCTAACACCCATCTCTCTGAGGACAAGACAAGATTCGGTATGTTTCAGCCTGTGTCACAGAAGCAAGGGGATGCAGCCTCGTGGAGAGCCGCTTTCTTGGAATATGCAAAACCCTGGGTTCCACCCCCAGCCCCGAAGGAAGGAAAAAAAAAAAAAACCCACACACACTAGAAAACACAGGTGGGCAAACAGGAGGCTCACAGTCACTGCCAGACTTGTTCTTAAAAGCCTGGAGACAGGCACACAGTATAGAGCTTCCTTGCCAGGGGGAAGCAGGCTTCCCTGAGGGCTGTTCCACATGGCAATGTCGAGGGGAAATTACGAAGCTTCCATCCCTGGGTATTGACTGTTGTTCATCCCGTGTCCCCGAAGAACTGCAGATCCCATTTACAGCCCACTTGTCCCCCTGGACGCCTCCCTGGGCCCACCCTACAATACAGTGGCTGATGCAAATGCCTGCTAAAGTTTTGCAGGAAAGCTTATTCTGCTGCAGGCCTTCATCCTTCACAGCTCCCGAGAAAGGGACTCTCCCCTTGTCTGCAGAGAGAGCTGCCAGGGTAGGACACTGACTCGTCCCTGGTGGAATGGAAATGAACAGAGCAGACCAAAACACTTGTGGAAGCACTCTGGGTGAGCTTTGATCTCCTGGGAGACAAGTCTCCAGGTTTGTGTTTGTGCAATGTGCTTCTCTGAAGGCAGAGTGGGATGATGGGAATGTAGTCAGACACACACACACACACACACACACACACACACACATACACACACACACACACACACACACACAGACACACACACACATACATACACATATACACACATACACACGCACACACATGCACACACACAGACACACAGATACACACACCACACACACACACATACACACACACACAAGCACACACACACACACAGACACACATATACACACACATACACATATACACACACATACATACATGCACACACACAGACACACACATACACACACATACACATATACACACACATACATACATGCACACACACACACACGCACACGCACACATACACACACAGACACACACACACAGACACATACACACACACAGACCACTTCTGTCAGTTCAGGAGTAGTATCCACTGCTCTCTGTTGCTGCTAGACCTCACAGGGTTACTTTGGGAACTATAGCAACTATAGCGAGCAAAGTGACTGCTTTGCAAACAGCTGTCTGATGGACTGGGGCTCAGCCTGGACCCTGAACTAGGTTTGCCCCCTCTTTGCTTGTGTGGGCTTGAGAGGCTCTGAGTTCTCTGCTGGGTTTGACCATAGTATGATTTAGGAGGTGGGGAGCACCCTAGTGTTCTTAGGGATACTTGGGGCACACCCACTCTGGCACCCTCTATCTACTCCAACCCGAGGAAGAAGTTGTGAAGCAGTAGGGCTGAGAATTCCTAGTCTAAACAACCCAGGAAAGTGTGCTCGGAGAGGGAGCCAGGCCAGAACCACAGACGGTGCGACGGCATCGAGTAGAGTGGAGAGGAGGTAAAACAGTGGATGTTCTGTAGCCATCGGTGACGAGGCTGACACCAGTGGGTTCCAGGCCCTCCTTGATTACTTCCTCTTAGCTTCAGGCTGAGGCAGCAGGTGGATAAGCTGGGGGGCAGGAGACGCCAGCCTAGAAGGGCCCGCCTCTCCTACAGCAAGCTCACTGTCCTGTGCCAGTGGGGTCATGACCCTCTTGTAAGAAGGGTCATCCCGGGGCTCCCTGGGAGTCTGCAGATGGCTGCAGGTGGCTCCTCCCTTCCTCCTCAGGAACCTGAGGCTGGGCCAAGAGCCCCCGAGAAGGAGCCTGGATGTTTTCAGTTCCAGGTCCCTGGGGGCCCAGGGGCAGATTGAGACAGGTTCCTTGCAGGGGAGGTGTTAACAAACAGCAGGTGATTAAACATGACAAGCGGTGACATTTCTGTTCAGGGTTCTCAGTCCCAGGCAAAGCCAAGAATGAAGCTATAAACCCTGACATTTTGTGTTATGCACTGAGAGGATTTTAATAGACCTCGCTCCCTCTTCTCCAGTCATCATCTCTCCCTCCTCACCACCCCCATTGCATCTACTATCCCACAGAGCGTCCACCAGGAGCCTTCTGGGCCCCCTGACTGCCCCGGGCCTCACACCCCTTGCTCGGGCCACTGCCATCCACCTCCTCTGGCTTTGGTCTTCCCTGTTGGTCCTCCCTGTTGTCCCTCTGCGAACCCCCCTTGCTTCCCTCCGTCCTTCACTCTCTCACCTCCTTTTTTTGGGTCCTGATCTCACAGCCTGTCCCCTAGCTGCTGTTGTCCCAGTTGTCAGGGACAGCAGGTGGCCGTCCGTGCGCCCGCTGTATGCTCAGAACATTTCAGACAGACTTGAGAGCGGGTACAGGGAGACTGTGGGGCTTGGTATGGGCTCTTCCCCCATCTTTTTTTTTTTTTTTTTTATCTCCTTTTCTCCTTTTTGGGACAAGGACAGAAGGCAGAGGGAGAAAATTGCCTTACACTGCAAACAGTTGCTGGGTTTATTCAGAAAGGGCTGGCCGGCAACAGTTGTTCCTCTTACAGAGAAATGCTGAACAACTGGGGCCCTCTTTGTTCTCTGGGCAGAGTCCCGCCAAGGGCATCTGGAGGTGAGCCCGGGGCTGAAGAGGGCAAGATACTCACAGTGTCAGTTCAGTCCCACCCGGGGAGTCCCCACCCTGGCAGGCAGGGAAGGTTCCTAGAGCTAGGCAGGATCTGGTTCAGAAGTCAGGCCACACCCTGGGTCCCCGGCTCTGCCCTAGTGAGCACAAGAAGCACTTAGCTTTCTGTGTTCATTTCAGTAAATATTTACTGGCCAGACGCTGTGCTGAGCGGTGGTTCTGTCCCATGGACCTCTTGGTCTAATGAGGTGGACAAATAATGAGCTGTGACTGTAGAGGGGCTGCAAACAAGAGCGGACTCAGGGATGAGGGCAGACGGAGTAGACGATCTGGAGTGATGGCCCTTGACCCCTGAAGGATGCCCAGGAGAAGCAAGGCCAGCCCCAGAGTTGAGGGAGGTGCCTCCTCCAAGGGTCAGTGTACTGAAAGCCTGGGGGAGAAGAGTGCTTCCTCACAGGTAGCCCTCCCCCCCTTCACACACACACACACACACATACACACACACACCCGCGTGGAGTAGAATTTGGGTCGTGTCATCCCACATCCGGTGTTCTTGGCTCTCTGGAACCCTGAACTCACTGTCCCTTCTACCTTCCACCTTACTCACCAGTCATGATGGGCTGGGTAGAATGGGAAGGAGGCTCACCCCTTCAGTAGCCAGAGAGCAACAAGAAGTGGGCAAGTGTCCACAGACACTGCAGCCTTTCCTACCTCCACTCCTTGTGGTGCCGAGTCACAGGTAAGGAGGTACGAGGGGTTACAGACCCGTGTAATGGGCGTGGTGCAAGAAGCAGAGGATCCAGGAGAGCCTTGTGTCTTCACCTGCTGACCCGAGGGCTCAGCAAGGCCAGGTGAACTCCAGGGGCCTCCTGAACGCAGGGCTGCTTCCTCTCTGCTCTCTTCGTGGTTGTGAAGTGCTCGGTGTATGCTTCTTAGCCTCTGAGACTTGTTAGGCTTCCAGAGACTTCAGACTACCCTCTAGGATCCTGAGGGCCAGAGCGAGCAGTGCCGGTCAGGGTTCAAGAAGGGTTGTATGGAGATCTTAGAGCAGGACCAGAGGGGAGCAAACTGAAACATGGGCCACTGGGGGTTCCCAAAAGGCAGGCTCCAAGTTCAGCTCCTCATCCATCAGGAGCTGGCCTCACACCCCCGTACTAGGCAGCCATAGCCATGGGGCAGATATAGGGTCTGTGGCCTGGAAGGGTCTCACACAACCATGGGCACTTTTTCTTTATAGCTTTGCCTTTGCCCAGGTGCCAGGCTAAACACACCCTTCCAACACATCGGTTCCCTAAGGGGTATCAGGCTTGCTTCCCGTCCCAAGAAGAGCATAGAGGGTTCAAGGCAGACTTCAGATATTACTCCTTTTCCCACCCCACCCTGAATTTCTGACAAGCTTGATCCAGGTCCCCTGATGCCACCCCTGTTGCTCACTTCCCAGAGTCTATCTGGAACTGTTTGGACCCTCTGAAGGGTCTTCGCTTGACAACTGGACTGGGTCATGGTGGAGAAAGAAAGGGAGAGGAGCCCTAGAGCCTAGACTTGGCCTACTGCCCCTGAAGGTCCAGAGCCAGGTTTTATTTTAATTCCTACATCCTGTTGCAGATCCTTAATCAGCTGGATCCCAGGTTGGGCTGGACCCTGTGGTGACACTCGGGGCTGTAACAGAGAAAACCTGAAGCGGAGTTTCCAGAGCTGGGGTTGGGCTGTGAGAACAAGGCAGGTGGGGGTGGGGGGGAGAGAAGGAGCCAGCCCAGCACAGGATGTGGACAGAGCCCAGACCCACCTCCCACCAACCAGGCTGGGGGTGGAGAAGCAGCTGCTGCAGACTGGGAACCATGACTGGGGGGTGTGTGTGTAGAACGCTAGTCTGTGGGGGCTGCCGTGTTCAGCCTTGTGCCACTGAGACAGCTGGCCCTACAGTAGCTCTGACAGTGGGCAACAACTCTAGCCAGGAGTCAGCAGAGGGAACCCTGGATGATGTTGGTTCCAGGGTCTATACGGACTTGCTAAACTCCAAGACTTGGAGTGTTTCTGCTCTGCTAAGAGCTCCTCGGTGGGCAGAGAGCCCAAGAGACCTGTCTTCTGTGAGTCTGTAGCCAGGGCTTGAAGCTCTCTTGAGAGGTAGCTGTAAAGAAGAATACCCCGGGATCAGCTTTCAGCAGAAGCAGTGCTGTGGTACAGAGCACCATGTCAACCTGGTCTTTTAGCACAGCCATGATGCCTCTGCACGAATTCCGGGGAGAAACTAGGGGATAGTCAGAAGGTCACCCACCTGAGCCCTCAATCTAAGGTTCCGTGGTAGAGCAGGTGAGGGGGCAGCCAGAGAATGGAAGCCAGAGTGGGCTGGCTGCAGCGGGTGGGCAGACGGGTGTCTGTCCTGCCAGGGGCCCAGGCTGGCTCTGTAGACAGCCTCTTTTCTATATGGAAATGAAGAATTTAGGCTAATGGAGCTCAACCATCTCTAATTTTGCGATGGCAGGAGGATTTTGATTGAAAGTAATTAAGCAAGCTAGCTGTAAAATTAATTAAAGCAAAAGGGGGGGATTTTTTATTGGATTGGATAGCGATATAGCGTCTGTCAGGCGGGGGACGGATGGGGGTGACCTGAATCCTCTGCCCTCCCCCCTCCCACTCGGGACGTTTATGTCACTTTAATCTCCTTACAGCGGCTGCTGTGCATTTGTTTGAAATAATCAAGGAAATATGGTCAGAAATTGTCAGCTTTCAGATCTAATTTACCTGACGGCCCCTGCGCAAGCCAGCGAGGCCCGGGGAGTGAGCGTGAGCAGTGGGGGAGCTGAGTGGGCTCCTCAGCCCACACCCTGGCCCAGGCCCCCTCCGAGGGGCAGCGAAGGCACTGCTAGGCCCACCGGCACCTCTCTGGGCTTTGCCCCTTTCTGGACCAGACACTCCTACCCCCCCACCCACCTGCTGCCTCGTCCCTGCACTAACCAGCTTTAGGGTTTAGGGAATATAGGATTAGGGAGGTGCTTATAATTCCTTATTCCAGATGGCTGGCAAATGCTAACCCCCTCCGCCAGGGCCACCGTTTTAAAAATACTCCTAAATTAGTTCCCTCATGTTCCCCTCGCTGTTGGCCTCAGGAAAGGGATTGAGGCAGTGGGCCACAGAGATGGTGAGGGGTTCCGTGGACTGCCACAAGCTGCCACCCCACCTCGTCTGGGGGCATGCTCACTACCCAGGGCCTGTCTGCCCCAGGCCCTTTTCCTAGTTCCAGGATAGTCTTTGCCCTACTCCCCTTTCAGAGGACTGTGGGAGCTCAGTCCCTGCACCAAGAAGGCCCCTCCCACCGCCACAGCCTCTCCATTTCCAGTGGTTAAACCAGGTCAGAGCCAGCCTACTCATAAGGCCCTTGTAGAACTGGGATGCTGGACTTCCAGCCTTGTGCCCTGTACCCCAGAAGCTCTGCTTAGAGCTGTTGGCATTCTGGGAGGGGTGGAGCAGTATGTGCCTTGAATCTTCCCCAGCAGTGAACCCCGTAGACTCAGTCAGTTTCCAAGGCTGAGGAAGGTCCCTCTTCAGACAGAAAAGGGTCTGACGATCTTCTGGGCATAAGCAGACTCAGAATAGGAATTGGGTTTCTTGCTCTGACTGGTCCTGGGGAGTGAGTGACCTGACTTTCACCAAATCCTCTTAGGCCTCTCCCATCCCTTGTAGTTCTGAAGTCTGGTGCAGATCTAAGATAGCCTCCATTTTGGTAGCTGCTCTCTAGGATGGGAGGGCGCATGGGACATGGACCTGAATGTAGGCTTCCCTCCCCTCGGGAACTCCTTGCTTGTGACCCTGGGACAGACAGCAGATGGAGGGCTCTAGAAAGTTCCCCCTTGTCCACTGAAGAGCATACCCGTTAGAAGGGCTCTTTCCCCTCCAGCACTCCTTAGGGCCACCCAGACACCCTCTGCCCTGTCCTTCCACCCCCAGCACAGCTCTGGGGCGGGTGACTCAGGCTGCCTCCTCCAGCAGTGAGGGAGTGTGAGTGCCTTCCCAGCCATCGGAGCACGGCAGCTGGAGGTTGGGAAGCATCACCTGCCCCCTCTGAGCTCTCTCTGCTCCAGCCTCCGGCTCTCCCCCATAGTGAGTCACTTGGAGTGGGGGAGGGGAATGAAGCCCTAAGGAGCTCTACCCAGAAAGAGGGTGAGAAAAGCTGCTGCTGGCTTAGGACCCTGCCTGACATCCAAGTGACACCGAGGTCTTTGGAGCTCCACACTCTCTTCTGCCTGTGCCCCAGAGACAGAGCCCTTGTCTTTTGTTTCTGTCAGCATCCCAGGACCCAGATCCCATCAGATCCCATAAGATCTCAGGACCCAGATCCCATAAGATCCCAGAACACAGATCCTACCAGATCCCAGGACACAGATCCCATCAGATCCCAGGACCCAGATCCCATCGGATCCCATAAAGATCTCAGGACCCAGATCCCATAAGATCCCAGAACACAGATACTACCAGATCCCAGGACACAGATCCCATAAGATCCCATTAGATCCCAGGACCCAGATCCCATCAGATCCCATAAGATCTCAGGACCCAGATCCCATAAGATCCCAGAACACAGATACTACCAGATCCCAGGACACAAATCCCATAAGATCCCATCAGATCCCAGGACACAGGTCCCATAAGATCTCGGGGACACAGATCCTGTAAGATGGAGGTTACAGTGAGTCTGGCCTCAGCCTGGCCTCTTGCCTGTACACGAGGCTCATAGCTACTCCAGCTAGCACGTGTCCTATTTGATGTGGAGGGACCAGCCCAGGGATCTGCAGGAGAGGCTGGGAGGGCCTCTGGCCTTTGGCTAGAGCTTATTTCTAGGCTCGATGTTGGTCTGGAGCTGCTGATGCCAGGTGCCAAGGTAGAGGAAGGCTCTTGAGGAAGGCCTAGTCAGGCTGGCGCTCTGAGACATGGACAGAGATGGAGTAGCACAGGAAGATGGCGGGGGGGGGGGCGCACAGGATGCTCTTTTGCTTGGAGGAGGGAGGCCTTTTTACAGTCTCCTGATGTCTGGAGACCTCTCTATGCCTGAGTAGGAATGAGGATGCTGTACTGAAAATCTGCTTTTAAAATAAATTCTGTGCTTTGCTTCTACAGTGGCTCTCCTCGGAGAGGAGGGGTGGTGACAAGAGGCAGCAGAGAGGCAGCAAGATAGGCTGTGGGCACTGGGATGGCAGGACTGGAGGGTAGCCTGGGGTGAATGCACGCTGTCCCTCATCAGGACCTGTAGAGCGAGGGTACCGGAAGTCTAGGAAAGGGAACAAGTGGGAGGGAGCTTAGGTTGGCGGTCAAGGACCAGCTCGGCAGTACTTTGTGCCTGTCACCTGGCCAGCCTGGACCCAGCTTTCTCCTCTTCCGGGGCCCCGGGGCTTTGAGGCACTGGCCTCAGTCTCCGTAGTAACTCTGGCTGGGCTCCCTGTGACTCTGCCTCTCCTGCAGCTGTGGATCTGAACCTCTCCTGTGGAGCTTGTGGCAGGGAGAGAGGGATGAGGGGAGGCCTGCTGGCCCCAGGATGCTCTGGTGTTGGCTAGGTCCCTGCAGATCTCAGGTGTGAAGACTTGGAAGTGGAGCTCTGCCTGGCTTAGCTTCTGGGGACTTTCCCACGTTAGGTGGGGCTTGGTACAAGTTAGGATAGCTGGTCTCCTCTCCCAGAGCAGCTCAAGGAAGGCTTTCCCCACAGAGTCCTGACTCCTGCTTTCAGAAGAGTTCTCAGATGCCCCTCCACCGCAGCTCGGGACAGACGAAGGAAGGTACCTGCTTGACTGGCTGAAAAGCCCAGAGTGGCAGGGGTCCAGTTCCAGGAATCATTAACTTCAGGGTCTTCTAGTGCCAGGAACTTCAGGCCTCCCCCAGCCAGGTCCCTGCTGGAGTTGGCTAGATGTGACCAGGCATCGGGCTACCGGAAGTGCCTGGGGCCAGGCAGGGCCAGGCCGTCAACCCCCTTGGCCGTACAAGAGCCCCTTCCCTCTAGTCCTCTGCTGCGCTATACTTCCTTCCTTGTACCCATGTCCCCATCCTGTTATACTAGACCATCATCCTTTCCAGCCTGGCCTCAGTTTCTCACCCAATGGGCCTCAAGTCTCCCTGGCTCAACCCTGGCCGGTTCTCTGTCCCCCCGGCTTCACAGTCACATTTTGCTGCCAGCGCAGGGCACTGAAAAAGTGCTGGCACTGCCAAAAACCCTGTGTGCGCTATGACTCCCCAAACATCCCTTTATTTTTATTGTTCTGTTAATTACTGTTTAAACTTTAATAAGTCACTTCGTCAGGAGGGGGGACCTGCCGTGAGCTTTTCTGTGCAAACACGGGCCGGGAGTGACTCGGGTGTAATATAACCCTTTATGCGATCTGGGAATGTTTAGATTGTAACAGAAACTTGTTATTTTAATGACAGTTGGGGGATCTGAGCACAGAAAAAGAGAGAGGTGGGCGCTCCCCTCCATTCCCACCAAGGGTTTACAGTGGCCAGGCCTCCCTAGGGCAGCTCACTTGCTGCCACAGCAGAGGGTCCAGAGAGCCATGAGGCCCTCTTGGGCTACCCACTGGGCAGCCACTGATGGAGCTGGCCAGCAGACTCGCTCGGGTGCCTTCAGAGGGAGCCTGGTGCATGGGAGGACCTTGGACAGGCGAGGCACGAAGAGGCAGCCCGACTTCTACGGATGGGATCCAGGAGGCCCTGGCAGTCACTGGATCCTGGGCAGAGGCTGGCAGGGCATGTGGGGTTGTACTTTGCACCTAGCTTCCTCCGAGGCGAGGCGACAGAGAGGGGCGCACTCTCTGTGGTCAGCGCTGAGCGTAGTAGAAGTAGCAGCATGTGCTCGCCACCTCTGTCCCCCGCAGTCACCCCTAGACACACTCCCTTACAGATGTGACACTGGGGCCCAGGGCAGAGCTCATGTGCTTAAAGTGGCAGCTGTATAAGAGGAGTAAAGTACCTGCTTTGGGTTGTTTTCTTTGGAAACGGCCAAAGTCCCAGCTCTGGTTCTCATCTCAGGCGGCTGTATGTACCAAGAGGGCGGGGTGCAGACACACGGCCCCACTCTGGGGTCTGAGATGGGGTCATCAGCTAGTCGGAAAACTTGGGCAAGACTCACCATAGACCCCTCCTCCCATCGTAAGCACCCAGGAAGTGAGGTCAGGGTCACCCTGAATTCTTGTGATGGGGACTGCCTGCCATCTTCCTCACGTGGCTTGCTCTCCTTCAGCTTCAAGGCCTAGCGTGAGGCCAACAGCAGCCGCTGCCCCGGTTCCCCTAAAGTCATTTCTGCCACACACCTGCTTCCAAAGTACAGACCCCTGGGGAGGACATTCTGCCCTAAGCCTGCAGGGCTCCCGCTAAGACTCTGGGACACCTTAGGACAGAGTCCCCTGCTTTCTTTCTTTGCTCTGTCTGTCTGTCTGCATGCAGCCAAGCCTTGGCTGTGTTACTGTCTTTAGAGCAGTAGAAATGGAGTTCAGTGCTCACTGTCAAGGGCCTGCTCCCAACTGGCATTGCAAAAGGGGCTTCAGGGAGGGTAAGGTTAAGGGGGGCAGCTTCCACCCAAGGCAAGGCTAGCAGGGTCCGTCCAGCTGAGGAGGTAGACCTTGCAAACTGGGCTTACTGGTCCAGCTCTGACTGCCTGTCATGGAAGTACCAGGGTTGGGGGGGGACAACTGGCTCTGCCTAGCTCCCTACCTCCTGCAGGGCAGGGCAGAGCCAGGTTCAGGTCCCAGGTGCCCTCAGACTAAATGGACAGCCCCCAGATGGTGGCCACGGCACGGACCACGAATCGCTGAGGTTTTCCTTTTCCGAGCAGCGCGTTTCCCTAAATTGTCTTTGACTGCGTGCATGGGTAATGAAAGTTTATGCCCTTGTTAGAAGGACAGGCGGCCAGTTCCAGTTAGAACTGGGGCTGTCTCCCTGCCAGCCCCCTCGGCCCCCTCCCCAGCAGGAGAGAGAGCTAAGTGTGTTGTGCGTGTGCATGTGTGTGTGTGTTTGCACACGCACACTCACAAGAACAGCCCCTCCCCTGGTGAATAAGAAAGCTGTTAGGGGAAGGGAGAAGGGACGGAAAAAAAAAAAAAGAAAAAAATTTCCATATTTGTGTAAGTTGCTTTAAAAGCATTTTATCATGTCATAAAAAAGGGAAAGTACTCTCAGAAATTGATCCTCTCCGCCAGCCCATTGGACAGAAGGACGTTGGGATGTTAATGGCCATCCTGCTCCAGGGTGGCTTATTAAAAAATTTATACATAAATGCTTAAAATTGCATAAATTATTTAAAAAAAACCAACAAAGTAAGCAATTTGAATTCCCTCTTTCCCACCCCTTCCCTCGGTCCCCCCTTCCCCAGCCCCTCCTCGGGGCCCTCCTGGTCCCCAGACTCCTGGCCTCTCCTCGGGGTGTTCCTCCTGTTTCCTCCACTTCCCGCCACACCCCAGACACAGTCTACCCTGTCTTCCTTAGGGGTTTCCCTGCCTCACCCACAAATTAATGAAACAGCCAGCCCACCACCAAACACTCACAAGCACACGCGCTAATAAAAACACCACTAATAATGCCCCAAATCGCGAAATTAAATATTAAGGCCAAAGGAGGCGGACGTGGAGCGGGGCCGCCGCCACCGTCGCTGAAGTTGCAGCTGATGAGTGTGTCTCTCGCAGGCGTGGAATGTCACCCACACATCCTGGAGACTGGAGTGGGGAGTTTTATGATGGTTTTTCATTGATTTGTTTCCCCAGCGCAGCTGCCGACCTCTATTGAGGGACAAACATAATCAGCACTGACGCAAATTAGATGGTTATTCGTTTTGAAAATTGACAGAAAAACAATAAAAAAGATGAAATGCTCCCAAATCAATAGATATAATGAAATTCAAATAATCCGAGAGATGAGGTCTCCATGGCAACTGATAATGTGGAAAAGAAAACAATTTAATAAAGGACAGACACACTTTGAAAACAGATTGGGCCCCGGGAGGGGGCGGCTGGCGGGCGGAGGGCTGGAGTGCGGGCTGGCGAGTGAAGGATCACTGTCCGTCCCAAGGACACCCACCGTAATTAAGCGAGGCTTTCGGCCCCAGAAAGTGCAGATTCAGGTTTTAATACACAAAATTATTTCAGGAGCAGTGAATCGGAAAGTCGTTTGTAATGACCTTCCTGAGAGGCCCGGGCGCGGGGCATGTTGGAGGCTGGGCAGCCGGGCCGGCTGAGTTATGGCATATTTGTGTTTTTATAGTGCGGAGGGGAGGGGGTGGTGGTGGGGAGGGGGGGAGAAGGTTAAACAGTATTTACAGCTCAGTTGTTTTCAGAGAGGAAAGAGAAATAGAGTTCATGGAGAGATGCAGCGGGCAGGCAGGCGGGTGAGCCAGGGAGGCCTCCGGGCTGCAGGGAGGGGAGGGGAGCCCAGCAGGTCTCCCCCTGAGGCGACCTGACCTGCGTCTGATTCCCAACCGTAGAGGATACTCAGAGCTGCTCCAGTTCCTTGTACAGCTCAGCTAGTAGTGTCTTCTAGGCCTGGGGCCTCACTGAGGATGGATGGCAGCCTACGTCCCGGCTTCATGGATACTCAACTGTACCTACTCAGTAAAAGGTGGGGCATTGCTGCAGCCGCTTCCAGAAGGTCACCCTGCCAGTCTCCTAGTCCTCTGTTCTTTGCATGACACCAGTCATTCAAGTGATTCTTTCCTTCTGGAGTCATGTGCTGGCCTGGGGCACAGTGGGTAAGAAGCCAGATGAGCAGGTGAGGACCACGCAGCCTTCTCTACGGCCCTGCCCCCTCCGCCTTGAGGTCAGACTCATCGTGTTCGCAGAGCTGAGGGCCAGAGAGAGGAAAGGCACCAAGCTTATCCTTTCCGTGTCCCTCCAGAGCCACGTGCCTACAGCAGGGCAGTCTCGGAGGCCTGGCATCCCTCACGGTGTCTCCCTTCTGGTGGCAGGAACTGTGTTTGTGTCTCATTACCATGACCACAGGGTACTTCCAGAGCCTGGGCCACTCTGTGGGTCCTCATGTGTACATAATGTGAATACACAACCATAGACCCACACACGTATGTGTGAACATGTGTGTGTGTGTGTGTGTGTGTGTGTGTGTGTGTGCAGCCATGCAAACCAACACAAGCAGGCAGGCACAAGTCTGTGTGTATTTGCTCAGTGTGTGTTTTAAATCTCCCCTGGGTGGCAACTCTCTTTTTTCTCCCTTCCTGTTTGGCTGTGACCTGGGGGAGATTGATAGCCAGCCTGTGCGGTGGATGCTAACAGTTCCCCTGATTTATAGAGTTACTTACGCTAAGTGAGGCCACTTAGACGCGTCTGGATAGTAAACCTTTTAACTGAACTAAAAAAATCATAATAAATAAATAAACAAAGGGGGGCAAGCTATGGCCCTGTGACCAAGCCCCGCCCATTCCCCAGCTTGGATCTGTTAAGGGCCAGTAACCCCAGGGTAGCAGCAACCACCCTTCCCTCACCGACACTCAGAAGCCCTTGTGTTCCCAATCAAGGTTCGGATCAGGCCCAGGAGGGGACATCCCTCTCCTGGGGGACAGTTCCTGGCTAGGAGAGCTAGAGGAGGGAACTGTTAGTATGGAGATAGGCTGAGCAGTGGTGGGGGGAAGGAAGCGAGGGGCCATGTCCAGCAACCTTTCTTTGCTTACATGCTTTCATGTTACACATGTGCTCTTTGTAATCACTTTTGAGGTTCCTACACCTGTATGGAACCAGCCATCACGCAGGAGCCCAGTGATACAGGAAGCGAACTGCCTGTGTTATTTTTACAGCACAGCCTCCCGTTTCAACTCAGGTGCTGGCCTGCAGACAGTGCTCCCAAGTGGCGTTGAGACAAAGGCACAACACACCGGATTGGGGCTTGTGGTCTGTGAAGTTTTAGCTCTTTGTGGGTAGCCAGGGTGGAAACGCCGATGGCACACCACCTCTGAGGCTCCAGGACAGCTGGTTGGAAGGCTGTGGGAGGCATGTGGAAGGCTTAAGCCTGTGGCCTTGGACATCTGAGCCTGGTGGGAGTTGTGCTCTGGCGCTGACTGGGTGACAGAAAGCAATTACCAACCTCATTGCTTCTGCTGCCTCCTCTGGAAATGGGGACAGCGCGACTGACATAGTAGGACATGAGGGGTCACCAAGGTATGTGCCCAAGCATGTCCCCTGCATAGACAGGGTGCTCTGGGGGTGGCACCTGCTCTGGATACTGTGGACTAGAGCAGTAACCAGAGTGGCCCAGCAGTGCCCATGGCCCCTGAGCTTCTGGCCAAAGGCAAGCAAGTCCCCATGCACCCCCACCCCAGGGGACCGGCTGCTGGCCCCTGCCTCCCCACCTTCTGATATACAGCGGGCATTAGGCCGCCCAAAGGGGATACTGCATCCTTAGGAAGAAATATGTCCTCATTTTTCTTAAACACCGTTTCCACTGAGTGAAATGTTTAGAAGGGACGCGCAGGGAGAACTTTATTTCCTACCAGGGAGTTCAGAGCCACCAGGCAGAGCCCATAAAGCACAGAGGTGGTGGCTGACAGGCAGCCTGGCCACGAAATACATTACTCATGGGGGTGGAGGTGGGGGCTGCCAGGCCTGCCCAGCCCTGCGGGACTGTCCCCGCCCCAGCAGGATCCCCGACTCCAAGACCCAGGGCTGTGAGGCAGTGGGCATCAAGCCTCTCTTTCTATTGTGCTCAGGCTGCCTGTAAGAGAGGGTCTGGCTGGAGCAGATGAGGAAGGTGCAGCTCTTCTAGGCACCCCTGGTCTTTTCTCCATGGTCAGAGAAGCTAGGGGACAGGGTCCAGGTGCAGCCCTCTGAGCCCCCCTTTCTCACCAAAGCTGGCAGCGGCTCTGGCCTTCCCAGCCTTCGGAGGCAGTGATGAGATGCATGCCGTATCGGGCCCTTCTCCCGAGGCCCTCCCTTCATTCGATTTCTGAAGCTGGCTGATTTGAATATTTATAAATATCAGTAAATTATTTATTGTAGCAATCTGCTGCACCATTTTATCCATCGCAGTTAACACTTTAGGGGGCTCCAAGTTACAGGAACAGGAAGTGAGGCTGAAGTGGGGATGGGGTAAGGGTGCAGAAACTCTTGTGGATCTGTGTGTTCCCAGCCCCGGCCTCAGTGGCTCGTGTGAGCATGTGCTCATGCTCTGGTATCTACAGCTCCAGAGTCATCCCTTTTTCTCTGACAAATGGGATTATCATGGTGCCTGCTCAGCTGCCCTCAGGAGCCTTCAGTGAGTCCCTGCTGGGATGATGGACAATTGTGCCTCTCTCTACCCAGCCCTGGCAGGTTCTGCTTTTCACTTGGATGCCTGCTGGGGGTTTGTTGAGTTTTAAGCCCTCATGAGGAGAATTGGGACCCAGGGAGCTAAGAGGTGGCCAAAGAGGGGGTCTGAAGGGACAGCTCCAAGCCTCCTGTCTGACCTTTTACCCTACTTTCCTGGGTTAAATGAGCTTAGTCTGTTTAGCGTCTCGATTGAGATGTGTCATCGCACCTGCCCGGTGTCCTTCTCAGGGCTCCCCAGGCCCTGTGCTGGGTACAGACAGACCTCACTTGGCACTTCTACAGTGCATCTCCAGGGAGAAGCCTGGCCAAGGCTTGGAGCTCACTACGGGCAGAGCCAGGCCATGTTGCTGAACTCTGACCCCACGGGCCAAGCCATGCCTATACCATGTACTTCCTAGGGTTTTCCCCTGCTGGTACGGAGCCACTGGGGTCAGAGCAGGCTGCCAGGAATGGAATGGACTCTTCCGGGTCCTCCTCAGCCGCCCTCCCTTCCACCTACCTTCCCTGTCACCCCCGAATCTGCCCGTCTCTGGGTGAGCAGAACCGGAGCCCCCTGTGCTTCCCACCCTCCAGCCTGAGCCTGCCTCCTGGGCAGTATTGTTCCCAGAGGAAGTGTCCAGTGTAAATAGAGCAGCGGGCAGGCTAGTGGCGGGAAGGAGATGAAAGGGGCAATGACAGGCCCGGGGACGGATGGCTTCCTTCCATTGAGGCCTGGCCATGGCGTTTATATTTTAGGGAAGAAAGTCAGAGGAATGTTTACATGGACAGGAGTCTGGGGTCAGACCAGTGAGGGGTGTGTTAATCTGTAGGTCCCAAGGCCTTGATGGAGAGGCTGGCTGAAGGTTCACGGGACCGGAAGGCGGGCAGGCAGCTCAGCTCTCAGCCTCGTACACAGCCCCTTTCCTGCCGCCGCAGCCCCACACGCGCAGGCACTTAGGACTGTGACTGTGAGCCTTACTTTTGCCTGCGCCTCTCTGGCCCCGTGTCCTGGGCCCAGGCACCTCCCACTTCTCCACCTCCACCCTTGGGACCATCAGTAGAGTCAGGGGGAGGGCAACATCTGGAAGGCAGGTGGTCTGGGATGGAGCAGCAGCTGGAGGGCAGGTGTAGAGGGAGTTGGCTAGAGCAAAGGGGCCTGGGGCTGGGGGTGGGCCCTGGGTGCACAGCTGCATCACAGCTGGTGGGGGCCCGGCGCGAAGCCGAGATGGAGGGAGGGTGGGCCGTGCCGGGTGTGCCGAAGTTCAGGGAGGCTCCAGGATGGGTGGGGACCTGAGGAGGGGGTGTCGCCAGCAGCAAGTGCAGCCCTGAGAGCTTGTGCTTCCCTCTTCCTTGGGATAAATATTTATAGATTCATTTGCCGTCTGCCATACACACTTGGCTGCTTACCTCCTGGTAAAAATAGTGCAGGCTCCTCCACTCCTGCCTGCCTCTTCCCATCCAAGACGGGATAGAGGGGCCCAGGTGAGGCCTGCTGCCCTGTTGGCAGTAATGTGTTATGGTAGGCCCGGTGGTCTGCCCAGAGGCTGTGGGATGCGGTGTCACCACGAACCCTATCACTGAGATTCAAGGAGGATCTACAGGTCAGCGCTCAGGGATCTGTGTCGGACAACACAGACATGAACAGAGCGGGCCAAAGGCCCCAAAATTATTACTTCTGGGCTAGGAATATGGAAATAGGACTGAGCAGACTTTTCAGTAGCGGTGAACTGGGCCGGAGTTTGCCAGTCTGTTCTGGACCAGGCAGGGCTGTATACATCAGCAGCTTGTGACAAGGCGTGGATCTGGGGACCTTATACACTATAGTGCGTTATATATTTGAAGGGGTGGTTAATCTGCACGCACAAGTCAAAGCAGTTATCCGTGTGTGGCATGAGGCCTCTAGATACAGATGGAGCCACTCGGTGGGCTCTCAGGGGACAGCTTTTCATGATATTTGACCATCGTAGGTCACAGCCCCTGAGCACAGCCCCTCACAAAGCCTTCTGACCCATTTGGGACATGCCAGTTCCCCTGGCATAGAGGCAATAGACAGTAGATGGGGTCCGTGTATGTGAAGATACTGTGACCAGAGACTTTCCATATGGCCACTGCTCTGTCTGGCCATACCATAAGGCCTGGCACACAGTAGGACCTCACTAAACAGATGGGTGGACAGCTGACAGATCAATGTGCGGGGTTACAATGTGTATGTGTGTGTGCCCTTGTTAGTGATCCTGGCCAGTGCGCCTGCCCCTGGGGCCCTGAGAGACCTAACAAGGGCAGTGCACAGCCTAAGCGGTGTGGGGGTGACCACCACTCTACTAGCCTCTCCAACTGCAAAGGGGCTGTCCACGGACATTAATCATGGGGTCTGTAGCTTCAGCTGGTCCCAACCTGTCCTCACTGAGGATCCTCCGGGCGAGGAAGTAGGCTTCTCAGGCCCAGCCAGACCTTCCAGAACTACGGGACCTGAAGGGAAGAAGGAGGTCCAAGAGAAGAAGAGAGGCCACAGGAGGGTTATGAGGTGCTCTGTGTTTGGGGCGCCCTTGCTGAGGTTTGTGGGAAGGAAGCAGCGATACGAAATGGCCAGACTTCGTGTGGGGGTGGAGTCGTGAAAAGCAGACAAGACTGATGGGAAGGGAGGCCTAGAGAGGTCCTGAGTGGCCGAGGGGAAAGCCTGCTGTCCAGGGAGCAGAAGTAGGACCCAGGGACAGGGGGCAGAGCCAGAGGCCTGACCTGGCAGAAGAGCCCGCCAGGGAACACGCAGCTCAGGTGGGGAGGGTGCCAGCCAAGAGCTGCTGGGTCGGCAAGACGGGAGGTTGGCACGGGCTGGAAGCTGGCTGAGGCTGACGCTTCCCCAGGGACCTGTGGGGAGGTGGAACATTCAAAAACAGAGCCAAGCTGCAGCAGCTCAGCGTGGTCCCTTGCCAGCCTCACCTCAGACCGACCCTCACCTGCCTGTGCCTTCATTTCCTGTGTCAAAGGACGTGTCACCTCACAGAGGGCTGTTTCAGGTCAGGCAAGTGTAGGAAATTCTCTCAGGAATCGGGCACTGTATTGGAAGAGTCATTCATTCCTTTGCTTGAGCCGCCTAACTCGTGGGTACCATGACAGGTTCTGAGGGGAGAGCAACTGTGCATCCGGCCCTGGGGCACCCAGGCCAACGCAGGAGAGGAGCACATGTCATCTGTGGTCTCAGGTGGTCTCAGGGCAGTTTGACAGAGCTGCAGCCAATCGAGGGGGGTGGGAAGCTACTTGGGGATGGCTGTGCTTGGTGTGCAGGCCTCTCACCTCTGTGCCCCCCCCTCCATCCCTGCAGCTGAAGGCACCCGGTGCACCGACCCCCCTGCAGGCAAGCCTCCAATGGCGGCCAAACGCAAAGGCGGCCTGAAGCTCAACGCCATCTGTGCCAAGCTAAGCCGACAGGTGGTTGTGGAGAAGGGAGCAGAGGCTGGCTCCCAAACTGAAGGTAGCCCACTACGTCCCCGGGACAAAGAGCGCAGTGGCCCTGAGCCTGGGGTAACCCGGGCTCCCCGAAGTGAAGAAGACAAGAGGCGGGCAGTGATCGAGAAATGGGTTAACGGAGAATACAGCGAGGAGCCTGCACCCACACCAGTGTTGGGGCGCATTGCCCGTGAGGGTCTGGAGCTGCCCCCGGAGGGCGTCTACATGGTCCAGCCACAGGGCTGCAGCGATGAAGAAGACCATGCGGAAGAGCCCTCCAAGGACAGCAGTGTCCTGGAGGAAAAGGACTCAGATGGTACAGCTTCAAAAGATGACGGCGGCCCCAGTGCCAAGCAGGCTTCAGGTGTGTGTGTGGCCTGGGGGGGGGGCGGCTAGAAAAGGGCCGGGTTCCCTGGAGACACCCAGCAGGCAAGGGGGGTATGTCCAGAGAATTCTTCCTTATTCTTCCATACACTGGGACCTCACCCGACCCGGCAAGGACGGGGAGATGAGTGGGGGAGAAGCAGTCTGAGCAGGACGAAGGGAGCTGTCAGCAGTGGAGCTTTGAGAGGAGGTGGACATGTGCAAAGACAGACTGGATAGATGGGTGGGCGTGGTGGGCACGTGGGTGACTGCTCACACCTGCAGAGGGATGAGCCTGTTTGGGACCATTGTACTTGGCCACGGTACAGGGACCCGTGGGGTTGTGTCGGCGATAGCACCAACAACGTGAGTTCTCACCTCTAGGTCCTCTCTTGGTGGCTTAACTGAGGTCTCTAGAAAGGGCTTTGTGCCCCCCCCATCTCCTTCCCTGTGCCCCAGGCTGCCCTCTGAAGCAGGACCTCTTAGGGCCAGCTCAGCCCAGCCAGCAGGTCTCCTCAACAGGCAGCTGCCCTAGACATACCCCTCTGGCCGACCTGCTTCCCACACATGGCAGAGGCCTGGCTTCACCAGTGTCTCCTTGTCCTCAGGACTCAGCAGCCTTCCCCCTTTCTGCTCCAAGGGAAGGCTGGCCAGGCATTTCAGACAGGAGAGGGGTCTCCTCTTGGACTGGCGCCCTGGGATCTGGGGCCTTGGCTCTAGTCCCCAGCCTCCTTCCTCCACTTATTCCTGGAGCCTTGCACCTCCTCTGTCTGCTCCCCTGTCCCCTTCCCCCTGCAGCAAGGGGCGCATCTCCTCCCTGTGCGGGGAGCCCTGCGCAGCCACATAATTATGCATATAAGATATAAACAGAGCTGTTTAATTATCCTTCGCCACATCAGTGACAGAGTAATTAACAAACATTGCAAGATCAATGAGGAAAAGTGTGACCTTCAGTTTCCTCTGATAGGAAAAGCCCTTGCTGTTGCCAGACACAAGGTGATTGTGCTGGGCCTGAGGAGAGGAGAGGGAAAGGAGAGCTGCTGTCCTCTCCCACTCTCCCCACACCCGGCTCCACCCATGGCCAGGGCCATCAGGTAGTCTCTCCTCTGGCCTTCTTCCCCTCCCCCAGAAGCTGGGAGCTGGAGTGTGGTGGCTATACCCCCAGGCCTCTGGCCTGGCCCCCTCAGACCTGAGCACTTAGTCCCTAGCCCAAGCCCCACGTGCCCACCATGGGTTTGGCTCCCCACACTGTCTCTGGGACCCCCGCCTGGTCCCCTCCCTGTTCGATGCTGCCTGCCCTTCAGAGCCTTCTGTTTCTCTGCCATATATAGTGAGGCCTCAGCTGCCTCTAGCTATTTTTAGCCCTTTTCCCTGGTCCCTGAACCACTTCATGCAGCAACCAGAGCCCACTCCCAGGCCAGCCCCCAACCTGTGTGTCTGGAGCTCGGGCTTGTGCTGCCCACAAGGCAACTGTCTGTAAGCTCCTTGAGTCACTCCGGTGTTGGGGGGATGTCTGACTGTCCTCTTCCTGCTGGGGTCCCACTGCCCCCACGTGGGCTCAGAGCCTTCCTTCCACATCCTGCTAGGCTTTCTCTCCTGCTGGAGTACACTGCTCCATCAGCTCCCCTTCTGGTGTGTTCTGAGACTCCGAGAGCTGGCGGGATTGAAGGGCATGAGGCCTTCCCCCTGCTCCTTTCCCTTGGCTGTGCTCTTCGGGCCTCCAGCCTGGAACCTGGTTGCTTTAAGTGTGCTCAGGTAGAGAGATCACGGGAGTCCCTGGGCTTTGTCCATCTCACTCACCTGTGTGAACCCAACCTGAAGGCTGGGGAATCTCCCACTGGAGGGTATATAACAGGGTTTTGGTGGAGACATGAGTGAGCATGTGGGGACTGCCCATGTGCTGTGGGGACAGACGGAATGTGGAAGAGGCCTGCTTCCCCCAGCCCTGCCTGTCCTGGGCACTGGGAGTGGAGCTTGGGGGCTGTGTATGTATGTGTCTGTAGAATTGGAGAGAGTACTAGGGGTGTGAGCTTAGTGTGTCTGTGATGTGTATATGAGAGTATGTGTGTTGTATGTAAATATGTATGTCCTTGTGTGAGGGAGAGGGAGGGAGGGGGTTCTCAGAGTGTTGGGTGTGGATGGTGAGGATGGTGGACACCCTGCCCTCAGGCCTGTTACCCGGAGCCAGCAGGGCTCTGATCTTCACTCTCCCAGATGACCCACCCTTATATGTGAGCAGAGGGAGCTGTAAGGCAACCAGAGGGTTTGAAGGACTCATCCATGATACAAATCCTGGCTGGAGTCGGGGGCTAGGGGCACCGATTAAGTCTGAGTTGGCTTAGTCCCTAATGCTCCATTATTAGGGGCAGTTTGAGAAGGTTGGACAGAGATCAGATCCTGAGGCATTGCAGGCCAAACCCCTCGCCTGCCCAGGGACCCATGTGGCATTAGGCGCGATCTCCAGCCTGGCAGACCCCAGTCCCACTCACAAGGGTCCTCCTGACTTCTGTCAGTGATCCCCACTGACCTGTGACCTGTGACCGGCCCCACCTCAGGAGGCAGGTTGGGATCTTGCCTTACTTCCAGTAAAATGGCTTCTCTTTCATATTAGGCCAAGGCAGGAGAGCGGAGACATTTATGAAACTTTGTTTAATGTACTGAAAAGCCATCGGCCAGAACATTTAGGAAATTGATTTTCCTGGCATTGATGAACTCGTTTTATTTTACCCCAGTATTAATTACTTTTTTTTAAAACAAATTAATTTAAGAGTCATAAAACCTAACAAGTGAGCCAAATGTCCATAGATCATGTCTGCTCCGCCCCTCCCCACACCGGTCCCCTCCCTCCATGGGTGGGGGTTCAAGGTAGAGGGGCTTCTCTTTCTCCCCTGCTCCCTCCCAGAAATGACCCACCTCCTTCTCCCCCTGTAGGAGAAGCCTCCTCTCTGAGGGACTATGCGGCTTCCACCATGACCGAGTTCCTCGGCATGTTTGGCTACGACGACCAGAACACCAGGGATGAGCTGGCCCGGAAGATCAGTTTTGAGAAGCTGCACGCAGGCTCCACCCCCGAGGCAGCCGCCTCCTCCGTGCTGCCCACCTCTGACGACGCCCTCAGCAAGCGGGCACGTTTCTCTAAGTACGAGGAATACATCCGTAAACTCAAGGCTGGCGAGCAACTTCCCTGGCCAGCCCATGGCAGCAAGGCTGAGGACCGGGCAGGCAAGGAGGTTGTGGGCCCCTTGCCCAGCCTGCGGCTGCCCAGCAACACCGCCCACCTGGAGACCAAGGCCACCATCTTGCCATTGCCGTCCCACGGCAGCGTCCAGATGCAGAACCTGGTGGCCCGCGCTTCCAAATACGACTTCTTCATCCACAAACTGAAGTCGGGTGAGAACCTGAGGCCCCAGAACGGAAGCACATACAAGAAGCCATCCAAGTATGACCTGGAGAACGTCAAATATCTGCACCTCTTCAAACCCGGGGAGGGCAGCCCCGACATGGGCGGGGCCATTGCCTTCAAGACAGGCAAGGTGGGGCGCCCCTCCAAGTACGACGTTCGGGGCATCCAGAAGCCAGGCCCTACCAAGGTTCTGCCCACCCCCAGCCTGGTTCCTACATCCCTCACCAGTGTGCCCAGTGCTCCCAGCGCCCCTGGGCCGGGACCTGAGCCTCCTGCCTCCCTGCCCTTCAACACTCCCGAGTACCTGAAGTCAACCTTTTCCAAAACAGACTCCATCACCACGGGAACTGTCTCCACTGTCAAGTAAGGAGCCCCCCGCCCCCACTGCCACCACGAACCCCGGGGCAGGACTGGATAGGGAGGTCTACCTCCTTACCTGCAAAGCTTACTTCGGTGGACACAGCCACTTGTACAACTCAGATCGTCACGCATGTGCTTACGTGCACACACATACACACACAGACATAACCGCTCCTGTGCCCTCATCCCTGCACATGGTGCATCTCCTGTGTACCCTCACACTGTCACACACCCTCTGTGCATTCCGCATTTACTAACCCCGTACCCATGACCTCTGCCCTCTGTCGCCAGGGCTGAATGCAGGCCATGGTTGGTAGAAACGACTCACTCTGGGGTGAGGGGTGCTGGGTGGCGGTGGGATCTGGGGTCTAGGTGGTGGCCTTGGCTCCTGGAAAAGGCAGGAAGAAGATAGGAAGTTAGGTGGAGGGTACCTCCTGTGAACCCTAACCCAGGGACAGGGGACCAGCCTGGATGATAGAAACAACTGGTCTTGTAAGCCAAATGGCACCCTTCCCTCAAGCTCCTTCCTCTGCCATTCAGTGTGGGGCCTACGTCCAGGGCTGTGAACCAGGCAGATCCAATCGGTACCCTTTGGTGTGAGGGCAGGGAGGTGAATGCCGTTCCCTGCACGTGTGTCCAGTACTGCCCTCCTCTCCTGTCTCCTCTCTGGTTGCCTGGTGTTTCTCCTTAGCCATCATCCTGCTTATTTCCATTGTATGCTGTGGCCCCCAGACCCTGGCTTCTGCCCAGGCTAAATGTAGGCCTGACTGGGCCCTCCAGTCCCACCTGCTCAGTGTAGCCGCCCTGTCAGAGGTGGGCTAACTGTGCTCCTCTGGGCTCTGCCAACAAACTTTGTTGGGTACCTCTCTGAGTGCCTCAGAACAGGGCCCAGGAGAGAGGAGCCAGGGCCCAGGGCAGGGAGCTGCCCACCAGATGCTCCTGGGGCCTGAAGCCACCCCTGTCCACTAATTGGCTGTGCCCTGTGTGTCTTACCAGGAACGGATTGCCCACAGATAAACCAGCTGTCACCGAAGATGTAAACATTTACCAGAAATATATTGCCAGGTAGGCCCCTGGGGAGGAGACTGGACAGAGGTGGGGGGAAAGCCAGGAATGACCAAAGACTGTGGGACCACCTGCGTGTTAGCTCATCCCTAGGTCCAAGTCGAAGTCGTCTCCGCATCTCCTGTCTCTAACCCCTCTCCCTAGAGAGACCGCTGAGTCTGTCTCGGACCCCTCCTCTTTGGGGGCAGTGCAGGCCACACAGTCCTTAGGCAACTTAGAACCCAAGTAGGGCCAGAACGTAGGGAAAAGCTTGGTACCAGGCCTGCCACTGGTTGAGTACAGGGTCCCCCTCTACAGCTGACCTGGGTCCTGCCCTCACATGGAGCCTCAGGTAGAGTGCAGACCGCATGGAGCTGTCGGGGTGGAGGGGAATGGGGATTCTCTTTCTGCCGTGGCCTGCTGGGATCCCAGGGAAGACCCCGTGAAGCCGGACTTTGGATCCATCCTGAAGGAGGCGGGATTGGCGGATGAAGATCCGTCTCCACACGTTCCCTAAATCCAGCCTCTGGAGGGACGGGGGTCACGCCCTGGAGGCACCCGTCTTCCTGTGGTCTTCCATGTTCTCCCTCACCCTCTGTCTTCTCTTTACTGCTGTTACTGTCATTACCGTTAGTGCCTCAGCAGATGGCCCTTTTGGCAGCTTCTGTTGAAATACTTATTGCCGGTGGCTTTCCTCATAAGTGCTCCCCCCATACAGAACGTCATTCATGGAAGGGAACAGGCTGGCTGGGTGAAGTGCCTTCTCCAGGGCTGTCACAGCTAGCCACCCCCCAGGCGGCGAGAGCCACACCCTAGCACACCCAGGCCCAGAGAATGGCCATTCAGTGGCCAGTGGCCGGCAGCACAGGGCTCCTGGCCGTGCACTTGGCTGGAAAGTGAGCTCCCTGTCGCGGGAAGCCAAACAGATGCTGTGCTTTAAAAATTCATAACCCTGGACTGTTTCAAGTGTCAGGAAAAGCCCGGAACAGAGGGAGAGAGAGAGCCTGGGGGTGGCCCAGCCAGGGGCCCCTCCCTGGTCAGAACTGGCCAGGGTAATGGGTGGGGGTTGGTCAGGCCACTGCCTACTTTAAAAGGCCTTTGGTTGTAAGGGTCTCTAGGTCTCCCCTCTGGCCTGTCTCTTTCTCTGACATGACGCTGTGGACTGTCCTAGCTGCTGCTTCCCCACCTGAGTGCTGACCTCTGCTCCATCTGGCTCTGCCTTCCAGGCAGCCAGGCAGTGGGCCTGGGATTCCTGACAGGCCCGAGTCCTGGCTCTTGCTTTCCCAGCCTCTGCCATTTCACCCCTGCTTCCCTGTATTTCGGCCAAGGCTCACTACACCCCAGAAGTACATCTTTGGGGCCTAGGCAGAAATAGCTGTTCAGGCCTGGGTTCTAGAAGAGTCCTTTCAGGAACTGGCATCCCGAGATGGGCCTGACCGTCCACTCCCGTCTTCAGGTTCTCAGGAAGTCAGCACTGTGGCCACATCCATTGCGCCTACCAGTACCGAGAGCACTACCACTGCCTGGACCCAGAGTGCAACTATCAGGTATGGGCCACTCGGCTCGCCTGCCAGCAAGGATTCTTGCTGGAAGTTGGCCGGAGTAAGGGAGTCCTCCCTGAGCCACCCGAATTTCACATGGGTAGGCAGAGAGCACAGACCAGCTGTCTGCATCCCCAGGCTCCTGCTGAGCAAGCAGCTGATGGGGTCTGCAGCAGCCGTTGACATCTCAGGGGTGCAAATCAAAACTCCCTTTCTCTGGGAGTCTAGCATGGAGCAAGGCTAGACCATCGGCCTGCACCCCTGAGCTAACTGTCCTTCCAGGACTCTCAAAGGTTTGGTATTGTTGCTTCATTTTCAAGATGAAAAGCTGAGGTCACGTGTTCAGTGCCACTACCGGCCAGTGCAGAGCGGGTGAGGAGGTAGCACCGGCCCTTCCGCACAGGCCTGCTCCTCTGTTTCGCCTGCTCAGCCTAAACACTGAGCACTAGGTAGAATGCGTTACCACCCTTAAGAGCCCCAGCCTTCAAACCTAGCCCAGTGCATCTTTTATGCTCCTGGGTGTGGCCTTTGGGAGCCTCGGGAGAGTTCAGCGAAGGAACTGTGGCTCCTGAGTCTTTGGACTCATTCCCACCAAGAGCCAGTGTGCCGGGAACCAGCTGGGCACCTGGGCTGCCTTGACCCCACGCAGGGTTATTTATAGGGTGACCCGAGGGCCTTGGGGCCAGCCCTGGTCCAAGCGCTCCTGGCACATGGAGTGGGGGCATGGGCTTCTGCCAACTTGGTGCTCTTTCCTGGCAGAGGTTCACGAGTAAGCAGGACGTGATCCGACATTACAACATGCACAAGAAACGGGACAACTCCCTGCAGCATGGCTTCATGCGCTTCAGCCCGCTGGATGACTGCAGCGTCTACTACCACGGCTGCCACCTCAACGGGAAGAGCACCCACTACCACTGCATGCAGGTGCCTGCTGTGCCAGCAGCCCGAGGGTTCTGGAACCTTCCTTCTAGTCCTCTACTCCAGGAGCGGGGCTGCCCCAGTAGTCAGGGGCCTGATTGGCCGGGACCCTCCTTTTCTCCTGACCCACGGTGGGGTGGCTGGCAAGTAGAGTCCCAGAAACTCAACTGTCAGCAGCATCTGGTGGCCAGGATGGGGCCTTCCCTGTGGCCATACTTGGTGCGGGGGGGAATTCAGTGAGCTGTTTATATAGACGGACATTTTTCGGGCTTTAACACCAAGAACAGCATTGCAAATGATTCCTGCAGAGGTTTTTGTTTAATTCTTTGTTTTAATGCCACACCGAGTCTGGGCTTTTTCAAGGTGTCAAGCCCAGGAGGAGCAACTTTGGGTTGCAAATAGCAGCCTGCATGCCTCCCCCGTACTTGTCAGGGGTTGTTATGGCCTTTCTGAAACAACCTGGTGTGAGGAGGGGGGCCGCCCTCCGGGCCTGAGATGGTGCAGACACTGGCACAGCCCAGCCTTCGAGGGCGCTCAGAGACGCTGCTTTTTACTCAATATGGCAACGCTGCCTGCCTGGCCCAGCTGCAGTGGGCGGGAGGGCCCCATGCCCAGGAGGCATCCACTCAGGAAGTCCCGGAGCTAAAAGTGACCTCTAGGGTCCAGTCTTTGTCTGGTCCTAAGGCTTTAGAGACAGAGCCACCAACTAGGACCAAAGACAGCCCAGTACTCTGCAGACGGATCCCAGTCACTCCCTGGGAAGGCTGGAGGGTCACTGGTGGTTTTCTTTGCTTCGGAGCCTGGGTTATCCTGAGGCGTTTGAGGTTTAGCGGTGCTCCCCTGAGCGGAGCCCGTGGGCCTGGCACCAGCCACAACTCTGAGCTTGGTTGGCCTAGGAGGACCAGGCTTGCGTCCCTTGACCACCATTCCGGCCTGTGCAGGTGGGCTGTAACAAGGTCTACACAAGCACCTCGGACGTGATGACCCACGAGAACTTCCACAAGAAGAACACCCAGCTCATCAACGATGGCTTCCAGCGCTTCCGAGCCACTGAGGACTGCGGCACGGCCGACTGTCAGTTCTACGGACAGAAGACCACGCACTTCCACTGCAGGTGAGCGACCGGCCCGCTGAAGGCCGGAAGAGGGACCGGCAGGGAACCAGGCCCATGGGTTGCCACGCTCTCCCGGGAGAGGTGGAAGCCAGGGGGCAGCTCAGCGCCCCTGCCTTGGTACGTGGCCCGAGTCTTCCCCTTGCGGGACCGTTCCTTCCAGAGCGTGCAACCATCAGGGCAGGGCCCCTGGGTCCCCTCGAGCCCGTGTCAGTCTCCCCGTGTCCCACACAGGCGCCCCGGCTGCACCTTCACCTTCAAGAACAAGTGTGACATCGAGAAGCACAAGAGCTACCACGTCAAGGACGACGCCTACGCCAAGGACGGCTTCAAGAAGTTCTACAAGTACGAGGAGTGCAAGTACGAGGGCTGCGTGTACAGCAAGGCCACCAACCACTTCCACTGCATCCGCGCTGGCTGCGGCTTCACCTTCACCTCCACCAGCCAGATGACCTCGCACAAGCGCAAGCACGAGCGCCGGCACATCCGCTCCTCCGGCGCCCTGGGGCTGCCGGCCTCGCTGCTGGGCGCCAAGGACACGGAGCACGAGGAGTCCAGCAACGACGACCTCGTGGACTTCTCTGCCCTGAGCAGCAAGAACTCCAGCCTGAGCGCCTCCCCCACCAGCCAGCAGTCCTCCGCGTCCCTGGCCGCCGCGGCTTCTGCCGCCACCGCTGAGGCCGTACCCGGTGCCGCCAAACCTCCCAGTAGCAAGATGGCCGGCCTGCTGCCCCAGGGCCTGTCTGGCTCCATTCCCCTAGCGTTGGCTCTCTCCAACTCAGGCCTCCCCACCACCGCACCCTACTTCCCTCTCCTCCCCGGCCGTGGGAGCACCTCGCTTCCTGTGGGGTCACCGGGGCTCCTGGGCGCCATGTCCTCTGGGGCCACATCCTCAGCAACCCCCGACATGCCAGCTCTGGTGGCTTCTGGAGCTGGAGACTCAGCCCCCACAGCTGCCGCCTCTCTCCCGGTGCCCCCTGCCTCCATCATGGAGAGGATCTCTGCAAGCAAAGGCCTCATCTCACCCATGATGGCTAGACTGGCTGCGGCCGCCCTCAAGCCCTCTGCCACCTTTGACCCAGGTGAGCAGGCTGGGCCCTGCCCAGTAAGCAAGCGCACTTGGAAACTGGCAACTCCCAGTCCTCAGACCGAAGAGCTCAGGGCAGGCTGGGAAGAGTGCCTGTCCGGCCCATGCACCCGTGCCTCCCACACAGCAGCTCCTTCTCTTTGCCTGCTCTCTGTCTCCATCCTGTTGGTTTCCTCAGGGGGGCCTCCATTTGGCCAAGTCCCAGAGACTTTGTGCCTCTGCCACTCTGTACGCAGAGCAGAGCAGTAGTCCCTGTCGCTGCGCTCCTGGGTGTCCTGGTGGCTCCGGGCGTCGCTGGCTCTGTCACCGATGAGTCAGTCCCTGAGCAGAGCCACCCCAGGCTCCCTCTTGTCTTGGGTCTGTGGTCTGGGGCATGAGCCCGGGGGCTGGGTATTTGCATCCCGCACCTGGACAGCGCCCCCAGCGACTCTTAGGCTTCCTCCTTTTCGCACTCTCCTCTCCTCCCCCACCTCTCCCTTTTCTTTGATATTTTTTTCTCTTCCTGTTTTCCTTGCCCCTCTTTCTCAGAGGGTAATCGGTGCTCTGTGTGTTCCCGGAGAGAGTTCAGCCCATATCTGGGATGTGGCTCCTTAACTCTTTTCAACAGCCACTGGTGCTTGCCCAGAGAAGCTCGCTGGCTACTTGCTGAGCTGGGTGCTGAGGACAGAGACAGAAGCCCCACCCTGTGGAGCTGGTGGAACAGGGAGACACCTGCCCCTGGCATGTCCTCACAGCCTGACTGCCCGGCTCCACGCACTGCTCCCATCCAGAGCCCCCCAGGACCAGCCAAGGCTGGGTGTCCCTTCTGCCCACATGGCCTTCTGGCCCACATCTTGAGGATTCTAGCTGGGGAAGGGAGCTGGGCCTTTTCTCTGGAGCCTGGGGTAGGGGACTTCAGAAGCTACTATTGTGTGGACTCCCGAGGACTCGAGGTTCTCGTGGCCCAGTCTGGAACCCTGCCTTCCACTCTAAGTGTAGGAGCAGTCTTGCTGTGATTCCATTCCTCCAGCCAGGGGCCTGCAGGTGGGGCCCCAGAGGGCTCTGTTACCAGACTGTCAAGTTATTTTCCCTAGAAAATACTCTCTCCCTCACAACCCCCGCAGAAAGGTCAGGTAAAAGGGAGGAGAGCTGTTTCCCTTTATTTTTAATAAAATGTCACTTTCTCTGTCTGTGGAGCGGCTTTCTGTAAGCTGTAGTGCCTTGGGGCAAATTAATATTTCAGTCACTTGGGGATTGTGGAGCAAGGCTCGCTGGACACCGTCCTGTCAGCAACTTCTTCTGCCCCTGCCCTGCCAGCCTCCCATGGCCTCTTCTCACCAAGCTCCCCTCATCCCCAGCCAGGCATCAGAGTGGGCCTGGAGTCTCTGCCCTGGACAGCTTGACAGACGGACGAGGTCACATAGATTGAACCACCCTGATTGGCCGTCAGCCTTGATAGCCCTGACACAGCAGATACCCTCCCCAGGCATGCTCAGTGCAGGCAGGGCTGTCGCCTCGGCAACAGTGGGCAGGGACTACGGAGGGGCTGCTCCCAGTCCAGATCTGCCACTTTCCCTCAGCATTAACAGGGTCTTTAATAAAAGCTTAAGCGGCAGCCCCACAAATCGACTGTGACAGTTGGTGGAGGAAATGAAGGGCCCCTGTCCCCGCCCAGGCCCCCTCCCCAGCCTCCCGCCCTCCTCCTCCAGGAGGCCCTAAGCCAGGACAACTTTGACATAATTTTGCAATAATTATCACTTGAAGAATTGCCACACAGGGGTACACGTCGCAAGCGATCACGTCAGCAGAAAGAATCGCTGACCAGCAGCCAGTCCTCCTGCCTCCCAACCCCCCCTTCAGCCCGCTGCCCTTCCTTTGGGTGTGGGGGAGTGGTGGCACCAGAGTCAGTGCCTGTGTGAAACCTGAGCCCCTCTGATCCCATCTTCCCTCCCCTCCCCTGCAGGAAGTGGGCAGCAGCCCACCCCCACCAAGTTCCCCCAGGCCCAAGTGAAGCAGGAGCCTGGCGACAGTGCTGGTACCCCAGGCCCCCACGAGGCCTCCCAAGACCGCAGTCTAGACCTGACTGTGAAGGAGCCCAGGTGAGGCGAGGCGGACCCCAGAGAGGCAACCTGGGCCTGGCTTCTCGGCTAGCCCTGGGGACCAAGCTTAGCTCACCCTCCTGTCCAGGGTTCACTCTGCCACTGAGCAGTGATGGCAGGCAATCAAAGCCCCAGAGCCCCGGGCTGGCTGGCTGGGAGGGAGAGGCCTCTGGGCCAGGCCCCGAGGATGTCTGAGTTGAAGCCCCTTGGTTTGTGTGTTCTAGTAATGAATCAAATGGTCACGCAGTCCCGGCAAATTCATCTCTTTTATCCTCGCTTATGAATAAGGTAAGCACCATCCATCACTCGCCTCCCGTTCCCCCACCCAGAGAAATTAAAGCCATGCTGGGGGGTTGGGGGATGTGTTTGTTTTTTAATGTTTTCCCTCTAATAAGATGAGTTTGTACCATTTAAATTTTGAGGCCATTTTTCATCGAATATAATTTCAGAGCCACTGCTTACAAATTAATTTAATGAACTGGCTGAAGAAATATATTTCAGCCACTGACACCTTTTTTTCCCTTCGGATGGAGGGCTCCAAAAGCTTTTCCAGAACCCTCTAACTTCTCTGGCCCTCGGTTATTAATGTTATTTATTTATTTTATATATTTTTTTGTTTGTTTGTTTAAAAAGGGGTGGGGGAGGGGAGGCTAAAGTGGGAGCAAAGCATCAATTTCCACTTTTCGGCTTGAGTAATGGTCTCGGACGCCTTCCGGAGAGGTCGCTCCAGAACATTTATTTTAAATAATGCAGGGTCTTTGTAAATTATACATCATCTCAAATATATTTTCCCCTTCACATGATAAATTTGACTGCAGCAAGATTAATTTGGTTACTGTACACAAGTGACTGGGTTGAAGAGGGAGCTGGGTCTGGGCCGGACCCCGTGCGGCAGGCGGGTCCCCGCTGGGCATCGCGGTGCCGCGGCTGCCGACGCCCTGCCATCCGCCCTCTTCTGGCTGCTCTCGTGCTGCCCCTTGCCCTCTCTGGCCACCGCTCCTGCTCCCTCTCGTTCGTTCCTCGGGAGCTCCTGTCCACATTAGCAGCAGCAGTGGACCTGCTTGCTCTTACCCCAGGGGTCTGCCTTCTCCTTTGTGTGGCTCTAATTCTCAAGAAATCCATGGGGGTCCCCTACACACTGTTCCCCCTCCATTTCTTTGGAATACCTCCTGACAGGAGAAAAGCCAGGGAGCAGCAAAGTCTAGGGAAAGGTGGGCTGCTCCCTACGCAGCTGCTGGTCTGTGACCTGAGGCCCTGCCTCCAGGGGACCAGAGCCACAGGCTTTCAGCTGGGGCTCCTCTCTAGCCAAGGCCAAAGGGGGGGGTGTGCTCTGCTCCCAGCACCACAGGCCTCAGGTAGGTGGTGTCCATCAAGAGGTTCCCCAGCTCCAAGCTCGTCTCTGTCCTTGCAGATGTCTCAGGGCAACCCCAGCCTCGGCAACTTGCTGAACATCAAGACAGAAGTGGAGGGGAGCCCCGCCACGGAGCTCCCACCTTTCTTGGGCAAGACCGTGAAGGCGCTAGTTCAAGAGAAGCTGGCAGAGCCTTGGAAGGTGTATCTCCGCAGGTGAGGACCCTACAGAGCCCGGTTGGGGTGGGAGGGCAGAGGGTCTTGTTCTCACCCACCCTGGTGGCCAGGGCCCCACCTCCGACTGAGGCCCTCTAACTGGCGAGCTCCTCTGACTAGGTTTGGTACCAAGGACTTCTGTGACGCGCAGTGTGACTTCCTCCACAAGGCCCACTTCCACTGTGTGGTGGAGGAATGCGGTGCGCTTTTCAGCACCCTGGACGGGGCCATCAAGCATGCGAAGTGAGTGAGGGTCTGGGGGGTGGGGAGGCTGGGGCGACCCTTAAAACAACCCCGTGCATGCTGGTGGGCCGGGGCCTGATGGGGGTGGAGGTAGCACAGGCCTCTAGCCTCTCTCCGAGCAGTATCGCAGTGCAGTTGTCACCAGGCCACAGGCCCCGCTTCTTCATAAGCTCGACTCAAGGAAGGAGATAGGCTTCCCCTCTCCCTCCTGCTCACTCAGCGCTGCCTGTAGCAGCCCTCCGAGCTCCCCTAGGCCCCGTGTCAGGCTTTCCTCCCCAGCTGCTACAGCAGAGCCTTCCAAACACTGGGAGTCCTCCCTGAGGGCCTCAGAGCTCCCTCTGGCAGGCAGGCCTGTGAGGGCCTGCTCTCTCACACACAGCCCAGGTGTAAGGAGGAGCTCAGGACATCAGCGCTCAGTAGAAAGATGTAGTTAGGGTCTAGCCCAGGTCCAGAATGACTGTGGGACCAACAGTTTGTTCTCAAGTTCCTTTGCTCAGGTAGGGTCATGGGAGACCTCTGGAGTCCATACTGGGAATGAGGTAGGGACACTAGGCTCCTGAGTTTTGACAGGGTCACATGAGGTGCCAAACATGCGCAGACAGGGAAGGGCTGACCTGGCGGTGGGTCCTCTTGGTCGATGTCCTGAGACACCTTCTTCTGCCTCCCATAGCTTCCACTTCCGGACGGAGGGAGGAGCAGCAAAGGGAACCACGGAAGCTTCCTTCCCAGCCCCTGCTGCCGAGACCAAACCTCCCTTGGCACCCTCGTCCCCGCCAGCGCCTTCTGGCACCTTGGTCCCTGGACCTTCCCTGGAGGGGCCTGCTCCCAGCCCAGCCTCCGTGCCCTCCACCCCCACCCTGCTCGCCTGGAAGCAGCTGGCTTCCACCATACCCCAGCTGCCTCAGATCCCCTCGTCAGTGCCTCACCTGCCCGCTTCGCCCCTGGCGACGACGTCTCTAGAGAGCGCCAAGCCTCAGGTCAAACCTGGCTTCCTCCAGTTCCAGGACAAGTGAGTCCCTCCGTGAGCCGGCACCTGTCCCTGTGTCTTGGGAGTGGGTGTAGCCAGGGCATCAGGGAGCTCTGCTCCTCACCCTGCAGAGTTACACGGGCCGTCCCCAGCCTCTGAGACTCAGCCCTCCAGCTGTACACTTCTAGTTAAAGATACTGCCCCTTCCACCCTACTGTCTGTTCCAAGCAGCCAGTAGGTGGGGGGTGGGGTGCAAGTGGCCTTAGCGCTGGTGGTCCGTGGGGACCCTGCAAGGACTGGCTGGGATGAGCTGGGTGCGGGGTTCCTCAGGAAACTTCCTGGTCCTACGAAGAGGCTGTGTTCCCTCTGGGCCGCCTTGCTGGCCGACCCTGTGGTGCATACCCAGGCTGAATCAATAGGGCATGGAAGTCATGGGTTGGAACAGGGCCTAGGCGCCTCCAGGGTCACACAGTGGTCAGGGGTGAAAGGGACCTTCCTCACTTAATGGTGGTGGCTTCTTGCGGCGAGAACGGTGACTTTGTATTATAAAGTGTGTGGCTTCCTGTTCTCAATAAAAAGTAATAAATTGGATTATTTATACCACCTGAGTAGCAGCTGTCCTCCCTCTCTGAGCACCTGGGGCTGGGCCCGTAGCCTGGAAGGGTACAGTGATCTTTTACCCCTCTCCTGTTTCCCATACTCCCCTCCCTCCCTGATATGATAACCTCCTTAGTTTCCTGGACTGGCCAGAGCTCCCACCGCAGGTCCAGTCTCTGGAGACCACAGTGTTACCAACCTCAGCAAAAGGCTGTAGCCCGCATTTCCCCACAGCCCTCTACCCTGGGTGCTCCCAGCCCTGGCCGCGGCTACCTGGCACTCAACCCTCATAGACAATAGTGGGTGGCCCATCTCTCCCCACTCAGCACCTCCGCGGGCCCCTGTCCCTCCCCAGGCTCCTCGGTTCCCTGGGTAAGTGGGCACTGTAGGCCCCAGTTGACCCTGGGATGTCCCAGCAGCTGTGATCTGTAGCAGGAACTGACACGTTACCACTTGCTCACACCTCACCGTAGTGGCACTTCCTGGTAGGGCTGCCCACCCATCTGCAGTCTGTCAGTCAGCCACAGCCACGGCAGAGCCATATCTTGCCAGCCAAGCCCTTGCTGGCACCCAGCCAGGACTGGCAACACCATCCCTTATTTTTATGCCCAAGAAGTTATTGCGGTCCTCTTATCTCTAATCCTGGGGTGTGGCCTTTGGAAACTACATGTCCCAGCATGCACTGCTCTGAGCACTCTGTATATGGCAATCCCCGTGTACCAGGCAAGAGTTCCCAAAAGGAGTCAGGGATGCATGCTGGGATCTGTAGTCTCTCGCTGAATCATCCTGTTGAGCAAGAGGGTGATCCCTGCATTCCCCTTGACTATACCCCTAGTGACTGAGGCGAGAACCCCAACACAAACCAACTGAGGACATCAGCCGGAGGGCTTGGGATGCCAATGACCTTCTGGGCTGTGGTTTCCTTCTAGCGATCCGTGCCTGGCGACAGACTGCAAATATGCCAGCAAGTTCCACTTCCACTGTCTCTTCGGGAACTGCAAGTATGTCTGCAAGACCTCGGGCAAAGCAGAGTCCCATTGCTTGGACCACATCAACCCCAGCAACAGCCTGGTGAACGTGCGAGACCAGTTTGCTTACTACTCTCTGCAGTGTCTGTGTCCCAACCAGGTCAGTGAGGCGGGGCGGGGAGGCCCGAGCAGAGCTCCTCCTGGCAGAGACTCTATTCTTCACACCATTTTTAAGTTGGCCTGCACCAGATCCTGGAAAGGACACTCACTCTCTGTCCCCGGAGCCCCTGGAGGCCCCTGGGCAGGGGTCCAGACTGATGCTCAGTTGGTGAGGGCTGTCATTTCAGGCCTAACTCCCAGTGGTGACTAAACCCTATCTCAGCCACTGTGTGCTTGACATCATTCATGCCCATCCTGGAAATAGCTACGTCCCCTTTCCCCAGAGGCCTAGAATTTTAAAATAGGCTCATTCTGTCCATGCCTAGACAGAAAGGGCAGATCAGGTTCACTGTAAAGGCCTAGTCCCAAGACTGGTAAGGCTGCCCGGATAGTCACAGGTAAGGTCTAAGTGCACAGAAAAGACTACTAAAATAGATTAGTGATGTCTGCCTAGGTTTGGACATATACAGAGAGAGGAGTGCTGGGGTCGATTAGTGATGTCTGCCTAGGTCTGGTCATACAGGAACAAACTGGAAAACAGATTAGTGATGTCTGCTCCGGGTGTGGCATTAGCAAAGAATCCCAAGATTGCCAGGTAGGATGCTTTAACGAAGTGACAACGTGCACGTACTGCTTTACGCAATTGTGTTTTCTAACTCTGAGCATGAAAGAACACGGGTGCCAAGGGCCTTTTGTGGCTCCCAGATGTCACTGCCTGTCCTGACACAGACACACCCTTTGCCTCCCTGCAGCACTGTGAGTTCCGGATGCGCGGGCACTACCACTGCCTCCGGACAGGCTGCTACTTTGTCACCAACATCACCACCAAGCTCCCATGGCACATAAAGAAGCACGAGAAAGCTGAGCGGCGGGCAGCCAACGGGTTCAAGTACTTCACCAAGCGTGAGGAGTGCGGCAGGCTAGGTACCCGAGGCCAGGGCTGGGGCAGGGACTTCCAGTGGGTAGCACCGTGCCTCTGACCCTGGGGTCCTGGCCCCCTGGGCCACCTTTCCAGACACTCATTCCTGCCGCCACCACGCCCTACCGTGATCTGTGAAAGAAATCACAGATGCACAGGCAGTTGTCAAACTGGTTGTAGAGCATCCCAGACATCCCAGGAAGAGGCTGAGGGTGGCTCCATCCCAAACAACACCCTAGGGCCATGTCCCTTGCATCCAGGGAAAGAGGGAATAGGTAAGGTAAGAAGACTTAGACGGTCCTGCCAGCTCTTTAATTATGAAGGTTTTGTCCAAAATGAGCTGTTTCTTCATCTGTTCATTCATTTCAGTTATTTATTTACTTAAAAAAATCATTTAGCAGATGCTTGCAATTGAGAATAGCGCCAGAAACCTGTAGTCAAGTACACCATAGGCCCGGCTAGAGTATGGGATGAACAGGGTGCACAGAGGTTATCGGCGCTTCTGAGCTTGATGGCAGGTGTCCTCTGATGCCTCTCAGGGGGCGGGTCTTCCTGCTCAACTCACTGGCCCAAGGCACTGGGGGTGCCTGTAGGGAAGAGCTCCAGACCTAGGCAGAGGGCAGAGCCTACCCTGAGCCTCAGGATGAGGCAGCTGCTATGGCCTGCAGATGTGGGGCAGGAGCCTCCCAGAAATAGACCGGAAGCTGGGAGACAGGGACTGGCAGGTCGACAGAGGCCAAGCCTACAGGCCAGGCCTCTGGCAGCAGGGGCTTGGGGAGTCCATGGAGGCTGCTGAATGCTGGCCCCTCCATAGGTGAAGGGTGAGACACTCCAAGTTAACTGCCAGACGAGAAAGAAAACAAGCCTTTCCTTCAAGTACCAGTTCAGAAAGGAGCCGGGGCCTGAAGAGAGCCGGTAACCACAGCGACAGGTGTCCACACCTGCTGTCCTCTGCTGCACCAGGCTCGGCTTACAGCTGTCGGGCATTCTGGAGTTGTCTTTATTGACTCAAGTTTTGGTGTTTTTGGTAGTAGCTGTGGCTAAACAAAGCTGGGAGATGACATAAGACACCTGGCTAGCCTGGCACCATGGCAACGGGCAGGCCCTTACCTGCCCTTAGCTGTTGCCATTTCGGTCCTGCCTGCTCTGTTTGTTCTCAGCCTAGAGCAAAGCTGAAGTGGGGGTTGGAGGCAGGGTGGAGGCCAGCCGACCAGTGATCTAAACGAGGTCTGCCCTCAGTGGAGGGTGAGGACAGGTGGCTTACTGAGAGGGCGGTTCCTAAAGGTTCCTTGCCCTGGAGCTGTGGCCTCCTGGTGGATGGGGCATGGGACTAGGGCAAGCCTGCCTCGAGCCCGCACACAAGCCAGAGGGGAGGCCAGGGCTTAGACATCCAGGCACTCTCGGGCCTCCTGGATTGAGCTGGCTGCAGGTACTTCCTACTTCCCCACATGCCATCGGCCTACAAACCACCCCACCCCTGTGCCCAGCGCACTCTGTGGGGAGGCTCACGTTGGTGTGGCCACGTCCACAGGCTGCAAGTACAACCAGGTGAATAGCCACTTCCACTGCATCCGGGAAGGCTGCCAGTTCTCCTTTCTCCTCAAGCACCAGATGACCTCACACGCCCGGAAGCACATGCGGAGGATGCTGGGGAAGAACTTCGACCGTGTGCCTCCATCCCAGGTGAGAGCCTAGGCCTCGGGCTCAACTGTCCTTGCCACCAGGTGCAGGGCCATGCTGACTGAAGTGCCCAAGGACCCGTGGGACACTTCTCAGGGCCCCTCCACTTCCTCTCAGGGTCCCCCAAGCCTGATGGATGCCGAGACAGATGAGGGCATGGACTACACTGGCTGCAGCCCTGGTGCTGCGTCCTCCGAGTCGTCCACCATGGACCGCAGCTGCTCCAGCACCCCCGTGGGCAATGAGAGCACTGCAGCAGGTGAGTGGCAGGCCTGGCCCGTGCCCCTGCTTCCCAGGCTGTCTTGGGACAGAAGGCTGATAGTTAAGTGGCCTCCAAGAAGGACGAGATGGCGTGCGCCAGACCAGCAGGCCTTCACATTGGTCGTTGAGGCCCCTCCCACCATTCTGCCCACCTTCCCGCTGTCCCCTCCAGGTCACTTCAGATCCCCAGAGAGGGACCAGAGCTTGTCCCATAGCCCCAGAGAAAGCAGCGTAGCCCCCACGCCAGCCCAGAAGCCAGGGCCCCTGAGAGGCTCCTGCCCGGCCCTGTCCTCAGCGAGCCCCGCCCCCCCGACACCTAGTGCCCACGTGACCTCTGCCCACACCGCACCTACCAGCCTCTCTCCTGGCCCTTCCTCCCGTCTTCTCTGTGGCGCTCTCTGCTCATCTGTCCACACATCTCCATACTGCACCTACTGTAGCCATCGGGTTTCTCATTCGGTTTCTTTTTGTTTGTTTGTTCGTTGTTTTGTTTTGTTTTCTGCTTTTCTCCACCCTCTCCAGGCTGCCCGGTTCCTCCTCCTCCTCCTCTTCCTCCTCCTGCTGCGGCTGGTGACGAGGCTGCTCGCGGGGCTGCACCGCCCCCCCTGACTCCATCCTTCCCACCGGCTGTGCTCCGGCCGCCCCTCCCTCCCCTCCCATGCCTCTTCTCTCCGTCCTGTCTGTCATACTCTCTGCTCAGTGCCACTCTGGGAGCCAGCCGGGGCCTGGCCCACCCCATCAGCAGCCCGCCCAGCTTCCCGCCCGTCACTGCCACTCCAACTCCAGTAAAAAGTGACGTCCCCCTAGTTCAGGACGCCGCAGGTAACTCACACACGCCTTCTTGCCAGTGTCTGTCACCCCGACCGATCCTCAAGGCTATGATCCAGGACTGGACCCTTTTCTGTGGCCAGCAGAGCCAAGGACAGGGCCACCCTCCACCCTAAGAGCCAGATGCCTCAGAACAGACTGCCACTGCCAGGGTCCTGCTGGGTAACCTGTGAGGGGCCGAACCCACGGAAGCCGGACAGGGAGACAACACCCACAGAGCCTCCAGGCTCACCCAGTGCTCAGTGGTAGATAGATAGCCCTGGCCGACCCAGCCCCCGGCCCAAGTGTATTCCTGGGGGTGGTGTGCGCGCCCTGTTCCCTGGGTGGACATCACCCCAGGTCTCGGTGCATCCACAGCGCTTCACTGTGACTGAGCCCGGGGTGCCGTCCCCCGGCACTCAGCAGGGCAGAGTGAATTCAGCCCACTGAAAGCTCTAACCAGGCAGAGCCCCATGACTTCGAGCTGCTGAGCTCCATCCCCCACAGATCTCCAGACCTGAGCTGCCCCTTGCCCCTGCCTGGATTCTTCATCGCCAAGGGTGGGTGATTGGGCCTTCTTTTCACTATACTATGGCAGGAATTTGAGGCAGAGGTAGGCAGCCAGGCATTCTGGGAGGAGGATGCTTCCGTCTACCCTAGCCAGGGCCAGGCCTGGGGGCTTTTGTTCCTGGGGAGTGAGCGATGGAATGCCAGGCCAGCTCTTCACCCCAGGCCAGCTCTTCACCCTCCCCCAACACCCCCCCTTCCCCGTGTCTGTGCAGCCAGCAGGAGGCAGCTGTAAGTGTCTTCAGGTACCTCCAGGAAGACATAGAGAAGCCGGTAGCCAGTCTTCCTGGGCCCCTGGAAGCACGCTGGGCCCAGGGTGGCTGAGGGAACCCCGATCCCCGCTGAGCTCCTGAGTCTGGGCCTAAGGGAGGATTCTGAACAGGGAGGGCAGTAGTGCCTTTTTGGGGTTTCCCGGGTCCCTCAGACCAGGCAGAAACCTCCAAACCCTTAAAGAAACTTCTGGTATCAAGGAGAAGATGCTTCTAGGGGTAAGGAGTTACAGCCCATGTGGCTCTGGGGCCCTCGGCACCTCTGCTTCCAGAAGGCAAGTCCCCCTGCACAGACAGACAGGCAGCCTGAGACAGGCTAGCTGGCAGGAAGGGAGCCGGCCTGTCCCTCATTAGAGGCAGGCGTGTGATGGCGTCCTGGCCTGGGTCCAACTTGGGTAATTACACTCTGCCGACCCAGATTCCCAGCTTCCCCTTCAGCTTCAATTAGCGCCGGGATGTGCCCTCACTTCCCATCCAAACTGGCCAGGAAGCAGCCACCACATCCCGGCAGAAACGCCACCGTGATGCCTGTGTGGTCATCCTGCAGACCTCGGAGACAGGGGAACCCTGGGACTCCCTGTGGTCCCAAGGGGGCCGTGGGAGAGGCTCCCGGCCAGGGGGAAGCTAGGGTGTTGCTCCTGAGCGCTGCCTGCCGGCCACCATGCCAGGATCAGGGGCCCTGTGTGGGTGTGACCCTGGGAACGGTGCCCACGTGGGCCCTGCTGCCAAAAGGGCACCCCTGCCACACTGACCTCGCTCTGCCCCTCCCTAGGGAACACCATCTCCATGCCGACAGCCTCGGGGGCCAAAAAGCGCTTCTGGATCATAGAAGACATGTCTCCCTTTGGCAAGCGGAGGAAGACAGCCTCCTCCCGCAAGATGCTGGACGAGGGGATGATGCTGGAGGGCTTCCGGCGCTTCGACCTCTACGAGGACTGCAAGGACGCGGCCTGCCAGTTCTCGCTCAAGGTCACCCACTACCACTGCACGCGGGAGAACTGCGGCTACAAGTTCTGCGGGCGCACACACATGTACAAGCACGCGCAGCACCACGACCGCGTGGACAACCTGGTGCTGGACGACTTCAAGCGCTTCAAGGCCTCGCTCAGCTGCCACTTCGCCGACTGCCCGTTCTCGGGCACCAGCACGCACTTCCACTGCCTGCGCTGCCGCTTCCGCTGCACCGACAGCACCAAGGTCACGGCCCACCGCAAGCACCACGGCAAGCAGGACGTGATCAGCGCCGCCGGCTTCTGCCAGTTCAGCTCGAGCGCCGACTGCGCCGTGCCCGACTGCAAGTACAAGCTCAAGTGCTCGCACTTCCACTGCACCTACCCGGGCTGCCGCCACACGGTGGTGGGCATGTCGCAGATGGACTCGCACAAGCGCAAGCACGAGAAGCAGGAGCGCGGGGAGCCGCCCGCCGCCTCGCCCGGCGCGCCCGTCAGCCTGGACGGCTCGCTCACGCTGGCCGCCGAGCCGGGCTCGCTGCTCTTCCTGCAGACGGCGGCCGCGGGCCTGGGCCTGCTCGGGGACGCGGGGGACCCCGGCCCGGCCGCCACCGTGCCCGGGCCCCGCGACGGCCCCGCCGCGCCCGCGCCCGCCGCCGCCCCCGCCGGGGAGTCCTCCCAGGAGGACGAGGAGGAGGAGCTGGAGCTCCCCGAGGAGGAGGCCGAGGACGACGACGAGGACGACGACGACGAGGACGACGACGACGAGGACGACGACGAGGACGACGACGACGAAGACCTGCGCACCGACTCGGAGGAGTCGCTGCCCGAGGCTGCGGGCGAAGCCGGCGCGCGGACCCCGCTGCCCGCCCTGGGCGGCCCCGGTCCCGCCGCCGCGTCCCCCTAGCCGCCGCGCCCGGCCCCTCTGCAGCCGCGCTGTACGGGAACCGAGTACAGACCCAGGGCCGCCCCAGGGAGGGAGGCGCCCCGGCCCCGCCGGTGCTTCCGGACCCCGAGTCCGTCTCAGGGCAGAGGCGGGGACCCCTCTGGTGCTCCGGGCCGCCCGCGCCCTCCCGGCCCGCCCGAGCGAGCGGGCGTTCAGGGAAT
Organism: Cricetomys ansorgei; assembly: GCA_026225945.1. Classification (NCBI taxonomy): domain Eukaryota; kingdom Metazoa; phylum Chordata; class Mammalia; order Rodentia; family Nesomyidae; genus Cricetomys; species Cricetomys ansorgei. Next base: position 483,066 of record JAMJFZ010000165.1, on the reverse strand, counting down.
AGCAGGTGCTGTGTCCGGGCGGCCCGCCAGCCCGCGCTCCGGTGTCCACGCGTGAGGTCCTTGCTGCTCGGGCTCCCCGCGGGGTCACCGGCTGCGGAGCTGCAGGCACCCCTAATGCAGCTAAGACCCCCCCCCCACACACACACACACTCGGGGGAGGGGGAGGGCCAGCCGAAGACGGTCAGCATCAGCACGGGGACACTACAGGGACTTGGCGGGAATCTCATGGAATCAGCCGCGAGCAGGCACCCCCCCCCCCCAGCTGTGGTTTGGGTTCTGGTGACACTCAGGCCCAGCCCACCCTCCAGGCACAGCTGGTGGGGGCCTGGAGGCGAGGGTCTCAACCACTCTGGTGCAAACAGGAAGGATGCGACAGTTTTTTGGCTTTAATAATCAAAATGGAAAAAAAAAAAGTTGTACAGTATTTTTCCTGTAAAGGTTATTATTCTATATAGAACAAAAGAGAAGGAAAAAAAACAGAAAAACAGGTGGGTGCAAGGGAGCTGAGCCCCGCCTCCAACCAGCCCTGGGGCTGGGGACCTGAGTGTGACTTCTCCTGTGGGATTGTTTAGCGTTTATTTTAGAGGCCTCAGTTGGAGGCTGTCTTCACACTAGCACTGACGGGGGCTGCAAGATTCCAACTCTTAACTTGAATTTTGTAGAGACAAGGAAAAAAAAAGACTATTGATACGAGTTTGTAGCTAATTTAACACGAGGGTTTTCTGTTGGTTATGTGTGTGGCTTTATAGGGCTTTTTTTTTTTTACCCCCTTGTTCAGTTTTGTTTTACTATTTTGCTTGGGATGCTTTTTGTGCTGGTGCAGCCCGCCCAGATTTGGTTCCTTTCCCATAACACCCCTTTCCTGGAGGCAGCGAGGCCAACTAGGCTCAGCACAGGGCTCACCTGCGGGCACCTGGCCAGCTGCTCCCGGTCCTGGCCAGTGTCAGGCTGGACGACCACAGGCCAGTCCGGCCATGGAGGGCCTGAGCCCCGCACAAGGAAGCCCCTTCTACAAGGTCTTCAAGGGGAGCCTGCCCAAACCGGACAGTGGTTTTCTTTATCTGTGCGTGAGTGCGTGTGTGTCTGCGTGTGTCTGTGCGTGTCCCCTCTTGGCTGCCCACAGCCAGAAAGCCAGGACCATCTGAACTGGAGGGAGCAGGAAGGACAGCAGTGAGAATACCCAGTCCAACAGGAAACAGCCCCTGCCAGAGCCTCCATGCTGCTGAGAGTTCGTTCGCCCAGATTCTGACCTACCACAGGACCCTGCCTCTGTGGAAGGAGTTTTGTAAAGGAAAAACAAAACAAAACAAAATTAAAAAAAAAAACAAACATTTTTTCAATGTAGCAAAATCAAACAAAAAAATTTAAAAAGGAAAAAAAAAAAGAACGAAGACGCGGAGTGCGGAGTGTAGCCTTTTGTAAGCTTCATATTGCACATTAGGACTATAAGCCATCGCTAGCTCATTTTGAATTTTAATGTGTAATTTTTGTTTTATTTTCTTTCTGTGAGGAAAACAATGCCTGATCCACCAATGCTCTTTTTAATGTTTTATAACTATGTATGTGTATATATATAAATATAAAAGTAATATGTATGCACATATGTGTGTATATATCTATATGTATATACATATATAGATATATAGAGATATATAGAGAGGTTTTGAGACAAAAAAAAAAAATGCAGACCGTGAAACCGAACTGAACAGCGCGTGCTCTGATTACTTGAATCTGGTTCTCCTCGGCACCTGGTTATTAAGAACTGAATATTTTTCCACTTGAATTTAGTGCTATTAGAAATTTAATATATGTGTTTTATTTATTTGATTTTTTTTGCATGACTGATGCAAGGTTTGACATTTTCACTCAATAAAAACTGGAAAAAAAAACCCATCACGTTATCTTTTATTTTTAAAATTATCCCTGGGTGGCTGGCCATGACCCAACTGTATGGGGTGGCCCAAACACAGCCAGGATCCAAGTACCAGCCTGGGGACAGGAGGAGGGACTTGGTCACTTTAAAACACGGCAGGGCATGGGTGCAGGGGTAAACTAGTTTTACCCTTTGGCATTAGGCCAGGTTCTCCCACTACTTGCTAGGGAGAGATGACTGAGGCAGGGGTGGGGTGCTCAGGCTTTGCTCAGCCAAAATAGGAGAGCTCCTCCTCTTAGACTGACCTGAACCCCACTGGAGGCTCAGGAGCCACTGCTGGGAAGGACCACCTGGCAGTAAATCCTCTAGCTTCCCCAGGCCCTACACTCTGGCCAGCCCCTCCTGTGTATTCTCTGGGGCTACAGGACTGCCACTTGGCAAGGCAATCCCTCAGCTCCTTCCTTCTTCCTGCAGGGACCTGCCCAGTCTGGGAACAGCACGTACCCGGATCCAGTCCGGATGCTGGCGAGGCTCCTGCTTGGAGCACATGGTGGCAGACCCAGAGGAATAGGGTCATGGGCCTGCAGCCTTCAAGCTGTTGGCCTTGGTGGCACTAGGGCTGAGGACACCTTTGGAAGCTAAGTCAAGCTTCTGTCCATCTGGGTGGAAGTGCAGATGCCTCGAAGCTCCCAGAGTTCACTCTGCTTCTACTTACCCCGACACTTCCAACTGGTGACCCGCCTCTCAGCTAATCAGCCTCTGCATGTGCCAGCCCCACTCTGAGCTGCTCTTCAAGTGGCAAGGGCTGTCCAAGGCTTCTGGGAAGAGACATGTAGGTCTGACCCTGGTCTTCCTTGCTGAGCAACATCACACTGACTCCTGCCATGGGAACGTGTCACTTTCCCAAGGGTCTCAAAGAGCTGGGTCCTCACAGGGCACGCAGCCCGTGGCTGAGCCTGATACACTCAAGCTGCAGCCACGGCGGGTCTAGGGATCTCTCCCATTGGTGCCAGGCTGGGTGTGTTTCCCACCACAAAGCTTCTCCTCCAGCCCAGCCCAGCTCAGAGGGCCCTTCCCTTTCTGCTCTGCTCCTGGAACTCAGCCCACAGGCTATTTACATAAATATGTTTGTAACAGACATGAAAATAGAGACTTTTTTTGGTCTTATTAAAATGTTCAAGTTGGAACTCGCCTGTTGTTTGTGGATATCTCGATTCTGTTAAATAAAACAGTGACTAATTTATAGGATAAAACACAAGTTCAACAAATTAAAACCATTATTGGAGTTTCACAGGCCCTGGTGGGCTGCGTTGCCTCCCGTGGGGCCTGAGGGAAGGCAAGGAGCCAAGTCCCAAGCTCGGCCGGTGATAGGCTGGTGGGCCGTGTGGCTGGGGACTGCCCCCAGGCACGGCACAGCAGACTCTAGGAGTGGAGGCAGTCTTGGGGGTAGACTCGCAGGGCCTAGGGAGGGGATACTTAGCAGTTCATTTATCTAGACTGGCCCCTCAAAATACCCACTCATCTCCGGTCCCTGGGTTCTCTGGGCCTGGATAGATAGATCTTGGCAGTCCCATTCCCAGAGGATGGTGAGAGCAGCTTCCTAGGGACCTTCAGACACTGCCCAGGGAAAGGCACACGCCCCTGCATGTGAGCCTCTTACATGGTGTTCTAGCCTAGCCCTAGAAACTGGAGGGGGCTAGCTGCTGTGGGTGGCACCCCAGCCCAGGGCCCAGGTTCCATGATGTTCTTTCTCTGTGGCCTGTTGGACTTGGTACAAAATGCTGTAAAACATGTTTTTGTTCTCAGGCTTAATTAGCTGTGGTGGTGTGATGCTTCAACACCCAAATTGGGGCAAATTCAAGAAGTTTTTTAAGCTCGAGGAATGATTTAGAGACAGCTGTGCAGGCTTGCAGCTGATCTCAGTGGCCAGCCTCGTTCCCAGACAGGGCTGGCCAGGGCACCCCTGGCAATGGGGCCAGCTAGGCTTGGGGAGGACATACAGTATCAAAGCAGTGCCCTCCCTGGGCCGCATATCCAGACCTCTGGCAACACAGGTGCCCATTCACTGCCATGAGAGGTAGCCCCAGCTCTACCAGTGGCTTTGGCGCAGAGCCAGGACACAGGGCTGAACAATCTGCTGCCTGAGGACATGTCAGGTCTCCAAGAAGCAAGGCCCTCAGAGTGCTGGAATCTGGGGACCTTCCAAAAGCAAAGGGGGCCACCTGTGCCATCCTTTCTGGCAAGAGTTGTCCCAACCTGGGAGAGAAAACGACATCCAGGAGGTGAAGGCCAGCTGCTTGGCCTCTGTGGGATCATATCACTAAAGAGAGACCCCACTTCCTCACCAAGAAACCTTACCCTGTCTCACCTGCCGCAAAACTTCCAGCCCTTCGCTCTGCCCGAGCCCCTGGAAGCTGACTGCTGCACCCCAGGTCTATACAGGTCCCTTCCAACGGCAGTGCCCAGAGATGATGACAGAGTTGGGGTAACTAACAGCCTGGCTAGACGGCCAAGCCGCACACACACCCACATTACTGTAGCTTTACTTACGGTCCACGGAAACCACAGTCCGAGGGGCCTGGAGGAATAGCTTGGTTAATAGAGCATTTGGCCCGCAAGTACAAAGACCCAAGTTTGATCCCCAGAACCCACATAAAAGTGCTGGGCACGGCTGACGCACTGGTACTTCCGGCGCTGCGGGGAGGCAGGGACTGGAGGATCCCTAGGCTCATGGGCAGCAGATCAAGCCTGACCAGTCACCTGCAGGCCAATGAGACATCTCAAAGAAGGTGGACAGGGTTCCCAAGTATGACGCCAGAGGCTGTCTGGCCTCCGTGTGCACACTCACGTGCATGTGCACACACACATGCACGCACACACGCACACACACACTCAATGTGCGTGTGCACACCCACACATACACACATACACACGCGCGCACACACAAACACACACAAGTCGAAAGCACAGTATAACCAGAAGCCACCACAGCTCACAGTCCACCAGCCTCAGCAAGAGAAAGGGCCCCAGGACAGTCCAGCGCGCCACGCTGCTGTACAAGGGAGTCTAGACACTGGGTTGCTGTGTGAGTTTCCTCCTTAGCGCTTCAACTTAGGACAGGCTGGCTGGCTGCACTGTAAGTAGACGAGAGGCTGCACCTCAAGCCACGGCCTACATCTCCGCTCCCTGAGGGTTTTCTTTTCTCTGTTCTTTCAGGGTCTCACCAGAGCTGGCTTTGAACTCCTGGGCTCAGTGTCCCTGTTGCAGCTGGGACTCGAAGCACTCCGTCCCTTTAAAGCTTTCCCAGGCCTCACCGTGGAGCAAGGAAAGGCTCCAGGCATTGGAAAGCTTCAGCAAACCCATCCTCTTTCAGGACACGGGCTTTAAAGCCCTCAAAGAAAGTGAACTCTGAAGACTCATTCATGTTTCAGGGAAAGTCACCCCAAAGTGCAGGCTGAACTTTCAAACTCACCTTGATGAAGAGTCTTGGGGTTATGACCTGAGAGCCTGGCTGTGTGGCAGGGCTGTGGAAATGGCAGGCCCCGGTGGCCATATGTAACGTGTGCAACGGTGCAAGCATGTCACCCTGTGTAGAGACCCTGAGGTGTCAGCTAAGATACCTCCCTTAGCCACTTGGCCAGGCAGGGCGGGTCTGGATGAGAAAGACCCACGCCGATGGCAGGAGCAGGTTGAAGGGAGCAGCCAGGCCTCACCTACCAAAAGGCCAGTGAGGCCTGGGCTCCATGCCCACCGACTGCCACGAGCGGGCCCTCCCGGCGCCTCCCGCTGGAGCCAGGGACTTCCTCTGGTCCCACAGAAGCGCTCAGACCCTGCCGCAGCCGCCTCCGCATTCCCTAGGCCTGGGGCTAGGGCAGGACGGTCCCACGGAAAGGCCTGGTCGAGACCCCCGAGAGCTGGCGCCTTCTCAAGCCTGGTTCTCCTCTCTGGGTCCCAGAGTAAGTAGCGGGTATGAGGCCTCCAAAGGACAATCACAGACTATTTTCCTGTCAATGGGCAAGTCCACTTAGCATGAGGAGGAGGGTTCCATCATTAAAAATACCAGTGAGCGAGTGAGAGAGACAGACTCCTGTAAACACAAGCCACAACTCAGCCTTCCAGGTAGGAGGTCTCTCTATTCCCTCCCAAGTCACAGGGTTTTCCTAAACACAGGTATTTTTATATACATAGACAACAGAGAAGCCCAATGTCTCGGGGTATAAACTTAGTAGTCCTGGGCACCCCTCTCCCCCATCAACAGTGCTTGGGATGCCTGATGCTGATGCGGCCCCACCACAAGCTCCAGTGACCCCCCCCAGCCTCCTTGGGTGGCACCCCCACCCTGCCCTATCCTGCCCAAGGTAAGTTCTAGTGAGTCACCCAGCACGGGTGGGGGGCCAGAGTCTGAGGGGAGCTGGTGCAGGGTGGGGGAGGGGTCGAGACAGCTGGGCATGGCCTCCGAGCACTGGGGCTCGTCCTCTCCCAAACGACACTTTATAAAAAGACATCGTAATTGAGTTTAATAACGTACTCCCTTCCAGAAAGGGCCTGACAGGCGCTGCCTGCTGCTACTTCTGCCCTATTCCAAATATTTTTACCTTATTTGGATGAAATGCATTATTTTTCTAATGAAAGGCTTTTTTTTCAAAGGCCCGTTTCCCCCGTCCAGCAGCCGCCTTTATTAGGCAGCCCTCACGCAGATCTGGGGAGGGGCTTCTCTCTCCCTGAAGTCACGCCAGACTCTGTCCTCAAAAGCTGAGCCCAGGTTTCTGTCCCTTCTCTTCTGAGCTGGAGCCCAGGACCTTTCCGGCCTGGTAACTCCCCCAGGTGATGCAGACCTGTCTCTCAGGCCCAGCTCTCGCTAACAGGCAGACATTGGGGTGGGGGGGCTGCCAAGGCCAGTACTCTGCTCTCGCTGCCCCAGCCCCCACTCTGGCTTCATTTCTTCAGGGCATCTGCCCTTCTAGTCCTTTCTGGTTCCCTTTAGAAGGGACCTCAGATGTTACAAACAGTAACAAGAAGGCTGTTATCCCCCCCACCCCCCGCAACAGTGTTCCCAGGATCTAGGGGTCCATTCAGCAGAGGGGCAGGCCCAGCCCTCTGATGGCGCATCTCAGATCTACCCACCTGCCTCCTGACACTGGGGCTCTTTGGGGCTCCTGGGAGAAGCAAGGTCACCCAGCCACGCAGGCTGGTTAACCCCAGGAGTGAAGAGCTGTGGCTTCCTCAGGGATGTGAGGAGGCAGGGGCAGAGAAAGACAGAGGGGTAGCTGTGCAGGGAAGCTGTCGCCAGGGCTCTGCTCCTCTGGGGGACCAGGTGGCTTCATCTTCTAAGGTCACACCTCAGCCACACTGTGCTCCTCCCCTCCTTTCCAGGACAATGGGAACAGTGGCCGGCGAGGGTCCTGGAGAGGCTTCACCTGCAGTAGTGGCCACTGGCGGACACTCTCCACAGCCCCATACCACACAAGGTATGAGGAGACACTCCGTGGCTCCAGGCCAGGCCAGGGGAGGAGTAGAGAGTGTCCCTTGGAGGCGCCCCTCCTGCTCCAGCTTTCTGGGGGTCACAGCTCAGCACACTGTGAAGGTTAAAGGGAGACAGGGAGGGCTCGAGCGAGCGAGTGAGCGAGGGACTAAGGGAGCAGAGACAGGCTCCTGGGGAATGTGCATCCATTTAAGGAAGGCAGCTCGTCCCGGAGCGCCAGGTCTATATACAGTAACGAGTCCCTTCCTTCCTGCTCTGGGGGAATGTCGCCCTCCACAGACACCAGCATGAGGAAGGAGCCCCTCCACTACAGGGTGACCCCTCATCCCTCAGGGCCCAGCTCCGGTGGTCACCTGGTGGAGCTTTTGCTGAGAGCAAGCTTGGAGGTACAGGTGCTAGCAGACGAGGTCAGAGGCAGGAATTAAATATGGCAACTCATATTTATTACAATTATGTACAGTCATATCTTATATTCTGAAATCTATACATGATCACATAAATGAACATGTGTTTCTCAGTTGGTCAGGGAGGCCCTGCTGCCAGGCCCCACCGCAGAGGGGGAAGCACACCTCACCACTGAGTAGCGAACCATGACACAGCAAGCGAGGATGGTCTCACATGGTACAGAGGCCGGCAGGGCAGGTGGCTGGGGACATCTGCCCAAGGGCAGCATCTGTCAGCCGGGCTGGCTGTGGGTGGCGGGGGACTGGGTCCTAGCAGGACCCGCGAGATGAAGAGCAGGTCCAGGGCTCTGGCTTTTTATAAAGAAGAAGCCACGGGCCAGGCCAGGCACAGTGGGAGACAGCAGGACCAAGGGGGTCGCAGCTCCCCTGCACTGAGGCGGCAGGAGGTGACGTGAGCGCTGGCCATGCATGGTGTCAGGTGGTCAAGACACTCAGAGGCACCTGTCCAGGAGGGCTCGGCAGGGCTCGGCAGGGCTCGGCAGGACTCCGGAGTCCTCTGCCTGGCTTGTCAACAGCCAGAGCCGCTGGGTCCGGGGAGGGCTGGGGAGGCTGGTGAACAGAAATGCAACCCCGCGCTGCTGCAGCTGAGGGCAGCCCCACCCCCTGCCGGCCACCCTGCGCCCACCTGCCACCGGTGCCCGGGGCGCTGGACAGGCAGGCAAGCGTGTGCCCGCCTAGTCCCGCTCACTCTCGTTGCTGGCGCCCTCTGGCCGCCGCAGCTTCTCCACCTGCTCGTTGATCTGCCCGTCCCCGCCCCGCCGGTCCTCCCGCTGCACCCCAAGGACGTCCTCCTCGTCCACGTGGCTCACGTCGTCGTCCTCCTCGTCCTCCTCGTCCTCCCTCTTCTCCTCTTCGCCCTGCACCTCCATCCGCACCTGGCCCTTGACATCCACCACCCCATCACCCTCTTCCTGGGGGCCCAGCAAGTGGTACGTGGCTGTGGAGCCCTCAGGGCCGTGGCTCTCCTTCCCGGGAGAGGATGACGTGGACTCGTTGCTGACAGGGGAGATGTCGCTGCTGCTGTGGTGGTTCGCGGCAGCCGGGCTGGAGGGCGATGGAGACTTCACTGGGATCTGCCAGGATGGGATCTTCGGGGCTGATGGCGACGGGGGGAACTGCCTCCTGGCAGCAGAAGAGGAAAAAGAGGTTGGTGACAGCTTCAGGCTCGTGTCATGCACCCCTTGATCCCTGATTCCCGAAGGCTGAGATGGCAGCAGCTTTTCCAGGGCCACCAGGCAGGGGACTGGATAGAACCTCTTTCCTTTGCTTTTAAGAATAAACCCTCTGGGTCCGCTGGATGCCTGACCAGCCCAGCTAGACACCGGAAGTGCCCTGTGCTGCCCCAACACTGTCCTAATGCAGCCGTACCCTATCCCAGGGCAGGGCTACCTGCCTTGGCAGCTGCTGGTCTGCCAGCTGGGGCCCAACACACTCTGAAGCCTGTCCCACCCCATTCAATGCTGTTCCTGCTCCATTCCTGTGGTCAGACAGGGAAAAAGGAGGGGAAAGGGACCAAGGCTGGGAACCCGAGAGCCCCTGGCTAATGTGCCCATAATCTTAGCAGGACGCAGGAGTGGGGAACCCTGGCTACTGGCCAGCGGATCAGAGACATTCAGACCAAAAGGGTGATGTTAGAAGCCTTCACTGGAAATCTTTGAGCCCAGCTCTGACCAAGGAAAAGCCAGCTTTCTTCCTAGGCCCTAGGCTAGCAGCCAGCCCAGACTGGAGCCCATTCCAGGAGAGACCTGGGAACGGTTGGTCAGCATGGTCATGGCTCAGAATTGCAACTCTGTGACATGAAGTCCTGCTTCTGCAGAGACCAAGAAGACCCATTCCTGCCCAGGGCTGTGCCACCTACCAGCACAGTGCAGGGTCAGCCTTCTACTCCAGAGCCCGCCTGGTGGTAAACACCATACCTCATACTACTCATCAGCACCACAACACAACGAGAAACTCAGTTTGCTGCTCTCTGGGCTCCATTGTTGCCTTACGGCCTGTATCTGTCCCTATCTTCTAGGTTTGGAAAGCCAAAGACCTCTCCTAAGAGCAGACTGTGTGCCCCACCTGGATTGGCCTTACCTGTTGTGGAGACATGCCCCCCCAACATCCCCTCCCCCGAAGATGGCGAAGCGGGAGTCTTTAGGAAGCACAATCCTCCAGCCCTCTCATCACTGCACCCCTTACCCCGCCCCTGCCACCCTCATAAAGCCCACCTTGTGTGGCATGGTCTAACCTCACGGATCCCACTAAGCCCCTGGCCAAGCAGACTCGCACGTGTCCTGCAGGGCCTGCTAGGGCACACTCAGGCAGACTGTTCCCTCCAGCTTCCTGGGCTGAGGCTTCCAGGGAGCTACACTTTCAGCCTTCAAGTCTGGTGGCTCCCCAGTCAGAGGGAGTTGGGGTTGACTCTGCTGATGCAAGCCTTCATATATCGCCCTCAGTGGGGTGAAGCTGCCTGGAGAGGTTGCTCGGCTCAGGAAGGAGTGGCCACCCCCAGGTATCAGTCCGCACCCTGTACCACAGTGCTCTCTACTTGCAGGCTCTGCTCTCAGCCTCAACACTGTCCCTCTCAGACAATCATTTTTTATGCAACACTTATGGACACTGTCCCCCTGCTGTGGCAGCATCCCCTGGGAAGGGAGGCAGGAGAGCCTAAGGTCAGGCTCAAGAGCCAGTCCACAAGCCCCCCTCACCCCCCAGGTTGACCTTGGACAAGACAGGACCCCGAGTCTCCTCTCCTACCGATTCAAAAGAAGCCCTTTTAAGGAGTTGATTTCTGATTTGAGCTCATTGATATTCTGGGACTCCAGGATCCAGTTGGTTGATGTGGTGGCCTGAAACAGAACACAGGTAACAGGGTCACAGTGGTGCTGGCTGCCAGCCTGGGTGGGTGGCAGCAGCTGAAGCCTCTCTGTGTCGCAGTCTGCCACTGTCCCTGCTGTGACGGCACCCTGCGACGAACGTTCCCAAACCCCGCTGGGTCCCCAGCAGTGCTGAGGAGCCACTATGTGCTCTTAGGTGGCACTACAGTATTCACGTGTAAAATCAAATAACCAACAAGCCCTTATCTCTCCCACAGACACTGACATGTTTGCAGTGGCAGGTGACGGGATGGGGAGGTGGTGGGAGGGGCTGCTGCAGCCGTATGAGTCTCCCACTTCTGTTGAATATTTGAAACGTCCATTAGAACAACCACCATACACACAAGCCGTCTCGCAAGGAGGATGCCCCTAGCCAAACCCTGCCGTCAGCAAAACCACCTGCGGCCCACACTGCCCAATCTTACTTATTCTTTGGGACAAACCAAGGCTGAGAGGAGAGAAGGACTCAACCTGGTCCCTAAGGGCGGTGTCGGATGTCTTCCGACCACTAGCCTCGAAGAACCTCCCTGTGGAAGGAAAGGCCACACAGCGTCCTCAGGTCAGGCTGTGGGTGCCAGTCTGTGCTGTGAGCGTGTGCAGGAAGGGGAGGCAGGAGGCTCTCCCCAGGCTGCTGAGCTGTGGGCCACAGTTTCTGACATAAGGTAGGGCGCTTCCGGCTAGCCTCTCCAGCCTCTGGGGAGAAGCCTCTCAGCTGAGGTCTCAGGAAGAAAGACCTGGGTAGTCTGGGAGGAGCAGGGAGCAGGCAACGCCCTCACACTCATCCCCACAGGGTCCCTGTCCCAGACCACCAGACAGCAGGGCCCGGGAGCCACTGTTCTGGCTTCCCCGAGACTTTGAAAGCTACAGCAGCCCATTAACAAGGGAGCAATTTCCACTCACCGGCCACAAAGGACTCAGATTTCCAAACGCACATGGTGCCAGATGCCAGGATTTAGAAATAAAATCTGACATCTGGGGCTTTTTAGCCAGTCTCTTTAAAAAACAGTTGTAGCAAACTCACAGGCTTCAGTTTTATGTAGGTTTTTAATTACTTAAAGCTCTTCTTTTCATTTTTTACAGTGCTCCAGTAGGAGTTTGGAAGGCAGATATAAAAACTTACATTACAGCTGAGAAAACATAGCTTGAGTCTTGGTTTATGGGGTAACAGGAGTCCTCACACATGTGCGCCCGAGTGCCAGGCCAGGGCCCCACTTGAGCAGAGGAAGGTTCTGTGAGGCAGGAGCTGAGACAACTGTGAACTCTTCTAGACCACAGCAGGCCACAACACCAGCCGCCCCCACTCAACACGTGGTCGTCATCTCATGCTTGGGGCCTGAAAACAGTTTTCCAATTTCCGGAATGGCTGCTAGCCACTGGCAGGCCACAGATCTGAGTGATAAGGGTCAGGTGGAGGCGTGCTGCCTTCGGCCTGCTTTACAGAGGCCTGCGGGGACACACAGCCAGCCAGCCACCTGGGCAGGAAGTGGGACAGCCTGTGTGTGAAAGGGAATGGACATGGGAGGTGCTCCGGGGATCTCCTCACAACAGGACCCCAGGCTCCACCAGAAGTGCAGAGACAGTCAGTGTCCCGGGTTTGCAATTCAGCTGTGAAGAGAGCCAGCATCCCAGGGGGCGGCTCAGGTGAGACTCTTGAGGACCTCACAGCCCAACAGATGGCGATGTTCAGGGACGATGCTGTCACACCCAAAGCTGGGGACCTGCGACCCTGGGCTCTGCCGGTACCAGGCACCACTCTTTCAATGTTTTAATTCTTTTTGGTTTTGTTTTTGGTTTTTTGGTTTTCGAGACAGGTTTCTCTGTTGTAGCCCTGGCTGTCCTGGAACTCACTCTGTAGACCAGGCTGGCCTCGAACTCACAGAGACCCGCCTGCCTCTGCCTCCCGAGTGCTGGGTTAAAGGCGTGCGCCACCCGCCCGGCTCCAGGCGCCACTCTTAAGCAGATAAGCAATATAACAAAGTGGACGCCATCACGATTCCATTCTACAAAGACTCGGAAAGGTTGAAGGAACTCGCCGTGGTCACACAGCTAGCGAATGGGAGGGCAAGGATTTCATCTCAGACGGACCGGCCCTCAGCCTGCTGCCGAGCAGACTGCTTCAGGTCTGGACATCGAGGTGTGGAAGGCACTTGTCAACCGTAGTTGACTCTGATTCCTTTCAGAGCATCTGACCCCATGAATTCTGGGTCTAGAGAACTGCCCACAGCAATGGAAGCCAGCCCCTGAGGTAGAGTGGGAACTAGTAAACTGCCCACGGTGCACGTTTCTGGCGCCTGGACTCCTACAGCCCTGCGTGCTGTCAAAGGTCCAGCAGCAGAAGGTGGCTTTCCTCCCCGCTGTCAGGAGGTGGCACGGAAACAGGAAGGTTGCCCTTGACGGTTAAATACTACCCCAATGCAGTGCCCCTTTTAAGGGGACGGACAGAGTCAGTCCCTGAGGGGTCACCTATGACAGACATGGCGAGTGGAGGGCAGTCCGCCCCACAGAACACAGCACACACGTCACGGAGGACCAGGGCTTACAGCTAAATGGAACAGACCTTGGCCTGGAGACCCAAGGGCCTGAAGATAAGTACCTTGGCAGCGGCCAGCTCGTGGGCCAGCTCCTGGACCTTCTGCTGCTGCTGTCTCAGTAGCTCTTGGACAGAGGCCAGCGTTGTCTGTACCTGAGTCACTGGGAAGAAAGCATCACGTCTGGTAACTCAGTGCCCAAGGTTCCCTCCTCACCCACACACCTGCAAGCTGCCCGCCTCCCCGATACGTGTAATTTATCTGCAGGCCCCTGCCCCCACACCTAGATAATTTATCTGTGCCTGGGGTGATCCACCCGCACTGTGTGTAACCTCTGGTGTTTCTACTTCATCTTTCCATTGTGTGCTTGTCTGTGGTCAACAGTGTATCCGTCCCAAACCTCTCCCCTCTAATTATGCTTGGCTGTGATGTGCCCGGCTCTCTGGCTCCCGCCATGCTCTGCTCATTCATCTCACTGGCCTCATGGTGTCCTCGGGTGCTCTAGTTCAGTCCCAGGAGGGCTGAGGCTCAGGCCTCCACCATATCCAGGAATGGGAACGTGTAAGTCCCATCTGTGGTGGTCTTTCCTGCTCCGCCCCACTGAGGATCTGCCAGGGCCCCACAGCCACGGGACCTGTTAAGGCCTGTGACTACTGTGTCCCTGCCTCCTAAGAGCGACGGCCCACTGGACAGATGAGTTAGAGCATTCCGGACAGCACTGCACAGGTGCCAGAGACAGCCTCTCGCCTGGGACAGGTGGCTCTCTCGCCTGATGCAAGGTTTAGATTCCCAGCTTCCACTCAGTAAACAAGTTCGCTAAGGAGAGGAGCCCCCTCTGCCACAACAGGTCCCAGCTAATCTGGGCCATCGCTGGGGCGCAGGCACTGAGTGCCGGCCCTGTGGAGTCGCTAACAGAGGAGGTGGCAGGGGTCCTGGGAGCCACAGTAATTACAGACTCTCTTGACCCTGCACTGGATTCTTCGAGGGAAGGGGGAAAATCACTGAAAACCCCCCTGAAAACCTCATAGAAGCAGAAATTAAAAATGAACTTTACAGCCCTTAGAAAGGCTGTCATTTTATTCCCCTTATTAATATTCTGAGGTTGGGAGCCTTTCCGTAAAAACATAATTAATTGAGGCCGCGCCGACAGTAAACAAGCAATTTCAAATTAAACCGAAATGACGGCGGCTTCATTTGCAAATGTGAACAGATTCTCAGAGCAGATAAATGAAGTCACCACAGAGTGGAGACGGAGGGAGAGGGAGGGGCTGAGAAGGGGCTGCGTGAGGCGGCTTTGAGGGGTGACTTGATGGAGTCATTAATCTTTACCTGTCTGGGCCACACTGCCACTCAGTTCGGAGAGACTCGCCGCCATCCTCTCCAGCTGCTTCCGGTCCTCTCGGCCTCCCAGGATGAGGGGCAGCAAGTACTTCTGCAAGAAGTGGCCAGGTGAGGAGTGGCTCCCACAGTCCCTCAGATCCCACCCCCAACTTGTCCTGACGCTCTGCAGGTTACTGACGTCCCAACACAGTCCATACTAGAAAAAGGGGGCTTGGAAAAGTTACGAGGTGGAGACCGCGGCCTTCTGCCTGAGCGTGGACAAAGAGCAGAAAGAAGTGAGGAGGAAATCCAGGTGCGGCTAGGGCAGCCCCAGGGCCTAACGGGCCAGGCGAGGTCTCTGAGCTTGGGGAAGGCCTCTCTGTGAGGAGACTTTACTCCTCTCATTCACTTCTCTGAGATACAGCATTCCTATGATGCTCTGAAATTCTACTTGAAAAGCTCTAAGGAGAGACTGCAGAGGGATCCAGAAACCGACCCCAGTGCTGGCTTCTGGGGAGAACAGCAGGGCAGCTTCCACAGCACCCTTTCTGAAGCTTTAACACCTGAACTCTCTGAAGGAGACGAACGGCCCTGTCCGTTCAGAAGCAGTGTTAGAACTGAGTAAACACACATTGCTGGGGAAACTAGAGGAAAATCAACAGACTTCTGGGACCTTTGATCTTCCATGGTGGGGACAAGGTGTGCACATCTGAAGCCTACTAAAGAGGTCACCTTGGATGTTTCTAAACATCACAAGGGACTCCCGTCACAGAATGAGGCCCAGACTGCCTATACCCTCCGAGAACTGAAAGACAGGGCAAAGGAGAAACTGCCGGAGGACACAGAAAGCCAAGGCTGGCGACTGCAGGGCCACCAGACAAGGGTGCTTAGAACCAGCCTCCTGTTGTTCAGGAAGGCAGGGCAGGCTGGGGACCACCTGCAGGGTCGGGACCAGAATGTCCAAGGGCTGAAGGCAGCAGGTGTTAGGAGTGCGGATGAAATAACCTGTGGTTTGCCACCAAGCAGCTTGGGACCTGGAGACAAGAGTCCCCAATCCAGGGGGCAAGAGCCACGCCAACCTGAGAGCGCACTGCTTCAGCTGAACACAGGAGCCTGGAAGGTGCTACCCTGAGAGAACTTAGGTTCTCAGCCTATGTGGGTCCCAGACAGCTAAAGAGGGAACGCTCTCCATTATGGGTTCTGTACTAGGGAAGAAAGGCAGGTCTCACAGGGGTTTGTGGGAGAACTCATTTCGACAGAGACTCAGAGCAAAGCTCGTCATTTAGCATATGCACAGAAGCTGTTTCTATTTCACAAAGTGCTTTGCAGCCACAGTGTGAGTTATTACCCACAAACTCATCAACTGCAGCCTGACGTTTCCTAAGTATAAAAGTCAAGAAATTCTCAGCTGCAGAACCAACTACCCCCCATTCCTGAGGCCAGAACCCATAAGCGGGGAGTGCTGCTGCTGCTCTGGCTAAATCTCTGTGCCCTACAAAGCAAGACAGCACCCCCCCCCCACTTCAAACTTGGAGAAACTGCTAGATGTTGGAGACATCCTTGCGTCACCATTGTGACCAACACTTCAATGTTTCCTTTCTTTTTAAAACAGAGGCTGGAGGGCAGCTCTCCGTGGAAACAGATGACAACCTCTGTGTCACACCTCCTGTTCTGTAAGTGGGGGCAGGCTGTCACTGGCGATGGGACAATCACGTGCTGCTCACAGGACCTCCGTATTTGTGAATCTGTGTTGGCGCCTGTCTGTAGCCAGCACCCTGAGCGAGGCTGGCCCGTACAAGGCACCACACCAGCTCAGAGCAGGAACAGTTTGCTTCTGAATTTCTGCACAGGAATTATCCCAGCAACAGATACTACACTGAAAAGTTGTGTTTTGTCACAACTCTGTCATTAGCTCTTGTAAGAAGTCAAAAACTAAGAATCCAAGAATGCAAGGTTTACATGTGGTGAAAGTTATAACTACAAGCCTGGTAATTCCGTAAAGTCCTTTTAAAAAAAAGTCAGTAGGGGATGGAGAGATTGCTCAGTGATTAAGAGCACAGGCTGCTCTTCCAGAGAACCAGAGTTCAGTTCCCAGCACCCCCATAGCAGCTCACAGCTGTCTGTAACTCCAGTTCCAGTGGATCTGGCACCCTCACACAGACGTACATGAAGGCAAAACACCAATGCACATAAAATAAAAATAGGTAAATCTTAAAAAAAAAAAAAAGCCACTAAACACAGGCTGGATGATTGGGAGGCCTGAGAAGAGAGAGAACATGGCTTCTCTCCAGGGGAAGGGGGCCTAGATGTGGGGCCATCCTGGCTGTGCACTGTAGACGAGTTCTCCAAATCAAGGCAGGGCCTTTCCCCTGGCATCAAGGGAGAAAATGTTCGTCCGGTGCCTTCAGCTCTGCTGTGAGCACCGGCTCTGCTCTTGAGGGCTGGCTGACTCACAAGGCCCAGGGAAAATCCCACATTTTTATTCAGATGCTACCACAGTCCACAGAAAACAAGAAGTGGCTCCCCGAGCTAGTTGTAAATACCAGAGTGAACACGGGCATCTAAGGGGCTTCCCACGTGCCAGCAGGCAGGGCGCCAGCACCACGCCAACGATGTCTCAAGGACTGACTCCTAGCTTTCAATTGCAACCCCGAGACAAGTTCTGTGGGTGTCATAAGCCATCGAACCCAGAAAATGCATGACTACGCCTGACCCACTGAACGACACAGCACTCTTGCCCTGCCTTCCGTGTGCTCAGAACACTTGCTGGAGCAGTTGGGCAAAATCACCAAAATCCGAGCCCCTCTCGGCGCTCACCATCTCCGTTCCTTCGCTGAGCACTGTACCCACAGTGAGAACCGACACGGGTAGGCACACTTTCACACCCCTGCGAAGTCAGACCATCTGTTTCAGCCCCGTCTAACGGATGGAACTGTACTCTAGGACACAGTCGGCTTCGACAAACGCAGCTGGCTCCAGTGTCCGCGCTCTTAGCCACGAGGTTGTTCAGGCTCCCAGACGTGCACACTTCTCACGGGCCGCGGGCACTGCTCTAAACACCTGACCTGGACTTCAGGTCGCGCTGCACGTGGCAAGTCCAGGGCGGGAAGCCGAAGCCACGGTGCCTGTGTGCCTTCATGATCCTGCTGACTCCCTACCTTCCGCCACAGCCGCTGCAGGCTAGGCCCTCACTGAGTGTATGTAAGCCAGGGGGCAGGAGAGAGGGCTCAGTGCCAAAGGGTGGCAGGACACAACGCTTGCAGCCCCTGGGAGGCAATTTACCTTATAGAGCTGGTGAAAGCCAAATGCAATTCCTGCCATGATGATGGCCAAGGCACCGTAATCTCGCCATCGGGAACCTCCGGGGCCTGGTGGTAGAAAAAAAAAAAAAAAAAAAAGGAAGAAAGCTAGGACAGGTCTCCAGCATCCCTCCCCAGGAGTGGGAGTGTCTCAGTGGGCAGGCCAGTGAGACGCACAGCTGCAGACGGCGGCACGTGGCTCAGGGCTTCTGCTCAGTGCTATCCTCTCCTCGCCCAGGCTCCCGGAACCATCTGCCCCACTCGAGATGAGACCTGACCATGGGATGCTGGGCAGAGGTATCCAGCTGTGAGCTGAGTGCTTAGCCTTGGGGGTCGACCGCAGGGGTGATGTGAAGACCTCTGTCTGGTCTGTGAGGTCAAGGAACAAAGGATCTAGAGGCCAGTGTGTGTGCATCACGCAGAGAGATGAACTGGGGGCCTCCCTGCTCTGCTCACCCCTTAGGCTGGGGAGAGAAGACACAGTCTGCAAAGGGCTAAGCAAGGCAACTTCTGAGGGTGCTGGGGGCCAGGGTGGGTAGGTGGGGGAGACAGGTCAGGGGCCAAGTTCTAGCCCAGAGCAGGTGGGGTGGCAGCAAAAGAGCTGGAAGAGGAAGTACCACAACCAGAACTGTGTTTTAGGAGAACACGAGGCTACCTCTGGGGCACACTAAAAGTGGGGAGCCCTCTTGCAAGGGCCACAGAGGTGAAGACAACTGGGCTAGATCAGAGAACCAAGGGAGTTTTAGAAGGAGAATTTGCCGTTCTGTTGAGCAGCTGGGAATGAGCAGCGAGTCAATGCTCACCTCGCACAGGCTCCTGGCCAGTTCAAAGAGACCAGGCCCATTCAACCTGTATTGCTGTTCCCTTCTGCAAGTGTGATCTGGAAACAGTAAATGGAAAATTCCAGAAACAACGCGCTGGCTTTAAGCTGCACATCACTCTAAACAGCCTGGTGGACTCCTAACTGCCCTGCTCTGCCCACCCGGTGACCTATCTCGCCCGTGCATCCACACTGTGTGCTGCGTGCCTATCACACACCGATCACCATCGGGGCTGTCAGACTGACGTCTCAGTATCTCAGCGCAGAGCCGAGTGACCCTCATTTCACTTAACAACGGCCTCAAAGCATAAGGCAGAGACGCTGATCCTCTGAATCTGCCTGAGAAAAGCCTAAGTGTTTCCTTTAAGAGTAAAAGTGAAAGTTCTCAGTAAGGAAAAAATGCTGCCAATATCAATGGGGGGGGGCAATACCATTTATCACAGCACGTTGTCATGATCACACCTTCGTTACTGCTGATCTCATTCTGCCTAATTTCTAAGCCAAACTTTATCACGGCTGTGTATGTACAGGAAAAAACAGTGCCAAGGGTCCAGTTTCAGGCCTCCACTGGGGCCTTGGGACGTGTCCTCTGTGGGCAAGGGGGCCCACCATATCAAAGTACCCACAAAGTACCCACAGTTCAAGATGAGATTCTACTTGCATAAGAGTGGTGGGTTCTCCATCTCCCACAAAGGGTTCATGGGGGGCTTTGGGTATGTAATCTGGCCTGCCTTTCCAGGCCTTGGAACAGAGGTCCGTCGGCCTCTTCTCAGGGGATCTGCCAAGAACAGGGGCAGAGTCCAGGGCACACCTGGAAGTCATGGTGAAACAAGGTACTGTGCCAACAGAAAAACTGTCTACAAGGTGCCCAACAGGCTTGGCTGACACAGAAGCTGACTTCCTCCAGAGGAGTCTGGGAGAAGGGAGAGGACTGGAACATTCTAGAAACCCTCAGAGGAGGACTGTAACTACTGAGCCAGGTGCCAGCTCTGGCAGAGAACTCTCCCGCCTCTACCTTCCCTCTCCGTCAGAGCCTGCAAGCTGAGGTCCCTGCCACCATCTGCTGCTTCAGATCCAAAGGAGAGGAGCAGTGCCTTGTGCAGGCTTGGTGGTGGGATGTGGGCACACATGTCACCATGGCCGCCAAGGTTGGGGCACACTCCTCCTATCTGGACTACTAAATAATGCTCTATAGGGGCAAGAGGAGATCACCAAAAATGCCTCCTTTACTCCCATGGTTCCCTACTCATGGAGTCCAGATGGGATTCCCCAACACAGCCCAGCTCATTCTGGCCATGGAACTGCAATCAGCATAATGGCCTCTCCCAGCCTTCAACTCCCATTTCTGTTTTACACATCCTAACAGGACCCATAGTTCAAGCATCAAGTAGCAGAAGCCAGTCTACTGGAAAGAGGTGCTTTCTGCTGCCAACAGCCGCTGTCCACAGTTCGGCGTTACTCTCCCAGAGAACGTTTATCCGCGTGTAAAGCACGGGCATGTGTCTGATTTCCCTTCCATTTCTCAACGTCCTTCCCACAGCTGTCTGGATGTCCATGTAGCCTCCCTGCTGACAGACACTGCACTCATCTCCAATCTTAACAGCACCAGGCACACACCGAAGACCTGAGTCTCCTCCCGTACAGGCCATCTGGAAACCCGAGACCTCACAGGGATCCGGGTCAGATGGAACGCATGGTTGTGATTCTGGGAGACACTGCCGGACTCCCTCCATGGGGCTTCGCAGATCCACCACTAGTCAGGGATTCAACGCCTTCCCAGTGTGGTCATCGGACGTAGGTTCTGGCAGTTTGGCGGCAGCAGAATGGTGCTCTGCTCTGCTTCCAACGAGCACTGATCTTACTCTGTGTGCATTTCCTTTTTGGTACTGTGTGTATTTTCCATTTTTCTACTGCATTTCTTTCCCACCTCACTTTTGAGAGACTTCTTATGTAGCAGAGATTCGAGCCTTCTGTGACAAGACCCATAAATACTGTATTCCTTTGGGTTCTGCTTACGGTCTTAAGCGCATGCAGGCGTTTTGTGTGTGAATGTTCGCAGACACCCAGACGGATTTGTCCAATTGTTCTTTTGTGGTTTCTGGGTCTGTTATTGTTAGCAAGGATGTCCCACTCTCCATTTAGACGACACAGTGGCGCCCAGTGAGGTGCTCACATCTGAAAAGGCCATCCGGAGATCCTGCAGAGGCGAGGGCTGCCTTCCAGTTGTGGACATCACTGTGAGCTACAAAGTCCTTCTAGTTCCAAGGAGGCTCTGAGACCCCCTGAGGTGGGTGGATTTCCCAGCCGGACCCTGAGATGCAAAGTCTCTGGGTCCTGCGTGGGCCTTCCATCGCTCCCTCCTCTTATGCTCTGCTCTTCATGCCAGACGTAAAACCCATCCTGTAGTGAGTGGAAGTCCAATTATAGGAGAAAACGTGGCAACAGGGTGACCTTGCCACACTTTAAGAGGGTCTCTGCTCCGGAGGGACACAAGTCAGTCCAACCCAAATCCCCAAGAACGCCCCGGGGCGCTGCTGTTGGCAGGCCACCATTCTCCATTAACTCTCACGGCTGCCAGCCCGAGCCACACCCAGAGGGTGACTGTGCGACCAGACCCCACGTCTGCTGAACCAGCTGCTTCCCACAGGCAAGCCTCCCACTCCTGGACAAGCGCAGCCTCTCTCTGCTGACATGGGGACCCTGAGGCTGAGCAGCCGCAGAGCCTGTGGTCTGGGAGCGCCGGCCTGCACGGCTGTCCACGCCCAACGGACACCTGTAGGTCCGCCAGCTCACCCTTCACCCCGCTGCCGCTGCGCTGCTGCCAGGCTCGCGTTAAGAACATTTTATTGCCCCCTGGTTTTCATTATTAATGAAAAGGGACCAGAATGATCTTTCCTAAAGTTCAGAGAGTCTATAAAGACTAGGAGCTGAAATGCCATTTTACTCGTTTTAGAGATGTGTGATACACTCAGTCTGTGGCCAAGTGAAGAGGGAGAGACTCAGATGCAGAAGCCTCCTTCCACTGCATGGCTCAAGGGTAAGAGGCTCCGTGCACAGCACGCCTGGCTCACACTCCAGCCCCTGCTGTCTGACTCCTGCCCACTGTCCACCCTGAGGACAGTTTTCCCGAGTCCAGACTCTCCTATCTCTGCACTCCCCAGTGTCCGAGGGCAGAATGGAGGGCCAAAAACTTGATGGTTCCAGCTGGGAAGGAAGGGGAAGAGATGAATATGCTTTTAAAAAGCTACCGCATCTATTTATTTACACATATGTGAATAAAGGCACGGACGCACACTTGCATGGAGGTCAGAGGGCAGCTTCCAGGAGTCTGTTCTCTGCTCTCACCGTGAGGGTCCCCGGGATCGAACCCAGGCTTAGTGGTAAGAGCCTGCGCTCACTGGGCCAGCTTGTCAGCCTCAGAGAGCTACGCACTGGAGCTGGAGAGTGGCTCTGAGTATGTGCTGTTCTTCCAGGGGGCCTGCGTTTGGTTCCCAGCATCCATGTGACAGCTTACAATGGTAATTCCAGTTCCAGGGGGTCTGATGCCTCTGGCCTCTGTAGGCATCTGCACTAACACACACAATGAAAAGTAATAAAAATAAATTTTTTGGGGGGGGGGTAATGGGACAGGATTTGTGTGGCCCTGGCTGTCCTGGAACTCGCTATGTAGACCAGGCTGGCCTTGAACTCACAGAGAACCACCTGCCACTCCTGAGTGCTGGGATTAAAGGCGTGCAACACCATCACCTGGCTAAAAATCTTTTTTCAAAGGTGCACAGCTACCAGGTAGCATGTCGTTCCTATAATCCCAGTATTTAGAAGGCTGAGTTGGAAGGTAGCCTGAGCTAAAGACAAGAATGAGAAAACTAGAGATAGCGAGAGTGCTCCGCTTCTCTCAGAGTCTGGTCATCGGTGGCTCTTCCTTAAAGGCTCTGTCACCCAAATGGTGGCAAGGAGAGCCCACCAAATGGTGGCTTCATGGAGGGCATGGGACAGCAAAGACTGACCTATACACCTGAGCATCTCTGGGACAAAATGCTGTGGTGAGAAAGGGAGGGGCTCTTCCTAACACCTTCCAAGCACTGCTGGCCCCATGGAGGTCCCCTGCTCAGGGGCTCAGGACTGGGTAGCTGTCTGGACAGTGGCCATGGTGGCAGGGAACATCTCCAAGGCTCTGTAACTGTTCTCTGAACACCAACAAAACCAACATTGCTCAGTTTCTCTTATTACATCTCCACTGACAAAGAAATCCTCTTAGTACACTATAATAGACAAAAGCAGGCAGGCGTACGCGTGGGGCTGTGGGTACAACACAGCCAACCTGGGCTGAGAAGTACGACCTCATCGGTTCCAGAAAGGCTCCTCAGCAACAGCCTGGAACTGGGCATGTGACCATCCTGCTGAGACAATACACTCCAGTGACTGTCCTTGGAAGGCTGGTGGTCCAAGCACAGGGCAGGGCAGTGGCAGACATGAGCAAGACGGTGCCCTGGCCTCTTTATCAAGAAGACCGGAGCTGTGACTCTGCAGAGGTGGGCCTAGCTCCTCAAAGCAGCCCGCCAGCTCCACTCAGAAGCCACCCTGAAAATTAAAAGACATGACAGGCTCGCTCAGTGGGGTCCTGGACAACAGCCAGTCCACAAATCAGCACCTGCCACAGTGTGGAGTCGCTGAGTCTTCTGCACAGACGGCAACTGAAGGAGCTGCAGGCAAAGCTAGGCCAGGCTGGTTGCAGCCCAAGGCTCACAGAAGCGCCTGGCCACGGTGGCCAGTGTGGACAGAGGGAGAAGTGGGCCTGGAGGCCAGCATGGAGAAGCACGAAGGCTCTGTGCTGTGCACACGCAGCGAGCAGCTCAGACAGCTGCCAAGCAGCAGCCTCGGCCAACGTGTCCCAGGCCTGGCTTCATGTGTCAGCCCGGTGAGATGTGACCTTTCCCGTTTCTCACGGGGCGGTGTCAGGAAGGACAGCGAGCGGTGAGTCCACATCCCCTCATCACAGCCCAAGAACCGTGAACTTGGGATTGGGTGTAGCGTAGGCCAAGTCACTCCGAGGCTGAGTCCAGGAGCTGAAGACCAACTCAGACAACACAGGGACCTGGCCTCAACAACAAAAACCTAGGGCTGGAGGCAAAGTTCAAAGCAGAGCATGTGGCTGGCATGTAATCAGACTCTGAATTCAATCCTTGACACCGTACAAAAAGGAGAAAATAAAAGCCAGTTGTGGTGGTGGCTCATGCCTGTAGTTCTAACCCTTGAAAGGCTGAGGCTTGCTTTGAGGCCAGTCTGGACTGCAGAGTGAGACCTTCCCCTACCCCCTCTCACACATACACAGACACACCAGCACGAATTAAAAAGGATCAAGAAGAGTTCAGAAATAGACCATGTTGATGACTAATTTTTAACAAAAAAATAATCTTTTTTAACACAGGTCATTCTGTGGGAGAAAGACAAGCTGTGGACAGTGGTACTAGAACAAGTGAGAATCCACACGGAGAAGTCAGGAGCCTACACTGTCCGTGCAAATTAACGATACATGTCAGCACATACGTGAGCAAAGAACAGTACGCGGCTATACAGACTCCATAGGAAAAGAGAAAACACAGAAGTCTTAGAGTCTTGGTGGGCAAAGACATAAAAAGTATGGGCCATGAAAGGAAAACCAACGAACAGATGTCAGCGAAAGGTGAGTCACGGGCTGGGAGGCAAGAGACGCACAGGAGGGCCCTGAGCACAGTCTGACACCAACAAGTCAAAGGCCAGGCAGTGCTCAAAAGGGATATATGAATGAGCAGGGAAACCCTGAAGACAGGGCTGGGGCTGGGCAGGAGGCTCAGCAGTCAAGAGAACGGGCTGCTCTTGCAGAGGACCCAGGCTTTGTTCCCAGCACCTACGTGGAGGCTCGCAACTGTCAGTGACTCCAGTCCCAGGGGATCCGACACCTTCTTTTGGCTGTCGCAGCACCAGACACACATATGGTGCTCAGACGCACATGCTGGCAAAACGCTAACACATGTAAGAAATAAGTAAGAAAACTTACACCTGAAAGTACGCTCGGCATCATCAGTCGTTATATGAAGTGCGAAGTAAAGTACGGGAAGCCCTGCTACACACACGTTAGAACGGCTAAACTTAAAGCCGAGAGAGCCAAAGGCAGCTAGGACACGTGGAACAGAAGAGCGAGCACATAAACAAACCAAACAACCTAAAACTCTTGAAAAGGGTTGGTGAGGATGGCACGGTGGGTACAGGTGCTTGCCACCAAGTCTGGTGTCCTTAGTTCAATCCCCAGAGGGAGAGAACTGACTTGTTCTTTGACCTCTACTCCATGGGGCTCCCCATGATAACACACGCGCGCGCGCGCGCGCACACACACACACACACACACACGAATGAAATATGTACACCAGCATGGCTCACCTCTAAAAGCATTTATGGTAAGAAACTAAGCACAGAAACTACACACCACCTATGAGAACGTGACAACGTCTGTGATAAGGTGGAGCTGTGTAACAGGGACAGGCTGGGAGTTAGCAGGAGGGAGGCAGGCGGACAAAGGCACAAAGAAAACCTTTTAGGATAAGAGAAACCACACGCACCCCTTTTAGAATTTTCTACATTGTGTTGTGTGGAGTGGTGGTCCCACACATTAAATGAGTTCCAATTTATCAAATAGGATACTGAAAAACCAGGACTCTTGCTGCATGCATATTATACTTCAGAAAACTGGTTAGAAATAGTTAGAATCCAGAGATCAGGAACTTAGTATCCAGCAATTCCATGCTAGACATCACCTAAGGAACATGAACATGTGTCCATGTAAGACTTGCACACACATGTTCTCAGCAGCTTTATTCATGTCAGCCGAAACAGGAGTTGGGGCCAAAGGCACAGCTCAGCAGCAGAGTACCAGCCTAGCATATACAAGGCTCCAAGTTCAGCTCACAGTGTGCAAAGAAACCAAAAACTCGACCAGGAGATCGTCTAGCTACCCGCCGACTGGTGGACAAAATGAGGACCATCCTTACAATGGAATTCTAACCAGCAGTTAAGAAGGGACTGCGATGGGGGTGAGCCTCAAAATAGTTCCTAAAGAACAAGAAGCCAAGCACAGAAATCATCCACTCTGTGATTCCATTTACCCAAAATGCCCAGAAGAGTGGAATCACAGTGATGGAAAGGTCTGTGGTTGTCTGGGGACAGTGGAGGAACAAGGAGTGAGAGTCAGTGGGTCCACAGGCCCTACAGGGGCATAGAACCCTCTAGAGCTGGTCTGTGACCGTGCTGTACCTCTCAGTGGAGTTACTAAAAACCACTGCATGGGACACTTGAAATGGATGAGCTTTGTAATATATAAAATATACTCCAGTAGTTTTAAAAAATTGTTTGAGGGGCTGGCAAGATGGTAAACAGGTAAAGGTGCTTGCTGCCAAGGCTGATAAGTAGAGTCCAATCCCCAGAAACCACGTAACAGAAGGACAAGCAACTACACGTTGTCCTCTGACCTCCACGCACACACTTGATGGAGCGCACACATACACGCACATACACACTTTAAAAAATAATCATAAATAAAATGAAAGAAAATAAAAACCAAACTCAGAGCTGACCGCAGAGCCGACTGACACGGCAGGGCTGTGGTTTTATCCCCAGCACCGCATACAACAGGCACCATGGTGCATCTCTCTAGGAGGAAAGACGGGCAGAGGCCATGGAGCATAAAGAAGGCAGTGTAGGTGCGTGTCATCAAAACTACACTCTTTTCCTTTTCAAAGGGTAATGTAAAAGAGCCAAAAGGCCTTTTATCCCCTCACCAAGATGGTACCAAACTCAACGCATCAGCTCTTAAGCCCTTTGAGCGGAAGGCAAAAGAACAAAGATTGATAATGCATCTGTCTGACAGAGGACACAGAGAACTCCTAACTCAGTAAGAAGATGAGTAATGGGCAAAAGATCAGGACAGACAGGCCCCAAAAGGAGATGTGCAGATAACCAATACGCAGGCGAAGGCCTGCATTGACGGGCACCACAGGAAAGGCAAGCCAGCCATCAGGAGTCAGCCCTGCACACACATTACAGTGGCTGAAGCTCGGGTCTGAGAACACCAGCTGCTGCCGAGGTGAGACCGCAGGTGGGAGCTGACGCAGGGCGACCGCTCTGGAAGACCGTTTACCAGCTCCTTAAACCTACACTTAACATACAAACCAGCAATTCTCCTCCTAGGCACTCACCCAAGAGAGATAAAAGCACACAGAGACTTGTTCATGAATGTTCACAAGAGTTTTATTCATAATGGCTGAAAACTGGAAACAGCCCAGAGTCCATCAACTGCTGCATGGGGAAACAAGCAGCGATGCACCTTCCATGCAGTGGGGTACGGCGCAGAGATAAAATGAAGCAACTTCGGACACGCACAGCAACTTGGATGAAGCTCAGCACTACGCTGGGCAGAGAAACCAGTCACTAAAGTGTACATGCCATACGATTCCATTTAACAAAACGTGGGGAAAGAGAGATCTAACAGGCAGTGAGAAAAAGCAGAGCAGTGGTGGCCCTGGAGGCAGGATGGGGAGGACTGCCTGGAAATGGGGCACAAGGGAACCTTCTGGGGTATTGGAAATGATCTGTAATGCAGTGACAGTTACATGAAGTGCATTCTCAAAACTCAAGTGGTGCAATTACAGTGAGTGCATTTTATCTCGTGTAAACTACCCTAAAGATCACACACACGTGCGCGTACGCACACACACACACTATTCAATGTTTGTTCAAGGAAGTTAGTGGTGGCTGAGAGCAAAACCCAACAATGCAGGCGCTATGAGTTTTCCCTAACCCGTTAGCATCTGAAACCCCGAGAGAAGCATGACCCAAGCATTCTAACACAGCCTGAAAACCCACCTGACAATGCTTGGCTCATACAAAAGAGTCTACCATTTAGATGTTATAAAGAGTGTAATAAAGCAGCAAGTCTACCCTCCTCGTACGCCAGCTGACTCTCTCTAAATATCTCAGCAGCCAGCCGCTGGAGCCTGCGTAGGCCAGGGAGCGTCACCCTGAGTATTAGTGCTCATGTCAGCTCCAACAACCCCTTGTGGGCAAGGATGAGGAGGAGGGCAAGAGCAACTTGCACAGGCATAGCCCTACAATGTCTGCCCACCACGTGTTGGCGTCCTTTGCGGATGGGGAAGACCATGTGACCATGCTCCTGTCTGCAAGACGGAGATGGAGAGGATGTGGCCGTTCCCCAGTGTCCTCAGGAGGGGCCGGTCCTTCTCCTTCCTGTAGGTGTTGGATGGCAGATGGGGCAGCTGGGGCTGCAGCAGGTGGGCAGGACAAGGTGCATGCCAGCAAGCTGTCAAGGGCACAGACCTGGGTCTCTGAAGACTGCAGAGCCTCCGTGGGGGGCTAGATGGCCTACATGCAGATAGCAGACAAAAACCAATTTTCTGAGATGTGCTTTGACTTAGCGTCATGCAAAGCCAACTCAAGCTCCGTCCTTTCAAGGCTTTGAAGAATGCCATTCTGGAGATCCAAACTGTTGTTCCTATACTCTGAGAGACCACTGCTGCACAGCACAGCAACAGCTAGTCACCTCTGGCCTTCCTCATTCAACAGCGACCTAAAAGCAAGCAGGTCTCTGACTGCTCACCACCTGCCCAGGACGCCCTGCATGGCCTGAGCGTGAGAAGTCCAGCCGACGCGCAGGTCACCAAATGGCCGTCGTCACCAGGCACCTTCTTTTCAGTTCTCAAGCATGTTTCCGCCACGGTTTATCCAGGCAACAAGCACTTCTAGACAGCTGCTCAGTCAGGGCCTCGAGCCTTTAGGGTTTTAAAAAGCCTCCGAACTCACAGATTAACAGGGAGGACACTGAAACAAGAATTTACGTGTGGTGTGGTGTGGTGGGGAGCAGGGGGCTGCGAGAGCCACAGGCATCACATTCAGGTCAGAACGAAGCGCTGGAAAGATGCCCTGAAGGAGTGGACAACGGCCTCCGACCTGGGGGTGGTGTGGGAAGCGATGTGTTGCCGGGCAGAGGAGAGCAAGAACCCCCACATGTCCACCTCTGAAACAAACGACTCTAATGTCAGTCTAAGGACAATTTCATCTAACAGACAACACAACTTCAGAAATGACCGCCTATCCATGCTGCTGGTCACCCTGTCAGTGTGCTGGCTTAGCTGTCGGTTTTTGCTCCGCCGGCCCCAGCTTCTCGGATCACCCGGAGATCCTTAAGGTCATCATGTAGTTTCCTGCCTTCGCATTCTTGTCCATCCTGTCAGATCACTGAACCCATCACCCACGGGGTCAGGGCAGCATCTGCTCTCAGGAGTTCCCCTCCCCCTCTTCCGCCCCAGCCTCCTCCCTGGTCCTGCCTCCCAGGCACTGACATGCTGCCTTAACTGTCCTTCCCACTAGATGGGAGCAACTGCAGAGAGGTCAGGCTTGTGCTGGTTGGAGCTTGTCCCCCAGGTGCTCTCAGGAAGTAGTGAGAATTTCAGTCTAGAGAGGGACCTTCAGCCACTGTGGGGTGACCAGGGCCCCAGAGCCCTCCTCTTTCGTCCCTGGCCACGTGACAGGAACAGTTCTCCTCTGCCACTGTCACTCAACACCCACAACCAGAGATCCCCAAACCCACAAGTCAGCCAATCTTGGACTGGAACTATACGCCAAAAACAACCCTTTTCTCTTTCTACGTTGATTCTCTCAAGTCTTAGCAATGGAAAACTGACTTAATGGATCTTGTTAATGACCTTTTTGTCCCAAGGCAGGGCACTCGATAATGAGTGCTCACTCAGTGAGATAAGACAATCGGGATAAGTGTGTGTTACTAATAGGGCTGTAACAGATGCAACTGAGAAGAATTTCCTCTCAGAACTGCTAATCAAAAGACTCAAACTGTCCCTGGCCCCGGGTAGCCTGGTCTATTTAAGCAGAGGCCACTGAAGCTCAGGTCAGCCTCTGAGGGGCTGCACTGTTCACCAGAGATGAGGGCAAGGCTGGAGCCCAATGCTGCCCGGAGGATTTGCACCAACCCTGCTTATACCTCAGAGCCCTTGGGTGCTTGTCTCTTTGGGTGGGAACAAGACAGCTCCGCTCAGCACAAAGCACTCAGCTCAGCACGGTGCACAGCTCAGAACCTACTGGCGGGTCTTGTGGACGAGCATTGGAGTCCCGATTCAAAGTCAAACAGAGTATCAGGTTTCCTCTGGGATCCTAGCCTGACTCTCTCCGAGCACTGGTTCCGCCTCACGGAGGTGACACCAAGATTCCCGAGCTGTCACCCCCTGCCACTGACACAAAGCCTCCCGACTTCCTTAGCCCACATTAATTTTTCTCTTTTCTGTAATCTTACAGAATTTTTTTGTGGGTATAATTAATTTTGGCATTAAATCACATTGTCTGATATTATTCTCTTTTTCTTAAGAGCCTGTACAATTCTGAAAGATCGTGCTTTGAAACTCGCAGAGCGCAGAGCTGGGCATCCAGTAGGTGCTTCCACATTGAACAGGCGCCGTTCCCGAAGTTCTCCCCATGTCCTCACCACTGGCGTCACTAACACCTCAAGGTCCAGCACACTCACAGGAGTGCGGAGATGGCAAAGGAGGCACCCAGCACCCCCAGGGGTGGGGGTGCGCCTGCGCAGGTGCAGGTCGGGAGACAGAGGTCGGCATATGCCAGCTTCACCAGGTGTTCTCAAAATGAGACCCTAACCCTGGCCCGAGGGAACCCCATTTTTTAGACTTGGGCTGAGATGAAATGTCCTTAAACTGCTGAGAAATGGGGAAGAGAGGGCTGCTGTGGATCAGCCCTCTCAGCAGGAACACACAAGAACAGAGGCCATAAATCCCTCCCAGACGCAGACAATGCCTCGGTGATAAGCATGCAGATTGCACACCTAGTTCAGAAACTCCCCTGAGTTTGCTTGTAATTAAGGGGGTTAGAGAGGTAAAAAAATATATAAACCCAATTAATCATTTAAATATTTAAAGTCAGATTTTTCCCTCACTCCAGGATTAGTATATTTCATAACGCCAGCAGCCGACAGCCCTGGTTTTTACTGGGGTTCATTTTAGAGCATGTTTAAACTAGTCAGATTGAGTGATGCTTCCAGCAACTAATCGCATGTCAAATAAAAGATATTTTATGTAATAAATTACCGCTACAAGTAATTCAAATGTCATTTATCAGTTTTATTATCAGTCAGGCAAAGTCTTGTTTCTCTATATTAATCAAAATCAGGCTTTTTTTTTCCTTTTTTTTTTTTTTTTTTGTGAGCAGTTTTGACACCTCTTGGCAAAAGTACAGAAGTGAAGAGCAGAGTCACCCCCAGAGCTGGAAGGAGCACGGTACCAGCATCGGAGACTGAAGCCGACGTGACAACTGAAAACTCCAGTGTTCGAAATTACCGTTCCCATTGTCTCTATGCTAGTGTCAAAGCAGGGAAGCCTGTCTCCAGGATGTGTGCTCTGCTTAGGCGGGGAGACTAGCAGAGCCTAAGCCTGCAGTTCTGAAGGAGACTGCAGACTCAACTGCTGCTGCCCGCAAGAAAAAACTAACAGTTAACTCTTTGCTCTCCAGAGGGCAGGCAAGCGCATGGTGTTTGATGCCAACTCTGTGACCAACCAGAACAATTTGTTGGGAGCAGGAAGTTTTCAAGTAGCGGAGAGACCTGTTTGGTATTAGCCATGGGAGGAAACAGCTGGAACGGAACAGATGTGCATCCTAGAAAACTCTGCACCCCAGCTGCCACTGCCTATCCTCAACAAATCCCATTAAACGGCTGGGCTCGGGGACACAGCTCAGGGAAGTGTGGACACTTAGCCCTTGGTTTAGAGCCTGAAGCCTACACAACAGACTGAGAGGATTTGGGCTGGGAAAGAGAAACCAGTCTCCTGTTCACAGACAGCAGAAGCCTGCTCCCGGGGTCTCAGCGGTCTTCACGCTAGCCCACTGCTGAGGCCAGGCATGGAGGTACAAGACTCGTGGGTGTGTGTATTATGGCTTCGCCACTCAGCTTTATCCAGAAAATGAAAGGACTCTAAATTCAATCTACAATCCACACAGTACAGTCAGCCCTCTGCCTGGCCTCCGGCCTGACCACAGGGCAGAAGAGCCTCTGAGCCTCTGGCTGTGTCTGCTGGGGGAGGTCACCTGCCTAGCTGCAGGCGAGCCAGGTGAAAATGTTGATAAGGGGAGAAGGAAGGGGCCGAACCTGCCATTTTTAAATACACTCTTTAAAATCTGGTCTTAAACTCTCTTTTAAATCACTTTTCTGAAAAAAAGTAAAACTTCTTGGCAATTAAAATGAAGACAATTTTAGAAAAGATATTTTGAAAGACAATAGAGCCTATGCTGAGTTACGTAAAAGAAACAAATCTAAGCTATTTCCCATAGCGTTGGAGACAATTTTAATTTTTTTAGACTCCTCCAAGTGACTTAAAGAAGTGATGGTTATTTGGATGAATGCATCTTGCTGTATCTGTGACTACAGTGGCCTTCATTTAATAACAACGACCCCCCACCCCCCCCACCCCCGCCCACAGGGTCGTGATCCTGTGTGATCATTAAAGGATCTTGGTGTTCATCTGAAATTCCCTGAGACGCTGCCGCTACACGGATGCACACGGGAGAGCCAGGGCAAGGGAGCCAAGGCTGGCCTAAACGCATGAACAGTAAGTTTAAAGAATAAAATTAGGAGACGAGTTAGTTCTGTGGGCCAAGGAGAACCCACCCACGACCGTCACGCTCATGTCAGGAAGCCGACACTCAGAACGGCTGGGGTAAGACGAGGGCGGCAGAACAGACCGTTTGTGTGACCAAAGGGAACAACACAAGCAGCCAGCTTGCGCTCCCACAGCCCGTCACACAGCTGTCTCTGGACAAATTTGGGTGTGCTGCCTTTTTATTCCTAGAAAAACCCAAGAGCTTGCTCGGTCAGATGGAGCAGCCAAGTTCTCCCAGTTTGCTGGTGGACCGCTGTCCTGAATCCCAGTCCCAGTTAAGCAGGACTTGGAGCAGGGACTTACTGTATGGCTGCGAAATGAGGTGAAGGGGCTGCACAGGAACCACTGGGGCGGCTGAGCCCACAGGCTCATCGGTAGCAGTGCCTGACTGCTGGAAAGCCAGGTCGATCTCTTCGTCTGTCAGCCCTGGGGGGAGAGCAGAGGACACAGGTGAGTACCTTTTGCCAGCGCCCACCCCGCCGCAGTCTTCCTTTGTAGGAGGAGGAGGCCCTGACGGCCACAGAGTGCCTTGCATTCAAGTACGCTGCTCTTCGATTTCGGATTCTTAGGAACCTCTCTAAGTTGCAATTTAACCTTAAGCGACAGAATATTAGCCTCAACACTGCTTCCAAATGTGGCTCATTCAATTTCCTTAATTTATCCTTGAGTTTATTGCTGCTTTTGAAGTCGCTCCGTACTGCAATTCCCCATTCTTCCCCCGAAAACAGATACCATCAACTGCAAATGTGGCTCATTTTAATCTGTAATGGTGTTAAAAAAAGAGGGGAAAAAACTAACAATAATGCATGAAAACAGACAGGGAAACAAAAAACTAATTATTGGGTGAGACGACTAATTAGTCTAGATCGTTTCCGAAGACGGGAATAATTTGCTTTATTTTATGACAAATGCAGAAATAAAAAGAAAAATCAGGACTGACTGTGATTAGTATGAATGGGATATAGAATGTAAAGAAGAAAATAAAACAAGAAAACAGATCAAAACAGACCAGGCCCACACTTTCAGATGATTATTGCTCTAGCCTATCACAGGCTGCCTGGATCGCCTTTGGCTAGTTTCTCTTCCCCCCTTTTCTCATCCTCCAACACTCTAAGGCGCTCCGCACACGGGGCATCGAGAAATCACAGTGCGCCATCTGCAGTGGCTCTAGCGTGCGGAAAGGATTTGCCCAAGAAGGAATGGAAGACGAGCGAAAGCCCACCAAGACCCCCATCCCAGTGGGCTGGGAGCAGAGAGGTTTTTGGTGGGCCCGAGGCCGATGGGTGACCACTGGTGAAGGACGAGGACACCGACCGACGGACGCACAGAATAGAGTGGAGGGCACAGCCCGGGGGTGTGACAAGCGTCCCAAAGGCCCACTCAGGAAACAATGGCGTGTGCAAAAGAGGTCTATGCAGAGGACGGGAAGCAGGTGGGAGGTCACTGCTAGTGTGCAGGAGATGGCTCAGGCTGGTCCAGGCTGTTCCGGGAATCCCAATATCCTGTGGAGCCGCAGCACAGAGCTTTTAAACCAGGGCCGAGAGCTTTTCCACATCTGGTCAGCAGCTCTCCATTAGAGGCCCACAGCATGGTATACTCGCCCCTGGGGGTGGATGAAGTACGAGGCGGTTCTGAGGATCAGCATCTTCAAAGTGTGGAGCCTCGCACTCTGTGCCTGGGGGCTAATACATGGTGCGCATTAATGCTTGAAAGCGCAGCTCTGCCCTGCATTGCACTGGCCTGAGTTGACGTTAGCCATCCCTCAGACTTAGAGGCCGTACTGGAAATGGTTGTGGGAGTGTCTCAACTATTGAAAATGGCCCTTGACCCTTCTCTTTCCTGCTGCAGGAGCACTTCCCTCTACACACACACACACACACACACACACACACACACACACACACACACACACGGGCTAGCCAGCTGCTCCTGGCTAGCTGTCCTAGCCCTGCTGTCCGTCTAGGGCGCTGGGGCACCTGGTAGCACTCACCTAGATTGGGGGCAGGTGATAGAGCAACAGAGCATCTCAGACTGGGCCAGACAAGGGCGTCCCCACTTCTCACATCCACAGCTTGCCACACCTGGGTTGCTTTTCCCATCGTTTCTCTTCCCCAGACCAGGGACAGGACAGACTGGCAAGCCAGGTGATATCGGAGGACACACTTCCCTATAGCTTGTGTCTCTAGGGCTCTCTTGCCTGCCAGTCACTGCCCTCTGCTCCTCCTAGACAGAAAGGGGTACCCCTCTCAAAGTGCTGGAAGGAGTTTTAACCAGTTCCCAGTGTTGCTGGAGAAGGAAGCAGCACCTGCGACGTCAGCACAGGCTGCTGGTCACTGGCACACCACGGAATTCTATAAACCTGGTGGGTCATGTGCCTTGTCAGCTGCTGGCTGCAAATGAGGATAATTTTCCCAAAAGGAGCATTCAGTTGCATTCTCATTTTCCCTTTTGGCTCTTTCAAATATAAACAAGTACGATAATGTTTAACGCTGGGGAAATATACGGCAAGTTACAGGCTGTGCCTCGGCCTTGCGAGCTGGAGCTGGTTAAAGGAACAGGACTTTCTGCTCATTGTTCTGCCCTCTGGCCCTGAGCTTTTATAAAGCCTGTTTTCCTAATAAAACACACCTAGAGTTACCTTGGCTGAGCCCACCAGTGACGCAATGGTTTCAATGCCATCAGCATTTCCTTCCAGGCTCTTATTTTTCAGAAACCTTATCATCTGCTGCTCTAAATCTAGACAGGCTGGAATTCTGATATACCTAGTTCTCCAGGAGAGTCGGGGTTTTGATTTAGTTCAATACGTGAGTCACCTTCCTCTTCCCTCCCTGCCTCCCTGGAGCACAGTTTTAGAGGTGAGTGTAACCCAGCCATTGCCCCCACTCAGCAGATGAGAAGCCTGAGGTAGGGAGTGAGGACTGCCCTGAGCAAACGTGTCCTGGAGAACGGCGATGCAGGCGACAATATCCGATGCAGGTTCAGAACTTGGGTCTCGAGGCTGTCGAGGTTTGGAGAAGGGTCTAATTCCTTTCCCTACTACCCTGGGCCCCATCTGTAGGTAAGAGCCAGCAACCAGTTCATGGGATACAGGGTGATAAACAGTGCGTCCTCATCCTGTCTTACTCCAGACATTCCTCAGACTGCTGCCTAGCTTCCCGGTCCCCGAGCTCAGCTCGGACGGCAGTACCAGTTTCGGGACTCTATTTCCACCTGGGATGCAGGAAGACTAAGTAGGGGTCACTCGCTTCTCCCTGGATCGTGACTAGCTCTCTACCCAGCCCCTGGCTCTTGGTACAGAGAGGACCCTACCTCTGTGATAAGCTGTTGCCACAGGACCCAAGCATAAACATCTGGATGCCCTAGTCCCATCTCTCCTACGTACTCCGAAAGATAAACAATGCAGATCTTTGATTGAGACCTTGCAGAATCCAAAAGGTTAAAAGAATAATAAAGGAAACTGCCAATTGTAAGTGAATTATATTTGGCTCTGAAAGCCAAGGCACAGGCTATATTATAAAAGGCATCTCTTTGCGTTGTTTACCATCGCCCTGACTAATGCAGACCTTTTTTTGTGTTGTTGTTTTAAATAATCTCATGCAAATTAGACACACACACTTCCTTCCAGTTGATTGCTATCTGTGAAGAATAATCTAACTGCATAGGGACTGAGCACTGGCTGAACAGAGCAAAGAGCAAAGGACTCCATCCTGCATGTGGCAAGCAAGCCTCCTGCTTCCCTATCTGCCTTTTGAAGAATTCATCCATTGTAATAAAGCTTCCACTTTCCTTAGTGGAGGTCACTGCTGTTATCTGACACCACTAGGAGTTGGCATTTTAATCCTCCAGCAACTCCCACTGGGTGATTTTTCTAGAGTTCCGTCCTACCTACCACCTATCATTGGTAAAGAGTAACTTTAAGAAAGTCCTGCTCACCCTCTCTCCCTCAAGAGAGCCTG
The DNA here is from genome assembly GCA_026225945.1 of Cricetomys ansorgei. Lineage (NCBI taxonomy): Eukaryota > Metazoa > Chordata > Mammalia > Rodentia > Nesomyidae > Cricetomys > Cricetomys ansorgei. The sequence goes on along the minus strand of JAMJFZ010000165.1, from coordinate 446,739 downwards.
TGCAGGAGGGGGAAGGGCAGTACAGGAGGGGGAGGGGCAGTGACAGAGATGCTATCTCACTTGCAGGCCGACTAACCTGCACCTTTCCTGTTCCCTTACTTCCCCAAACATCAGGAAGTTACCACTGCTGGCCCTGTGCAGATGTGGGGCCAAGGATGTCTTCTCTAACATCTCCACGGACGGCTATGTTTAAAAGGGAGGAAACAAGGACCAGCATCCCAGTGATTACAAGTCATCTGTTTTTTGCAAACAAAGCCAAACACATTGATGTGAACGTGATGCCCCACCGACCTTTCCCATGACCCAGGCCAAAGACAGAAGGGCTAACTACTTCAGTGAGACTCGGACTGCGGTGCCCACTGGGCACAGCTCTGGGACGGACTCCGTGGAGGAAGCAGAAGCCCAAAGACGGCATCAGTGTTCTCTGCGTTGTGCAGGGCAAACAACCAAGACAGGAGGGCAAGGGATGGGTTAAAAACATGCTCGGTAACACCGGGCAGCTCCTTCCAGTCCCGGCCAAGCTTTGTAATCAAGCTGTAGAGAATGAAAGGACAGGTGGAGGTGGAGTGCAGGCCCCAGGCCCTGGCCAAGGGCAGCAGCGAGGGCCCAGAATTCAGACCGTCCTCTGCCATCCGCAGCCCTCCATTTCTGATTCATCTGAGACTCTAGAGACTGAGCGAGGGTCACCTCTCTCAGAACACAGCTAGTTATCTGCCCGGCACATTCCAGGAGGAGACGAGGCAGGGAAGACAGCTGGCTAAAGATATTCCTCAAATTAAAAGAAAAATCAACTCTCTCAGAACGGGCTCGGGGAGGGGAAAGGGAAAAGTATTTTTATTTTATTTTATTAACATTTTGTTGGAACAGTGGAGTACAATAAGGACTCCCGGAGCCTCTAAAAGTCGCCGGGTGACCTGTGGACCCCTATTTCCCAGTGCCTTGTATAAAATTGAATTTTTTAAACATAAATTACACGTAATGACGACACTGTAAAAACTAACAGTAATGGAAAGCTGTGCTGTATTTCATTAGCCTGTATTATTCCGTGCCACCTGATCCAGCCAGGCCTTGTTTATGAGTTAGTGTGCTAGCAGATGCCGATGGAAGCATTTGCTTCGACCTTGCTCTTCTCATTGGGGCATGAAATTACGACGGCAGCACCTTGATATTACAGCCATAAATACAGTAAACTGCAAATTTAAGCCAACGGCTCCTATTGTCTCTGAACATAAAGCTGATCGGTATTTATTTAAAAGGAGAACAAAAAAAATATTATATATCACCTTGTTTATGGGGCCACCCCACCCACTCTCTTATCCCTCCCCCAGCTCCCCAACCTGTCTAATCCACTCGGTTAAAATATTAAGCAAATAAGCCAAACACTGTCTTCTTTGCTGATAACTATTCCCCAAGCAGCAAAAACAGTTTTTGAGAAAAACAGTTCTAAATATCACTAGCCTAAATGAAAGTTTTTTATGCAAATGGAGCTGGAGGTGGGTTGGCTCCCACCGTCTTGATACTGATGTGCAATTTCAAGATCAGGATGAGAGCCTTTCCCCTTTCTTTAAATGAGGGGAGTCTGCATAAAACTGGAGAAAAAGTTACTGCTGATGCCTTACAACTGGATGCTCTCTGAGCATCCTTCTGAAAACTGTTCCGCAGAGAGACTGCTTCGGAAACAGCCAAACACTGCCTCCTGCCACCCAGGGGAAGAAAGATATCTAACCACGAGTGCAATTCTCATCTCAGCAGAGAGCGCTTGGACCTCTCATTAAAACTTGCACCAATCCCTTCCTTATTCCAGTGAACCATAAAGACAATACATCCTTTAAATATATCAAATGTGGAGGAAAACTAAACAAAGACAAAAGGACACTGGGTATCACCAGGCACCCTGCAGGTGTAAATCAGTGTGTAAGAAGCCAGGGCACAACGTATGATGTATCCCACTGCCGGCTCACAGACTCGGAGACCTGGCAGGCTTTTGCTTCCAAGTCTAAAGAGAAGACAGGGCTGCTTTCCTCACATCAGAAAAGGGGGTGGGGGGGTCCCTGAGGAGACAGAGGAGCTGTCAACACTCAGCTGCATCCAGGTATGGAGCTCTCAGTGGCCAAAACTAGAACACCAGCAGGCAAGCTCAGCTCTACCAACACAGCACACGGGAGGACCGTTTCAGCTGCGAATTAAACCCAAGTCGGGGCTTTAATTTCAAAGCAGACAGGCTGGGGTCACAGGGCCTGGAACCCAGTAGTGCAATGACACAGGCAAACCAACCAAGATCAAAAGTTTCTGTACGCTTGCTTTTCGCAGGTTATTTCACAGGGCAGACGTAGTCCCTTGGAGCCCTAAATTATAACAGCCACACCAGGCCCTGAGCTTAGCGCCTTCCACATAAGGAGGGAACTTCCTATAAAATTTATTGAGCTCCTCTGGGGAGTAGTATACCTACTGAACAAGACGGAAGTGAGCGGCCCCTCCGTGTTACACAAATTGAGACCTCCTGTGTGAGAGACTGGGAGGGGTTCCAGTCAGCATCCGTGATGTCTGTTTCTAGATCTGCACAGTCTAAAGGGCACCCCCACTTCCCTCTTAATCCCTCTCTGGCTACACCGGAGATAAACATGAAGAGGGGTTACTTTTGATGTCTGCCATCAATTCTGGAGGATTACAGACTGCTGCCAGTCACGAGGACAGCCTCTAACACGCAGGTCTTTAGCAACAGGCTGAGGCAGCCTCTTCCCAGGCCCAGGGGAAGTGTAGTTATTTACAAGCACAAGGCCTGGTGCGTTTTTTGAAAATGTGTGGGAAAGATCTAAGTAATAAACACTTCAGTGACGAGTGAGCCCTAACCCTTCCAGAAGTGACTGTGGAGCTTGTTTGCTTTTTTAAAATTAGATTTATTTTATACGTATGAGTGTTTTACCTGCGTGTGAGCATGTGCAACACATGTGTGCAGTGTCTGCAGAGGTTAGAAGAGGGCACTGGAAACCCTGGAACTGGAGTTACAGATAGTTCAGAGCCACCATGTAAGTGGCAGGACCTGAACCTGGGTCCTTTTCGAGAGCAGCCTGGGCTCTTAGCCACAGGGCCATCTCCCCAGCCCCTTGTTTGCCTTTACTTTACGTAAGTATTCTGCCTGCAAGTGTGTCTGTACAGTGTGCATGCAGTGTCCATGGAGGGCAGAAACAGGCACTGGACTTCCGAGAATGGAGTTACAGACTGTTGTGAGCCACCATGTTGATTCTGGGAATTGAACTCAGGTCCTCTGGAAGAACAGTCCGTGCTCTTAACCACTGAGCCATCTCTCTAGCCCCTTGTTTGCCATTTTAAACAATAGCAACTCTTCTTTCAACCAAAGAAAGTCAGAACTGAAAGAAAACTTGAAGTTCTTGCGGGGGTGCGGTCTATTCCATTCTCTCTTCCTCCATCCCTCCCTTTTTATTTATAGACCAAGAGGGGGGAAAAAAACACCCACAGAAGCCAGTCATGGTGCCGCATGCCTTTCGTCCCAGCACTGGGGAGGCAGAGGCAGGTGGATCTCTGCGAGTTCGAGACCAGCCTGGTCTCCACAGCAAATTCCAGCCAAGACTATATATCAAGACTGTCTCAATCTCTGCTCAAAAAAAGACACAGATGGGGGAGTACTAGTCTACACCCCACTCCCATGTGGCACTCTGTGCACTAACCCAGGATGAGTGGGGAAATCCTGGAGTGTCTGTGTCCTTTGTCACCTGACATAGCACATTCTCGCAGAATAAATCCACTGAAAAGATGAAAAGAATAGATGGGGCCAGGCGGTGGTGGCACCCCCTTTAATCCCAGCACTCGGGAGGCAGAGGCAGGCGGATCTCTGTGAGTTCGAGGCCAGCCTGGTCTACAGAGTGAGTTCCAGGACAGCCAGAGTTACAACAGAGAAACCCTGTCTCGAAAAACAAACACACAAACAACAACGAACAGATGGTGTAAAGAGGATCCGAGTGACAGATACAAGACCGCAAGACGCCACACTGAGCCACAGGTTCTAAGTTATGGTCAGACAGGGTCCAGAAGTGCTGGGGAGCACAATGAGCCATCACAGGTAAGGATGGTACACGTGTATGTTCTCAAGCCAGAAGAGAGGATTATGAATATTTTCACCATAAAGGAATGATTCTTTGAGGAGACGGATATGCTTCCATGATCTGAACATTATCCTACACAGGCATCTCAAAACATGATGTGAGACCCTGTAAATGTGCACAATTTAAGAAAATATGAAGCTGCGCGTGGTGGCTCAGGCCTGCAATCCCAGCACTCAGAGGCTGAAGCTGGAGGGCTACCTAGAATTTGAGGCCAGCCTGGGATACATAGTGAGTTCCAGGCCACTCTGAGCTATACAGGGAGACCCTGTGGGAACGCGGTGAGGCTTACGTAGGAGCTTGTGCTGCCCTTCCAGAGGACCTGAGTTCAGTTCTCAGCACCCACATCAGGCAACTCACAACTGCCTGTAACCCAAGCTCCAGGAGATCTGATGCTCCCTTCTAGACTCCGGACATGCGCGTGAGTGTGCACACACAATCACAGACACAATCACAAAATAAGACTTTTTAAAAAAGATTTAAAATAAAAACAAAAAAATGGAAAATGTTTATGTATCAGTTGAAAAAGACTTAAAAGAAATTACTTGTAAAAAGTGTCCGTGTCTACACACAGACACACGTACTTAGCTGTGAATGTGCATATGCAGAAAGAGGGCAGATGGGAACTGGAAACCGGTCATACGTGGAGAGGGACCATCAGCCGGGCAAAGACTGGAGGCAGAATTTCTACTGCAAATGCTTGTGAATTCTGCTGCATATAGATCCAATACATTTTATTCACATAGACAAACAAACAATTTTTTAAACAGGGTCTCACTATGTAGCTTTGCCTGGCCTGAAACTTGCTATGCAGACTGGGCTGGCCTTGAACTCACAGAAATCCACCTGCCTCAGCCTCTTGAATACTGAGATTAAAGGCATGCAGCACCATGCCTGGATGGATAAATTATTTTTTTAAAAACAAATGTCTGGGGACAGGAATATAAAAACCTTGATCCTGAACACACTCACATGGAATGGTTATCCTTGTTTCCTAAAAGAGAGAAAAACCAAGACAGAAAATGGTGTGCCTAGCACCTGAGACCAGAACAAGACTACATTTCCAAAGTTCTTGCTTAGCCCATTGCGGCTGCAGACACAGCAATTAAGTAGAAGGTAGCGTCTTTTGAAAATGTGTTTTTAAAAGGCAGACATCTGTTCAATTTTGACACATCCTGGCTGCCCAAATGTTTCTTTCAGCTCTAACTATTTGCTTCACCAATAGCCATGTTTCTACCACTGCAACAAAACAAACACAGGCTCTGGGATGAGGGGACGGCCTGTTGTGGGAGACAGCTGCACTGTGGAGCACAGACCAAGGGCATGCTCGCCTGCCCTTTAAGTAAAGCCTTGTCAGGGTGCTTCAGTGCTCCAGGGCTGAGTGCCACAGTGTTCCTTCAGGATTTTCTTTTACATCCTGAATCCTAATTCTGTAATTGGAAGAAAGGTTTATTTGATATTCAACTTATTTCCTCAAATTTAAAACAGCCAGGTGTCCATCAGCATTTAAAAAAGACCTCCGCATTAAGCTGGTATTAACACATTAAAACGCTTAGGTCGTAACAGGTTGAAACATAAAGAATTTTGTCACCTTCTGTGTGTGCAGCTCACTTGCATGTGAACTGCACCCTCCTCGGTCCCTGAGGAGCAGCCCTCCGCTAGACAGGGCTGGAACATGGCCCAGGCTCCTTTCCTTAACTCTACAACCAAAGGGGAAAATATCCCAAGTCTTGCTCAGGTATCAAGTCCCGGACTTAAGCCTATCATTCAAATGCACTGGTGTAATTATTAACTCATTATTTTTAAGTTAGAAACTTTTTTTTACAGTGTTGGATGCTGTTTTAGGGTTTAGTGGAAAAGCAAACAGAGAAACTTCTGAAAGACAACTTGGTATGCTCAATAATTTTCTAAAATTGTTCATACCTTTAGAAGCAATGATTTTACTTTTAAGATATAGTAATATAACAAAATTGTATGGATAAAGATGGTTTATCATTTTTTTTTTTTCTAGACCTGGGGACTGAACTCAGGGCTTCACACATGCTAGGTAAGCACACTATCATGGGCTACATCCCAGCCCTCATGTTTTCCATATCAAGATGAGGAGGAGGAGGAGGAGGAGGAGGAAGAAGAAGGAGGAGGAAGAGGAGGAGGAGGAGGAGGAAGAGAAGGAAGAGGAGGAAGAGAAGGAGGAGGAAGAGGAGGAGGAGGAGGAGGAGGAAGAGGAGGAGGAGGAGGAGGAGGAGAAGCACTGAGCTAGGCATGGAGTACATGCCCGCCATCTCAGTACTTAGCAGGTGTAGTAAGAAGAGTCAGAGTTCAAGGTCCTCCATGGATTCAGAGTGAATCTATGAGGCTAACCTGGACTACATGAGACACTAGACCTCAGAAAATAACACACAATTAAACAAAGGAAATGTCTAGAAATTAATGATTAGGTGATCTGTGGAACATTTCAGTGACGGAGCAGTATTCAAATGTTCATTAAGACACAAAGAGCTGGCCAGGCAGTGGTGATGCACGCCTTCAATCCCGGCACTCGGGAGGCAGAGACAGGCAGATCTAAGTGAGTTCAAAGTCAGTTTGGTCTACAGAGTGAGTTCCAGGACAGTCAGAGTTACAACAGAGAAACTCTGTCTCAAACAAACAAACAAACAAACAAAAAGACATAAAGAGCTGATGTTACATTCATAGCAAATCTGATGCTGTGACCCTTTAATACAGTTTCTCATGTTGTGGTGACCCTCAACCATAAAATTATTTTCGTTGCTACTTCATAACTGTGATTTTGCTACTGTTATGAATCGTGATGTAAATATCTGATATGCAGATGGTCTTAGGCGACCCTAAGAAAGGGTCATTCAAGAACCACTGGCTTAACGGGATCTGTTATGAGGAAGCATGATCTACACAACTTGCCTCCTACTGAACATTTCCTCTTACAAAAAAAGACCACACACACACAAAAGACCTTGGATTCGGTATGTAAATGTACACTATATCCCCAGGAACCCCAAGATGATTCTAATCTGCTTTTCTCTGATGGCTAATGAGGTTGGACACCTTTTGGTAGAAGCATTCGGTGTCTTTACCAGGAACAGGTGTTCGGTACTGACATGGTTGGAATCTTGATTGGTTTGAGGATGGCGTTTAACAGCAGCGCAGTGGCAGGTGTTCAGTCTTCCTTCCGCTCCATTCGCTCCTGCTTATATATATGGAATCCATTTACTTAGGTCTAGACATATTTCAAGTATGAATGGTTACAGCCATCTTTTCTTTCTTTGATTTTGTGTCCACTCTATCTGATATTAGTATCGGGTTTCTTGTGGTATTTGTATGGTGTTCTCTCCCTTCCAATATTTTATTTATTTATTTTTCGGTTTTTCGAGACAGGGATTCTCTGTTGTAACTCTGGCTGTCCTGGAACTCACTCTGTAGACCAGGCTGGCCTCGAACTCACAGGGATCCACCTGCCTCTGCCTCCCGAGTGCTGGGATCAAAGGCGTGTGCCACCACTGTCCAGTCCCAATACTTTATTTTAATCCTCATGTGTCATTACATAGATGTGTCTGAGCCGGGTATGGTGGCCCACAGCTGTAATTGCAGCACCTGGGAGGCCGAGGCAGGAGGACTGCCGTGATTTCAAAGTCAGTCTGGGCTACACAGCGAGTTCCAGGTAAGCCTGGGATATAGAATGAGACAGTCTCAAATCCAGAAGTGTTTTTAAAAATTAAAACTTTGTGCAGCGTACGTGCCTGTGGAGGTCAGAGGGCAACTTGCTGGTTCTCTTTTCCACTACAAGGAATCAAACTCAGGTCCCTGAGCTTGGCAAGCAAGAACTTTTACTCCCAACCCACAAACTTTGATTTTAATACAGTATTTGATCCATTTACATTTAATATAAATGTTGATTCTTGACGGCTTCTATCATTACCTTATGATTAGTTTTTCTTCTGACTTTATTTCCACTTTCTCTACCTTTTTTGTCTGATTTTCCAGTCTATCGGCTTGTCTTTTATGGTGACTTGCAAAGGTTATAAAGTTACTATCTTCTCTTTTCTAGTTACTAAGTAGCTTGGGGGAATTTTTTTGCTGACTTTTTTTCACTCTCTTATTCTAATGAACATCAGACCTTCTCTGCAACAACTGTCTACCTAGCGGGGGTGGTGGTTGTTGTTGATCTTTAAAGATAGAGCCTCACTATCTAGACCAGGCTGGCCTCGAACTCACAGATCTGCCTCTCTCTGCCTCCCAAGTGCTGGGACTAATGGTGTGCGAACCAGTGCTACTGTCTATTCTTAACACGGCTGCCAGGTTGGGCCTATTAAAGCGTTACTCCTCTACTTAAAACTGACGATTCCCAACGTACTCAAAGTAAGTCCAAACTCCTCAGAGGGAGAGACATCTCCCACAGCACCGCGCGAGCGGTTAGTGCCTGACCTTGCCTCTCCTTACTGTCCCCTGCCCACACAACAGGCTTCCCTCTGCTCCTGGAATCTGCTAGATATGATTTTTCTCAGGCACAAGTCCTTCCCTTTTCACAGAATTCTTTCTCTCTAAAAATTCATGAGGTTTGCTTCCTCATTTTTTCAAACTTTCTCAAAATGTCACTTTCGAGGGGCCTTTCCTGATTATTCCATTTAAAACTGCAACTTCCTAAGAAGTCCACCGCCCTGACTCTGCTCACGCTCCTCCCCTCCCCCGTGTTTTACCTGTCTGTGGGTCCCGCTTCCTCCTTGTACTGGGGTGTAAGCTCAGCAGAGTGGGGATTTGAGGCTACTTTTCCCACTGTGTCCCTCCCTTCCAAAGCAACCGGCTCAGCAGGGTGACTGTCTTGCCTGGATGCACTATTCCGCTGCCAGGGCTGGGGGTGTGACTCAGTAGGTGAGTATGTGCCTTGTTTATGCAAGGCTCTGTGCCTCAGCACCCCTAAATAAGAGCATGCTTTTTATATTTATATCAATATACATCAGTAAGATTTATATAGCTGAATAATAAAGACAAAAGGAACAATGGTTGACTCAAAACCAGAAACCATGCAGTCCACTAGACATTGACCAGAGTCATCGAAATGATGAAGGAGGGCTGGCGAAAGGGGTTCAATGGGTGAAGGTGCTTGCCCCCAAGCCTCATGACATGAGTTCGAAGCCAGCACCCACATGGTAGAATAAGAGGACTGACTTTCACAAGTTGTCCTCTGATTTCCACCCCCAGGCACACCAAATAAAGGTAACAAACACCTGTGTGTGTCCTGCTCATGCTTGGTCACGTTTCCTGGGCTGCTGTGGTTTTGCTTTTAATCATGATTGGGGACTTTTCTTAGCCAATAACTTTTCAAAAAACTGTGTTCTGCCTCCCTCTTCTCTCCGTCTGGGACTGAAAGCACACTGACAGTCGGCGCGCCTCTGTCGTGCAGGCGAACGTCTAGCCTTACATTCCCAATCTACTTTCTTCCTCTGTGTACTCTGGTTTGTAGCTTCCTACTTCAGATCGTGGGCCCTTTCTTCTGGCACGTCCAATCTGCTGCCAAACCCACTCGATCAATTGTTTTATATGTGTGTGGGTACGTGTTGGGTGCGATGCGGAGGTCAGAAACCACTTACAAGAACTGGTTCTCTCCTCCCACCACCACGTGGTCCTGGGGATCAATCTCGGCGGTGAGCACCCTCTGACGAGCCACCTCACTGGCCCCCACACCAGTGGAACTTCAGACTCAAACTTTGTTTTTCAGTTCTATTTTTATCTTATGTACACTGGTGTTCTGTTTGCATGCATGTCTGTGTGAGGGTGTAGGATCTCCTGGAACAGGAGTGACAGACAGCTATGAGCTGCCATGTGGGTGCTGGGAATTGAACCCTGTCCTCTGGGAGAACAGACAGTGATCTTAACCATGTTTTTCAGTTTTAAGGGCCCCTCTGCTTCCTATACATGATTTATATGTTTTTGCTGCAATCCCTGTCTCTTTGCCTTTTCTGCCCACTTTCACATGAATTCTTTAACAATTTCCATTTACAGTTCTTGTTCATCTTACACCTGCATCAGAAAGATTCCCGGGAATCTCTTCCCTTAAAGCAGATCCTAACCTAGAGTGGAGGAAAGTTGGTGAGACCCTGGCTTCTCTTCTGAGCAAGTGGGTCAGCTCCCAGCATCCCTAATGGGGTTTGAGAGCTGGCCTCTTTTACCTTGGTAAGGCTCAGACCCCAAATTCTGCCTCTCCCATGGTAGCTAGCACTGAGATCCCTGCTTGGACCCGTGGAGCTTCCAGTGTGCTCAGGCAGTCCACCAGGCAGCCCAGGCAGGACGAGCGAGCTTGCATATGCAAAGTTGGAGGGCCTCCTTCAGGGTTCTCTGACTTTCCGTTCTCAAGTTCCAGCCACTCGCTGGTCTTAAAATTCGTCCCCCCAGTTCCTCAGGTCAATACTACTGCTCTCTACTTCAGTTCTGTCTTCTCATTCAGATGGACGAGGGCAGCGTGCCTCAAGAAAAAGTCCCACAAAAGTGGTTCTCAGTCCCCGCCTCCAAGAATGAAATCTAATCAAATTTATGCTTGCCTTTGGTGGCTTTTCAGTATCTTCACATTTTTTGATTTTTGTATTCTTTTTTCTTTTTCTTTTCTTTTTGGTTTTTTTTGAGACAAGGTTTTTCTGTTGTAACTCAGGCTGTCCTGGAACTCACTCTGCACACCAGGCTGGCCTCAAACTCACAGAGATCCGCCTGCTTCAGTCTCCCAAGTGCTGGGATTAAAGTTGTGGGCCCACCACCACTTGGCTCTTCACTGTTTTAAAAATACTTTTTCCGAAAATTCAAGTTTTTCATGGTTGAGAATATTATTCTGACACAGGCCCACCCTCACTGAAAGCCAGAACCCCAGATGTCTCTAAGAGATGATGAAATGATTCCTCATAAAGACGTAACAATTAAAACACAGTGTAAGAGTGTACGGGCCAATCAAAAAAGAATGAGTGTCTCTGAAAGAGGCCTTGTTATACTTTAAAATTTAATATATAATAAAAGAAGAACGACAAACAAGTGATTTAGTCATTGAAGGGCAGTCTTGGGAATGTTTACAAGGAGCTTCAGCAATACTACTTCACAGATTTTAGGTTCAAAAAGTTAAATATAGAAGTCATAAAAGCTAAAATAAAACATGGGGAATATTTATTACAGTTCTAGGTTCACAGACAAACTACTTAACCACTCTTAGTTTCTTTCTCAATTGTAAGATTAAAAATCAAACCAAAACCAAAGTAAAAAAACCCTCAACTCAAAAGGGTGCTTTGCTCACTGCCCAACATATGCTCGGGCCCAGTGAATGCTGGCTGCTACTGCAATCACTACGATTGTGAATATACAGGGAAGGAGCCCTTAACATAAAAAAGGGATATCAGAACAAGACAAAAGGCAGGGAACAAAGGGCCAACGTTTAGAAATATGACAAAGAAAAATATTGTTAATATGGAGAATTTAAAAATCAAAAAGCAAGATCAAAGAGTTAGCTAGGCAGGTAAAGGGGTTTGCCATCAAACTGATGACCTGAGTTTTATGCCTGACTCACAATGTAAAAGAACAGAGTCTCACAAGTTATCCTCCGACCTGCACAACCGTACTGTCCCGCTTAGTTTTGCAGTCAACTCAACCCACCTGGGAAAAGGTCAATCGAATAATCGTCTTGATTGAATTGACTTGTGGGCATGCCTGTGAAATATTTCCATCGCTAACTGCTATAGGAGAGCCCAGCCCCCTGCCGAGACAGCATCCCCACCAGGAGGGCTGGGCTGTATAGGACAGGTCCCTGAGGAAGGCGGGGGAAGCAAGCCAGCAAGGCCCTCCTCTACGCTGGGCCTGGCCTGCTTCAGTTCCTGGCCTGACGTCCTTTGGTGATAATACTGTACCTGTAATAAACTCTTTCTTCCTCAGTTGTTTCTGGTTCACACTCATTGTTGTTTTAAATTTTATGTGTGTTTCACCTGCATGTATGTATGCATACCATGTGTATCCTTGTGGAAACTGGATAGGATGTCCGATTCCTCGGAACTAGAATTAATAGATAGTTGTGAGCTGCCAGGTGGGCGCTGGGAACTGAACACTGGTCCTCTCAAAACAGCAGTGTCCTTAACCACTGAGCCGCCTCTCCAGCCCTTGGTTTTATCATTAACGAAAAGCAAACTAGAACACACATGTGCATGCACACGCATCATGTTTTGAAAACCAGTGAAGTATCATCTCAGCAGTAAAAGGGGAGGGGTGAGCAAGCACTTCTAAGATCTGAGCATTTCTACTGGGGGAGGGGGTGGGGGTGACACACAGGCAGTCCTGGTGATGGCAGAACCAGGAAGTAAAGACAGACCAGGGTCAGGCATTTAAGGACAGCTTCAGCTGCTCAGTTTGAGGCCATCCTGGGCAAATGAGACCCTGACTCCAACTGACAAGTTTAGCTGTTGTATTGAATACATGCAAATGAAGGCAATCTGCGAAAGCTCGCTTTTGGGTGGCCGCTCACAGCAGTAAACTGAGACAAGCTCTCACTCCCTGAGAGGGAACTGGAAAACCCTATTTGGGAAACTGGCCGTGTGGGTGGAGTTTCGAGCCTGTGAGTCAATACTTCCTCATTTCAGGAATCTACTCTGAGGGCCTATACCAGGCAGCGCTGCTCACCGTTCTCTTCTAATTCCTCTTAATAAAAAAACAAGGATGAAAATAAATTAAGGACTCATCTCAAGCCAGAAGAAAAACATTAGAAAAATCCTAACAAGGTAAACGAAAGGAACTGCGGTTTAAATTTTACGAGGGTCCTGATTTCTCTCACAGGGTTCTGGTTGTAAGTTTTTGTTTTACTGCCTTGTGGATTAGAAGGGGGATAGTATGATTTCTGCCTCTTGGGCTTGGGACATTTTTCTTGGTGGGCAAATGACATATTTTTTTATAAGTGAGCCCACAGTGCTGAACAACTGAACAGTCTGTTCTCTGGGTACCAAACTCTATTTATTAATACAAAAACAAGTTTGTTCTTTGTTATCTAATTATTTCCCATGAACTCTTCTGCTTGTTGGTTTATTAAATCCTGCAGTTTGCTAATATCACCAACCGAGTGGCCGTACATGCCTCTGTTTCAAACAGCTACTGCTTTACATACTTGATATAATATTGTAAATGCATGCAATTTCATGATGATGATTACCTTGTAGGTGCACTAAACTTTGTAACAGAATAAACTGACTTTTCACTCATAAAATTTCTAATTACTTTTAATTCTGTGTATGAGTGTGTGTGACTGTGTGCGTGCATGTGAACGCAGGCACCGAGAGGCCAGAGGTGCTAGCTCTCCTGGAACTGGGGAGCAGATGGTCGTGAGCCACCTAACGTGGGTGTTGGAACCAAGTTCTCTGAAAGAGCAGCCTATGCTCTTAACCATCGCGCCTCCTCTCCAGACCCAACTTTTCAGTCTTTTAAATATTTGTGACCTTGCACTTGTAGCCTACCAGCATTAGTGAGGTCATTCCTTCGTCTGCTGGCTTGCGTTACTGCTCACTATTGCCTCCTTTTGTTTCAATTTTCCCACCCTTTAAGTATGTCTCATTTGCGCACAAAACCGTCCTATGTTTTCTTTGTTTCACTGGGTCTTAATTCGTGCGCGCGTGTGTGTGTGCGCGTGTGTGTGTGTGTGTGTGTGTGTGAACCAGATTCTTTATTTTCTTCCCTGGCCTTTGCCTATTTGGTCATCTGTTAACTCTGAATGTAGTTGAAAAGTTCTAAATTCTTAATTCCAGCACTCAGGAGGCAGAGGCGAGTGATCTCTTGAGTTTGAAGACCAGCCTGGTCTAAATAGCAAGTTCCTGGCCAATCCAGGCAACACAGTAAGACCCTGACTCAAAAACAAAAGTCCTGAAATCTATTTTATTATAATCTAGTAATGTTAGCTTGATTTTTTAAATTGAGATGATATCCACATTTAAATATGCAAAGTATACCAATCTTATGCAACAGCTTGAGGAATCTGTACAAATATATACACACGTGTAAAGATCATTTGCACACCTTTAAACATTGAGCTGCCAAGGGCTGGAGAGATGGGCCAGCCGTTAAGAGCACTTGCTGCCCTTTAGAAGGATCCGGGTTCAGTTTGTAGCACATACATGGTGTCTCATAGCCACTCCTCACTCCAGTTCCAGCAGATCCAATGCCTCTTTTGACCTCATGGGTACCAGGCATGCACATGGTACACACACATGCATGCAGACAAAACACCCATAAACATAAAATAAAATAAATCTAAAACAAAAGAAAAAAAATTTTTTGAGTCATGGTTTCTCTGTGTAGCCCTGGCTGTCCAGGAACTCGCTCTGTAGACCAAGCTGGCCTCAAAGTCGGAGAGCTACCTGCCTCTCTCTCTCCCAAATGCTGGGATCAAAGGTGTGCGCCACCACCACCACCACCGGCTTAAAAGAAAAAAAATTTTAATCAGTTGTGGTTTTTTGGTCAACCTGACACAAGCTAGAGTTATCTGGGAAGAAGGACCCCAACAGAGAAAGAGTCTCCATCACACTGGCCTATAGGCAAATCTGTAGGGCATCTTCCTGGCTAATGCTTGGGGAAGGCCCAGCCCATCGTGGGAAGGTGGGCCTAAATGTATAAGAAAGCAGTTGAGAACCGTGAGGAGCCAGCCAGTGAGCAGCACTCCTGCACAGCCTCTGCTCCAGTTCCTGCTTCCAGGTCCCTGCCCTGACCTCCCTTGGTGACAGTGTGATCTGAAATAAACCCTTTCCTCCTTCAGGTCATGGTGTTAATTAGAAACCCTACCTACGACCCGGAGCATTTCCCAGCATGCCACACGCTGCCCTTTGCAGTCTGCAAGCTCCTTCAGGGTACCCTTCATTGTACGTATGTGTACGTGTGAGGGTGCACTACACAGGGTAGAGGTCAAGGACAGCTGCAGCAGTGGGTTCTCCTTCCACACCAAGCTAGTGCAGGGGGTCAGCTTCAGATCCTGATGCTCGCAGCACCGCCTTGCCGCCGAGTCATCAGCATTAGCCTGTTCTTGAACAGCACAAAAATGAGCACTGTTTTTGGTGGAAGTTATCAATGTCCTTATGGCAGTGGTGGTTGTGGTGTTGGTGGTGGTGGAGGAGGTGGAGGTGGAGGAAGAAGAGGTGGTGGTGGAGGTGGTGTGGTTGGTGGTGGCGGTGGACGAGGAGGTGGTGGTGAGGTGGTGGTGGTCGTTGTCATAGTCACCTCCACCTCTTTCTGAGAAAGGGTCTTGTGTACCCCAGACCCATTTTTTACATGGTGCTGGAGACTGAACCTAAGACTTCCTACATGACAGGCAAGCAGCCTACAACTGAGCAGCCTCCACAGCCCTTCTGGTGGGATTCCTCAACCTTCAAGCATGCAGTTTCTTCAGTCAGCAATTTATCCCTTTCTTCGCTATTTCATTCCCCTGGTGTGTCTTCTGTAATTGAGGCGCTCCTCTGCTGCGGACATTTCCCTGTGGGTCCGGGCCTTTTTAAGCAAAGCTGCTGTTTCAATCCTGCACATTTCTTTTATGGACAGACGGAATCATTTCTCTTAGGTTAATATCTAGTGATGGAACTGCTAAGTCAGAGAACAACCACTTAGCTGGAGGAAAGTGCCAGGTTTTCAAACAATCTCGCCACCCTCAGCAACACGTGAGGGGTATAGCTGCTCCATGTTCTTGTCAACACTTAGTATTCTCAGTCTTTTTCATTTAGGGCATTCTGACCAGTGTCTAGTGATGAGCTGCTGTGGTTCAATTATTTTACCCTGCTGGAAACAAAGCTGGGCATCGTTTTATATGCAAACTAACTATTTAGCAACATTCTTTAACATAGTACCTGTCCGCATCTTTGCACACCTTTGAAAATGGAGTTACTGGGCTCCCCCCAAACTCTGATTGGTGGTAGTTCTCTAATGACTCCAGAACCAAGCCCTCTGTCAAGGTAAGCATCTCAGTCTAGCCCAGTGGTGGCGGCGCACACCTTTAGTCCCAGCACTCAGAGCCAGAGGCAGGCAGATCTTGAGATTTAGGCTAGCCGGATCTACAGAGTGAGTTCCAAGACAGCCATGGCCACACAGAGAAACTGTGTCTCAAAAAAACAACAAACAAACACAAAAACAAAACAAAACAAAAAGCATCTTAGTCTAGTGTATGGCTTCTTTCTCTCTTTGCTTCCTTGGTGTCACTTTTCCATGAATAAGAGTTTGTATTTTATGGTTGGTCTAACGGGGCCCCAGACCTTAGCACAACTGGCTCCATGATGGAAGTGCCATTCAAGCTGTGAGACTCAGCACGTAGACAGCACTACCTGCCAAAAACTACAACAAAGGCCTAATCCATCAGAGTCCAGATAGTTCTGGGAAAGTCTCAAAATTTATTAACCTCATCTTTTAGCTTCTGTAGTTCCACTTCTGGCTAAGTGTTCTTGTTAACTGAGGTGTGTCAACTCAGAATACGGTTTTTGTGCTTAAAAGCTCATCCTGAGAAAAGCTCAGGGCCACACCGGGTTCCTGAACACCCAGTGTAATCACCAGCTGGCTAATAAAGACTTCCTATTGGCTTGAATCCACGTCCGAGCAGTCTTCTCTGGTGAACACCCCACGACAGTTGGAGGGTTTACTGAATTAAGAAATATTTGTACACCTCCTCGTCATAGGGATACCCTGTGTTTTTCTAGAAGCTTTGCAAGTTTACCTTCCTCGTTTGGAGTATGCTGAAATGTAAGGGTCACGGCCCACGTTTTCTCCATGGAGGGACGATTCAGGGCTGGTGCCAGAGCGCGGAGACATGCTGCTTGGTCTCCTGCGCCGTGTCACCAAGAACGCACCAAGCCAAGCACTACACAGAGGAACCAGTAACTGAATCTGATACCATTTTGCCCTTGTGGAATCTAATGAACAGTTTACTAAGTTCAATCTGTCAGCCTTTTGCTTGCTTGCTTGTTTTGTTTTATTGAGACAGGGTCTCACGTAGCCCAAGCAGGCCTTAAACTCACTAGCCAAGGACGACCTTGAACTGATCCTCCTGCCTCCGTGTCCCAGAAGCTGATTATGGGAATGTGCCTTCAGACTTGGCGCAGGGTTTCCATCTTAAACAGCAGACAGCCAAAGACCATCCTTCCATCATTGATGGAAACCCTAAAAATAAGAAACAAAACATCTTACCTCAAAAAATGATTCCCCCAAGCACAGTAAAAATGGATCGGAAGGAACAAAGACTTTGAGAAAAACAGAAAATTTCAAACAATAGCAAGCTGTGGTGGTCTTTGAAGTTTCAAAAGCCCATGCCAAGCCCAGAGTCTCTCTCTCTTTCTCTCTCTCTGCCTATGTAACAGGGAGTAGCTCTCAGCTACTGCTCCAGTGGCTGCTGCATGCTGCCATGCTCCCTGCATGATGACAATGGACTAACCCTCTGAGACTGTCAGCAGCCCCAGTGAAACGCTTTCTTTCATAAGAGCTGCCTTGGTCATGGTGTCTCTGCACAGCAATAGAACAGTGACTAAGACACAGGCTTAGGGAATAAAAAGAAAGGAAAGCCGGGTATAGTGGCGCACACCTTTAATCCCAGCACTCAGGAGGCAGAGACAGGCGGATCTCTGTGAGTTCAAGGTCAGGCTGATCTACAGAGTGAGTTCCAAGACAGTCAGAGCTACATAGTGAGACTCAGCCTCAAAGAAACCAGATAGATAGATAGATAGATAGATAGGTAGATAGATAGACAGACAGACACATAGGTAGGTAGATGGATAGACAGACAGACACATAGGTAGGTAGATGGATAGACAGACAGACGGAAGGAAGGACGGACGGACGGACAGACAGACAGATGAATAAAGAGACAGGAGACATTCATGGCTAGAACAAAAGGACATTCAGAAAAAAAGAAGCATTCTCATAAATTAAGTATCTGAGAGCAGAAACATTTTTCAGGAGAAATTTTGGAAGGAAATGTTATTGAAAGATTAAACTGTTGGGAGAAATATATTAAGTAGAGCTGAAAAGATGAAAAGTTTGTAAAACCTGTGGAGGATTAACCCAAGACATCTTTCAAACAGCTAACAAAGGTTCCAGAACACAGTTCACAGAGGAGAGGATATTATCAAAGAAATCACTTAAGACCACATTAGGAAACTGAAGGGTGATAACTCCAAATGAAGAGCCCATGGGGTACCCAGTACTGAACGCACCAAGAACAACGAAAGGAAACCCTGATGAACATTCACAGTACAGCCTAGAGATAAGAATAAGGGTTTAGGGAGAAAATAGACAGCTCACAGAGGAAGGGACCGCAGACAGCAGAACTGACTGTTGGGTCATTGTTTTGTCCCTTCAAATTTCCTTTAAAAAAAAGAAAAAGAAAAAGTTTCCCAATCTACAATTTTAAACCCGGTCCAGCAAAAATGGAAACGAAGGTAGACCATCCTAAGTTTTCCTAGCATACACCTTCTCAGGAAGCTACTGAAGGATCCATTCCACCAACCCAAAGGTGAGAACCAGAAAGGAGATGGAGCACAGGGGAGCCAAAACCCAGAGAGCAGAAGGCTGGTTCACAGTGATGCTGCAGCTCCAGAAAGCATCAGACTGCAGTGGGACACGGGTTCCCAGAATGGTGCCAGGAATCAGTGAGCTCTTCCACACCTTAATGGTCTCAAGGATGTTGCAAAGCAGGTGGCAAGGATAGGGACTCAACAGTGACCAGGACACAGCTGAGGAACCCCAACTCCCAATCCACGATACCGCTAGGGAAAAGGAAATATGAGCAAAAGAGAAAGCACAATTTCCATACACTACATGGATCATGTGAAAAATGCTGATTGTATGTGGTATTCGTGAGCTTGCTAAACCACGGATACTGTCCTGTCTTTTAATGCTTAGACTTTGAAACTCACACTATTAGCAATGTTCAGTAGTTAATGCTGTCTCTTGTTCTGAGAACCTAGAGCTCCATGCCCTACTCCGATGTTTCCAAACATTCTCAGACCTATGATGGCAGAGAGCACAAACACAAAAGAAAGCCAAGCTTAGAGATATTTCTGCTAAATGCACGTAAAACATCAGCACATAGATCTAGTACATCAAACACCATGATTGGCTAGAATTCATGCTAATAATACAATGATGATTCACTACTGCCTATTATTATAATATTTTATTATATTAAGAGATTAAAAGACAACAATGATAGGATTATTTCCGCAAGTGAAGGGCATTTGATATAATTTGATATCCACCCTTAATGAAAACTCTTAATAAAATGAACAACATGAATACTTCCTTGATATGACTGCGTGTGAGCAGATGGGCTGGTGCCACTCTCCGAAGTTGGCATGATCGTTTATGAAGAAGATGCAGAAGTTCATGTTAAAGACAGGAGCAGAACAAGCGAGTGTGTGGAGCTGTTTGAGGAGCTGATACAACCAGAGAGAAAAGGAGCAACGTGGCCGATGAGAAGGGCAAAGGTATTGTTCCCAGAGCTCCGAGACAGCGCGGCACATTAGCAGGGGAGGCGCAAGCTCAGCACACCAAAGTTACAGAAACAAGAAATAAACAAGTGTGCGGGATGTCCACAAAGATACGGAGGGAAACTAAAAAAAGAGAAGTGGAAGTAAGTGACTTTCTCTCCTTTAAGAAGTTTCGATATTGTAAGTGTGTCTTCTGTCCTAAGTTAATCTGGAGGGTTAATACTATTCTACTGTTTGAAATATCAACACTCCATGTTTTCCTTTTAGCTGGGCAAGCTGATTTTATAAATTATATGTAAAGTAATAAATATGAAACACTAAATGAATTCTGAGTAACTGAAAAGATGACAGGGTGGTAATTCTAACACAATGCACATCTAAGAGAGCGGGACACTGAGCAGGCACACTGAGGGAAGAGAGTAGCTCAGGAGGCAAAGACAGCTAGCACATGACCAAGGTTTAGTGCTAGTCAGCAGAGGAAAACACCCAGGGCCAAACTCAGCCTGCTGTTGTTTTGCTTTGTTCTATTTTTGAGGCAGAGTCTCACTCTGCAGCCCTGGCTAAACCTGGAACTCCATGAAGACCAGGTTAGATCTGCCTGCTTCTGCTGGGATTAAAGGCATGCACCACCATGCCCTTGGGGATGGTTTTCCAGCTAAGAACAGCTTTTACATTTTTTAAATAGAGGTGGGGAAAACAAGATCATTGTGACATTTGAAAGCATATGAAATTCAAATCCCAGTATCCACAAATACGGCTCTCTTTCTCATCAGTTTCTTACTGTCTGGGTGACACTGGTAGTTTCTAATAGACACAGACCTCAAAGCCCAACACATTTACTATCCGATTCTTTACAAGAAAAGTTTCTCTACTTTTGCCATAATTGATACTATGCTATATCAGCTGAAAAAAAAAAGTTGAACCTTTACACTTTACTGACCAAAATAAACTTCGAGTTACTGAAGCCTATGGAACAAAACTCAAATCACAAAGGAGCCAGGCAGGATGGCTCGGCAAGTAGAGGTGTTTGCCGAGTAAGCCTGGCAACCCGAGTTCAATCCCTGGAACTCATGGAAAGGTAGAGATAAAGAACTGACTCCACTGACCTTTACAGACGTCCTATAGTATGTGCACTCACACACACATCATGAACACATATGTCATGAGCACACACACACGTGTACACACTTTAATAATGAAACTTTTAAAAATATCAAATAAAAATTCTGCCTGACAAAAAAGCACTGTACACAGTTGACATAAATCTGAAACCAAAATAATCTAGCACACTCCAAACACAGCAATTTTCTTTAGCACTGAAAATTATGAATCGGCTGGAAAGATGGTTCAGTGTTTAAGAGCACTGGCTGCTCTTCTAGAGGATCCAGGTTCAATTCCCAGCACCCACATGGCGGTTCACAACTGTCTGTAACTCCAGTGCCAGGGGATCTGACCCTCACACCAATGCACATAAAATAAAATAATATAAAAAACATATGTGCATATGTGTGTGTACATATATGCATATACATGTATATGTGTACGCACACACACACACACACACACACATATAAAGGAAATTACAAATCAACCTCAGAACAATAGTCCTCATCTCATGAAAAGGGAGAAAAAAAGCTGGTTGTGTTCTGGTTTACACATACCTAAAATCCTCATACTCAGAAGGCTGAAGCAGGTGGATGGCAAGTTTCAGGCCAGCCTGGGCCACACAGAGAACTCTAAGCCAGCTGGATCTACACAGTGAGACCCTATCTTTACAAAAAAAAAAAAAAAAAAAAAAAAAAAAGCAAGGGAAGGGAAAATACATTAAAAGCCAACAGGTAAAAAAAAGTAGCAATAAAAATGGCTTGGACAGCGCTGCTGGGGCGTGCCTACAATTCCACACTGGTAAGGCTGAAGCAGGAAGATTAGCAGTATACAGCCAGCTGGGCTACAGGGAGACTGTCTCAACAAAATGCCAGGCATGGTGGCTAACTCATATAACTCCAACTCCTGGGAAGCAGAAGCAGGGAAACTCCGTGTTCAAGTCTAGCCTAGGCTACAGCAGCAAGTTCCAAGCTAGCCTAAACTATAGAGCACGTAAGACCCTATCTCAAAAAGAAAGAGAAACAAACAACAAAAACGAAACAACCCCCCAAAAATGTATTTATTTCAAAAGAG
Source organism: Cricetomys ansorgei (assembly GCA_026225945.1). Classification (NCBI taxonomy): domain Eukaryota; kingdom Metazoa; phylum Chordata; class Mammalia; order Rodentia; family Nesomyidae; genus Cricetomys; species Cricetomys ansorgei. The sequence goes on along the minus strand of JAMJFZ010000165.1, from coordinate 424,970 downwards.
AAATCAAAACAAAACTGCACTGATGCCATGCCTCTAACCCTAGCACTCAGAAGGTAGGAGGAGGATTAGACGCTTAAGGCCTGATTTAGTTACAGAGTTCAAGGCTATCCTGGGCTACATGAGATCCTCTCTCAAAAAAACAAACAAACAAAATAAAACAAAGAACTAGAAGGGTTTCTGCAGTCAAGGCGAGGCATCTTTTAGACCCAACAACACTGCTGAGAAGACCTGGAAACAAGACTATTTTTAGGCGCTAAGGAACTACCGAGGCGACCATGGCCTGAACGTCCACGACCCCAGAGAAGGGAAGTGCAGGCAGGTGAGCAGGTGCTCTAGGTGCTAGGAGGCAGAACCTTGTCACCTTGAGATGAGTGAGAGAGACAGACACAGAGAGGTTGCCTATCTCTAATCTGAAAATCCAGAGTGTTCCCCCAAACACTGTTCTGAATCCAGCAGCACAGGAGAGAACGCCACAGCTAGCTTCATGCGATGGGCAGCGCGCGCAGCACAGTAACACAGCACACTAAACACGCCCTACAGAACAATCACCTTCAGCTGATACGTAAGGATATACACAAAACAGATCTCAGGGCATTGGGTCCCACCCGTGAGACGATGCGTTGTAAGTGCGTACAGTGGGGCCAACCTGTAACTCCAGCACTTGGCAGGTAAAAAGCAGGAGGGCTGGGAGTTCAAAACCACCTTCAGCTACATAGTGAATGTGAAGCCAGCCTGGAGCACAGAAAACCCTGCCCCTGCCCCCCAAAAAAGACCACTACCAACAGCAGATATTTCACTATAATAACATACGAGGATTTCAAAGCTTTTCTGAAAGACTGGCATGATGGCTCCATGGGTAAGCACTTGCTGTAGAGGTCTGATAGCCTGGTGACCCCGTGGAAGGAGAGATCCTTGGAAGCTGTCCTCTGATCTCCACATATGTGCTGTGACGTCCACGCACCCACAGGCTTCAGACGCACATTAAGACACACGATGATACAAATGAATTTTAAAAGTCAGAAATCTGAAACACACCTAGTACTAAGTATTTTTGATAAAAGATATTCAAGCTACATAAACAAATAGACAGAAACAAATAAGCAAATGGAGTAGGTGGTACAGACAGAACTCGAGGCCCAGATCCTCTGGAGAAAGAGGCAAGGTGACCAGGCAGAGCACACGGCTTCCATGGATGCAACAGCAGGATCCGGTGCTGTGCCTTCCTCCCTTCTGGGTTTCTGAAGCAAGGCCTGGCTAGGCAGTCCACCCGCACTTGCTAACTTCCAGCCTCAGTCTCAGGAGTACTGAGATGGCAGGTGCGTCACCACACCCGACTACCAGCAGGTCTCTCAAATGACATAAGGCAGTGCCATGAAGGAAAATGGAAAGTGATGGGGCTAGGGACAGAGGAGAGAGTTGTTTGTCTCCGAGCACTAGCTAGACAACAGGCAGCATTCAGCTAGGAGGGGCACCTTACTTAACACCCGAGGTTCTCAGTTGGCCCCGTGTCGAACTACACCAAAGAACATGAACAGTCTATGGAAGAACAGGACTTTTTTTTTTTTTTTTTTTAACATCCTTACAGCCCGATTTGGCCCAAACTTTGACTGGACAAGGATTACATGGCCCCACTTAACCTAAGCATGAACTTTAGATGAAACTCTTCTCAGCTAGCTGCTCAATTATTCATACTCGTATCTGTAATGGAATTAAAAAATTACAAAATATACAAAGAAATAGACCACAAAGGGGAGGGGGAGGAGGATAAGAAAACAAACTCATAGATAAGACAGTTGCTTTATTTTATTTTATTATTTATTTATTTAACCCAAGACAGAGTCTCAACAATGTAGCTCTGGCTGTCCTGGAATCCACTCTGTAGACCAGGCTGGCCTCACCGAGGCCTCTCAAGAGGCGGATGCAGGACCCACAAGCAGGGGGACTGAGCATCCCCAGCAGTATGTTTGCACATGCGTGCACCCACATAATAAATATACTTAATAAAACATTAAAATGTCTTCAGTTTATTCTTTTTTAAGTATTTTCTCCAAACAACCCCTTATGACTCTGCACAGTTATAAATCTTGTAAATTTTTAAAATTTTATTTTTGTTATTTTTGGTTATGGTTATGTATGAGGTAGAGGGGGCCAGAGGTGTGGGATGTCCCTGGAGCTGGAGTTACACGTGGCTGTGTGCCACTTGATGTGGGTGCTGGGACTCAAACTAGGGTCCTCCGGAAGAACAATACATGTTCTTCACCACTGAGCCGTCTCTCCAGCCCCCAATAGCACATTTTAAAAGACTTTACGAGAACTGATTAATAGAAGCTAGGTGCATGCTTGTAATCCCAGCACTCCCAGGGCCGGGGCAGGAAGAGCTGGAGCTCCAAGCCAGCCTAGGTATCTAGTGAGACCAATGAAGGAGGGGGTGGCAAACAAAGATGTTTATTAGAAAACTAGATTTGAAAGGAACTAAACACAAGCCCTGTAACTAAAATGCAGTAACTGGCAAGCACTCAGTAACAGATGAGGTCACAGCGGCCTGGACACAGCAGAGCGGTCAGAGAATGGAAGATGCGTCAGCAGAGAGATGAACAGAGTGTGGGCAACGTGGACACAGCAGGGAGAATGGGACCTGGAAAAGGTCTGCTGTGAATACAGCTGCAGCCCGAGAAAGGACAGACAAAAACAAGACAGACCAACACTTTAAAATACAATTGTGAATTCTGTAAAAGTACATCAAGGCAGATATTCATACACTCCATGAAATTTTATCTCAAAGAAACCCAGAAAATTGGAGGCTGAAGAGAAGGCTCTTGCAGAGGACGCATGCGCCCAGCACTGACATAGGGAAACTCACAACTGCCAGCGCCTACAGCTCCTGAGGCTCTGATGCTCTCTTCGGGACACCTTGGGCACCTATACATATGTGTGAATACACACACACACACACACACACACACCAAATAAGATAGAAAATAACCTTAAAAGCAGTTAGAAAAGATAGTGACTCATTAACTCTCAGCGGGACACAGACAGCCAAATAACCAACAGCAGATCAGAAAGCATTACCTTTTCAGAAGGAGCCCAGAATGAAGGCTCACTTCTGTCACTTCTGTACTTGGCAGGACTGGGAATTCCAGACCAACCTCAGCTACTTAGCAATTCAGAGGCATATCTGAGCTACCTAGGGACAATGTGTCTCAAACAAACAAGAATCGTTTCTGGATGGTAAAAATAATGGGTGAAAATCAATGGAAAATGGAGCACGCGGCCTTAAAGCATCCCTAAAAGATACTCACTAATTACAAAGGAAAAGATAATTCTACAGCATAAGCCTGGCAAATGCCACCTCAGCAACAGGCCAAGGTGAAATCATCATCAGCGGTGAAAGAAAACAACGTCACTGTCATAGGCTCCATTAGGAGCACAACAACACTCTCGTATCAAAGATGCAGACCACACCCAGTCATGAGGTAACGCCACCAAGTCTGCACTGCCATGCAGCGCATAAAGCGCTTCAAATCCCGCAAGCCCTTCACCAACAGGGAAGACTCACAGAGATGCAGCAAGGCTAGGTAACACTGTTCTAAGGCAAAGGAGGCAAAGGAGTGACACTCACATGCAACTTGTCGTGGGCTGGGGTGTGTGCAGTCTGGACTTCGGGCAGCAACGTGCCAACAGGTGGCCCTGAATCAAAGGGTCCAGGGAAAAAGCAGTGTGTGCCTGTCTGCCTTTGCTGCTTCCTGAGCAAGGGCATCTACCATCAGCATGGCGTCCTTCCACAGACATCGGGTCCTAGCTCCTCTGGCTTTCCAACGGAGGCAGAACAGCAGAAATTCCGTATGTCTTTCGCATAGGACTCGAACTGCTGAGACATCTAGCCCCATGGATGGAGATGCTACCGGGTTCGCTGTCTCTCCAGCATGCAGACAGCCACTGTTGTGTAAGCCAATATAATTATATACATACACACACACACACACACACACACACACACACACATATATATATATTTTTTTTCTTTCTGTTTCTGTTGGTTGTTGGTTCTGTTCCTCTGGAGAACCCAGCCTGAAATATCTAGAGGGGATTATTAAGACTATTGACTAAATCTGAACGAGGTGTGTGTGAGTGTGTGAGTATGTGTGTGTGTGAGTGTGTGTGTGTGTGTGCATGCTCATGCACAGATACAGAAGGGGGGCAAGAGATGAAGTAATATTAATATTTTATAATCTAGATAATAGGTATATGGGAATTCTTTGTACTATTGGAATTCATTTAAAATATTTATTGAAAAAGTACTTTAAACTAAAAGTGTTTTTGTTTTTGTTTTTCTGTTTTATTTGTCTTGGTTTGGTTTGGGTTTGGTTTTGAGACAGGGTTTCTCTGTGTAGCTCTGGCTGTCCTAGAACTCACTCTGTAAACCAGCCTTGAAACCAGAGATCTGCTTACTTCTGCCTCCCAAGTGTTGGGATTAAAGGTGTGTGCCATCACCGCCTGGCCTTAAAAGTTTTTAAAATAGAGAAGATGGGGACAGCTTTAACACTGTTGATGTGGGTTTGGTTCCCAGTACCTACAACAGATTCAGGCAGCTCATAACTCCTGTAACTCCGGTTCTAGGGGTCTGATGCCCTCTTCTGGCCTTGAGGCACACTGTACAGCACAGGGCACATACATAAAGGAACACACTCACGCACATAAATAAAAATAAAGCTTCAAACAACTGGGGAGGCTAGAGGGGACTTGGCAGTACAGCATTTGCCTATCATTATCCATAGCACCAAAAAAAAAAAAAAAAAACAGTCAAAAAACATCATTTTCAAACAAACACAAGAGAATCCATCACTTGCGGGCCCCCTCCCCAATAAACTACTAAGGGAATTCTAACACAGAAGAAACATGATCCTACATGGAAGCATGAAAATATAAGAAGTTTATGTTCAAACGAAAGAGCAAACATAAATGAATATTGACTGTATAAAATAATAATGTCTTTAGGGCCTAAAATCAATGATAACGTCCTTTAGGGTTTAAGAGTTATACAGTGCTATGCAGACCTCAAAGGTCACTCAGTGCTACCCACGGTAGGAAAATGCAAAGGCCATCAGAGCTCTAAAGCTGGGGCCCTGAGATGGCTCAGTGTGTGAGATCCTGCCTCCAGGCTGAGCCCTACAGCTTGATCCCTGCACCGCCCTGGGGGAAGGAGAGAACTGTCCCCTGCAAGTTGTCCTCTGATCCCCCCACACACACTGTGGCACATGCACACATATACATATCACACACACACACACACACACACACAGATAGATGAGTAAATGAATGTAAAGAATGAATGAATGAATGAATGACTGGAGTGCTCCGAGGCACTGGGGCCATCGGGCAGAGGTGGTCCTCATTCACGCACACTACAGGAAGTCAGGGGTGAGCACCGTCTTCCAAGGCACATCTTCCCCAGCACAGTGAGCGTCTGCACTCTCCAGATGCATTGAAGATTCCAAAGGCCTGCTGTGACTGAGGACAGATCCTCTGCAGAAAACTAGAAATCAAAACCGAGCCTGGCCCGCAGCGCACACTCGTCATGCCAATACTCGGGAGGATCGTGAGTTTGAGACCAGCCTAGACTTCAAACAGGACTGCAAAGAAAAACATCTTAAACTTTACCCAGCAAGATAAATGATGAGAATGCTGGGTTTTGTAAAGCCAGATGTGATGGCCACACCTGTAATCTCAGCACTTGGGAGCTGGATGCAGAGCAAAATAAGGAATGAAAGTAAAGTCCAGTCATGTTAAGTTTGGCTTATATGTGTATGCAAACATACATACATCATACAAATTAACACAAGAATTCAGTGTATGAGAGAAAGCAGCCCAGAAGCAGTGCCTGTGGCTAGAACCCGGGTCCTGGCTTGCCAGCATCATTCCCACAGAAGAAATCTTGGAAGATGTCTGATTCTGGGCTTGAGTCCATCTGAGACACGGACCCCAGGAAGCACAGGAGCCAACCTGAGCATGAGCCCATTGGACCAACCTGAAACAGCCAATCAAATACTCCAGACTATGAGCTATAAGATATTCAAACATTTTGCTTTCAGTCTCACTAAGTAGTCCTGGCTAGCCTAGAACTTGCTATATAGACCAGGCTGGACTCAAACTTGCAGCTGTCTTCCTGAACCTGCCTCCATAGGATGGAATGAGACATATGAGCATGTACCACCTACTCAGCAAATAACACATATAAATAATACAAATGAGAGTGATTCTCCCAGAAGGGTGAGAAAGCTCTTAGCCAAAGAAACGTGTGCTAATTACTGTAGTACACTCAGTAATCCAGAAGGACTGAGAGTTCAAGGTCATCCTCAGCTACTTAGCAAGCTGGATGGGGCTAGAGAAATGGGCCAGTGGTTAAGAGTAAGCACTGCTCTTCCAGAGGACCTCAGTTCTGTTCCCAGCACCCGTGTCAGGCAATTACAACTGCCTGTAACTCTCAGCTCAGGGGATCTGACTCCTCTGGCCTCCACAGGCACATATATATACATATACAAGGACACACAAACACACACACACACACACATACATAGGACTAAAATAAATCTAAACAAAATATGTTTTAAAAAGGCAGATTAGGCTGGGCTATATGAGGTCCTATCTTTAAAAAAAAACTATAAAAAATAAAAACAAATGCATGAGAAACAACATATTTAGGAAGTCACAACTTTTTTCTAATTTCAAACAAAAAGTCAATTAAAGCAAAGATCTCCACTGGATGCTAAAGGTACTGAGTGAAGGCTGCTGAGCAACAAGATAACAAGATCTCAAAGAAGCCCTTCTCGGACTATTTGTTAACTATGTGGGGGAAATGGTCCTTCACAACAGATGACTGGTAATCACCTCGCTAACCTAACGGTCAGGTCGGCATCACCAGCAGCAGAGAGCTCTGACATCCCTCCCTTGTAATACGGTGCAGTAATGAGTACATAACATTACTTACTAAGTATTCTTGCCAAAAACGTGTAATCTCAATCTTAGGAAGAGGGAACAGTGAGACAAGCCCAGAATATTCAATAAAACTGGCCTGGTTTCTCAAATACCGTCGGTGAAAACTAAAACAAGAAAAGGTAAGAGGGCAGAACGCCTGGCTGTCTCCCAGGTGACAGGCTACAAAGGAAACGTGGGGGCAAGCAGGGAACTTTAAACACGGACAGTCTACCAGGTGACTTCATGAGATTCAGGTTAATCCTCTCCCTGTGGGATGTGAGGAGAGATGTGGGAGAGCATCCTTGTCTGAGAAGGTAGATGCAGAACCAATTAGAGTTGACGTGTCCTTCTATCTACAAGTCCCTTTCTATGGCCATAGAAAAGTGCGAGCAGCACGAGTGAGCATGTGCAGATGCACGTACAGAGAGCGCAAAGGCAGATGCGAGTATGCGGCAAAATGTGAATCATCAAGAAACAAGACAAAAGCTGTCTGTGTGCTCTTACACTGTTCAATTTTTCTGTGAATTTGAAACTGCTCAATATTAAAAGGTTGAGGAAGAAGTCAGGTTGGATAATGCCAGCACTTAGCAGGTAGAGGCAGGACGCTCAGAAATTCAAAGCCACCCTTACAAAGAGCAAGTCTGAGGCTAGCCCAGGCCATGTGGCCCCCTACCACAGAAGGGGGGGAGAGGCTGGAGAGAACGGCCCTGTGGCCAAGAGCAAGGCTGCTCTTGCGGAGGACCTGGACTTGGTTCCCAGCACCCGCTGGGCAGCTCAAAAAAGTCTGCAATTGCAGTTCCTGGGGATCTGACGCCCTCTTCTAGCCTCCTGGGCACTGCATGCACCTGGTGCACAAACATACATGCAGGCAACACACATAAAATAAGAACAAATAAACATTCTTAAAGGCTTAGAGGCATGGGGGGGAGGGTCCGCAGAGGGGTAGCAGTGTCAGGCTGGGAAGAATACAAGCTGACAGGCCTTGACCCAAAGTGTTGATGCAAGGAGCAGAAAGCTCAATGCTGAGCCAGAGTCTCACTGTCTGCCCCAACCAGAAGACCTGAGACTAGAGGCCAGAGCCTGCTCTGTAGCTACCCGAGGGAAGGAAATACTCACTGTCCTTCAGTGGCCATCACCTGGCACTGGGGAAGGCAACAGATGCCCAGGAACACAGAAACTGTCACGTTAGCTGTCTTGAGTGAGGCCAGGCCTCTAGGTCTGCAGAGTAAATAATCCCTTCTGAATACGAAGGAGACTAAGTCACCATTTGCCATGTGACTTTGGGAGAATTCCCACTGTTCTCCAGCAACACTGACTTTCTCATTGAATAGAACGAAGCGAGGAGGACATTAAACAAGTCCGGCCAAGGGTAAACACCTTGCAGAATAGTTCGCTTGTTTCTTGCAAGGAAGGACTTTGAAAAGTCCAGGAATCACTATGTAATTATAACTGACAGTCCTAGGCCCTTCATTTCTAAGCAGGAGGCAGCAGGGTTATACACAATCTACTGCCCTGAACACTCATGCTCAACACAGTCTGGACAGTCTACAAAATAATAACAACAACACAGGAGAAGGAGAAAAATGTTTACCTGCTACTGAGAAATACTATGAAAACTGACAGTCCATTAGGACTATTACACACAATAGGGTAATTTGAAAACACAGAAATTAACAGCTTTCCTAAGTATTAGCAAAGAAGAGAAAGTATGGTGAAAATAAGGCCACAAAGTAATAATAATAAATTTAAAAATACTTAAGATAAAGAAAGTGTTTGGGAACTAGGCAAGAATTCTGTCAAACCGCCAACAGGAAATGCAGTTCGCTTGAAAGAAACGTCACATCCCTGGACACAAAGGCTGCATGCAGTCTGCAAAGACGGCTCTCCTGACCCAAGTCATCTCCATACTGAATGCAATTATAGTCAGAATTCCAAAGAGACTGACAAGGGTGAGTGGAGGGACAGGACCAAGAAGAGGGGCCATGGTGCTAGACAGACCGCTCAGTGGCTGCAGAGGACCTGGGTGTGATTCCCAGCACCCACATGGCGGCTCACAACAATCTCTAACTTCGGGTCCAAAGAACACCCTCTTCCGGCCTCTGTGGGCACTGCACGCACGTGGCGCAGACACACATTCAGCCAAAACACTCACACACAGAAATAAGAAGAGTTAGAAAAATTCAAAGACATATGATAAAGGGATCGTGAGCACCAGGGCAGGGCTGTTGTAAACAGCAACGATGAGCAAATGCAAGGAGCACTAACACAGAAGGAAGCAACACCCTACCAAGGAAGACACTGCGGCATGAGCACAACACCAGGGACACCCACGATGAGCCCGCCCTCGGGATGCAGGATATGACAAAGTGCAGGTCACTGACAGCGCCTGAGCAACCAGAAGAGCTGAAAAATGAAAACAAGCTGATGTTCATTAAAAAGGCTGGTTAAAATAAATTATGTACATATTCTCTAACCAACACCCAGCAGTTACTACAACTGGCGGCAGAGATGTGTGTTTACAGACACAAGTTGCATCTAAGACATAGTACCTAGCAAAAAGAAAGTCAGAGAAGAGGCAAAGTCCACAAAGAGCTACCAAAGGGTCCAACAGCCCCCAAAAGAAGCAAAAGGCTGACGGCTCCAACCAGCCTTCGGATTTGTACCCTCCGATTGTTCCAAGCAACAAGTTCTTGCCAATACCTCAGTCTCTCAGTCTATAAAATGGGAATTCTACGAAGCCAGCAGTGCCATTATCCAGGCCTGTGTTGTCCCCAGGGTTCCCTGGTGTCTGTGAGGTGTTCTGCTATACTAAGTTATTACGGCGGATTTCCCATCAGGCTCACCAGGTTTTAAAGTTCTTATGCAAAACTGAAGAACTTTTGTTGAAATACCCAAAGACAAGCAGGCCAGGTAACAAGGAAGTTGGAGGAGCAACAGCCCAGCAACCTTCTCCCCTGCCCCACACCAGGTGCAGGCAGCAAGACTAAGCCAGAGTTTCATCAGCAGTCCCCTTGGGATGAGGTCATCACATCCCGACCACCTCCAGCCCTCCAGGGGGACGATTACCACACTGTCACCAGTGTCCCTGGGGCTCCTTATTAGTCTAATAGAAAGCCTTCATGCTTGCATAGAGACTGACAGAGACTGTGAGCTTGAAATGAACTTGTGTGTATAGGCACCCCTACCCCAGGGCCTAATGAGGGGTACAGGGACTGATATACACTGCTCCCTTTGCACATGCCAGCCCATCTTCTGGAATTCTGATGGCAGCTGCCAGGCTCTGGGGATGTCTAGGGAGAACTAGAGCAGCTTCCAGAGTGGCAGTGTACAAGCAACATCTCAACCCACAGCCAGGAGCCCTGAAGACAAAGGTGATATCACTGAAGGGCAGACGAGGCACTGCTAATCCCTGCCATTTCACAGAAGAACAAACATTGTGTCATGGGACTGGCAGCCACGGTGAAGTCTGGCAGGAGAAGCTGTGGGGATGGACGGCAGGCAGGAGACGCTGGCAGAGGCCTCCGCAACAGCCTCCCAGGCCACCCCTTTGGTCCAGCTCACTGTGAAATAAATGTTGGCTGTAGGGATCAGACCAGTAACATGCAGTGCTCTGTCCTGCAGAGGTGGGGCCAAACACCTCCTTCCAGACTATTCCATTTCACTCAGCTCCCAGTTGTTGTGTCTCTCTCCCTATGTGTCATCCTGTCTCTCAAAACTATTTCTGTGTGCCCCGTGGGACCTACATGATGCAACGGCCAGCCACAGGTGAGGCTCAGGCTTTTCTGAAAACCTAATGAACGGGCACCAGCGGCTTGTGTGCTTCTTGACAGCACACAGGTGCTGGTGAACAGCCCCACGGGTGCTCCTGTAAGCACAAGCTGCGTGGCCCTCACCCCCACATGCACATGCACTCTCAGACTCAGTTGTGCAAGCACACGCTCTTCATACCTTGACAGCTCTGCCCTCAAACTTTAAGAATGATTTAACCATTCTTTCCCCGAAGAGTTGGAACTCCCAATTTCAAATTTGCAACTCCTTGTCTCTCGCATACATAGAACACGGACAGGCTAAACGTTGCTGATTTCAATTACTGTGATGAGAAGTACTTTTGGGGGGTTTCTGCAGACATTAATTTCCCCGTCTTACCTTACAGTGAAAATCGTGGTTCAACAAGTGTTTCTCCATAATATTCCCTATCGTTCCTCTACTACCCTGCATGCAGGGAAGGAAGGAGGCTCTCTAGTCAACGTCCCCAACAGTAGGTGAGTGGGTATCAACACTAGATGTTCGAACTACTCATTTAAAAATTAAATGTTAGCTTCAGAAAAGAAGCAAGGCCAGGAGTGGGGCCTCTCACCTGTAATCCCAGTACTTAGGCCAAGGCAGGAGGATCAACGGGTCAAGGTCATAAAAAGTGGACTATCACCATGACCTTCCGTCTGAGGGGCGGGGGTGTCCTGCGAGTGGAACTGGGAGGGTGGGGGCAGCTCCTGGGCTGCCCAACCACACAGCAGCCTCACCCCAGAAGGCCGCTTTCTGTGGGAAAGTTGGATAAAGGAGAGTGGGCAAGATGGCTACAGAACAGAGATTTACTTTCAGTTGTGCTTAACTTTTAAAGGTATATGGTCCGGCTTGCAGGCTTTTCATCTCAGACCCAATGCACCACCACACAGACCCAGCTTCTGGCCCAGGCTCTGGGCCTGGATGGAGCTGCACCAGCATCTGCAAACACTGGAAAGAAAAACCTTAGCACAGGGCTGAACACTGTGGCTGAGCTGGAACAGCGGAAGAGGAAAAGCTTCAAGGGCTGAGAGATGCGCCTGTCCCGGCTGACGTGGAGTCGGGGTCATGAGGCTCACCAGCTGTATGCAGCTCTGGGATCTCCCAGGAAGTCGGCTAATGGCTTGATTGTCTTTTTCATCCTTTCTGAGTCTCTGACCTTTAGGCTCTGTATCCCTCAGCCACCCATTTTTTCCTTCTAAGCTCCATCGATTTAAAAGCAAAGCAGTCCATGTGCTTCCAGAAAGCCAAGGCATACATAAGATCAGGTAACCAAACACCACAACACCGAGCACAGAGGACCTGAAATTGTTACAGCCCGGTTGGCAAACCGACGGGCTGCCTCAAGAAAACCAGGGGAAGTGCACAGACCTGACACAGTCGGGAGGAGGGAGGAGTGGGTGAGGGGGCCGAGGGGGCTGTGGGAGCTGAGCTGTCAGCGGAGCGACAGGCTCAGCTTTCTAGAACTGTGGTCTGATGCAGTGGGACCCTCCCATGGCAGGAGGGGCAGCTTCACCAGGAAGCTGAGTGACAGGGCTTCTCCCAGAGAATCCATTTCTAGATAAAGTAGCACTTGCTTCACATATGTCATCTTCTCTTTCTTCAAGAGCCTCAGATTTCAGTGACACCACTTAACAACGCACATGAGAAGGGCAAGCCCAACAGGCACTGCGCAAGCAACTCAGCGCCAGAGTCTCTCCGCAGTCCTGCACGCAGGCCCACGGCCTCCCTCTCCTCCCGCCTCACCCTTGGACCCATCTTGCCGTCCTTCAGCCATCAGTCTTCATGCCTAGTTGCCCATACCCTCAAAGAGCCCTACTACACATCTCTTCACACAGAACCTGCCCACTGTCCACATAATAAAATCCAAACACTTGAGCAAGGTCTCCCACTACACAGGCCGTTTTCAGATTCCTCTGCCAGGACTAGTCACTGTCCCAGCCTTAAAGACAATGAATCCTGGAGGTCTTAGACGAGGGGGACCTCTCAAGGAAGGCACCGGTTAAAACTCTTCGCCCAGCACAACGCAAGCCTGTCGTTCCCCAGCGCTGCACCTTAGACTCTCTGCCCCCAGTAGTCCATTTTTGTGCCTGTTTACATTCTGTGAACCCCACACAACTGCCAACATTAATTCTGATTTTATAATCTGGGCACCCAAAACATCCGTTGAGGCAGTAGGAGAAGGACATCTGAAAATGACCCCTGAGGAAGTGAACAGCTGCATCTTCCAGGGACTCACGCTGCTGTGTGCTGAGCTCTCTGGGAACGAGCACATGACACAAATTACACAGACACAGAAACAGCAGACAAAGGAAGGAGAGAGGGAGCCCAGAGCCAGCGTCTAAAGAGTATGTCCGTTTTAAATGCCGAGGACTCGTGTACACCTGCAGTGTGACTTTCTGGGGTGTTTTGCTAGATCACGCTTAGTTTGCGTCCCTGGCCCCACAGTGGTCTGCAGGCGAGGGGAGCTACAGAGAATTAAAGGGGAACTGGTTGGCGATGATAGTTTTGCAGTGAATCATTCACAAGTGAGTCGCTGAGAACTGGCTGCACTGTGTACTCTTGGCTCCGTGAAATCCTTTTAAACAAATACCCACCATTTCCCCAAAACAAATAGGGCAATTATGGGAAAGCCTTGTTAGTGTTCAGCAGGCTGCGTGCTGCCGGTCCACGGCCCTGGAACCACCTCCATCTACCTAATCCCTGGCCCACAGCGCTGCGGGGCAAGGCTTCCTAATGCACCCGCCTCAGCTCCGCATAATGGCACTGAGCTAATGGAGATGAGCTCTGCTTCGGAGAGGAGGTTCGACTCCTGAGGAGGGATCTTAAAGGTGAGGCTCAGCAAGCAGCCCAGGAGAAAGTGGATTTAATTTGTTTAACATCATAAAAAGGGACATTTCCACGTGGACAGCAAGGACATGAATATCATGTGTGTATGGCAGAATTATAAACGCATTTTTGGCGAAATTCAATAAAGCTGATTCTACTGCATAAGGTCAGCAATTTACTATAAAAAATGATATGATTGCAACTTTTAATATAACCCATGTATTTGCCGCAAGATGCTCTAGAAGACTGTGTAATGTAACCACCCGACCTCTGCACAGGAGCAGAGATCGCCCCATTTACCCTTCGCTGTCCTGACAAAGCAACCACACAAACAACTGTGTCAACGGCATCACGAACCAGCCACTGTCTTCAAGTCCAAGGCTGCCTCTCCTCAAACTGAGAATGGAGCTCTGGGCTAGAGCCCTCACAGACAGCAGCACAAGAAAAAAAGGAAAAGCCTCCTCAACGCAACAAAATCAAGTTCATCTTTAGTCATGACCCTAAGCAGTGGCTAGGAAGGATATGCATGAAACATACCTCTGTAGCTTTTCTAGAACCCGCACCTAATGATGTGACTCTCCCAGAGAGAGCAGCAGTCCGTCTGAGTAGACAGCGCACTGGACACCTTAGGGCGGGGTTATGTGGCATGTGCTACATGCCTGCAGTCCCAGTACTCGTGAGGTGGAAGCAAGAGTCCAAGGCTAGCCTTGGCTACATAACAAGTCAGAGTTCACTGTGGGCATGTCTCAAAAGAAAAATTTAAAACAACAAAAGCAAGCCATAGAGAAAGAAACTGGACATCTTGGTGACAAAAGAAACCTGCTCCTCACACTTGGAGCTCCTTTTTAAGTCCCTGTGGTCATGGAGACACTTTTATCAGCCTAGTCTCAAACTCAGAGGTGTGCCTGTCTCTGCCTCCTGGGTACGGGGATTAAAGGCCTGCACCACCACTGTCCAGCTATGGAGACACTTTTTAAGGAAGTTATCATGAAGATTAAATAAGCAATGTGAGAAATGCTTTTAAGCATGCCGGGAGCTATGATATCGCCTGCATCATCCCAGCTTAGGCTGGGATATCAACTCTAGTAACTACTGCTAGTGGCTTCCATGGTCCCGCTGCCAGTCTCCTCAGGGTATGAGCCATTATATCCCCAGTGTTCTCAGAACAGCACCCAACAAGACAGGAGACTGGGAATGCTTGGTGGCGTCAGCTGGGCTTGGTTAAAGATGACAGGACATCAAACTTTCACCGAACTCCGTCTTCAGGTGGAGGCCGCTTCTGATCACTGACCTTTCTGCCCAGCAGCCGCATTGTGACTTCAGCGGCCTTCCCAGAGCAGCCCACCCCCACCCCGGTCACTTCCCATTATGACACCTTGCTCCACTCCACAGTTCTGTTTCTACCCCAGATCCGTGTGCTCTAGTCACCAGGGCAAGCACAGTATCTTGTGGGACACACCCACTCGATCAATACTTGGGTGGGTGGACAGACAGACAATGGACAGTAGGAATCATTTAAAACTGAGCAGAAAGATCTTCCAAGGAACATGGCTATTCTTGTCTTTTCTATTTTAGCATTTAGTCTCCTCTTTGTAGGACTGTTTAAAGCAGAGCCTTTTTGATTAGAAAAAACCTAAGTAAATATCAAAAATCATGGAGCTCCATATTTGTTCTCTTTCAATTACATTCTGTGCAAATCATGTCCACTTGTAAGTTAAACTGACTCCCTAACTGCCTCTTCTTCAAACTCGACCTGTGTTCTTTTGGCCAAGACCCCAAATTTTGCAATTAGAATAAAATAATTCATAATTCCATTTGTGACTCACACGCTGGGAAAGGTTGTCTTTGTTCTTCAGTTTCATGCACTGAGTGAGTGCTAACATATTTTTCTTGTGGGTCCAGAGTCGTGATACAGCTTGAAACTAAAAAACAGTGGAGTCCCATTCCCACACGCTTGCGATTTCACTGAAAAGATGACATTTATGCGGGTGTGATATTTAATTTATCACAGAGGGTCAAGATGGCTGGGTTTTTCCTGAAATACCATGATAAGATAAACTCCAACTTTATGAATGAAAGCCTTTGCAATTAATTAACAAACTCAAAACTGCACAAAATTTAAAGACCACCATCTTACTAAAGACAGTCCACTCAACAATCTAATTACAGAAAGATTACTTTAAAGGGGCTTTAAAACTAAAAAGAATAATTAACAATAGAGACAGAGCCCTCCAGAGTCCCGAGCCTGACAACAGAGGCAAGCTTTGAGAAAACAGGCTCCTATCGAGATGATTTCAGCCAAACACACTCGGACGGACGCAGGCAGCTGAGGGTTGGGAGGGAACTGCTAGAGGTGTCCAGTCATCTGAGCGGAAGCGTTGGTGGCCCGTCCCCAAGCTCATTCAGAACATCTACTAAACTGCTCTTACCCACCGCAGAAATGAGAAGGCAATAAAGCTGGGTAGGGGCACAGCCTGCAATCCCAGCTACTTGGTGCTGAAGCAGGATGATAACAAGTTCAAGGCCCGCTAGGCTCCCTAGTGAGTTTAGAGCCAGCCCAGGCAAACTAATGACAAAATCTAAGGGCTGGAGATAGCCCAATGAGAGAGCCCTTGCTTAGTGTGTGAACACCCAGGTTCAATCCCCAGTGTTACAAAAGCTAACAACAGCGATAATAAACACATAAAAAAGATAGTAAGTCTGGTGAATGAAAAACCTAGCAAGCTATCAGTAAAAACTGAATCTAAAATCAAGGCACACTGTCTTATGCGTCACAGACATGGACACACACACTAGCAAACACGCTTACTTTTATAAGGCATACATTCAAACAGATTGCAACAAGGATTGGTAAATTGGTGAATACTATCTAAAGTTATTTTTAAGTCTGACTGCAGTCCAGCCCATGCCCAGACAGACATTACCTTATGGTATAGCTTAGGTTTCAAACCCTTGCCTTGCGTGTTTTCGAACAGTCGCAGCAAATGCACACATTGTGGAGCCTGTCTCAGTCTCCTCTTAGCAGAGACACCACCTAAGACCCCCTTCTGTGAGACAGGTCACGGATGCTTTCTTAAAGTCATCTCCAAGAGCCAGTGACAGTGACACCCAACAAACTGGGGCTCATCCTACTATGGGTAAGCGTGTTTGGGTTCTGTTTGAGGAAACCCTTTCCTATTTGTGAATCTTTTTTCTCATATGGAATTTTCTGGTACAACTCAGAGTCCTGACTTTTCCTGCTGTGTCTTCATCACAGAGACCGGAACGCTCATAGCTGTGTGGTCCAGACTCCTCGGGCGGCTGGACAAAGGGAGAGAGTGGCATTCCCTCAGTGGGATGCACCCGCGGGAGCTGTGGAAAGTGGGAATGAGGCAGACAGTGGCCTGTCCCTGCCGCCACCTTCCCCTCACTGTGCACATGTGTACTTGGGTATGTGGGCACACGTGGACTGCAGGAGGTGACCGCCACTTCTTCCATTGTTTCTCCATCGTTTTTATCTATTTATTTTTAATTTTTGAGACAGGGTCTCTCACTGTTTCGGCCTGGCTGGCTGAGCCAGGAGGCTCTCAGGTTCCTCCTGTTCTACCTCCCAGTGCTGAGGTTACAGACACATGTAGTCATGCCCAACTTTTTATGTGGATCTGAGATTTGAACACAGGTCCTCCTGTTCGCAGAGAAAGTGTTCTCACCCACTACAACGCCCCACCCCTTTTAAAACAAGATCTTTTCAGGTATGGCAGCACATACCTTTAATTCCAGCATTTTGGAGGCAGAGACAGGCAGATCACTGAGTTTGAGGCCACCCTGGTTTACAGAGAGTTCCAGGAAAGCCATGGCTACACAGACACCCTGACCTTTTTTTTTTTTTGGTTGGGGGGGGGGATTCTTTGAGACAAAGTTTCTCTGTTGTAGCCCTGGCTGTCCTGGAACTCACTCTGTAGACCAGGCTGGCCTTGAACTCACAGAGATCCTCCTGCCTCTGCCTCCCTAGTACTGGGATTAAAGGTGTGCGCCACCACCATTGCCTGGCTAAGAAACCCTGTCTTGACAAACAAAAATCAAGCAGAGACAAGGTCTCATGTAGCCCTGGCTGGCCTCAAATTCACGATGTAGCTAAGGATGACGGGGATCTCTGACCCTCCAGCATCTCGACTCCCCAGTGCTAGGGTTACAGGTGTGAGCCACCAGGCCCACTGTAGGATCTGAGGACCAAGCCTACAGCTCTGTGCACGCTAGGCAAAGACTCTACCAACTGAGCTCCATAGGTACAGGAGCTCCACCTACATGTATTAAAGTCCTAGAGGTTCCTATCGCATGAAGTGCACGGTACATCAAGCTCATCATTCCAACCTAGGTTACAACACACTCAGTGCAGTCCTGTCTGTGAGGAATCCGTTCCGATGCACGTAGATGTCTGTGCACATGGGCTTGTCACGCAGCTTGTTCCCGTGCACACACACCTGGGCCGAGTTTAACTTATAGGGCAGGCAGAGTGAGATGAGCAAGGGTGGCAACATACTGCAACAAAGCTCACGTAACTGGGGTCTCCTCTTAACCCCCCACCTCCCGTATGGCACTGTACTGTGCTCAATCCCCCACCTTCCCCACCCCAGGTATCACACTGGACTGTGATCACCCTTCCTGTAATGCCAAGAAGAACTGAAGCGAGTCAAGGGGTGCGGGCCTGGCAGCACTGCACTACGAGTTATGCCGTGAGGGTCAGCTGGGCACGAGCTGGGACACTGTGACATCTGATAATCAGTCAGCAGCCGGGTGGCTGACAGGGCAGGTAGGGTACACAGCAGATCCAATGGGCACAGGTGACTCGTGTCCCAGTGAGGACAGAGCGAACAACTGGAGATTTCCTCACGCCACTCAGATGCTACGTATTTTAAAACTTATGAATTGTTTATTTCTAAAAATCCCCCTTTTAATAATTCCAGACCAAGATGGACTGCAAACAACTGAAACCACAGAGGGCAGAGCTGCAGGTGAGGCTCCTGCACGGCCCGTTAAGATCACATCTTCTGAGGGCAGTGGGGAGGGCTGGCGTGAGAGCACGGCATAATGGCACATACGCACGAAAGCATTACATGAAGCCCATTACTGTGTGAGCTGTCTTCAAAAAAAAAAAAATGCGCGGAGAGAGCGCGCTCTAAAGGACGTGCGCTGCTGACCACTGCCGCCGTCAGCAGTGCCCGCGTGTCACAGCAGGCACTTGTCCTATTATTGTCACTTGATTCTGGAAGGATCTTTAGTGTAGACATATCATTAACCTCATTTCACGGACAAGGAGGCTGAAACGCGGTGGTCAAGCCTTGATGCAGCGCTAGATGGCCGCTGCGGCCGGGCTTGAACCCAGGCAGGCTGTCTTACGTTCTCCAAACGTAAGCCTCCCGAGCTTGCGTACTGGTGAGTCCTACGGCTGCTTCCCTGTGGTTCTACTTTCGGATAATCTGTGCCTGCATCTTCCTGATTCCCATGTTCAAACAGCTGATAACACTCACACACACTGGTAAGAAACTGAATGTGAAACCGCTTTCAAGCAACAGTTGGGAAGTTTCTTAAAAAGAGAAACTCGGGGGGGCCCAAGCCTGACAGGACCTGAGCTCGATCCCCAGGACCTATGTGGTAGGCAAGAACTCACTCAAGTTATCCTCTGACCTTAGCTCGCACACTGAGCCACGTGTACACGCACACATACACACACAACTCAAATGTAATTTTTAAAATCAAAGGGGGACAGTCAAACTTAGGCATGAGGTCCTGGGTTCATATCTCCAGAACTTGGGAGGATGGCAGCACTCATCTGTAATCCCAGTGTTCCTACGGCGAGATGGAAGGGAGACATGGGAGAGTCCCTGAGAGCCTGAGCACCAGCTAGCCTGACATACGCAGTGGTGAACAACAGCAAAGAAGACCCTCTCTCAAACAAGGTGGAAGACCAGGACGAAGACACAAGGTGTCCCTCTAACCTCTACATGTGCATCATGGCGTGCCCACACCTACACACACACACACACACACACACACACAAAAACATATTTCTCTCTCTACATACAATCACAGAGTTTAGTACATTCTACCCACTGGGTTCTTTCTTTCTTTTTCTTTTTTTTTTCCAAGACAGGGTTTCTCTGTGTAGCCTGGCTGTCCTGGAACTCACTCTGTAGACCAGGCTAGTCTCAAACTCAGAGACCCGCCTACCTCTGCCTCCCAAGTACTGGGATTAAAGGCGTGCCCCGCCACCGCCCAGCCTACCACTAGGTACTTATCCAAAAAGAAATCACACAAGCCTCCAAAGTCTTACTTGTGGATGTTTATATCCATTTTAGTGTTAGTGTCCCCAAACTAGAAACAACCCATCTGTCCAGTAAGCGAGCAGGTAAACAAATATAGCCAAACAACTACCGATGCATGGTGCATGGATAAATCTCAGAATGATTATACTGAATGGAAAAAAAAAAACCATATATACGGTATGATTCCACTTACAAATAAATTCTAAACACAGGCTGTAGTGCAGGCCTCCAATCGTGGCACTTGGAAGGCTAAGGCAGGGACACCACGAATCCAAGGCCAGCTTGGGCACACAGCAGGACCCAGTCTCAAGACAAAACAAGCTGTCGTTTCTGTTTCCATTTCTACTGCCACCATCCTAGCCCAGATCCTCCACAGCTGACTTACAAAGCACTTAGTAGCCTTTTGGAGCTGTTTGGCAACTGCCAGGCAACCTTAATGTAAGCACAGAACCTAGAGTGAACTTCCCTAGCCGTTTCACAGGCTCCTGACTGGCTCAACAACTTGCCATCCACGTTTACAGAAGTGCACTGCTGGGGGCTGTGGCCTGGACGCCTGTGCCATCAACCTCAGTTCCTTTCTTGCTTGAAGTCTCTACAGGTCAACCTTGCTAACTGCTCATGCCCTCACAGAGCTTCGCATCATGAATGACATCCTGCCCGATCTTCTTCATCTAAGTCCCTGGCCTCCCTCCGATCCAAGGTCAAAACTGAGCTGTGATGTCCCCGGTGACTAGGAGGAGGGTTCTGACGAGACAGTGCAAGGCTGGAAACAGAAGAGCACACATCAGTGCGCTCTAGCCAGAGGCCCAAGGCTAACAATTCCAAAACTGCGTTATTAGACTACAACAAGTAAATGGTAACTTCTCTTTCTTTCTTTCTTCCTTTCTTTCATTTTTTTTTTTTGTTTGTTTGTTTTGTTTTTCGAGACAGGGTTTCTCTGTTGTTACCCTGGCTGTCTTGGAACTTACTATGTTACCCTGGCCCCAAACTCACAGAGATCCTCCTGCCTCTGCCTCCTGAGTGCTGGAATTAACATCGATCAGCTACATTGTAACGTTAAAAGAAAAAAAAAGAGGGACTGAACATGGAATAAACATCCTGGTCCCATCTAATTGCAGCCCATCCGCTTCCTGAGCCAGGCGGGGCCAGGTACTGAGGATGCTAGTGAGAACTGGAGGAGATGACAGCGTCCCACTCCAGCCCAGTCCACCCTGACTGCTCACTTCCAGCTCTCCTTCTGCGGCGCATCTATCTACTAAAACAGCAGGTGGTTATAACTCTGCAAACAGTAGGTACCGAATTAAGGCTGAGCATGCCAGTGGCCATTGTCCCATGAAACATCCAATCACAACAAAAGAAAGTCAGTCTACAAACTTCGCCTGAAAACAGATCCTATCCTTCCAGTTTCTGAAGCTCTCACTTACTTGAATGTTTACTTTGACCTGGGTTAACTTGGGAGGTAGGTGTGGTGTGCACTGTAGTTCCAGCTACTCAGGAGACTGACAGGAGGATGGCTTTGGATCTGGAGTTCAAAGCCAGCCTGGGCGACATAAACCCAATCTCAAATAATAAATAAACTGATTAGTCAATCAATTAACATCATGAGCCTATTCATTCAAAAAGTGAGGGATGAAGAGATTCTTCTAGTAAGAGTATTACTCAGGTAATCAGAGACCAAAATGCCCTTCAGAATCCAAACTCATGTGAAACAGAAATAGCAATTTGTTATACTGTCTTTTTTTCTCTTAATGATTTCCTTAATCCAGGTAGAGTGGCTCATATCCATAATCCTAGCACTTGGTGGAGCCGAGAGAATCGTGAATGTGAGGCTATTCTGGGCTATGAAGAGAACTCTAGGCCAGCCAGAGCTATGCAGTG
The DNA here is from genome assembly GCA_026225945.1 of Cricetomys ansorgei. Classification (NCBI taxonomy): domain Eukaryota; kingdom Metazoa; phylum Chordata; class Mammalia; order Rodentia; family Nesomyidae; genus Cricetomys; species Cricetomys ansorgei. The sequence goes on along the minus strand of JAMJFZ010000165.1, from coordinate 403,206 downwards.
AGATCCTGTTACAAAATAATAATAATTTATATTATGGTGAAATAATTATGTTTATGTTAGAAAATCATTTGTCTCATTTCCTATGAAACTTAGAAATTTTAAGCAAGAAAATATCCATGAGCATGCTCACAAACTGGTACACGGTCAACAACGTGTGAGTAACAACAGTCACTAGGGAAAGACAGAATGAAAGACCGAAACACAAACTCTGGACTGATTTTTTTTTTTTTAAATATGATGCATGCATACAATGGAATATTATGCAGCCAAAGAAAAGAGTGAAACAAATCTGTCTGCTTCTGTATGCCAAGTTATACAGCCAAGTTAAAGGCCAGGAGTCAAGCATTTCTGTGAGGGGGTGAAAGATGCCAGGGCACTCTCTTTCACGCTGGGTCACCTCTGGACATCAGAGACTCCAGCACGCTCCAGCGAGGAAGGGGGCAGAGCACAGGGACCAACAGGAAGACAGCTCACTTTTCAACCTTGGTGCACACGTGGGGCTCAGATGATAGCTCTATAGAGTCAGCTCTCCCTCCTTCTACCTTTACAGGGGTCCCAGGGGTTAAGCTCAGGTCCCCAGGTCTGAGCAGCAAGCACCTCTACTCAGAGCCATCTTGCCCAACTAAATTTTCAATATTCCAAGTAAAAAAAGAAAATTCTTAAAGTTTAGCAACACAAGATACAAGACGGTGCCAATACTGTCACTGTGTCTTGTAGTACCAGCGTAGGCACGGAGTCTACAAAGGAACCCTCTTCCTTTCAGGAGAGTACCTGCCCAAATCCTCAAGAGCCGCCCCCCACACACAGGCGCGTCTCTATAGGAAACCACACAGCTCTGCTTCTGGGGCAGCAAGTGTTCTCGGCCCCTCCAAATGGGACACCAGAGCAGGTCTGTTTCCAGCACTAAGCTGTTTTGGTCGCTATAGGCCTCTCCTGGATGCTGAGAAAAATCTGTGGAGTTCAAGACAAGTTTGGATAACAAGGGGAGCAGGAAAATTGATGGGGAGAAACCAGTCAGCATGATGAATAGGCTGGTCCAGAGCAGCAGGCGACGGTGTGCAGATGCACGACTGGCAGGGAGGGAGAGAGCGTGCACAGCAGATGGACGGAGACGCTCAATCATCCTCAGGCACAGGCGCGGTGCCGCACGGCCTGCCTGCTCCAGCGGCTCCTCACTCACCTGCCGGGTGCAGCCCCACTCCCAGAAGCTTTATGCCACAGTCCCACGCAGGGCAGGGTAAGAAGAGCAAGAGATGGGAGCAAGGTGCCACCCCTGCAAGCTGACCCGTAGGCCAACAGTGAGCAGCCTCTTCTCACTCCTAAAGATGCCCTTCCTTTGTCTCTCTCGCAGCCTCACACTCTCGAGGAAAGCTTGGACTATGTGCCCAGGGCGGAGGGGCTGTCACCACATTTAGTGGGGACAGGGCAACAGGCAAATCGGGTTGCTGTCCCACTGTGCGCCATCCTGTCCCTCCATCATCACAGCTGTGACAAGAGAGCCTAGCCGGACCTGCTCACGTCACGTCTGTGACAGCAGAGCTCATCCGTTAGGGGCACTTACCCCAGTCACCTAAGACTGACAGGTAGCAACCACAAGAAAACACTCACCTGGGCCTGCGAATGGGGCTCAGTGGCAAGCACTCGCCTAGGATGCCCAAGGCCCTAGGTCTGACGGTGGGCACAAAACATGAGGAAGGAGGGAGAGAAGGGAGGGAAGGAGGGAGGGAGCAGGTAGGTGTCTGTCTCAGAAGGGACAGCTTTAAAAATGTTTGTGATGCACCAGGTTCAATCAGTCCAGCAAAACAATGGAATGAATCTAAATGATGCCATACTCATGTCTCAGGAACACAGACTCAGAGGGCCGGACGGCCCCTGGCAGGGCCAAAACTTTTCCTTCCAGCTCAGCTGCAGTCAAGCAAGGCGTGGTGCTGGCACGGTGTCCACCCCCTGCCCCTTGGCTATCTGTTGGACCCCAGCTCCATGAACAAAAGCTCTATAAAAAGACTTCTGGTTTCACCAAGACACATTAAAGAATTAATTATAAAGTAAAGCTGAAGGAGAAAATTAATTTTAGAAACACAAGAGGTTACTTTTTTCCTGGAGATGGGGGAGGAACAGTTATTTTCGTTTTCATCCTGGGGCACAAGCTGGGAGCTGTCCAGTCGATAACCTGGCCATCAGAACAAGGTTTGTAATTAAAAGGTCAGTGACCTGGAAAGCCAGGCCCACTCCCAGAGCCTCTCAGTAATGATGGAGCTATTAAATTAAGACTGTTATGAAATCAATGCTAAAAAAGCTCTCATGGTAACGAGATTCCATTCAAGGACATGCAAACTACCTCATGAAATGGACGTAAATGATAAAAAAGAAAAGTAATAAAAGAGAGTTAAATTGAAACCTGTGCAAGAATTTACTCCCTCTTAACGGACTCCAGCGGGAGAAGCCCTTCACCTCTACCCCACCACCAAGGTTGAGCCCACCAGGGTTCTTTCTTCCTGGAGTCCCTTTCCACAGGAGGTAGCTTTGCTACTGGGGCCCCACGTCCAGGAACAGGAGGATGCATTCTGTTTCTTTAGAAGAAAGTGCTAGACGGATGAGGAGAAAGCCCTGTGCTCACACACTTGAGAAAGGCACCACCCTTCAACTCCGAAGGGTTATGCGGAAACGCTTAAGCTGGGTTTGATAACTACATCAGGGCGGTCAACTGACAACTCAATCCCCTCCCCCATCCCACCTCCCTCCGGCCTCCCAGGCACAGGCACCTTTTTGCCCAGATGGTACTCAGCCCGCAGAGCACGCTGGGAAGTGGCTTGCCTCCTGTTCTACATTTTGTGGTATCAAATAGGCTATCGAATCAACAGCAGCCCGTGGACAATACTCTCCAAGCCTCCAACTCTCCCAGCTGCTGCTGCTGTTTCTAAGCTACTCGGCCTCCTGGGCTGCAGCCTGCTGAAAGGCATCTATATATAGACCAGCTCTGTGAGGGCTTAAGCCCCACACCGGCCAACTGCTCTCCTGTGCAGCCGACTCCACACGGCTGTGTCATCTGCAGAATCGAGAGGCTGCACACAGGACAAAAGCACTTACTCCAACATTCTGAAGGTGAACAGCTGCTTCTCTCTTTCATCCAAAAAGGAAAAAACAATCCTGATAATAGAGAGAATTGTTGTAAATTACATAAAATGGCAATACAAACTTCAAAGAAAATGATAAATGATTCTAATAACTTCATGATTCTCATTAATGACTCCATATTCCGATTCTAAAGCATCTAAAAGAGATCACAAAACAAACAACAACAACAAACCTAAGAAGACAGGCCCCTGCAGACCAGCGCTCTCCATCTCGGACCACTCCCCAGCTCCCGCCCCCACCAGAGGCTCAACACTTGACCTGTCAGTAACAGAGGCACAGCGCAGCCCTGCTTGGGGCTGTGGTTTCACAGTAAAACAAACTCAGCTGATGCGCCTAAAGTAACCCTCATTTTCCACTGAACTGACATGTACTACAGGGACCTCAATTTCTATATTAAATATTAAATAATATTAAAAGAAAAACAAAATTGGATTTGCTTTTTCAGGAAAGAGATGTTTATTAAAAAAAAGAAAGTCAGATTATAATTCAAGTCAGTGCTCCAGTGCAATTCCCCGAAGTGACATTGCTAGGAAAAGCCAGGCTTCAGTAGCTGAGCGCTCCCCAAGTCAGCGCCCCAAGCCCCCACCGCCACAGCCCTGCAGGGAGAGGACCTACAGCAAGGGAGCCTGGGCCCGGGCCCTCCCCTCAGGCACACCCACTCTCTCTCTGTAGCTACTGTGAGGGACAGGGTAGATGCTCCCGCCTGTCCTCATCACGGACGGTGCCAAGCCTACTGGGTGTATACACCTGACCCAAGGAATAGCTGGAATTTAAAAAGTAAAGTGTAAATCGCGAAGGGGCTTTTCTTCCCCAGACACCGATCAAACCTGGAAATTCTTCGCCCAGAAACTCACCCTGTTGGGAGTCACCTCGGGAACAGGTAATTACCGAGGGAAGGAGCATTTTAGAGTATAAAGGAGATGGGTGATTAGCGTCGGTGATTCCAGGCTCAAGCACAGGGTAAACCAGTGTGGTTCTCTTTAGAGGACGCGGGCTGGGTAGCCTCACAACTCCCAAATTTCTAAAGACCAGCCTGAACGGGGAGTGCACTCTAGCAGCAGACATGGGTCGCTTTCACATCTCTGTGCGCACGTCACCCCTCGTGACATCTGACAGTCTTTAAAATCAAACCCTCCCCTCCAGCCCCGCGTGCGTCTCCGCTTGCCGGACGCTTGTCGTGGCATACCATAGGCGTCCCTTCCGTCGTTCCCGTCCCAGCCCCACCCTGTGAGAACAGAAGTTCTGTGAGGACAGGGCTTTGACTTCTCTGTTCTCAGAGAATTCCCAGTGGAGAGATCAGGGCATGACAGAGTGGATGCTCACTCTTGGGTGAACTGATTAATCAATCAGATGGGTTTCTTTCTTTCTTTTTTTGTAAAGAACAACAAATAATAATTGCATAAAACAGTTCCCCCTCTGTAGTGGTTATGAGCCAAGTGACTCAAAAGAAGTATTATTTGGTCGAGAGTTTCTCCCTCTCGCTCTCTCTCTCCCTCTCCCAGTCAGGGATTTATTAAAATTAAACAGATTAGATGGAGCTCCTGATACTAAAACTGCTCAGCAAAGCCTGCGGTGGGGAAGTGCCGAGCAAACACCAGAGACATTTGTCTCTAAATTGCTCTAAATACCTTCTGCAAATGAAATTCTAACCCAGCTGCGTTTGAGAGAAAATGAGGACTAACTGGTCATTGTCGGTGCAGGAGAGGATCAGACGGTTATAACACTGCACAATGTACTGGGCTAAGGATCTCTCAGCAGCCATAGATTTTGTCTCAGGTTACCCCGGGTAATCAGCTCGGCTTTTAGGCTCAGCTTTCCCCTGCTTCAATGCTTTGATGAGAGAGCTGAAATCCCCAAGCTTTTATGATTAATTACTCCCTATAGGTACACATATTTCAAGGAAAATCTCTTTTATGGCATGATGCTTGCAGAGTGGAGAGGCTAGCCAACACACTCCAAATTTTAATAATCTCCTAATGATGGGGGTGAGCACCATGCAGCCAGCAAGCAGCTCCTTCATGGGGACCCGGCCTCCGGTCTGCTGCTAAGCAGCTGCTGCAGGGGGAACTGTTTGGGCCTATTGTGCCCAAACCCTATGGGTCCTGTGATCACTGGCCCAGAGCAGTGCTTCAGTGTGGTACCACGGGGTGCTTAGAGAATGCCACGGAAGGTCCCATCCTCCATCCCAGTCAAAAAAAAAATAACAGGATCACCAGAATTTTGAGGTCAGTATTCTAGCTTTTAAAGAAAAAAGTTTTGGGGTGAAGAAACGCCCCGCCGCCCCCTCCCCCCCCCCCCACCCAGTGTAGGGCTTTATACAAAGCCCTTTAAATGGCCTCCTAGAGCTCTAAAAAAGTAAATATCCTAAGAATTTTGAAAAGTCTACCTTCTTTTTTGGTTGGATGGCTGTTTTTACTTTACAAAAAAACCCCAAAATATCCTAAATTCCAACAGAACCAGAGTAGGTTCTAACTGCCCTAACAATATAGAACTTGTCAAGATCATTTTATCCCAACTTACATAAATACCATAAAAATCAGGAATTTACCATTTCAATCTGGAAATCAGACTGACCCTTGGCTTGACCTTTTTCTGACTGTGTTTATTCAGCTCGTTTCCCTTGTCTTTGCTTTTTTTTTTTTTTTTTTTGATCTTTACTGAAGCAGCAGACCTCTCCTAGCCCAGCAGGCTGTTTTGTAGTCAGGGTCAGTCACTGGCAGACTAGGAAAGTCCGCCACAGTTTCGCTCAGCGGGCTAGTTCTGCTACGGAGTACTGACCGCACCATGATGCTCTTGGCCTCGTACCTGGTGCTTAATTGTTCAAATCCTGCACTCTCTCTGCTCCACTGTGAGAAAAGAAATGTGCATTCCACTGAGGGGTAGTCCCTTCACCCCTACTTCCCACCCGCACATGCGGACAGCCATGGGCGCTCCTTGATGTAACAGCACCTGTCTCCAGCTGTGACTTTCACCTGACCCAGCCCCAGCCCTTCTACAGGCCGCTCCACACTGCCAAGGAAATCTGTACCTTTCTTCTTAAGAAATGCTCTCCTGGTTGCAAGTGGGCTCTGCCGGACCCGAGAATTCTGTAGGAACTTCACTGCTGTGGCAATCTGGTGAGGGAGATAAAACAGAGAAAGTCAACTTCAGTAATCTGAACTTCAAGACCAGAAAGCCTGAGTTCCCAGGACCACAGACAAGTATACTGCTAGGATCAAATACATAGCAAGCTATTTCTTAAACTAGAAATTCACCAAAATGGAAGACTAAGTGTCTCCTGTCTTCACTGGCTCCCTGATTCTGAGAAGAACAAATCTCATCTCCTTTGCCTAGCTTTTCTGACCTGCACTGACCTTTTCCTGTCTTCCTGGTCCAAGCTGCTGCTTCAGCCACCCTCAATCAGCTACTACCCTTGTGCCATGCACACCCTCGTTCTGGGAGGCCTCCCTTTCCCATCTCTACCTGTCTACACAGTACAACACACTTTCTTGCACATGAGCACGCATGTATGTGCGCCCGTGTGCACGTGCGTGTGTGTGAACACACACGCATACACACACACATAGAAAGACAGAGAGAAAGAGGCTTATATAGCCTGTTCTGACTCCTCAGAGCTTTCCCTAAACCAGCAAGCCCTTCCTGATCTTCCTATTCTCCCTTTAGTTCTTCAGTGCTGTAGTATGTACCATATAATTGGAGACATAATTATACTGTCTTCTCATGTTCAGGCTGCCTCCCCAACTACACAGTAAGAAATGGCAGGGAAGAGATGGTGCTCCCCTGTATAGTACCTGGCAAAGTACTGGAGCTGAAGGGGCTTGTAAAGACACACACATGGCTGGCCACACTGGTCCCTCTAATGCAGTGGAGCTAATTCTGATGAGCCTTCAGAGGGCAAAATTTGAAATTTCCTGGCTACAAGCCAAAAAATTGACAGACTATCAGCCTACCTGATATGAATGTTATTTGATGAAATCTTCATATATACAAATAAGTTCAGTAAAGGGTAGAAGAGGCCTTATCCCCCACATCACTCAGCACACGCTAGGCACATGTGGATGTGCTGCCTGACTGCCATCCACGGCAGAAGCTGGTCCTACAGGGTAGGAGGTGCCGAGCTGTTCCAGTAGGAAAAGGGGCTGTGTGAATTGACTGCACTATTCACCTCATCAAAACAAAGAACAAACTGAAACAAAGGTGAGGCTAATGGGTCTTGCAGTTCACTCCTTGGGGACCAAGAGTAAGGACAATTCTGTGACCCTAAACTAAGGGCAACACTGCTCCAAGATTCAAACAGCGCGTGCTGTGACTGTGGGTGAACTTCAGGCTGTGCATCACCTCCGAGACCAGAGTTCTTAGGAACAAAAGAAATGAAGGCAGATCTGACAGAAAGGGGAGAGGAGGAGCGAAGCCAAGGGGACTCCTTCCTCTCCTGTTAAACCCTCAGTGGGAGGCTAACCCTGGGCTTCTCCTAAAAGCTTAGGCTCCATATCTTGACCCTCCAGATCTGGACCTGTCTGTCACTCACCAGATACTACTGATTGCAAGAGCCAAGCCAACTCCCTATGGTGACGGTCTGCCTCCAACATTGCAAACAGCTCTGACCACCGTGGCAGACTGCAGGGTGACCAACAGTTCTAGGCTAAAGGAAATTCAATGTGGGAACTTGTGTATCATAATAAAGAGATGGCGGGGGGATATGAGAGGAAAGACGGAGAGAAGAAAAAAGGAAAAACAGAATGAGCGAAGGAGATGGGAGTTCAACAGAGACACAAGAGAAAGAGGGATGGAAAGGGAGGAAAGGCGGGGGGGAGGGCTGCTCCAGAAAGAGAAGAACAGGTACACAGCAGAGGCCCTCTGGGGTCAGCGGCGATCTGCACTGCTCAGGTGGCTCAGGGATGATTGTGTCCACCTGAGAAAATAATGCACTTTCTCCCTGGAGGAGAGTGACAATGCTGGTATCATGCAGCAGCCTCTGTGGCTGTGACACGTGCAGCAGGAGTCACAGGAAATGTGGACGAGCAGGTCTTGGGCAGGAGATGTGAACCGCACAGCTCCTAATTCACCCATATAAAGAGAAAGCCTTCCTGCATCCTTCCAAAATTCCCCATGTCAGAGAAAGAAGGCAGAATCACGCCACTAAAACGCCCAGGCTTCACCTTGCTCTTTTAATACAGTCCTTGGTATATGCATTTCTGGTCAGAGAGCAAAGTTCTGATGGGTTTAATGGTGCACTCAATGCAGAGCTTGGCGCATTCCATCAATTTTTTTTTAAAAATTGCATCTCTTATTTCTTTAAATACATTAATCAGCCTAGTGTAGGCAAAACGGATCCATCGGACAATGCAATAAACATGAATTATCATCTATCCAACACGCATAATGGCTTAAAAATACATAATAGCAGGTGTAGTTTAAATGATTAGTTATTACACCTGTGGTGGGTCTGATTCAATTGGGAAAAATCATCTTTAATAGGTTAAAAGGTTTAGATCACCATGCTTTCCTTAAAGTGGCTGCAGAGAGGGGATGATGGAGTGCTCTGTCATTAGTAATTCATTTAAGAAAAACGTGGGGGATATAGCAAAGAACAGCATAAACGAGCGAATCCAATTTAAACATCAGGTAAAGTAGAAAACACCTTTTAAAAAAGCAAGATAAATGAATTTGGAAGGGAGATGAAATTGACATATTTATTTTAACGGGAATTTGACAAAGTCCCGGCACACTTCAAACTTGCAAAAATATGAACAATTTCTTTTAAACTTTCCACTCACTAATTTCAAGTCATATAAAATAATACTGCCAAACACCTGCATAAAGTGTTTTTGAGGCTTGTTTATGTTCCCCTTGATCTTTGTCTGGAAAACGCAGGCGACAGGCAAATCACATATTTAACAGCGTCGATATCACTACGCCAGATGCAAAAATATAAAGCACCCAAACTAACAGCCTCAACATAATGTGCTGAATAAGAAAGATGCCCAGGTGCACAGCTACGCGTAAGTGTGAGCACACGAAAACCTCTCTCCTCCTTTCACTAATTATTTCTCCAGCCACTCTTCACTCTTCTTCCTCCCCACAAGACACTAGAACACTGAAGGGGGGGGTAAAGGACTTGTCCAATCTAGAATTTTATAGCCCTATGATTCATGCATTGATGGGAAAAGATTTCCCAAAACTCTTTACCCATAATGCAAAGATCTTCGCCCACTCAATTAGCTGCCAAGGTGCTCGGTTTGGGCCTTTCACCAGCCTATTGTTGGACACTTTTCATTAACTCCATGAAACAATTCAACTGACTTTCCTCTGCAAAGGTCCAACACACACAGCACGCTTTTGTGGGATTCAATGATGGGGTGCCTGCGGCCTATCCTGTATTATCATTTGATTTTCTAATTAGAAGATGAATGTGACTATTCATGGGTTATATTTATGCCCAACTAAATTACATAAATTCAGGCCAAATCTTCCGCCTCAATGTCAAGGATGTAAGCTGGAGCCGGGAACTGTACCGCACCCGCTGGGGGAGCACAGCAAGCTGTGGAGGGCTCTGGCGCAGAGTTCCCACACAGACAGAGCTCCACTGTTGAGCCACTTGCTGTGAGTCCACTCCTCAACTCTCAGACTGATTGAGTTCTTAATGAGTGTACCCTGAATCAGCAGTTGCTGGTTTGATTTTAAAAATTTAAGATGAATAAATAAATAAATAAATAGATAGATAGATAGATAGATAGATAAACGAGAACCTAGAAAAAAAATCAGAAGCAGTGTTTCTCATTCTCCCAAGTGTCCCAAAGAGCAAAACAGAACAACTCTGCCAACCACTGACTCCATGATCTTAGGGAAGTTTGTAATTTTGCTGCTTATCCCTTTAAAGCTACAGGAAAAACTGAAGACAACTAAATTCTCTTCTCTGCAGTCCTGTAACAGTGGTTACACTGGAGTCCCTGACGACTACTTGGGGAGAAAGTGGGAAAGGGTCTCGGGCTGTAAAATACCTTCGGATTCAAGATGACTGGCCAACTGAGCAAGATCTGCATGGGAGACCAAGACCTGTAAGAGCAAGATGAGCAGAGCCCAGCACATCCCCGGGGACCTGCTACACGATGCTGAGCACACCGTCTGGAGTAAGACTTGTCTGAAGTGTGTTTGCCATTCTCTACAAAAGACCCCCACACGGTAATCTTCAGAGCACACAGGTTTCCTGCTCGAGGGGGACAGGGGAACAGAGCCTGCCTAACAGTGAACCTGGGGTTTGAGGGAGTCTTAGGCACGCTGCACCTGACGGGTAAACCCCGGTGCACTGTCTCTGGTGACACTTATTTGGAATGCCACCAATTCCAGCACTCCTGTGTACTACGTACACATCTATCTCCTAAAATGCGAGCATTCATTAGCCAGCTTAAAATATTAAAAATATTCAAAAATTAATGACCTTAACAACCAAAGCCAAGTCCTTTTTAACCCAGAGGGATGGCACCTAGAGGGCAGGGAGATATGACCAGCACACGGCTTGAAACCCCACTCCAGACCCCCGCTCCCGCGCTGCTCAGAAGATTAAATTGCCTGTGAAAGGCTCCTCCACAGCAGCTCTAAAGCAGACACCCAGAATCCTGTTAACAGGCGCTAGACCAAAGGCAGCTCGAGTTTTAACAAGGGTTGACTTTAAAAGCCAGGCAGTGCTGAGGAGAAAGTCCTCTTGAAGCAGAAATGTTGCATTTTAGTAAGAAATCAGTACTCTGTCAGGAGTTCCTTGACAAATACGGCCATCGGTGGCACAAGGAAATAGTTGCAAAGCAGCTGTTAATCAGAGAAACACATCGTAGAACGCTGATGCTAGCACTCGGGAAAAAATGCAGCGGGCTAATTATGAAGCCATATATCTCACTAAAGAGGCTGTGCGCCTGACTCTAGGCGGAGCACGCTCAGAGCCGGGGCCTAGGACGACATAACTCTGGTTTTCTGCACCCAGGTTCCTTTCTGGTCTCCAGTTCACAATGTCAGGCTCTCTTTTCTTTCTCAATTCTACACTCTCTTTCTAGGTAGGGGACAGGCCAGGAAGGGAAGGAAGCAGAGGCAACCACAAGCCGCATTCCAAGACACTGCAGGAACATGTCCAAAAGGTGACAGCCCTTAAGTCAAAGCAGGAGAAAAGTCTATGAGCTGGAAAAAGAAAGGAACTGCTGGGACGGAGGGGAAGTGTACCAAGAGAACAAAAGTGCGGGACGTCAACGGGCAGAGTAAACAAAACACAGAAACAACGTCCGAGAGCCCAGAGGAGAAGAAGAGCTCCGGGAAAGCGGCTATTCGGGGAGAAATCCAGTGGAAAAGCCAAGGGTCTCCCAGCCGGGCACAGGAGGGGAGTTAATATGCAGAGGAAGGCTCGGTCAGCCAAAATTCAATACGATTTGCTGCAAGACAAGGAGCAGGCTCCCCGAAACCAGACTGTGGGGAGGGACGCCACGGCACTCAGAGCAAAACCACGGGAATGGAAGAGGAGAATAACCTTGAGGTGGACATGCAGCCGGAACCCAAGCACAGAGCCAAAGTGCCCCCTAGCCGGAGCCGGCGGAGGTGCAGGCCAGAGGTGGCCGCTAGGCTAACTCACACAACCAAATTAAGTGTTTTCACTCAGGGAAAATGAAATGTTTTGCAAGATGAAACAGAATGAAAATTGAGGTTTTAGGTAATTACTAGTTGGCATTTACATATCACGGGCTGGTTCAACACCTATTCATTTTCCTCTTTTATTTAAAAAATGGCTCATTAAAAATGAACAGATGACAGTGACAGGGTTTGAGGGTTTTTTTTCCTTTTCTTTCTTTCTTTTTTTTTTTTTTTTAATATTCTTTCCCCTTCTCTGAGGGCTACAAAATCGAGGGGTACTTTTTAGCCCATTTATCTACATATTAGCACACAAGCGTGTGCACGCAAGCATCGGTGCACACATTTATGCTTAATTTATATTAAGTAGAAAACGGAGAAGGGAAAGTCTGTCCACAAAAGCCCGAAGTTCACAAACTAGAGACAGTGGCCTGAACTCGGGCAGCCTGTACCTAGGCAGGGAGGAGCTATCAGGGGTCCTGGTGCTCAAAGAGTTAAAGGAAGGAGTTTCTCTTTCCATTGGAATTTCCTGGTCGTGGTCATTGTGTCCTTCCCATTGTTGATGGGGGTTACAACCTGTAATTACGCTTGTGGGCCCTAATTTCCTTTGTTTTATTTTCCTTGGTCCTTTTGTTTTTCACATTAAGGAAATACAATACCTCTGGCAGAAACACAGAAGAGTTGACATGATACAACACAACAGATTTTAGAAGCTACTGTGTAAATCTGTATTTAGGGAATTCTAAAGCAGGCATTACTGACCCTGGTCTCCTTTAAACCATTGATACATGAAGTAAAAGCATCCACGGAAAGTGGCAAATTCACATGCGCAAGAACTACCTTTCAAAGTGAAATATCTCTATCATTTACATATTTTCCTTGGCCCTAGTTAAAAATACTGCGTGAGTGACTTGCCAGAATGCCACTGTTTTGTTATCCTATGGGAGAAGTTCTTCCAGAAAGTACGTGGCAGTAGACTCATCTCAGACCACCACACACTTCACTACTTCGCATCAAGTGACAGCGATCTTAGGGACAGCGGTGACTTTGGGGAGGTCGTCCTGCTCAGCAGAGGACTCTGGGCCAACTTAGAGCACAGAGGAGCTGGAGCAGAGCAGCAAGGCAGGCCAGACGCTGCACCACTAGCACCCTCACGGCAGAAGGAGCTGAATACACAAGCTGGCTATAGAGGAAATGAAAACCCGGCCTCTGGGCTGAGAAGATCAAAGTTCCTTTTTAGGAAAGGTTGAGAAGGAAAAAGATTTTCTCCTTTAGGCGGAAAGAAAAGCAGATTTAAATGCCTTGTCCCCGTGCATCCTCACCTGAATTTCCACAGCAACCCCCTAATTTCTGATGCAGCCAACAAAGCAGTTACCCAAAGAGGGGAGGAAAAAAGGGTGACATTTGCCTTTTCCTTGGCTTTGAAATCCAACTGGCAGCAGATTGTTTGAAGTCCTGTTTAGAGAAGAAACTGTAATAGCCTCCATACTGAAAAGAGGAGGGAAATGCCATTATACATGGATCACGGTAGCAGTGACCTCAGCAGAGAAGGCAAGCGAGCTGGCTGTGAGCCGGAGGTGCGGCTAGCTGGCGTGCCAGGAACAGAAGTAAAAGGTTTAATGTGCCAGCGGTGAATGGCGAGAGTTGGGTGCTTGGTCCTGGGAAGCAGCAAGAAGAGCCAGGAGCTCAGAGCCTGGCACACCAGCTCCCAATCCCTCCTGACCGCTCTTCTCCCGGTTCTCCTGCTCTGGTAACTCCGATATTCCTCTAACTCCCCGCACTGGTACAGAGGAAGCAGAAAACACCCAGGCTTCGTGTTGTAAAATTAATGAAGGTGTCAAGCTGCTGAGTTGAATCACTCCAGAGGAATGTAATGACTCAGTGTCCAAGATGCTCACACAGTCACGGTGGCTGGTGACTCCAACACTAAGAATAGGTAGCATGCAATCCCCAGGACCTTCCTGTGATACCTAGGTTCTTTCTCTCTACTGCTATTCCACTGGGGGAGCTCAGGTGCTTGGCAGATGGAGACCTGCCTCAGCTCCTACTGCTTGGGAAGTCTGGGCCAGACAAAGTCTGTCTTGTCATGCATGACTAAGCTGAGGCAGGATTGGGACAGGGACGAAGAAAGGCTGTGTCCCAGAGAGTGGCAGCCTTAAGCATTAAGTCATCACTGGGGTTAGACACAGAATAAATGACTACCAGGTGCTGTGCAGAGTACTCCCTCTGGAGGGCTTGACGCCTTCTGATCACAGGGCAAGATGGGCCAGTGAATTTCCCTTTTTTTCCCCACCAAAAAATTTGAGACAGGGTTTCTCTGTTGTAACTGTGGCTGTCCTGGAACTCACTCTGTAGATCAGGCTGGTCTCGAACTCACAGAGATCCGCCTGCCTCTGCCTCCAGAGTGCTGGGATTAAAGGCGTGCGCCACCAGCACCACCATGGCTGGCTAACTAATGAATTTCAAGGAAGAGAATCTCTGAACCAAGAAACCATCACACTTGACACAAAAATAAAACTTTTTTTTTCTCTTTTGGTCTATGTAGCCTAGGCAGGCCCGGAATTTACAACCTTCCTGCCTCAGCTTCCCACGAATCTGGGATTGCAGACACGTGCTGACATAAACTAAACACCTCTTGAGAAGTCATTAACTGGCACTTCCGACAGATATCTAAGGAGGAAAAAGACTAGATGTTAACAAGTAAATTTGAAAACAAAAAAGGACCAGCCGCAGCCTGTAAATAGCTTCCATCCCAAGAATCTGGGATTGGAGAGACAGTTTGGCAGTTAAAAGCACTTGCTGCTCTTCTAGAGGACCAGGATTTGATTCCCAGCACCCAAAGAGCGGCTCACAACTGTCTGAAACCACAGTTCCAGAGGATCCAACACTGCTAGCATCCGCGGGCACACAGGTGTTCCACAAGCCCACATGCAGGGGAAACACACACATAAAAAAAAAATCAATTAATTAATTAAAGGTAGCAAGAATTAGAAATGACAAGTTTGCTAACGATCATCTTCAGATCCACCAAAAAGCAGACCTGAGGCGCACACAAGACCACCAAGCCCTGGCCCCTGCTGTTACTCTAGACTCTCACAGCCCAAGGGGAAGAGGCAGAAGGATGGCTTCCAGAAGCATGAGTCATAGCAGAGCAAGCTGGCAGGCTTGAGAACTTTCAAATTGACAGCAGAATGATGGGGACTGGAAATGTCCTACTCAAACGGTGGGGCGTATGCAGCTCCTCTTGAAGGGAAAGCCGTCCTTTGCGGCAGATGCGCAGGCCTTACCAGTGGGGAAAAGTGGGTCCTCCACTGGAACCATACTGGCAGTTATGTGGGGTGACAGAAATCAGACGTACCTCATACACATGAAACAAATTCACAGCCAGGTCATAAACTCTAATAACAGGGCCCCTAACACAGGTCCTATGTCCGTAGACAACTTCCTACGTAAGTGTCCCATGCAAACTGTCCAATGCAGAGGAACTTCTGATGCCCATGAGCAGGAAGTCCTGAAGAAAGGAGCCAAGGTGTCTCTCACACCACTGTCAGACTGGGCCACGGGTACCTTAATGTGAAGGTGTGAATTACAAAAAGCCTCAGGCAGCTACTCTAACAAGTTTAACTTAGAAACCTTCAGCTCGGCAAGGAAGTCTATCACACACAGTAACAGTTCACAGAGTTTGGGAGCATTCAGCAGCCTTTCAATGGTCACCCTAAACGTTCCTGTTAGTAGCGGCTCCAGCCACTAAGAAACACAAGTGTATGAAGAGGCGGCAGCGGCAGCACTTGGGAGGCACAGGCAAGAACGTCTGTGTGAATTAGGACAGCCAAGGCTATGTACAGTATGGCCTTGTCTTGGGGGAAGAAAAGATTGCACAAAGGCCTACTAAGCACCAGAGCCACGTTGGCCTCAGGGCTGTATCCTACCCACAATGGAAGGCAAAAGGAGCCTGTGTACGTTAGTCTGATGCTCTTCCCAGCCCCGGGCATCTAGGGCTGACCAAATGAACATGCAACACATACACCATTAACTCTAACTTCACACAGTTCTCACCATTAAGAAAGCTAGCTTTATTGAGTATTCTTCTCAAAATCAATGGTAACTCATTTCAAACTCCTTCCAGCTCTGCATGGGGGAGCAGACGGAAGTTCACTTCTGTTATCCCAAGAATTATGGATCATCACCCTGCTCTGCAGTCTCGGTTCCTCATGGTCTCTTTATAGGGTAAGATACTTGAGAATCACAGAAGTCCCTGAAACGTCCTCAATTTAGCTTCTGGAAGCTCAGCGAGTTTCCTGAAACATCGCCCGTCGCCTTTTGCTTGCTGTCCCCTCTCTCTCCCTCTCTCCCTCTCTCTCTTCCTGACTGTTTAAACACACGGACATGGAGTTATTAACTTTTACAGGAAAGACAAATAAAATAATGTCGAAGCAAGAGCGCAGTGATGTCAGTCTGCAGCTCGCACCGCTCGTCTGAGGGAATCCGATTAGCGCGCGAGTGGCAGAGCTACCTGGAAAAGTGCTCACAATCAAATAAAAAATGATACCAAAACATTAACCTGACGGCTAAAAACTCCACATTTAAACAGTTAAAGTAATAAAGGGGCTTTTATTGAGTCTTTTTTATATTTCATTATGCCTCAAATTGACGAGGACTCCCGGATACATTTTCTAGACTTTTGGTTCCTCAAATCAAATGCTCTCTTTGACTTTTTTTTTCTTTTATAACTAAAAGAAAACAGCATTTCTTGTAAATTTGAAAGGATTAAAGCTCCTATGGTATCGACATCAGCCTTGAGTGCAAACACAGCCACAGCCACAAACAGAAGCTCAACCTGCTCACCAGCAGCAGAGCATTTCTGATTTTTTTTTTTAAACTCTACACAAGCATCTACATTTTCTTATTTATACACAGTCTGATCAGAATAGGCAGGGAACAGAGTTAACAGTGTGGTGGGGACAGAAGCAAGCTGGTCTCACGGCTGAGTGCAGTGCCCAGCTGTGTCCAGCTGCGCCAGACAGCGGGAAACCAAGCTGCTTGCGTCCTGTGACACGACGGAGCCGCAACTTCCCTGCCCCTCACCGAGTCGTTTTTCTCCTTTTCTTTCTTTCCTTTCTTCTTCGTCTTCTTTTCTTTGCTTGTTTGTTTTGTTCCTTTTTTTGGTTTTGGTTTGGTTTGGATTTTTCCAGACAGGGTTTCTCTGTTGTAACTCTGGCTGCCCTGGAACTCACTCTGTAGACCAGGCTGGCCTCGAACTCACAGAGATCCGCCTTCTTCTGCCTCCTGTGTGCTGGGATTGAAGACTTGCACCACCAGCTCTTTTTTTTTTTTTTTTTCATTTCTGAGTCAATTTCATTAGGCAGTCTGTGATTCCTACCTAGGCCAGGGATGCAGTCTTAGGACAAAGACAGTTCTGGACAAGAGCTGAGGCTAGCTCAGTGGGTGAGGCACTGCTACACAGCTCAGGAGCAAAGCTTGAACACCCATATAAAGCCAGATGTGACAGCATGCATGTCTGAAATCCCAGCATGGCTACAGCACAGACGGAAGTCCCCAGGAGCTCATGGGCCTACTAGCTTGGTTCAAGCAGCGACAAGTCAAGAGAGACTCTGCCTCAAACAAGATGCAAAGTGATAACAGATGCCTGAGGTTGTCCTCTAACCTCCATACAAGTACCTGAGCACCCCAAATCCACACACACACACATTTCACATGCAGAAGAGAAAGACAGGGAGAGGCAGAGAGAGAGAGAGAGAAAGGAAAAGGGAAGGAAAAAGAAAAGACTGCGGGAAGGAGGTGCATGCGTGCACTCATACACAGATCAAAAATTAAAATTTAAAAGTTAAAAAAGGAGACAGTAGGGATAAGACCCAAACTTCATCCTTTTAAAAAAATTATGTGGTGGTGGTGGTTGGTGGTGGTGCACGCCTTTAATCCCAGCACTCAGGAGGCAGAGGCAAGGGGATCTTTGAGAGTTTGAGGCCAGTCAGTGAGTTCCAGGACAGTCAGGGCTACATAGAGAGACCCTGTCTTTAAAGAAAAAAGAAAAAAAAAAAAAATTGGGGGCTGGAGGGAGAAGAAAGCGGTGCCACAAGACGATCTGGAAAATCCATAGAAAAGCATCACTCATACTTATGCTACTGATTCTAATGTCGTCTTGGTTATCTAGTGTCAGGACAAACACACTAACAAGTAGAGGCCACCCAGAGAACAGAGACACAATAGAAGAAGAGAAACGGCTGACAGCAAACTCAAGAGAGGATCATCCATGAAAAGCAAACAAGAAATTCTAAAAGTTACTACTTTGGGGTCACTTAGCACGGTAAGCCACTTGGAGCAGGAGCCGGTACAAAACACATCTATCTTCCAGGAAGTTTTGTAAACAGGCCTATGCTTACAACACAACACATTTACACCTACAACGGCGATACTAAGTCATCAGGATTGAATTATATCCTAGATACTTAATAAAGCAGGAACACACACGACCCATGTGCAGTCATCCCTAGCCAACAGTTGTAAAGGGTTAGGCTTGGTTTACTTGTGTCTGTGCAGATCTCAGTGGCCACCGAGAAGGTATAGCTATCCAGAATTTGGGGGGCGGGGGTTTTTGCTGGTTCTCTGAATTGAACAAAAAGAGCTTTTACACAAGCTAGATTAAGAATCAGGAAGCAGAAGATTAAATAATGAATAGTTACTGAGTGTTCACTGGGTCCTCACAGTGTGCCAGGCACTTAGAGAATCAGAAGGAACAAGCAAAGATGCTGCTTTGCTGTCATAATCCAGGGCAAGGAAAGAGGCCAAAAGCAATTTGAGGCCACCTGGTCCCACTCATGATCAAGGACTCCTCTCTTCAATAACCGTGACAAATGATCAGCAAGCCTCTACTTAAATACTTGCCGTGGGTAGGGAACTCATTTCCTTGTTCCCTCAAGAGCCTGTTGACTCACTGTCAGGAGCCCTTTCCCCTTCCTTTCTTTTGTGTATGACAGGCCTCCCCATGTAGCCCAGGCTGGCCTCCAACCCCAGACCCCAGGCCTCAGTCTCCCCCTGCAGCCCAGGCTGGCCTCCAACCCCAGACCCCAGGCCTCAGTCTCCCCCTGCAGCCCAGGCTGGCCTCCAACCCCAGACCCCAGGCCTCAGCTCCCCCTGCCCCAGGCTGGCAGCTCAGCCTCCGGAGCTGGGACTGCAGATGAGCACATGGTGCCGGCCCTCAGAACCCCTCCTCTAAGATGACTTAAAGTCTACATCCTGACTCCGACCTACTAGTGCTCTCACTCATCATCGTCTCCTGATCACTCTGAGACACAGGGAGAGAAATGAGTGGGGCTTCCTACCCACAGACACATTTCTCCTCTGCTTATTAAGTCCAGTGAACAAGGTGTCACTGAACCAGAGTTTTGAGAATTCTGCTCTTTGGCTCTTGATGACAGGAGCAAGCCCTTCTGGAGAGCCAAGCTACACCTGTGATGTCAGGATGCATTAGCAGTAACAAAGGCCACAGTAATGCGAGAGACCACTTCATACACACGTCATTCCAAAATGGCTAAATTCAATCAAACATGGCAGCGTTTCCTACCGCTCTGATCACTGCGGCCGGCGTGTGACGTGGGCAAATTTACTGGAAGCTGCTGGAATCAGAGCGTTAGCGCCTCCACTCTGAGATCGTAATGGACAGGGTTTTTACCAGCTCGAAAGTGGCTTGGCATCCTTCTTTCCCAGGAATTACCTAGAAATTCATTTAACGTCTGAAGAGTGCAAATGAACTCCAGAAGGTTCCAAGTCCATAGAGAAGGGAGAAGGAACAGTATTCTTAATCTCACCTCACCTCACAGTGCTCTTACGGAGGGAAAAGGAAACACCCCTACGGTGGTAATCAAGAACCCAAGGCAAAGACGCCCCAGATTCAGTTCCACTCCAGTCACCAACTTCGTCAGTGACCTTCCTGAATCACCCACCTACCCAGTCTCCGCTTCCGCATCTGTAAAATGGAACTGGTACTGCTTTAGAGACTCACCAAGGTTACAGGGAGTAATTAGTTAGCATTTATACAGCGCTTTCATCTTCAAAGCAGGATTACTAGACTATAAAGTAGAGTAGATGTGGTTTGAAAAATCTTTTTAAAACCAAAAGTAAAGCACATAAGCAAACTGAGAGACACAAAACCAGCTGACATCATCTCCAGCACCCAGAAGGCTGTGCCTCGCGAGCACCCTTCCTCCTGCCCTCAAGTGCAGAGAGACAAAGGCACAAGACATGGCAGTGAAGACACGGCAGGAGGCAGGAAGAGAGAACAGGGAGCGGTTCTGGGAAAGACGAGGCAGGTGTAAAGAGAGGAGGGGACCGTTGGGAAACGAGGAGAGCAAGTCAGACCTAAGAGAAAAGCAGGACAGGAAGACATGAAAAAGGGAGGGTGTGTGCAAAAACGCTGCTTTCATTAAGAAAACAGTTTTTCCTTTTTTTCAAAGAAAAAAAAGGCTGAAAGTAAAAGTTCAACTTTTTAACTAAAAAAAAAAATGAGAGAAGGAAAGAAAGAGAGCAGAAGCTAGAGAGAGCGAACGTGAAGCTTCCGAGAGAATGTCTGGGAACCTGGGACTGGGAAAGAAGTCATTAGCAAGTCCAGAGTGTGTCCGCTGTGCTACTGTGTGGATCAATTCATTTAACGGTGCCCTGTACATTTACAGAAAAGTACCTCTGATATAATAAAGGCTCATAAACACGCAGAAATTGGGTTAGACCCATTTCGAATTCCTGCCAAACAATGGTTCAGAAAAATGAAGCTCTATTTTAATTAGCTGGATTCGTGAGTGATTCGATAACAGCAGATGCTGTCTGGATGCTTTCAGCGTGATGGGCTCCACATACATGAACTTAGATGGTTTTGATGCAATTAGGTATTTCCTTCTGCTCCAACATGCCAGGCCCAAGAACCTGACATGCTACTGCTATATTTATCTGCACATTAATATTTCAAATCACAAAGATGGGAAAAATGATCACATGAGGTAAATAGAAAAATTACTTTTTAGAAGTGGATAGAGGGCTTCTTCCACCGAGTAAAGCCAAGTTGGATACCTGAGAGAAGGCACACAGAGGCCGGCTGCAGAGACGCCAGCGCCCAGCTGAACCCGACACATTGCATGCACATCTCCGCTTTTCCAATTGCAGCCCAGCGTCACGCAGAGGATTAGTGGCCCTAATGCACAGCCTGGCCAGGACTAAGTGGCCTTCGAAATGTCTTTGTAATCAGGTAGCCTATTACAGACCTAGAGCGCCATTCCCGAGACACTGAACTCGTCAAAGTCCAAGTCTCTTCACCAGGTGCTTTCAAGTCTGCCACCTAGCTGCCCCCTCTCCCTTTTAAGCACTCTCTCTTCCAAAGAGCATCCTGCGCTTTCCCCACAGCCCTCGCTGCCCTCTGCCATGACCACTTAGTGCAGCAGCACCCGCACACACTAAAGGACCAGCAGAAAGCACTGCAGCTTCCAGCGCTGGGACGGCTAATAGGAAGATTTGGGCGGCACATTATCTGCCTGTGTGTCACGGTTGGGCTGAGGAGGAGAGGCTAGGGGAAGGCGGTGCAGGGGGAACCTCTCCACTACTTCACAAGCGTGCTACTCCTCTGAAACTCTGATCTAGGCTCCCTAACCCTAACCCTAACCCTAACCCACCCTCCGTTAGACGGCAGGCAGTGTGGAGCATGGAGGAGACGTGGAGTGTGGTCGACTCCTCTGGACCGCTCCGTCTCTTTCTCCCACAGAGGACAAAGCGGACACAAGGACCTTCACACCGCCTCCCCTTCATCTGCTAACACGCTGCTCACTGTAAATCAAGGATGAAATTCCTGTGCCAGGAAGTGACAGAGAGGCATTTTTCCCTGTAAAGAGCCCCAAGATGCCGCCTGCTCGGGAATCAGCATTTCGGGGCAAGAGGTGGAAAGGCAAGGAGCACTGAGGCAGCAGGTCTTCACCCAATAAACACGGCTTTATTACATACAGTGGCCTTTCTTCAAAAGTTATTTATTTCACAAAAGCACTCTACTAAATAGAGGTTTCAGTCTAATTGAATCGCATCTGCATATGGTAAATGCACTGAGTGAGTCTCTGAGATCCTCGGTCTGTTCCACAGCTGAAGGGCTCACCGATTTCCCAGTATGTACACACAAGAGTGTAGGAGTGTAGGACTGCCTTTCAAGTACATATCCAGTGTTTCAGCCCTTTACAGAAGACAGTGTCTGTAAAACACATTGGTGTGTACGATACCCCAGAGGACGCAAACCAAGAAGGCAGAAAGAGGTCCTGCACCATGGGCTCACAATCGTGGAGGTATCTGATCATTCGGGTCTTCAGAATGCACCCACTACCGCCTTCTCCTCTGGAGGAGATGGAAAGGAGCCCCTCTGTCCGTCTCACCCTAACCTTGGCCACATCCCAGCGTAGCCAGGTGAATTAACAGAGATACAAATGAAGATGAAAGATTTTAACAATAAACAAAAAGTGTCATTAAATCAAGCAAAAAAGTGGGGAGGGGAGGTTAAGGAGAAAAGGTACCCAAAGCAAAAGATCACCTATGAATAACTGAAGAAATGAAGAAGAGACAGGTCAGGACTGCAAACAAAGGCTCATGTTAAAAAAGTGGCCTCTGACACAGAAGGCAGGGATACACACAGACCCTAGAATCCTGATGCTCACTCGCAGTGGCACAGACCTGCACTCCTGGCTACTCAGGAGGAAGGCAGAGGCAGGAACACCACAAGTTAGAGACCAAATTGGGCTGCCGAGAAAGAGGCCATGCCTCAGGACTGCCCGGGGCTTAGGGCCCTGCATCACACTCAACTGTTCCTCCTGCTCAAGTCAAAAAGAAATTAACTTTTCCAAGAGCTGCATCCCAGAAGACATCCCTGCTCCAAAAGGCTAAGCACCCAAAGCTAGAAAAACTCTTCATGCCCTCCTAGACCAGCCTGTCGATGCAAACTTCATCACGGAACCTTCCTACTAAAACAGAAGATGCAAAGAACACACAAATTAAAAGGAGAATTCTGCCACAAGCTGAGCCTCCCAAATCTGGTTCAGCCACATTCTTGCCCACAGCCTGCACCTCTCGGTGCCTCCCTACAGTTTCAAAATGCAGCTGCACAGATCTCTTCAAATTCAGATTTCTAGCACCTCTAATTACAGGCCTCTTGAGCCAGGCTCCTTTAATTAATGAACCTGACTCCTCTCTCTTCAAAGGAAATCTGCATATGAGATGTACACGGGTGAGCTGACCCTATCAGTGCTATCTGATCGCTGCCTGCTGGCAGCCAGCACTCTGCACCCAGCAGAAGCAAAGGTGCCTCCTCCTCCACTGCCCAGTCCAACCCATCCTCATCTGACATGAGCCAATTCTGTGGTTAAGGCCATAAAACATTTCTTGGAACTCAAGAGTAAAGAAAGAAGCCTTGCTGGGTGTGACTAGCAAAACCCAAAGAGAATCTGGTTCTCCCTGGTTCACGTGTTCCCTGGTTTTCACTTCCCTCTGCCAGGGTGAGTGTGGGATGCAGGCCAGAGAGGGCCACTGACCAAGGCTGGACGATCCACAACGGCAACGGGCCTGCACTCTGAAATCTCTGGAAAGGAGTGAACACAACGAGCGTGGGACCACGCCATCACAGGACTGAGATAGACTGGCTGGACCCTTAATGTAAACCAGTTAGGGAAAGGCTCGGGAAGCAGTGCCACTGCCCACCAAGTGTGGCAAAGAACGAGCACGTCCCAAGAGTGCTACAGGCCTGGGGTCTGCCCCACCCGCCCTCCACGCCACTCATCCATCTGACTAACTGCTGAGGCAGTCCTGCCCACAGTCTCTCTCCGGAAAGTGGTTATGAGGTGGCTTGTAACCAGGAAAAGCACAGTGTCTTTGGATTTCACCAAGTCTGGAAACAGTTATAAATAACACAGATGCCAGAAGAGACAGGTCTGGGTCAAATTAAAACAATCCCACGTAAGGTATCAAGCAGGATTTCAGAGTCAATAAAAGATTCCAACAGGTTTGGCAAAAATGAAAGGTGTGTTGTGTCCCTACCAACCGACCGCCATTTCCCAAGGGTCCCACAGCAGGCCTAATGGGATGATTTCCATTATATACCAAATGAACACACCTCCTCCACGAGGAAATAACAGCTCTTAGGAGACCCAGGTTTCTCACCTAGGGTTGCAGTGTAAAACCAGGCTGGGAACTATGAACAGTGTCAGGACTGAAATGAAAGCTTACAGCACAAAGTCCTCAGGTCTTCCCAGTGCAGACCCCAACAGTTCAGTGAGTTTCTGCCACCATGGTCACAACTGGGGAAGGGAGGAACGTGTGCTATCAGTCTAGCTCACCTGGCCTGCGCGTCCACACAAGGCACGCTCACCGACCACTGAGCCTTCCTGCATAGTGTCTGCCTTGCTTCCTGCCATGGGCCTCTCCTCACAGTCCCTGGGGGCTAACAGGGGCCGTCACCTCTACGCTCCCACTCCGTGCAGTCTCCAGATCTATCAGATCCCTTATTCCCAAAGCACAAGCAGCCGGAGATGGCCAAAAGATTTTTGAATTTGGTTTGAATTTCCAATCAACACATTCTCTGAGTTCACTGTTACTTGAAGTGGAAGCATTTAATTTTCTATCAAACAAACAGAAATTGGAGAATGCAGACACTAAAGATGAAGGTTGGGATACGCAAAAATAAGGGCTGGGAGCATCTGAGATCAGGAGTGTCCAGGGATTCTTGGCATGGGAAGCCACACCAGCCAGCCAGGCACTCTCTTTCCAGGGTGTCTCAAGGGGAAATCACCCATCGATCCTAGGACACACGCGCTCGCACGCTAGGACCAATCCCTTACCTCGGATCTGCCTCTGCCTCAGATTCCTGCTTGCGCTTTAATGTTTAAATTATTAAATGCATTAATGTATTTACATTATTCACAGTCTTCTGTGCATTTTTTCTAAGATAATTTATGTATAAGAGTTTGGATGTCCGTGACTGTTAATGTCTACAACCCTTCCTGTTCATTATTGATTCTGGAAGAAAAAAAAAAGTAAGAGTTTTAATGCCTTATTTTTAATGTATTAAGAGTCTGAATAAGTGCATTCTCTTTTTTCTTTTGTAATTTCATAATTTAAGTAGTGCATTTATTAAACTGACACAGTATGAATTGTGGTGAAGCTTGGCATGGCTCCACGCTGCCTAGCAGCTCACTCCTTTGCTCCTGTGCGACCAGGCATCAGCCAGAGCTCTTCCCACCTCGCAGCCGGGGAGGGGCAGGCATCTGCCCAGTACATGCTTCTGAGGAAGATTTTCTTCCTCCTTTTTCAGGTCCTTGCCCAAATCGGCCCTCCTCACTATTCGACTTTCTAGAATGCACAAAGGAGACCTCCTCTGCTCATCGGAAGTCCTCATCTGGATGCACCGCGGGTTACATCCAAACAGAGCTAGCAATCAGCACACAATTTTCAAGAACAATAAACATGCTCGAAGCTTAACATAACAAAATCAAGCAAACAAAACAACTACTTTTTGAAAGAAATCTCAAACATCTCTAACACACAACATCTCCAACTTGGGAAATAAAAAATTGTTTCTATTGAAATTCAGTTCCCCCAGCAAAGAGATCGCTTTCAGCTAGAGCCAGTAGATCGACAGTGACACCCAATGGCCCATTAGCTTAATCCCAGCTGAGCACTCCCCAGAGGCTGTCCGTGGGGAACTGGGTTTTAGGCACAGAGTTCTTGTGTGAACCTAGGGTCAAGCTTGAGAGAAAAATCAGTTACCAGCTACTTATCATGAAGCTAAATTGCTAATGGATAAATGGCCCGCCCAGCCTGGACCGGATGCGCTGTACATACTTCCTTATGTGCAAACACCGTACAGTATCACATATCAACAGTCTCCTCCTGGTAGGAGGCGTGAGCACGCATGCACATATGAACACCTACACATACATGCAGGTGCACAGTAGCCAGGCTGAGCAACACTGTCCCAATCAACTGTAAGTGGAAAAAGAAAACCAGAAGCCTGATGCTGATTTTAGAGCCTGACTCTGCCATGTCTCACACCGGAGGCACCCATGCACACACACACACCACACATATATACTATTTTATATATTTTTTCCCTTTCTTTTTTCAGTTTCCTGTTTCCTTTTTTTCTTTTCTTTTCTGGCTACTCATTACCATTCTTTAACTGTTACAATTTATATCAGCATATAATGTTAAATAATTACAGGGAGCAGAGCTCACTCTAGTGAGGATATAAACGCGCTGTGGGAATCTACAGATTTAAACAAATAACACTCACGGCAGGGGGTGAGCGGATGAATTAGCATTAATATCCTGCCTGGGAGATCCCAGTGCACTGGTACTGCTTAAATACAGATCTTTTCTGTAACAGTCAATATGACAGCTCCCGGCAATACGGCCCCTTTCCCTTTCCCAGTCAATATAGCAGCCAGTGAAAATAGAAACGTCCCTATAGCAATCAATATAGCAGCCAGCTAAAATAAACCCTTCCCTTTTAAGGGCTATATAATAGTCAGCTAAATGGAAGAATTGGCACCCCTGCTGGATAGCTCAGCAGCGAAGCCAAGGAATGAACAAGGAATGAACAGGCCACGAACACTAAACGATCCTTCAGCTCCTTGAAATGCAGGCCCTGCCTAGGAAGGGAGAAGATATGCCCTGGAAGAGAATCAAGTGGGGTCCTGAGGGACACTGGGCAGGCTGCTTCCAAGACCCAAAGTAATCACCCAAGCCACGATCAGCTACAGGGCCACCCCACCAAAGTTTAATTTAAATGGCCAGAACTTTTAGAATAATTGAGAATGATTCTTGCTCAAACTGCCATCCTCAGACAGGAGTGGCTCATGTTCCCGCCTTCACCTAGGAAGGCTATCAGACTAAGTTAACTGGTCTGTGCTTTTCCAATTCCCGGGACCAGGACCAACGGCTGGTCAGAATCAGACACCCAGACAGAGAGAAAAATCCAGCACCCTGTGTGAACGGCAGGCATCAGTGCACACAGAATTCATTTTAAGACACTTAGTTATCAGTTTATTGAATATCGTGATGAAATCACACATATCTGGCACCCCACACACATCAAGGAAAACAGTCTCCTTCCTTCAAGGCACACAAAGGAAAAGTTTTATTACAGAAGAATTTAGGAGATGACCCTTCTGAAGGCTAAAACTGGTCAAAGGCCCTTCAAACACAAGAAGGACGGGGATATTTGAGTGAGATGTTTCTCCACTTGTGAAGTTTTTGTGAGAACTAGTTACTGCTAACATTAGTCCTGCTGGATTTAAGGGTTTGACAAATGTGGAGTGCAACCACTGACACCCGTCAGGTTCTAACCAACACCCTGGAACTTAAGCTGGGACTCTGTTATGCTCCAAAGCAGCTGAGCAGCAGGGACCCACGCCCGTCCCCATTAAAACTCGACAATCTGTCTGCCATCCTTTGAGTACATCCACAGAGAGCCCCTGTTTCCCTGGCCAGGTGTTTAACACCCAATGATGTGCATGTCATCAATCAGGCTTCTCAGTCAGGCGCCACAGTGTCAAGTAGCAGGAAAAAGAGACTCTGAGTCCTGTTGAAAACCCTGTACTTAAAAACTTCAGATCACATCACCTTACTACAGATACCTGCCCTTCACATCAGAATTCCAGGTATATCGTCTCTTCAGGGTTAAAAGGCTTAGCATGATCAAGGGCCTCTAATAATAGGAATACACATTTTGCTTAAAGTAAACAAATGCCTTAGAAGTCACAGTCCCTACCAGCCACAGGTCCTACGGCCCCTAAAAGTCACACTCCTTAGAAGCCATTCCATCACAGTTGGTCCTTCTGTGATTGTGGCAGCCATTCAGTGGGGGAAGTGGACTTGGAGGATAGGCCCACGATGCCTCTTATCTTTCAAAACGTGCAGTCATAAAGATGAGCTACTGCTGACTTGACACGGCACTCAGCTTCCAGCACTGAACCCAGAGAGCACTTTACAGACCCTGACAGGCGAGGGCAGCTTCATTTCTACATCAGACACAAAAATTTGGGGGTAGAAGCTAGAGAGGTAGCTCTGGCTTACAGCACTTGATGCTCTTGCAGAGGACCCAGGTTTGGTTCCCCGCATCCACGTGGTAGTTCACAATCATCCCTAACTCCTCTCCCAGGGCATCCGATACCCTCCCTGACCTCCAAAGGTACCAGGCACACATGTGGTACACATACACACATGTGGCAAAGCACTCATACACATAAAATAAATCTAAAAAAATTTTTAATTGGGGGTATACACTTTCAATCAGGTAGCATTAAAGCTGGAGAGAAGCATCCTGATGTCAGAAAAAACTCCATCAACTACAGAAGCCACCGTAGTCATCAAAGTAGGGCAAGAGGCAGGAAGGAAGGGAAGGAGAGAGAGAGAGAGAGAGGGAGAGAGAGAATAATCCTGAAAGGGAAGAGGGGAAGAAACATAAAAGAGAAGATAAGAGATAACAGAAGAGCTCACAAAGAAAGACAGAACCCTCTCTTTGTATTCGCAGCTTCCGGGCATTTGTGAAATGACAGTTGCAATAAAACAAACAGAATGGTGAGTCATCTGGTTTCCAACTTGAGTCAAGAGGGGCTGCTTCTAGACAAGCCGAAAGAGACGCAGCTCTGCCTGCGCACTCCAGGGCGCCTAGTGATGCCTATCGGGCCCCACACACAGGACAGGATGTGGGGAAGAGCGAGGAGGTGGGAGTGAGCGCTGTCTTTACTGGTCCCAGTGTCACTGCAAATACTGTCAAGATTTAAACCATAATAACGGAAAGGCTATAAAGGTCTCAGTTATAATGCTCCCTCTGATGTTCCCGTTCATAAACGCCCTCTTTATGTTGCCCCACATGGCAGTGCTCCACTGAACATCAGTACTGTGTGCCCCAGTAGGAATGCTGCACCCTAGGTTCCCAGCAGGAAGCCAGGCAGCAAGTGTGCACTCCAGCCCCTTGGCTTGTCATCTCCAGCCTGGGTAAGTGAGCACACACACTCACGTGCATCCCACCAGGGTGGACTCAGTGCCATCCAGGAGCTAGGGGATATAGTATACAGCCATCTTGTGGCAGGTTTAGCAAGGAATCTAAGTGCCAAATACCTGGACAAAACAGACACAAATGTACTCCATGTGGACACGCATCCACATAACATAAGGAACTCCTAAAGGAGTCAGTCTACTGAAATCCTCACACATGTGCCTAATGTGAAATGCAGCTTCCTCTGCTTTGTGCTTCACATAGATCGCAGATTGGTAGTACTTAAAAGGAGGCTGATTGGGTGTTCACAGAGACACTTTTACTTGGACTGACAGACAGGAAAGTAGGGAAAAACCAATGGGTTAGAAGACCATTTCCCAGCTGGGTATATAGCTCAGTGAGCACAACACACACAAGACCCTGAGTTTGCTCCCCAGATAGCACAGAGAGCCATAAGGATAGGGGGAAACTCAGGGGTGGGGCTCTTTTCTAGCATTTGTAAGGCCTGGGGTTCAACCCCCAGTATCTCCAAAGATAAAAAAACTCTCCCTCCTACAAATTAGACTACATGCATGCAAGCTGGGCATGATCGTGCACTTGATCCTAGCACTGGACAGAGGCAGCTAGAACTCTGTGAGTTCTAGGTCAGCTCCACCTACATAGTGAGTTCCAGGCCAACCAGAGCTCCATGCTGAGATCTTAGCTCTTGCATACATGATACCACAGTTGCATGACAAGGAACTATAAGCTAAGACAAGGTAGATACAAGAACAGATGCAGGGACAAGATGAGGCTAAAGCTTATACCAGGAGAACCATGAGAGGCAATAAGGGAAGGCAAAGTTCAGAACTAGACAAGGACTGGCATAGTAACCGGTCTGGTAGCCGATGCGGGATGACAGCTCCCATTCGCTAGGTGGGCAGCCAGCACCAACCACAAACCACCACTGGGCTGCCTTCCCTGTTGATCTGTAATTGGTGAGCCTGTGATAGAGCCAGCAATTATCGTTAGGCCCCTGTATTTATTTCACAGACAAAGGCGAGCAGGAGAGACCAGTTAGTAATGAGTAAGTAATGACCACGAAATACACTGTGTTTCACAGAGCTGCTTGGGCAGGAGAAGCTATTCAGAAAATAAAAAGTGAAAGAAGAAAATAAGCTGGAGAAACTCAATTTTCTTCTCCCTTCCTCCCAAAGCCACACTTAGGATAAAATGAGGTTTATGCAGGCTAATCCTTATGAGGTAAGAAAAAAAATGATTAAATACATTTAAAAAATCAATTGTACATTAACCAAATCCAGGAACTCCAACAACAAACACCACGGTGCTCCTCCAGCCAGTATTAGCTACTGTCTAGCCAGCAGGGGATACCCCTACCTGACAGAGTCCGATGAGGTAATGGGGGGAAGGGGGGCAGACAGCACAGAAGAGGAACTGCAGATCTGGATTTCACTGGAAAGAAAGTGATTTCTAGATACTACAAAGAAAGAACTCTCCTATAAATGAGCCTCTGGAGATCAAGGTGAAATCTTCAAAACTCCAATAGAAATAACAATAATGATAATCATTTGATAAGCAGAAGTTGTAAATCAATTCACTGTTAAACGATTTGCCACTGTTTCTAGTTATCCCATCCACTCATTAACAAGGTCTATTAGCTGTCATTCTAGAGCAACAACAGAACCAGGAGGTGAGACTGACACGCCTTTGTCTCTGAGAGGAACCACTGTGGCGAAGCTCACACATTTTCCCAGGGTCCCACGGTGGCGGTGGCATCAGGACAGGATCTTAGCTAACCCTAAATGCCCGCACAGGCCGCTTTGCTTCTCTGCGTGCGCCAACACCGCCTAGGTCTATACAGACAGGATTCGCTTCAGCCATGCAGCTGAAGCTCAGACCAAGGTACAAGGGTGTTTCTGGGAAGGGCTATCTACCTACTCACTCCCATCGAAGCCCAGTCTGCCCAGTAATCAGTCTTAGATACCAGAGTCTAAACAAGTGGCAAACCCAAGTTTTTCCCTCCATGTGCTTCTGGCAGAGGCAGTATGGAACTGTAGAGAAATCTCTGAAGCCTGCCAGGGTTGCAGGGGACAGGTAATCAACCTCAGACAGCTATTCTCACCAGAGTAAGACAAGGCTCATGGGATACTTCCAAACCTCCCAGCACTGTGAGAGAGGGTTATCGAAAGCTAGCAGTTGGCAGCAAGAAGAGGCTGACAAAAAGACCTCACTCCCTTAAAGGCATCTCGATTCTTTTATCTTCAAAGCAGGTGAAGGCTGCTACCTTAACTGACAGGGCGGAGTGTGTGGATGCTGATGGGGTACGGATAAGGGATTTACCTGGGGGGCAGAGGAAGGGGAAACAGAGGACCCTGAGTACCAAGCTTCCTTTACTTAGGAGGATTCCGGTGACGCCCAGAGGATCCACACAGCCGCTCTCAGAGCTGGAGTCAGAAAGCAAATTGCTCACTTGTCCAACCTTCACTCTGCCAGCAGGAGATGAAATCACAGGCAGTTGCTGCCCCCTAGAAGCTACCTGAGATGTAGCAGCTTCCAGAGCTGTCAGATGAAAAGATCCTATTATCTCCCTCGATCTCATAACCTGTCATTAGTGAGGTACATGGGTGCAGACGCCTCCTCCGAGCCTGAGGAGGCGCACATCACCTGTGATAAATTAATAGGTGCCTTCTCAACAGAGAAGATGCACACAAAAGACTCCAACCAGGGAGAGCACAGTAAGGCAACAGCTCCTCAGAGCAAGTGCGGAGTAGCAGACAGCCCCTGCCACAGTCACAGCCTGTCTGTGCAGCATCTCCCACCGTGACGGGAAGAAAGGGGAGGTCAACGCTGTGCCCTGACCTGCATTTCCCATCTACCCAAGTTCAGCACTGTGGGTCTGACACCTTGAATCTTAGCCCACTACTCGATGCTCTGGAGGCCCGACTGTCCTGGGCTTCGGTTCCCTCACTGTAAAATCAGAAGAGGAGTGAGAGTTGAGCCAGACAGAAGTAAAGAAACAAGCGCCGAGGCCACAGGACTACCCAGCAGCCCTCCTGGCCTATGAGATCAGAGCTAATGATCACTCAGTTAATAAAAAAATAATTTTTCAGTTACATTGAAGAATCATTAAAATGGAGCCTGCTCTGCATCCCTTCAGCATTTACACTAACTGAAAACCTATAAATGTACAGTCATTCACTAATCTTTTGATGTGGAGCCAAGACCTTTCCTTTGAGTGTGGGCCCACAGACTGGAGTTCCCAGACGTCTTTCTCCTGAATAAACCCCACCCACAGCACACCCTCCACATCGCTAAAGCAAAGCGAGAGCCCACAGACATTACAAAAGCAACTGCAGGGCAGATTCTTCTAGACGTTTATAATCTTACCCCAGTGTTTGTCCTCTCAAATCTGATGGCAGTCTTCTCAGTTCACGTTCACCACACTGGAACTTAATTTTTAGTAGAAAATTCTTTTCACATTAATCTTTACGGAACACATCACTCTTGTAGAAACCTCTCTCCACATTGTCTCACCTGCTTATATCATATTTAATGAAACAGCATTGCTCAATAACAAGCACACTTGGCAGAGAAGGTTGAGGAACTGGCCTACTAACGCTCAGCGTTAGAACAATGTCAGAGCGACTGGCCAGGCTGCCTCATGAGAATCCTGGCCGGGCAAGGAGGTTCTAGGGGCCTGAACAGCAAACTGGTCAGTTACAGGGTGTCAAAAGAAACTCTTGACACTTTTACAGAAACACATGAAATGGATGCTTGACTTCACAAGAGATCTGCAACAGCCCCCAAAGTATACACGGTGAAGGCTCGGCAGGCAGGCACGTGCCACCAGGCAAGGGCCCGAGTCTG
Organism: Cricetomys ansorgei; assembly: GCA_026225945.1. Lineage (NCBI taxonomy): Eukaryota > Metazoa > Chordata > Mammalia > Rodentia > Nesomyidae > Cricetomys > Cricetomys ansorgei. Next base: position 370,568 of record JAMJFZ010000165.1, on the reverse strand, counting down.
AGCTTCCCATGTGTGCATGGCGCATCACATGAGCGTATGCGCGCACATGTGCACGTGCACGCACACAAATAAACGTAGAATAATAATTTTTAAGTACATGCAAAAGCCAATAGTGAGACCCTATCTCAAAAATAAAATAAAATAAAATGAATGTGCACAAGATGAGCTGGAACAAAAGGAAAACACAGAAAAGGGGAGAGAGTTGTTAAGTAAACGTTTATCCCTCATCTTCAAAATCCATTTCCAATGAAATGTGAAGAAAAAAAGAAAAAAAAGAAAGAAACCGTTTGCACAAACACTTGTGAGCTGGATTCCGTTGGCAACCAGCTCCTGTTAGCACAGGGCTGCGGACAGAGGCCCCAACCCAAGACCCCTCACTGCGGGCCTGGCTGAGTCTCAGCTGACACCAGCAGTGAGTGCCTCCTAGAAGATATCTGGGGAAAAGGGACAACTGGCAACCCGAGCGCCACCCTATGGGCTCTGCGCAGAGGAGCTGCAGCCGGTGGCTTCCAGGCAAGAGGTCACAAAGGTGGCGGTGCAAGCATCTTCTTGACAGGGCAATTCATCCTCACACACGCTCCGCTGGGGGCCATGTGTTAGCTCCTCTCTGCCTCCGACTGTCAAGGGGTGCCCCCAGATAGATTTACCTCCAGAATCACTCAGTGTCAGCCCATCTCGAGACTGCTCAGACAAACTCATAATGGCAGAGCGAAGATTTGTGGAGCAACAAGCATAAATCTTGGTTATAACTACAAACCATAAAAGAAAGGAGAGCTGGGAGGGAGCGAGAAGGGCAGCAGATCCGTCCCTCTCCCAAGCACCACCTCATCTTCCCGCAGCCTGCACCACGCGCAGGGGATTAACTACGGGACATATTTTTCAAGCCCAAATCAGTCTGTGTGGTTTGACAATGGGATCAAACATTCTAAATGGAACATTTTACATGGAAATTATCCTGGGAATGTGGGCACATGGCTGCCCTAAGAGCACCAGCTCAGTGCTCTTCCAAGGGCTACAGGGGTTCCGTGTACCCTCAGGAACACTCACTCTGTACGCCACACTGAAAGATATTTATATATGAAAATTTTTTCAAGTAAGATAATGATCAATTTTAACAAAGGAAAAGCATTTTCGGAATGCCCCAATAAGAGGTGTGGATCCCACCGTCAGCAGCGCTACTGGGGCAGCAAACCTCCCCCCAGTGCGCTCAGAACAAGGCATACAGAGGCTCCAGCCGTGGAAGAGCGCTGCTCAGTTATCTACAGGGCCTCCCCTTACACGAGCCGCAGCAACAGCGTATACCCACGAAAAGCCAGGAAGCTAAAGCATAAACAAAGGTGGAAACCATCTCGATGCCATTTCTTTAATTATTTAATTAATAAGAGTTTTGATTCAGCTAATCATTATTTGTAAAAGAATACCTACAAACTGGAAAGTAAAAAACAAAACAAAGAAAACACAAAACCGTCCTCCTCCACCTGAAGTGGAAACAAGTAGAGGGCATTGCCCTGCCTGGTCTCCTCCAAACCCTCCGCAGACCACAGGAGGGGGGAGCAGGAGGAGCCAGGAAGTTCAGAAGCAGCAAGCACCCGGCCAGGAGATTACAGCAGCCAGAAATGCAATGAGGCTTTTCCCCAGTTCATCCACTTCAGCGTTTAGAACTAACCAGAAGAGGGAAGCGCAGCACCTTCCCAGCCAGGAGCTGGTCTACTGAACGTTAGTGGTAAAGGGTACACTTTCCTCACTAAAGGTTTTAGACTCCTGAGAGAAGGGAGCGGGAAAGGAGGAAAGCCAACGTCTTCCTACCCTGGTTCCAGTCACATACTGACGGCCTCACCATCGGGAGGCACCGTGAGCCCCATTCTCAAGCTCTTTACATGTGGTTTTGCTGCCTCAGTTTCTCAGCAGGCAAATATAGCCGGTACCAGTTCAGCTACTCAGAAGGCTGAGGCGAAGGACCGTGAAAACAGGATCGGCCTGGGCAGTGTAAGTCTACCTCTTACAATACTGAGTTAACGGGTTTTGTACTATCTGCCCAGGGTCATCCCTATTCACTACATCCTGACAGAGGTCCCTGGGAAAAAAAATGGCAGAAGTGACAAACCCGTAGTAACACTTAAAACTACTGTGCCATATTTGCTAACTTCCTGGAAAAAATGACAACTTCCTCAATTTCCACATTTCTGATTCATTACTCATGTGTATAAAACACTTTCATGAATGTATCAAAAACAAGTCTATTTAGTCAGGTATGGTGGCACATCCCTATAATCCCAGCAATTGGGAGTGGAGGCAGGAGAACTGCCCCAAGTTCAAAGCTCGGCCTGGGCTACATGAGATCCAGACCAGCCGAGAATATTGAATGAGATCATCTTAATGCCCTCACCCCCATCAAATTTTCCCACAAAACACTTTGAATACTATATCTACATTTGTTATCCTATTATACAAGTGCATGTACACACACGCATACACGAGTATGAACAAAGAAATGTACTGAGCATGTGAATGTCATCCTTCAGAAATGTTCCGATGGGGTAAAAATGAGAAGCACTATCCATGGCGGTCCTGCCAACTAGTAGAGCAAGGTATTTTAACCACAAAAGTTGCAAAAGACTGTCAGGAAAACACCGAGAGATCTTTAGGAGACAGGCGACTAGCCATCCTTAAAGAGACACTCACAGTACTGGCTGGCTCCCAGGATTCATCAAGATATTCATGGCCTTTTGATAACCAGCCTCTGGTGAACTGGTTTTAAAAAAACAAGAAGGAGCTGGAGAGACGGTCTGGTGGTTAAGAGCACTTGCTGCCCTTGTAGAGGACCCAGATGCAGTTGCCAGCACCCACATGGCAGACCACAACTGTCTGTAACTCCAGTTCCAGCAGATCCAGTACCCTCTTCTGGCTTCCTCGGCACCTGGCACACACATGGCGCATATATACAAGGAAGACAAAACATCCAACACATTGAAGGGTGGGGGAGAAGAGCTAAGCACAGGTAGCACATGCCTTTAATCCAAGCATTCGGTAGGCAGATGGCAGATCTGAGTTTGAGCCTCTCCCAGTTTACACAGTGAGTCCCAAAGCCAGTAGGGTACATATAATGAAGAGTCTGTCTCAAATCAAACAAAACAAAGCAAGAGAAGAATCTGAGGCATGCTGGGTGTTGAGCTTCCCTAAAGGACTGAACTCAAAGACATGCTGTGGAACCCCACAGGATGACAAGGTTCCACCTTGATCTCAAGAAGCAAAAGTCAAAGGCTGCACTTCTACTCTGAGGCCAGCGGATCTGCAGTGGCAGGACATCTTTTCTTGTAAGCGTTCAGTATATCGAGAGGGCTCAGCAGGGAAAAAGTACTTGCTACCAGCCCTGACGACCTGAGCTTGATCCCCACAACCCACATGGCAGAAGAAAACCAATTCCCCAAAGCTGTGTCCTCAGAATTCTAGACTACTGCTATGGCACACTAGGACCACCACTGCGCGCGCACACACACACACACACACACAATAAATGATAATCACTGCCAGGCGGTGGTGGTGCATGCCTTTAATCCCAGCACTCTGGAGGCAGAAGCAGGTGGGTCTCTGTGAGTTTGAGGCCAGCCTGGTCTACAGAGTGAGTTCTGAGACAGCCAGAGTTACAACAGAGAAACCCTGTCTTGAGAAAAAAAAAAAGCCATAAATAAATAAATGATAACCATCATCATCTAAGCTGGCCATGATGGTGAACACCCACAGTCCTAACACTAGGGAGGCAGAGGTGAGAGAATCTCTGCAAGTTCAAGGCCAGCCTACTCTGCATAGCAACTTTCAGGCCAGACACAGTATTCAGTGAGACTGTCTTAAAAAAGAAAAAGTTTTAAACTAGAAAATCCAACCAGGTAGAAATTACTAGCCTCTTTATATTATTCTGGAGGAAGGGTGCAATGAAGGAAGACTGAAGCAAAAGCAGCAGAGTGGCAGGTGCACGCCTGTGATCCCAGCACACCCAGGTGCGGCAGGAGGAGGCCACAGCCTGAATACAGAGTCAGACACTGTATCAAAACAAGAAATAAATAATAACTAAATGATTGAAAAAAAAAAAAAAAACATTCGTACAAACCGGAAGCTGCAAAGACAACAGAAGACTCACCCACTAGCGTGTCCAGGAACAGGAAACTGAAATTCTAGTTGAACCAAACATATAGGGCCTGTGTGAAGCAGGTGAGCAACAATGCTGCTGAATATTGAGAAACTGGGCAGAGACAAAGGAGCAGATACGCAAACTAAAGCTTATTTATCGCTATTTAAATAGTCAGAAATCAGATGACCAAAGGGAAACCTCAGGTTACCCGAGCCCAGTTTCAGTATCCAGCAAGACAAGAACCTAGCTATCCCATTCACTCCTTCACTTTGTGTCGGAACCCAGGGCTTCACATATGCTAGACGAAGCTCTACCCCTGGACTGCACCTCAGTCTCCGACTCCATGCACAGGTCCTCACCATACAGTCCGAAGGTTGACCTTGAACCTCTGATCCTCTTGCTTCAGCTTCCTGAGTGCTGGGATTACAAGGAGCACCATATGCCCCACTGCCCTCATTCTTTAAAACCTGTATTCGATTCCCCAGGAACTACAGGGAACCAGATGCAGGTTCTGTTTGAGCCCCGGGATGGGTATACATGCAGGGTCAGAGTCCTGGGTCTGTAGGAGAGTCGCAGGCTGATTTCAAAAGATCTGAGAGAGGGCAGATCAGCCCTCTGGAGGGCTGTCAAAATTCCCTCCCTTAGGACCACAAAGATAGCTTAGTAGGTAAAAGTGCTTTCTATGCAAGCCAGAGTTTGAACCTCACAACTCACAGTGGGAAAAAGAGAACCAACCAGAGTGTGTACAAACACCTACAATCACACATACCAAAATAATAGTAACAATGAAAATATTCCTTCCCGAAGGAGGTAAAACACGTAAAAAAGAGTGCAAGTCGGAAAAGAGTCTCCGAACTTTAACTTTAGTCAAGAATTCTGTCATTAACAATCAGAGAATTTTGCTGGGCAGTGGTGGCACGTGCCTTTAATCCCAGCACTCACGAGGCAGAGGCAGGTGAGTCTGAGGCCAGCCTGATCTACAGAGTGAGTTCTAGGACAGCCAGGTCTACACAGAGAAACCCTGTCTTGAAAAACAATAACAAAAAGAATCAGAGAATTTGAAATCAAGTCGCTGGTCTTCTCAAAGCTGATTTGTTCGACAACACCCAACACTAAGGACAGCAAAATACCACAGCACAACAATCCTACCAACACGGGCAAGGAGGCTGTGTTGCTCCATTTGGGAACGGGGTTAGGGTTAGGACTGAAGGGAGCAGGGAAGGCAATGTACAGGGTCACTACTGAAGGAGACTCAAGGCCCTGGGTGACTAGGCCGTCCCACCCTAGCAAAGTAGGCAGAACAATGCGGTACAAATACCAATACAGACACCCAAATCTACCAGTGTGCCAAGCTCGCCGGCAGAGTGTCATCTCACAGCAGCTTCTGTTGCAACTCACTGTGGAGGTATGTTCACATGCATGTGCATGTGTGTGCATGTGCGCATGCTGCTTGTGAACGAATGTGTGTGTATGTGTGTGGCACTTGGGGATAGGGCCCAGAGTCTCACATACATAACAAGCTTCTAGTCGACCACTGAACTGTAGTTTTTAATAAGCCCCTTATGCTTTTAATAAGGATAAAAATTACTTCCAAATGATCATCTAGGCTGGTAAGATGGCTCAGCAGGTGACAGACAGCATTTGCCACACAAGACTGACGACTTGAGTTTAATCCCAGACCCCACAGTGAGAAGGAAGAACCTACTCCAAAGCGGACCTCTTTATGCATGCAGCACTGAGGCATGCAGTACTGAGGCGTGCGTGCCACATTCAGACACAGACACACATTCACAGACACACATTCACAGACACACATTCACAGACACACACATTCACAGACACACACACATTCACAGACACAGATACACATTCACAGACACAGACACATTCACAGACACACACACAGACACAGACACAGACACACATTCAGACACACATAGACACAGACACACATTCAGACACAGACACACACACACAGATACACACACACACATTCACAGACACATTCACAGACACACACATACAGACACACACACAGACACACACCCCTCTCCCTCTCTAATAACAAATAAAAAATAAATCCATTTTTTAAATGATCATCTAGGGTTTCCTGGTGGTAGTAATTTGTTCTTTTGGTTTCTTGTTTTGTTTTGTTTGAGACAAGGTCTCATTTGTCCCAGGATGGCTTCAAACTTAGTATGTAGCTAAGGATGACCTTGAACTTCCAATTCTCCTGCTTCTACCTCCCAAGATTATAGACATATGCGACCTCTCCTGTTCTACGCAGTACTGGGGTGGACCCCATGGCTTCATGCGTGTAAGCAAGCATTCTGCCAACCGAGCTACAATTCAGCCCTAACGATCACCTGCTCTGGAAAACAAAATAAAATTATCTGCCTTCAGCATCTTGTGCTTAATCCTTCCAGTACAGAGCCCAGACAACAACCGTTAAGGAATTTTGTACAAAATTCACTACCTGGGCATAACGCTAAATGCTTGTATTCCCAACGCTAGGGAAGCAGAGGCAGGTGGATCTCTTGAGTTCAAGGCAAGTTTGTCTACATAGTGAGTTCCAGGACAGCCAGAGCTATGCAGTGAGACCCTGTCTCAGGAGGGGAAAAACTACAATGAGTTAAAAATAAACATAACTTCATCATCATATTCATCACGCTCTAGCTTCACAGATCTAGAAACTACCCTAAGTTCCCACCCAACAACCCTCCCCTTCCCTGAATGAGGGCCTCTCACACTCCCAGCCAGGCAATTCTGCACCACATTATACACGACTTCGTGCTGCTTCCTAAAATTGCACACAGTCTTCCCTTTCTGCTAACTGTTTCATGTATACAAATGCCTTTTCTTTCCCAAATAAAACACACGAATTACTTAAAAACAAGACTTGATCTTGCAATTGTCTATTCTCTGGTGCTATGGTTAAGCACTCAGGGAGCAGCCGACACACTGGACCTGAACAGCCTCCCTCCCTGCTGAAGCTGAGCACTGAGTGCTTCCAAACCACAACCCTCTGCACTGAGCCGTTGGCCAGAGCTGCTAGTCACTGTTTCTCCAGCAGCCGAGGGTAGTCATCTAGCCAATCACCAGTCCATAGCAGCCAGCTCTCCTGCTACTCAACCTGGGCTCCTGGCCTGCCCCACGAACTGGCCCTCTGTGGGCACCTCTGCCTGACACCCTCCTGCCACTGCTCCCAAGAGGAAGGAGTTGTTCACACAAGACCATACAACTCGGCTGGTGCCCTCATTTAATCAGGCTGCTGCAAACGGCTGGCCAAAAGCAATAAGGGCATGACTGAGAGACTGTGGGAGTTTAATATAAAAAAATTAATAAAAAAGGGGGGGAGAAAGGGTCTACCTTTTAATAGGGCCCTAATTACCCAACTCACAGGATCAGCCCAAATGAGATGGGAGTTTATTTCGGGGTTTTTTTTTAATTATTGTTTTTTTTATATATATATAAATTGCTGCTATGTGTTTTCTTTCCTCTGAGCAATTATGCAGTAAGTACGTAAAGAGGAGAAAAAATATTAATTAAATATAAGGTAATTGTAGAGTTGGCCTGGAGAGAATGAGTCTGAACTCTGGACGATCACAGGCTACCAGGGTTTGAAGACTGCTCAGGGGCTCCCAGAAAAGAAAGAAATAACAAAATCAACCAACAGGCAGATGCACAGTGCAGCGGAAGGAGCCACATTCCGAATCCTACACAGCATAGGCCTGTGGGGCTCCCCACACCCTGGAGTCAGCCAGTGTAAGACACTCTGAGCTTCCAAAGAGCTTTTCCAGTCGTGCCCCCAAAAGACAGCCTGGCTCACTTCTGAGGATGGCGAGCCAAATCAGGAAATTTCAGAAGAGCCCTCAGCTTTACAGATGGAAAAGGGCACCACTGCGTTCAGTCTGGACACAGCTCCTGTCTGAAAGGCTGGAGACAGACCACGGAGGACACACTTCTGCCTGACAGAGTGAAGCACCCCAAGAAGAGCCAGGCAGTACTACGAGTGTGAAGAGGTGCCAGGATGTGAGCCCAGCACTGGTAACTAAAGGTGACATGAGTAACACCACCCTGGAAAAGTCCCAGAGGTACTTGTATCCTCTGGGCCTATCTGCAGCTCAGCCAGACCCATCTCACCCTTTGCCTAGAAAGCCTTAGAACATGCTAGAACCTGGACCTGTTCATACCAGCTAAAGACTTCACATCATTCCCTCCGACTCAGCCAAGAGAAGAAACCAGGAGTCTACAGGGCTGCCGAAACAAAGCCTGGGCGGCGCCCCTGTGCTCACTAGCCAGCACTGCTCCAAGAGCGGAAAGACTTGGCAAAGTTAAACCAAATGCTGGCACACCCCTAAAGCTCATCTGGTCTGCACAGAACCAACCGGTCTTACTACCCAGCCCGCAGGATTTACATCAAGTCCTGAAATGCCAAACAATGCAAACAGGGCAGGGGGCAGGGGCTCTGGCCCAGACCAAAGCAAAACACTCTGCAGAGAGTTACTTAGCTGAATGTGCTGGTGTGTGCCTTCTAATCCCAGCAATTGTGAGGCTGTGGCAGGGGAGCTGCTGTGAGCTTGAGGCCAACCTCGGCTACGTAGTTCAAGGATAGATGGCGCTATAGAGTATGACCCTCCTTGTTTAGAAACAGAAAAAGAAAGGGCCCTTCAGCACTCGGCTGGCCTCTTTCCTATCAGAGTCTAAGATACTACGGGTGATACCTATCACAAATCCAATCACTGACTGGGCAAAACCAGGACCCCTTCTCTTACCTGCTCCTTAAAGGGCACCTTAGGGGCTTCAACCTGAGAAGCAGCAAAGAGTGGCTGCTTCAGATTTCAGACCATCAGACAGAACCACGGACAACCAGCAACCTTAGCCATCGCCCGAATTCCTACTATCAGCAGCAAGCAAAGTGGTGCATGGCTGCCAGAGGGTGCTCTCAGTTCAGAAGAAGACCCATGTAATCTCGTCAGTCCCTTCTGCTAGAGCAGAAGTCAGAGGAAGAGGTCGAGGCAAGCCACCTCCTGGGAACACCTATGAGGGTGCCACTGGTGCAGGGCACAGGCTCCCCAGGCTTCTTCATGCTCACATGGGGTTCCCATCATTAGGAAAGGGCCTGCGTGGCTTCCGTACTTACCAGTGGCTCTCGAGGCACATTTTCACTTCCTGGAGAAGAGCTTGGCTGCAAAGAAAAACAGAAACAAAAATAAGATCACAGTGCCACCCAATGGACATCAGAAAAACAAAGGTGTGCTGCTGCCAAGCAGTGTGCCCACGCCCTCTGCGGTTCTTCACAGGCTCCTGTAAGCAGCAGAGTCTGAATTTGCAGGGAAACACTGACTGCTTCTAGGTTCACTGGCATGGCCCCTCAGGAACAGGGCTTGCTTTTGTTCAGGAGGACCAAGGATCAGACGTAAGCAGGAGGGATGGGGACCACTACAAAAAAGCCCAGAGAAAGGCCTAAGGAGAGACCTACCTTTCTTTTTTACCGCCTACTCAGCGAGAGTGAACTACTGAGCAAAGTGAAAGTGTAGAACCACAGGCAGCCACAGGGGGGCATCAGCTACCCATCCAAGGGGGTCTTTCTCAAGCTCCAGCCAGGGCTGCTTTCTTTGCATTGCTTTGTTTTTGTGAGGCTCCAAGCTGACTTCAAACTCACTGTGCAACTCTGAACTCATGATCTTGCCGCAACCTCCCAAGTGCTGCGATCAAAAGAATGCACCACAACCACTACCACCGCCAGGCTACTACACTGTTTAAGAGCTCTCCACCACAAAGAACTCTACTCCAGGGTTAAATCTTTCCTGGAAATAACCTAGCGACAGGCTGATAGATAAACAGACCAGCCTATGAGCAATCAAACAGCACTGTGACGATGGCCAGGCTCCCATGTTTCCTTCTGGCACAGCCTCTCTCTTACACCGTCATCCGTCACGGCGCTGACCAGGATTCAGAGCAAGTATGTGAGGATAAAGCAAGACACAAACCTCCAGCAGGAAAAGACAAGCAGCCTGCCTGAGCGAGTTCTGATTAGTTTACTGTTACTGATGTTGGAGTCAATTGCCAATTTTCTACAGATAATATCCAGACAAGTGCAGCTAATGTATGTGTCCCAGGAGCCGGCTCCCTTCCCCGACCGGCTAGCTGAGACGGCCTGTACCAGGCCTGCTACAAAGAGGGCAGAAGCTGCGAAGGAGCCTAGAGAATGCTCCTAAAGACCGCCTCACTTCACAGCTGTCTGCCATCACACACAAGGCACTCGACACAGTTTCTGCTAGATGAAGGGCCCGATCCCTCTCTCCATCCAGAGTCCTGTCCTAAGAGCTCCGCCATCCCAAGGGCAAAAGGCCAGACAGCTTGAAGCTAACTGGAGGTCAGTTCTCATACCTGGGTGACTTTCTGTTCCCCTTACTCCCTCCCAGGCTCCCAGGCATCAGAAGCTCACACATTTAGATCTCTGGCCAGATCTCTGACTTCCTTTCTGCCTTCCTTTTAGACTTTCAGTCTTAGCACAGCCTCCCCTGACTCCTGCCAGTGATGCCCTTTTCCAGTATTACTGGAAGGCCTTCAAGAGTTCTCTCTCCCTCACTCCAGAGGTACCCTGCAGTACTTACGCTGCTGTGGTTGCTCAGCAGAAAAGACAAGGAGACATTCTCATATGTGGAATCCCTCCCAGACCTCAGCAGAGGAACCACAGTCATGGCAAGCACCATACTGACAGTGGAACCCCGAGCATCTGAGCTCAGGTGTTTTATTGATACAGCACTCCTCAGGTGCAGATCATTGGCAATCAAACATCCCCCCACAGAAATCCAACACCTGCAGACAGTGCAAAATGCTAAGGCCTACGCATCCCTTTTTCCAACAGTGCACAAAATCAATTATTTTAAACACAACTAAAAATAAACTTCCACAACAGTACCCAGTATATCCTCCTGTCAGTCTTCCCTTCTGAGTAGCCACGGAGTCAGTCTCTACTTCTTTTTCTCTCCACTGCCATCACTTTGGCCCTAGCTTCCAGAATCACCTGCCTGGCCCATTGCAAATGCGTTCTAATCAGCTTGCCTGGATTCACGCTGGCTCTCTTCCAACATCCTCTCCACCACACAAAAAGAAGCCATTTATGAAGGAAAACTGGATCACCTCCCTTGCTTACTCATCCAGCCCCGTCAGCAACACCATTAGTAGCTTCTTATGTTCTCAGACGACAAGAAAGAAACCCCTTCACTCTGGTGTAGTCTTAGAAATCTCGCACCTACTCTAACCACATCTCAGGTGTCATGTGCAACCGACCTCCCAGCTCTTCCACGATTTTGCTTTCTTTGCACAGGCTGTATCTTCCTCTCCCTCCCAGACACTCTAGCATCCTTCAGAGCCAGCTAAGGCACTTCCCCAGAAAGTATTCCTTCTAAGTCATCTTTGACTAGGTCAGGTCTCCATTACACTCTCAAACGGCGGCGCTTCATTTCTCTTCACCTAGAAAAGAAGCTGAGAGGCTGGAGAGATGGCCCAGTGGTTAAGAACACCAGCAGGAGAATTCTATCGTGCATACTGGGACTCACTGGCCACCCGGCCTAGCCTAACCTAGTGGGAGACCCAGCCTCAAAAAAACCAAGGGATGGCCTCCTGAGGAATGACACCCAGGGCAGGTCTCCGGCTCTACATGCACACATGTGCGCACACACCTGCACACACATGAACACAACACAAGCAAAGCTTATTAAGTAAAATCAATAAAAGACCACAGTGGAAGAGAGGGAAACGCCGTAGTATGAGGGAGCCGAGCTGTGCCCTCACCCCTGCTGTGAAGGTGCTGGCCTCCCCTACTGGGAAGCTTGCCAAGCTCCTCACTGCACGGCAAAGGCCAGCCTCACAGAGCTCATGACCCCGAGCAGCGGGAGACTGTCCAAGTCCGGAACAAAGGCAGCGGCACGCGGACACGGCCCTTTGCCGGGAACAGTGAGCGCCGGGCTGCAGGTCTCTGAGGCAGTGCACGTGGAAAGCGCTGCATGAACTTGGGCGCTAGCGGCTGAGTGACTGGCCATGCTGCTCTGCCCGGCCGAGCCTCAGTTTGCTCACCAAGGAAATGGCTCCACAACACACACTCAAGATGAGATAAAAAGCCTGCCAGGCCAGCCCTCTGCTCTCTGCTTCTAGCTGCGCTGGAGTAACGGGATAGGAGGAAACGCTTACAGGACCGTGACCCTGCAACAGATACAGCACGGACAAGGACCTGCACCCCTGAACACTCTGGCTTTGTGCCACAGGGCACAGTCAGACAAAGGGAGGAGGATGCTAGCACAACAGGGCAGTCTCACTGTGCTGGAGCGTCAGAGACCAAATGTCAGGGAGGCCAAGGCAGGAGAAGTTACAGAGTTCCAAAGAAAGCTACGCAGAAAGTTCCAGAAATCCAGATGAAGGTTCCTGTGAGACTCTGCTCATACTAAAATCTGTAGAATCACATGGTGAACTTCCACAGAGTTGAAAGGAAAAACAGTGAGGAGGAGCTGCTGAGCTCAGGCTGCTAGAAGGGCTCAGGGTCCCAAGCTCAGAATACAGTGTCCTGCTTACTCAGGGCATTCCATAGACACTTGAAAGTCATTGGGGCGGGGGGCGGGGGGCCTGCCAAGTTATCCAGGAGCAAAGGCTGCTCTAGCAACACCTCACAGGACTGGAGGGCTGGAGAGAGTCCTGCTGGTTAAGAGCACATGTACAGTCACAAAGACCAGAGCTGGGATTCCAGCACCGTGTAAAGGCCAGGCCCTTACATTCACACTCTAACCCCAGCTTTGCAGGGGACAGCAACAGACAGGGACCACTGGGCTTGCCGGGTTCCAGCAAGGTTCAGGGAGACATCTTGCTTCAAAACAAACAGCAATTGAAGAGGACACCCGACCCTCTTCTGGCCTTCAGTCCAGCACACGAGAAAAAGGAAGAAAAAGAAAAAGGGGAGAACGGGACTTGAAAGAATCAGAGTCCCCCCTCAGAACAAAGCACGACATTCTTTCAAGACCATGAAATCCAGCCCAGTGCGTGGCCACACCCTGTAATATTCTAATAACATTCAAGAGGCTGAGGTGGACAAATTCTGAGTTCAAGGCCAGCCTAAGCTACATAGAGCAAGCTCCTGTTTCAAACAAACAAGCAAAACCCACACACAAAAAAGGGCAAGTGAGACAGCTTAGTGGGAAAGGATGCCGGGTACCAACCCTGACAACCTGAGTCTGAGTCCCAGAACCCACACTGTACAAGAGAACTGACTCCCGCAAGTCCTCTGACTTCCACACACCCAAACACGTACACACACTGAATAAAACCATAACACTTTATTTTTTTAAAACACACAAAACCCACATCCTGAACATAAGATTTACAACAGTAGAGGTGAAGTTTTATACTAGCCAGCATCCCATCAAAGTTCTCTGTTGAGCATGGTGCTAGAGGGCTTCTACTCTTGTACTTAGAAGGTGCAGGCAGGAGTTCAAGATCAGCCTTCACTACACAGAAAGTTCAAAGACAACCTGAGCTACAAAGATCATGGAAGGGGTGAGGGGAAGGAAGAGGGACGGGGAGGAGATAGAGAGGGAGGGGGAAAGAGAATAAATGAATATGAATAGTTATATTCACGTACATAAAGACACTGGGGACTGGAGAAAGAGCTCAGTGGTTAGTACACTTGCTGCTCTTGCGGAGGACTGTGTTCAGTTCCCAGCACCCACACAGTGACACACAACCATCCTGTCTCCTATTCTGGGGGATCCGATACCCTCTTCTGACCCCCCTCCCCGACTTCTCCCACATTGCAGGAACACGATGCACACATAGAAATACAGGCAAAACACTCATATACATGAAATAAATCATGCATATATTTTTTTTCTTGTTACTCTTTTTCCAAGACAGGGTTTCTCTGTTGTAACTCTGGCTGTCCTGGCTGTTGAACTCACTCTGTAGACCAGGCTGCCCTCAAACTCAGAGATCCGCCTGGCTCTGCCTCCCATGTGCTGGGACTAAAGACGTGCGCCACCACCTCCCAGCGAAATAAATCTTTTTTAAAACACATAAGGTATAAAAATAAAATAGCTCTCCTGGATATGAAAAGTGTCATATAAAATACAAATAAGTCCTTTGTGGGTGGCAGTGATCCAAAGAGCTTTGGTACCAGGCTGTGCTGGGGTTCCCACAGTGTCAATTACTGCCTTCCAGAGCAGGGGCCGTCATGCAGCGCTGTGGGGACACTGAGCACGCGTGCCTTCCCCCCCACCCCCAATCCAGACCATGGAAGTGGATGAGACCACCTCTGCTCTCCTCTGGCTCGAGCCACCAACCACCCCAAGCAATCTCCACTATAAGATCAAGTCCCTGCCCACACAAACTGCTTCACCACCAAATGACCCCAATACCTTTTCCTAGAGGCAAGCCTAGGCCCTGCCAAACCCCAGAAGAAAGCTCAAAAGAAAAATAAAAAAGAATAAAATAAAAATGAGGGAGCTGAAGAAGAGACAGCTCAGTGGGTAAGAGTGCTTGCTGCTCAAACGCACAGACCTGGGTTCACATCCCCAGGTCCCCTGTAAAAATGCTGGGCATGGCACTGCTGTAACCCCAGACTGTGGAGGATGGAGAAAGAAGGATCCCTGGGGCTTGCTGGCCACCAGCCTGGCTTCAGGTCCTGTCACAAGGGAATAAGGTGGAGAGTAACAAACACCCTCCTCTGGCTACCACATGCACACACGCACACACAGTGTGTCTATATACCACATACAAATAAAGATTTCTAAAATGCTAACAGTAGGGCCAGGCCTGGTGGTGCACGCCTTTACCCCAGCACTCAGGGCCAACCCTGTCTTGTCTCGGGAGGGAGTATACAGAGGAATATTTAATCCTTTAATTCAACAGCAAGGCTGCTCAGCGGTAAAAAGAACGTCAGTATATACATTTAATCTTAGCATTTAGAAGGCAGTGGTGGTGCATGCCTTTAATCCCAGCACTTACAAGCAATCAGAGCCCAGAGCTCACCAACAGGACTGGGGATAAGGGAGAGAAGCAGAGAGGCTGACGAGGCAGTATGGGGCAATGAGAGTCACAGAGACACAGAAGCAGTCTGAGGAGTCTAAGGCAGAGACAGAGTCAGCTCAGCAGAAGTCAGTATCAGATGGGAAGAGTGAGTCAGTTTGAAGCTGAGCCGAGCAGTTCAGTCAGAGAAGTTGTGACAGTCAGACAGAGTCTGCCAGAGTCAGAAGGGTTCAGGCAGAAACAGTCAGCCAGCTCGGAAGGTCAGTTTAAAACAGCACTTAGAGAAGAGTTTTGCGTTCAGTACAGCTCTGAGTTCAGAAGGAGCTAGTCAGAGTGGTTCAGTCAGCAGGAAGAACTTGGAGGCTCCAGTTCTAGGCTTAAGACTAGATTGTATGGAGGCCAAAACACTCCAGGGCTCCAGGACTCAGGATCGGTGATTGACTTAACCAAAGAATAAAAAGCTGTTGAACCTGAATCAACGGCTACAAAGTAAGTACATCTGAAATCAGAGGATGCTAACAAAAGTGAGGACTGAGAAAAAGACTGAGGAGAAATGAGCCTCCATAGTCGGATCTGCAGCCTATCAAACTCAGAACACATACTTTATTAGAAAACCAGAAAAAAAGAGTGAGGCGGAAAAAAATGTGAAGAAATAATGGCTGAAAATGTTCAAAGTATAAACAAAACCATAAACCCACAGAGCCAAGCTGCTCACCAAATGCCAAGCAGAGCCAGCCTGAGAGCACTAAGGGAAATCAGAACACGAACAGAGAATCACAAGCAATCAGAGAGAAAGAACATTATCCAAGATTACAGAATTTGCCGTGACCGGAGACTTCAGACACCATAATGGAATGCATCTGTCAATACCGCCAGCGGGGCTGTCAACTCAAAATGATATCTGACGAAGCTGTCTTCCAAAAATGACTACAAATGGAAGCGGAGAAGCTGGGAGGCAGGGATGAATCTGTCAACAGATGTGTCAAAAGAAGTTAATATTGGGCCTGGTGGCTCAGGTCTATTAGTAATCAGAGCTACTCAAAGCTGAGGCAGGAGAATCACAAGTTCAAGGCCTGCCTGGGGTAACGTGAGAGTGACCCTGTATAATAAAAAATTAATAATAATTGTAAAAGAGCTGGAAAGAGCTGGGCAGTGGTGGTGCACGCCTTTAATACCAACGCTCAGGAGGCAGAAGCAGGCGGATCTCTGTGAGTTCCAGGCCAGCCTGGTCTACAGAGTGAGTTCCAAGACAGCCAGAGTTACAACAGAGAAACCCTATCTGGAAAAACCAAGAAAACAAAAAAAAGGAAAGAAAAAAAAAAAAGGATCTAGAAAACTAGCTTAGGGGTACAGTGCTTGACTAGCATTCCATAGGACCTAGTTTTCATTATCCAGGACAAAAAGCAAAAGTATAGTAAGACTGTGTTTCAAACAGGCCGGGCTTGACAACACACACCTTTAATATCGGAACTCCCGAGAAGAGGCAGAGGCAGGTGGATCTGAGTTCGAGGCCAGCCTGGTCTGCATAACAAGTTCCAGAACAGATAGGACTACTGAGAGCAACTCTGACAAAACAAACAAGGAAGATTAATACTCTTGCTCTTGCATCCTGCAAAATGGCAGGTAAAAAGCTGAGAAGCCAGACACTACGGAGAAGAAACTTGAAACCAAGCAGCCTCAACTTACTCCAGCAACTCGTGCCAGAAGGCCATGCGGGAGAGGTGGCATCGGCACTCTGTTAAATCCATGACGACAGAGAACATTCTTAGTACCATCAGCTAATGTTCAGCTCCCTCTGGGTGCTCTCATTTTTATCGTCACCGACTGCTGGACCTGGGGAAGAGTGGGTGATTCCTGCAACCACCATGTGAGAAAACTTTGAGCTAGAGACCTCTGGTCATCCTCAATGGGGCCATGAGGGAAGAGAGTGTGTTTCCTGAGCAGCCGGGCAGCATCTGACTTGCTGGACCACCTGCCCTTGGGTGAGTTCTGTACGGAACATACCAGACATCACCACCTCCATAGACAAATTCTGGCAACATGAAAATCTCCCAAACACTGAGCTGATGTTTCAAGAAGTGGTGGAGCTGCAGAGGTGGCTCCGTGGCTAAGAGCACTTGCAGCTCCTGCTGAGAAACTGGCTTTGGTTCCCAGCACCTATGTGGTGGTTCACAACCACCTGTAACTCCAGTCCCAGGGGACCTACTGTCTTCTTCTGGCCTCAGTGGTGGACAGTGGTGATGGGCACCTTTAATCTCAGCATTCAGGAGGCAAAGGCAGGGGAATTTCTGTGAGTTGGAGGCCAGCCTGGTCTACAGCGTGAGTTCCAGGACAGCCAGAGTTACAACAGAGAAACCCTGTCTAGAAAAAAACAAAAAATAAAAATAAATAAATAAAAATAAAACAACCAACCAAAAACTCAGCAAAGCTAAATAAACAGTGAGTTTCTTCAACTTGATAAAAGGAACCTACAAAAACTCTGCAGCTAATGTCACGTCTGAGAGTGGAAGGCTACACAAAATCCCAAGATCAGCAACAGGAAGAATGCTTACTCTTACTATCACTTTGAGCACCATTCTTAAAATTGTAGAGAGTACAATTAAAAAATAAAGAAGCCAGACATAATAGTGAGAAAGAGCAGCTGGGAGGGAGGAGGAGGAGGAGGAAAGGGAGGAGGAAGAAGGGATTTTAAACTGGAAGAGCAAAGGCAAAGTTGCCTGTATTTGCAGATTATACAATCATCTACAGAAAAACCATAAAGAATCTACAAAAGCTACTGAAATGAAAACCAGGTCTAACAAGGTTGCAGGTGTGTGCCCAATATACAAACCCTTATCTTCATTTTTATACACTACTATTAAATAATTAGGAAGAAATGAAAGCTGGACGTGGTGGCACACGCCTCTAATAGCACCTGAGAGGTCATGAGTCTAAAGCCAGCATGGGCTACATAGGGAGACCCTGTCTCAAAACCCAACAATAAACAGACCTGTAATACAACAGCATTCTCAATAAAATATTCTTAAAGAAACTGAATAGAATGTATCCATGAGCTACACACTTAAAATTATAAAACACTACTGAAAAAAACCAAAAGACCTAAGTAGGTGCAGACTTGCTTAAAAGGGAAGTCATGATGGTTCTCTCCCAAACTCACCTGTGGGCTACGCTCAATCCCCACAGCTCCAGCAAGCTTTTCTTCGACGCAGCAGTACACTGCTTGGCGGCTCACTAAAGAAGACAAGGAGGCATATCCATAGGTACAAACCCTGCCAGACCTCAGCAGAGAGAACCACTATCACAGCACACACTGCACTCCACAGTGGAACCCTGAGCGCCTCATCTCAGGGGTCTCTATCGATGCCTAAGCTCCTCGGGTGTTCAAATAGCATGTGCAGATCATGAGCAAGCAAAACTCTCCCACTAAAGCCAACACCTGCAGACAATACAAAATGCCAAGACCTAGGCAGTCCCTCACCCACCAGTGCACTAAACAACCATTTTAATCATAACTAAAACTTCTGCATCATTTCCCCTTCTCTGTATAAGACAGTCAAAAAAACTTGCTTTATCTCTATAACACAATTTAACACTACACCAGCAAAACATTTACAAGAGGAACAATCATGCGGGTTGCTAATGCACAGGACCAAGTGAAACCAAACATCAAGCTTTTCACAATGTCCTTGGACAGCAGAAAAACATCAATGTCCAATTATCTGGAATTCACTCACGATCTTCTGGGCTCCTCCAAAGGGCTTGGCTCACTTCTCTGGTTCTGACCTCTGCAGCACACACAGCTTGTCCTCCAGGCTCCAGTTGCCTCTACCCCTCTGTTGCTGTTCCCCTTAGTACTCATCCCATGGCACTGGCATCTCAAAAACTGCTGGGGTCCCTTGCTGCAACTGGGCTGCACTTCCACCAGTAGCCTCTCCTGGACTTTCTTCATGATGTCAAGCCTCAACTTCTCTGCATAAGTCCTTGAGTCCTGGGCCTTCAACTGCCGCTGAGGCTGCAGCTTCACTAATGGCCTCTCCTAGCCTCTCAGTGCCAAGCCTCAGCTGCTCTCCATGATCCCTTCACGCCTTCAAAACCAGCACCACCTGGGTGACTCTTACAGTACCAAGTTCAGCTACCAGTATGAGATAATCTTGGCCAGTTCTGGAAGACAGATTCTGTGTGCTGACCCTGAGGAAACACTTTCCAGATTTTAAGATAGAGTCTGGTTTTCAGGGGGGAAAAAAAAAAACAAAACGGATCAGTTTATATCAGTGGCTTCTTGGCTCCTAGCTGTGGCATCCACAGCAGGGGATCCTGGCGGGTGAGAAGAACCTCCGGTGGAAACATTCTGGTAGTTTACCATTGTATTCCACCACCACTATGGGGAAAAATACAAACTTCTTCATAGACCTCAAACACAAGACCCGCTTGGGCCTCACACACACAAAAAAGACATCAGCAAACTCGGTTTATAGAACAGTGTGCTCTGATTTCCATTTCCCGTGCTCTGACTGCTGCCAGCAGCTGGGGGGAACGTTGGCTCCATGATCAGGAAAAGTGGTCAGAACCTTGCTTTTTCCCAGCTGAATTCTCTGTTTTTACCATGAAAATTTGTTTCTCTAACGGCCTCTAGTCTGAGGTTCTCACTTTTGAGCCCTCTTTCTCACTTAATTTTCACAGCCTTCTCTCTTCATAGAGGCTTGTTTCCTTCCTCGCTCTCCTCTTCCTTCAGGCACTCTCTACTCACTATTTTTGCATGTATAATCTCTGTCCTCTGGGAGCTGCCTGAGCTTACTTTACCGGACTCTGTGAGGTCTGAAGTTTCTTTCTCATTCTTCCTTGTCTCTACACTGGTTTAACTGGTGTAATGCCGTGCCCCGTGTTGCAGGTGCCACTTGTAGTGGTGGCGGCTCAACAAATAAGTCAAGGCGTATCCATAGACACAAACCTTGCCAGACCTCAGCAGATGGAACCACCATCACAGCAAGCACCATCCTGAACAGCAGAACCCTGAGCACCTCATCTCAGGGATTTTTATTGATAACTAAGATCTTCAGGTATTCTATTGATAGCATGCACAGATCATGAGCAGTCAAACTTCTTTTACATAAAGTCAACACCTGCAGACAATACAAATGCCAAGGCCTAAGCAGCCCTTCTCCCAACAATGCACAAAACAACATTTTAAACATAACTAAAAATAAACTTCCACAACACTGTAGGAATTTTTAAAAGGATACTTTGTGGGGGATATGAGGGGAAGAGTGAGATTCTGTAGCCCAAGTTGGCCTTGAATTCAATCTTCTGCCTCAGCATCCTATATTCTGGGTTATAAGCACCTGACTAGAACTATAAAGTTTACCACTTGGTGCTGAGGAGATGCTCCACAGCAAAGTGCTTGCTGTGCAAACCTGAGGCCCCAAACGTGGGTCCCAGAGGCCCACGCACAGAGCCAGGTGTGTGGTGCATCTACAGCCTGCATGAAGGCCAGCAGCTACTGGGGTCCTGGAGCTCACTGGCCAGCTAGTCTAGCTCAATCAGTGAGTGTGAGGTTCAATAACCCTGTCCCCCAAAAATTAAAGTGGAGCCAGACATGGTGCACTTGCCTTTAATCCCAGCACTTGGGAGGTGGAGACAAGAGGATTCTCTGTGAGTTCAAGGCCAGCCTGGTCTACACTGGGAGTTCCAGGACAGCCAGAGAAAACAACAACAAAGTAGACAGCAACAGAGAAAGCCACCTGATAATGACCTCTGGCCTCCACACACACATAGAAACACACATACACACATAAGTTACTGGGAGATCCAAAGCTGGACTATAACTTAGCAGCAAAGCCTTTACCATCTTCATATCAAAAACTAAATAAAAATCAATACATAGACACAAAGGACCAAAACCTGCTTATTTCTACACATACCCAGTAATACATGTTTTCCATGACGAGCAGAGGACTGGAGGACAACTCCATGGGTAAGAGCTTCTGCTGCACAGCATGAGGACCTGAGTTCGGATCCCCAACACCAACGTAAAGGCCAAACATGAACCTATAACTTGGACCTATAGCTGGGTGTGTACAGAAACAAGAGACCCCCTGGGGCTTACTAGCCAGCTAGGGGGAGGGTGTTGGGGAGAGCTCTAGGTTCAGTGAGAAACCTTGGCTCAAAGGTACATGACAGGGCGAGAAACCAGAACACTGATGCTCTTCTCTAGCCTCCACATGCACACATATAGGACATGCACATATTCATGCTTGAACACAGGATGCATATGCACATGCATGAACGTAGGTGTGAACATGTGCATTCACAAATATAAGCATGCACGTGTACATGCACATACATAGGCATGCACACAGCACACACAAAGGAGAGATGAAGGTAACCGTCTGCTTTCAAGACTAATACAATTACAGGAGGGGCTGGAGAGATGGCACAGAGGTTAAGAGAGTTTTTTGCTCCTCCTGATGACCTAAACAGCTGGAAGCTCACAACCACCTCTAACTCCAATCCCAGGGGATCCAACAGGTCTCCTGGCCTCCATGGACACCTGCATACAAATGGCATTTACACACAAACATACACACACAATACACATATACACATGAATAAAAGGTACTGGCTGGTCACGGTGGCCCATACCTTTAAACCTTTAATCTCAGCACTCAGGAGGCAGAGGCAGGTAGCTGAGTTTGAGCTAGCCTGGTCTGGTCTACATAGTGAGTTCCTGGACAGCCAGGACTACATAGTAAGACCCTGTCTCAAAAAAAAAAAAAGAAAAAGAAAAAGAAAGAAAAAAAAGAAAAGAAAGACAGAAAGGAAGGAAGGGAGGGAGGAAGGGAGGGAGGAAAACAGAGATCTAGGTGGCTCAACAGTTAGGAGCATTTGTTGCTCTTGCAGTGGACCAAGTTCTGTTGCCAGCACTCACAAGGTGGTTCACAACCATCATAACTCCAGTTCTATGGGATCTGATGTC
This sequence comes from Cricetomys ansorgei, assembly GCA_026225945.1. Lineage (NCBI taxonomy): Eukaryota > Metazoa > Chordata > Mammalia > Rodentia > Nesomyidae > Cricetomys > Cricetomys ansorgei. Next base: position 348,450 of record JAMJFZ010000165.1, on the reverse strand, counting down.
CTCTTCTGGTCTCCAAAGGCACCAAGTACACATGTGGTTCACAGGCACACATGCAGGCAAAGCATTCATACACATAAAGTAAAATAAATACATCTAAGAAACATTTCATAAAAGAAAAAAAATTTAAAAATTTCAAAATATAGTTACAGCAATCTAAACAGTATGTTATTTGTAATAGGAGACACAGATTCACAGAATAGAGTCTAGAAATTGACCTTTGTGTATTTTTAAAATTATTTGATTTTTGACAATGGTAGTGATAATTTAAGGTAGAAAGGGCAACCTTTTTTTTGGGGGGGGGTGTTGTTTTGTTTTGTCTTGTTTGAGACAGGGTTTCTCTGTTGTAACTCTGGCTGTCCTGGAACTCACTCTGTAGACTAGGCTAGCCTCGAACTCACAGAGATCCGCCTGCCTCTGTCTCCCGAGTGCTGGGATTAAAGGCACGTGTCACCACTGTCTGGCTAAAAGCAATCTTCTCAACAAATAATACTGAAACAAGGATACTCACAGGAAACAAAAATGAACCTTTACACAATTAACATGTAAAAATGAGGCTCAACACTAATCATCACAGATATGTAAACAAAAGCCATGAAGCATTCCCACCACGCACTCATTGGATTGGTTAAGACCAAGGAGAAGGCAATACGAAGCGCTGGTACAGGGTGCAACAACCCAAACTCTCAGATACTGCTCGGGGTGAAAGACATAACAACACAGCTTTGCAAAAGAGGCCAATGCAAAGTTAATACACACTGGTCACATGATCTAGCCATTCCACTCGTGAGAATTTACCAAAACCATGAAAAGCTCTCTTACACACACTTGACACGAATATTCATAGCCTTAAACTAGCATCAGGGCTGTGGGAAACACATCCCATGATGAACCCCATGACTCCTACCTGTTGATAGGTATGCCCTTAGTACGGATAGAATCTGTGGCTTTCTTCTGCCAAGAGTATGCCAAAGGGGACAGGATGCATGTAGTTCCAGTACGAGACTACGGTGTCTGTTTTTGCTGACTTTGGCAGTAACAAACTGAGCTCCCTAGTCTGCCAGTTGAGAAGAAAACTGATCGCTCTCCTACTAGGTTTTGGGTTAGACCACAGCCCCACAGACACCTGAACTGCCTTACGGTAAAACCCAGCTGTGTCTTGACGGAGTCTCCAGTGAAACTGTGAGCTAAGAAATGCATGTTGAGCCGGTGTGGTGATGCAACCTTTAACCCCAGCACTCTGAAGGCAAAGGCAGGCAGATCTGCGGAGTTCAAGGCCAGCCTGATCTACATAGCAAGCTCCAAGACAACAAGAGCTACATAATGGAAAGACCCTTCTCAAATAGACAGGCAGACAGACAGACAGAAGAAATGCATGTTGTTTTTAGCCTGCCAATTTTGTAATTAATACTGCTCTGGAGCAATAGAAAACTAATACAACCCAAATGCTCACCAACTAGAGTACAGATCAACTATGAAATGCACTACTCCCTAGGAATAAGTATGGATGGCTGGAGAGAACGGCTCAGAGGTGAAGAGCACATACTTCTTACAGAGAACCCAAAGTTGGCTACCAGCAGCCACAGCTCCTAGGTCCCAGCTCCCAGGATCCGATGCCCTAGACTCCACAGGCACCTGCACCCACATATGGGCACGAAAGTGAGAGAGACCATGCGTATACACACACACACACACATACACACACACACACACAATTTAAAAAATAAAGCAGACTCAGAAGACAGAGGCAAGAGGCTGTGAGTTCAGGGCCAGCCTGGTCTACACAGTGAGCTCCAGGACAGCCAGGACAATGTAAAGAGACTCTGTCTCAAAGATAAAATAAGATAAAATGGCCCAGCAGATACTTGCCTTTCTTAGTCTGATGGCCTTAATTCAATCCCAAGGACCAATATGGTGGAAAGAGAGAAACAGCTCCCACACATTGTCCTCTGATCTCTACACGTGCCATGGCACATGTGCACACACACACCACATACACATAAATGAACAGATGTGTTTTGAGAAGTAATGTTTTACAGATTAAAGAAGATGGCAAATTTCACCAATGTTATTATGACCAAGAAAAGCCTGAAAGAGTAGCTTATAAGCTCATGCATATAAAATTATAGGAAAAATATTACCTATAGAAGCCAGAAGCAGAGGTTCACCTGGAAAGAACAGAACACTGAGAGATATGTTTTGATCTTGATCGTGGTGGTAGATACGTGAGCACATCACAATTTCTCAAAACTCACTAAAGGACCACCACAGTTACTAGAATTCTGCAGTAAAGTTTAAAAGACAAAGAACTTTGTCACATATCGAATCTAAAGCTACACTAGCAAAGTTACAAAGAAAGCCATTCATTTAGAAAATCACCTTACAGAGGCTGGGGAGACGGCTCCACGGCTGGTTAAGTGCACTGGCTGTTCTTTAAAAAAAAAAAGAGGACCCAGGTTCAATTCCCAGCACCCACATGGGAGCTCACAACTATCTGTAACTCCAGTTCCAGGGGTTCCAACACCCTCACACAGACACATATGTAGGCAAAAACACCAATGCACATAAAATTAAAAAAAAACATTTAAAAAAAAAAAGAAAATTACCTTCTATAGTGATATGATAGTCACTACCTTAGCCAAACTTATCTCCAACAATGAAAAGTCTGTCCGTGTGACTCCATGCAAGTCAGAGAACACAATGCTGCTTATATATGCTCAGGAGAAATGTTTAACTTCTTCTAGAAATCTAACTTCATCCAAGAAACATTTAACTCCATGTGAAAATAAATCTGAAAACTCAAGATGGAAAACATCCTATGGGGGGCTGGAGAGATGGCTCAGCGGTTAAGAGCACTGGCTGCTCTTCCAGAGGTCTTGAGTTCGAGTCCCAGCAGCCACATGGTGGCTCCAACTATAGATGGATCTATAATTGGATCTGATGCTCTCTTCTGGTGTGCAGGTGTACATGCAGACAGAGCACTGACACATTAAATAGATAATACATAAATAAGAAAGAAAAGAAAAGAAGAAAAAGAAAACATAAACAGCAGCCTCAGGAGCCCAGGAGAGGCCTCCAAGCCTGACAACCAAGAGTCCTGCTGTCTGACTTCTTGCAGCACTGGGGCTAGAACCCGAGCCTGCATTCTGGGTAAGTGCTACACCACTTATCTCTGTCATTTTTTTAAAAGTCTCCTTAGGTAGCTCAGACTTAAGGTTTTACATTTGGGGAGTTCTATCACATGTATTTATTTATGCTGGGGGGTAGGTGTCCGTGAACGGCTTGCAGGATTGGCTCTCTCCCTCCATCATGGGGGTTCCAGGACCTGCCTGGTGGCAAGCGTCAGGCTGGCTTAGAACGCAATATCCTCCTGCCTCAGGATATGAAGGAGAAAAAATGGAGTTCCAACAACTGTCTTAAACACAAACTACAAAAACTAGACTTTGCCATCATGGAAGAGCAAGCAGGATCTGCTGACATAAACACAGAACTCATCATGGACATTTGTTACATCTTTTCACATTTCAAGAGAAATTAATTCAAAAAAAAAAAAAAGAGTAACTTCACTACGGTAGTGGTCAACATACAAAAAAAAATCATACAGCAAACGCTGGGGTGGGACTTAAAGAAAGATTTCCAGCCGTGTAAGAGTACAAGTCAGTCCAGAATTTATTAAATGGAATAATAATGTACAATACTTTGAGTCAGGTAATCTAAGCACTTTTACATAAATTCACCCACTTCACCTTGAGAGCAACCTATGAGGTAGGCATTTAGTGTTTTCCTACTTTACAGATTCCGAAAAGAGGATAAAAAGTTAAGTATCATAGTCACAGCGGGTGACTACTGGCTAGAATACCAAGCCAGAGAGGCACAAGGGCTTTAGCACCTTATCCTGTCTCTCAGGGAAAGAGAGCTCTTCACTCATCTCTGGAAACCAACTACCTAACTTTCCGTGATACACAAATACTGGTCCAGCCCCATGGGTCTATAAACCATGCGGCTAGGCTTGGGAATTTTTCAACAGCCTTTTCAGTACCACTTTGCTCAAATGAAGAGATGTCAGGCAAACACAGCGAGCACTGGATCTCTCGAAACTTAAGAGTGGGCCAGAGGGATGGATGGTTCGGTGGTTACGAAAGCATAACAGTTTAGTTCCCAGCACCCATGTCTTTCAGCTCACAACTCCAACTCCAGGAGACACAACACACTCTTCTGGACCCTAAGGTACCTGCACGTGTGTGTGCATACCCACACAGACACACACAGACAAAAACTAAGTAAGTTTACAAAAATAAAGAAAAACAGTCTTAGAGCTGTCTATACCTCCAAGAAGATAAAAGCACTTGTCACATGACACTGATAACCTGACAGTGATCCCAGAACCCACATAAAGGTGAAGGGTTGACCGAGCCCCATGGAGCTGTCATATTACCTCCATAAAACATGGGGATACACTCTTGCCTGCAATTACAGGTGCATCATATACACACTCACACAATAAAAATTGGGGGGAAATTTTTTAAGTAGATTTAAGGGGCCTGGAGAGATGGTTCAGTAGGCAAGGTGTTTGCTGCATATTCAACCCCTAGAAACCACATAAAATTGGAGCATAGAGACAAATGTCTGTAATCCCAACACTGGACATGCAAAGAGAGAGGACTTAACGGGGCTCACTGGCCAGCCAATGTAGTCAAATCCATGAATTCCAGGTTCAGTGAGACCCTGCCTCAAATAGTAAGGTAGAAACCGTAAATGGATAAGGTAAAGAGTATGGGGCTGGAGAAGAAGGCTCCACGGCTCAGAGCACTGGCTGTTCTAGAGGAGCCAGGTGTGATTCCCAGCCTCTATGTGGGGCCTCCCAACAGTCTGTAACTCCAGTTCCAGAGGTGAAGAAGCCCTCTTCTATCACCTGCAGGCACCAAGAACATGCAGACATACATGTAGACAAAACACCCATACACGAAAATAAAGAACAGAAGAACACACCTCTGATCTCTGGCCTATTTCTGAGAGAGACAGCTTGACCTCTGGCCTACACACACACGCACACATAAATGAACACACATAAATTAACAGCTGGGCACAGTGGCAAATGACTGACTGACTTATTTTTATTTCAGGCGTGTGGATGCCTGCGTGGGGTGTTGGGTCCCCTAGAGATGGCGCTACAGACAGTCGTGAGCTGCCACTGGGTGATGAGAATTGAACCCAGGTCCTCTGGAAGAGCAGCCAATGCTCTTAACCACTAAGCCATCCAGCCCCATGGCACATGCCTTTAATCTCATCACCCAGGAGGCAGAAGCATTGGAGTTTGAGATCAGTTTGGTCTATATAGTCAGTTCCCGGCCAGCTAAGGGCTATATAATAAGGTTATGTCTCAGAAAAATAATCAATCAATTAATTAATTTAAATATTTTTAATTAAAATTGAGGCTGGGGATGTAGCTCAGTTGGTAGGAAGCCTGCGTAGCATACACGAGGTTCAATCTATTCAATCTATCACCAATCCTCTTGTGGCACATAAGTCTCACCACTTGTGAGGTGGAGGCAGGAGGATCAGAAGTTCAGGGTCATCCTCAACCACATAAAGCTCAAAGCCACTTGGTTGATATGAGCTGCTATCTCAAAACAGATAAATAGACAAGGGATGTTTAAGTGCACTTAAGCCTAGAACAGTGGTGCATGCCTGTAATCTCAGCACTCAGGAAGCTGAGGCAGAAGATCCCAAGTTTAAACCTGCCTGGGCTACAAAGTGATGTGTGTGTGTGTGTGTGTGTGTGTGTGTGTGTGTGTGTGTGTGTTCGCAGCTCATTGTTGGATAGTGACAGAGAACAGGACAAGAAGAGTTCAACTTCTCCCCAGGCTGCCAGCACACTCTGATGCAATCCCATCTCTATCAGCTTTGGAAAGGAGGGCAAAGGAGAAGCAGAGTTAAAACAAACAAGCCCTGGCCAAACCCTAAAAGATCTAGCCTGACCCTTTCCACAGGTACAAAGAGGTCAGTCCCCGGAAACAAAAGAATCCTTAAGCACACCAAGGGCTCCAAGTGGAAACACTTCAGCACCCTTCATAAAACTGGAAAGTGTCCTGGAGGAATCAGAAGCTGCGGACACATTTCAATCCCATTCCTAGACAGTTCAGAAAAATTCAGACACAGAGGCACCAGGGCAGTGTAGCAAACTAGGGGGGATAACGCAGGAAAGGAGGATCCCTCTTTCAGACACGCCGGAGTCCAGAACTCTGGGCAGTGAGAAGCCCAGAATCATTCCTAATTGTTTCCAATTACAACACATGCACTATCCTGAATCACTCACACTACTAATCTAAGTGTCCGACTCCTTTCAGTGTGAGTCCTCTAATTGACTTATGACCAATAGTGAGACAGTAAGAAATACTAAGTGGTAGTCCTCTGCCTAGGGAGGAAGTATTGAGTGGCTGAAAACTCTTAGAGGTGCTTCAAGGAGGTGAGAGATGAATGATGAGATGCCCAAGCTAATTTCTTCTTTCTTCCTAGGTCTATCCTAATTAGATTTAAACACAGATATCCAACTAGTGGAGTCACATACAGCGTGGGCTGAAACCGAGGCTCAATGGTGCACATGATTTAGGCCACGTTACAAAACCTTGCTACCCACTTCTCCCCTTTACAAAGGGTAGAGACCTCAGCAGGTCAAGGCGTTTGCTGCCAAGCCTGAAGACCCGAGTTCCATCTCCGAGATCCACATGGTGGAAGGAGAGGACCGACTCCTGAAAAGTTGTCCTCTGACTCCCAGCAGCACCACGGCGTGCGCATGTACACAAAAATAAACAAAATTTTAAAGTAGACATAATTTGTCCTGTGCGCGACAGCACACAAGCAGCAAAAGGGCCGTCTCCCAGCATCCTTCCTCAGCCCACTCCACCTCTGGATCATAAACCCCTCCAGAGGGTATCGTCACTACCTAGCACCCACACTGGCCCTGGCAGGCGCGTCACCGAAGCGGGATTTGGTTCGCGGAGGGGAGTCTTTGACCACGAAAACCAAACCCAGAGAAACGAGGGTTGGATCGGCCAAAAGCTCGGTGGCGTGTTATTTATTTACAGCACGTCCCCTTTCTGCGAAGGCACGGAGAGAGGAGGGGTCCTCGGAGCGACCCCCAACTTGGCGAGGGGAGCCCCAAGGTGACTGAAGAGCAGGCTGCCGGCACTCGAGGAGCAGGGACGGGGACAGCCGGGTCCCACCGAGCTCGCCCACCTCTGCTCCAGCAGGCCCTCACGTCTGTGGGCAGCGGACCTGCCCGGGGCCCGCCACCCTCCCCGACCAAGTCCAGCGGGCTCCGCGGAGCCGCCGGGCCGGAAGCGGGGGCCCGAGGCCGCCGTCGAGACCCCGACTCCGGAATGTGGAGAGCGAGGGGTCGCCGGGGGAGGAGCCGGCGGGGAGGACCCCGAGAGGGGCGGGGCCCGGAGGAGAAACGAAGTCGGGGTCCCCAGCTCCGAGGACTCGGGGTCCCCGGCCCGCTGCCAGCCGCGCGCCGAGCACCGCTCCGGTCCGATCCCTGCCAGTCGCGGCGGGGCAGCCCACTCCCCTCACCTGGCTCGGCTGCTCTGCCTGCTCCGAGGACGCCATCTTTCTGAGGCCTGATTAATCGACCGCCGCCGGCCCGAGTTTCTCCCGAGAGCGCTCGCTTTCGCTCTCCGGACAAGACCAAAGTAGAAGGACCTGAGCCTGTCGATGGGGGCGGGCTCCGAGCAGAGAGGGCGGAGCCCGGTGTCCCGGTTACCTTGCCGTTTACAGGAGAAGCCATAGTCCGTATTCCTGGGGTTTTTTGTTTTGTTTTGTTTTGTTTTTTTTAAACAGAACACCTTTTTGTTGTTGTTTTACATTGCTAATATGTAGACATTGCGGTTTAGACACATCCGCTCCTAACTCCTTCCCCCCACTCTCCCCACACGCCGCACCAGGTTCCCCTTATTTTTAAAAATAAAATTTATCTATTTACAGGTTTGTATGCTTACAGTGTTTTTGTTTTTTGTTTGTTTGTTTGTTTTTTCTAGACAAAGCCTCATGTAGTTCAAAGTAGCCCCAAACTTTCTATGTAGTTCACATCTTGGGCCAAGATGAACTTCTGATGCTCCTGCCTCCACCTCCCAGTGCTGAGATCACAGGCGTGCACCGCACACACGTTTTATTCCTGAATTAAATCTCTCTCTGTTCCCATAGCGCTGTGAGCACATTAGGGACTATTTATTTAGTAAATACATGAAAATGGAAATTAAATTTTAGCCATTCAGTACCATTTTAGCCATGGAGTACCAACTGTTTCTCAAAAGCATTCACAGATACTAGAAATAAAAAGAGTCAACCCTCAGCAAGTCTCTCTCGAGAGTCCCATGTGCACACTAATGTGCAATGCTTTCCCAGGATGCCTCTCCTAATGCCCGTGCTGAATCTGTATTAGAACTGATTCTTTAGATGGGGTTGTAGCTCAATCGGTAAAGTGCTTGCCTGGCATGCATAAAAAAATCTGGCTTCCTGCACCATAAATACTTGGTGTAGTGGTGCATACCCGTGATCACAGCACTTGAGAGGCTGAGGCAGTAGAAACAGTTCATTATCCTCAGCTACATACTGAGTTTAAGGTCAGCCTAGACTGCATGAGACCCTATCTAAACAAAACAAACAAACAAAAAAGGCAGAAGATCCAACACCTAACTTTGCCCCCAAGCCCAAAACAAACAGACACACAATTGCAGCATCTGAGAAACTCTGACACGTATGTGTAGGTTTATTAGGCAAACACAGAAGACAGGTCCTTTTGGAGAGAAGAGGACCATCTATGAAACATCATTATGGTAGCGGAACTGATAGATTTGTTACTTCAGATTTTTTGAGACAGGATCTCACTATGTAGCCCAGACTGGCTTGAACTCAAGATCCTCCTGCTTCTGCCTCCAGAGTTCTGGGATTACAAGTGTGTGCCAGCATCATCATCATCATCATCATCATCGCCACCACCACCACCACCACCATTTTGCACCTATGTGATGTGGAGCCCTTGTATGCTGAGCAAGTGCTCTACCATGAAACCAAATCCCCAATTTCAAGTTAAGCACTAGTTTTTCTGGAGGAAAAAACAGACTTGTATTTAGAGCCAGGAGGAATATGATGCCAGGCAGTGTCTGAACCTTTCAAAGAGTTCCATAATTCACATTTTCCCTTTACTTCCTGATTTACAATCTTATCATTCTGTCTTGCTAATGGACGAGTTTTCTTAATTTTCATTTCTATTTCTTTCCAATTCTGTAATGAAGCACCGCTTCATTTCTATAAAACACGGTTAAGTGTTCCCAATGAGCAGAACAGAAAAGGTTGGTTTTATAACCAGAAAAAGTACAAAAAAAAAAGAAAGATTTGTCATTTCAAGGTTCCTTACCTTCCTTGTAAATCAAAGACAAGGAAATTTAATAATAGAAAAATAATTGGTTCGTCAACATCAGGTTACTTCAGGTAGCCTTTTTGTGTAAGAGGTAAGGCAGAGGGAACCTTCCTGATCATGCCACGCAGGGCTGGCCTATTTGAGAAATCTGTCTCTCTACTCGAGTTCTGGAACGTTCAGATAAATAGTTTATTTTTAATTTGGTGATGTGAAATTTTAGCATGAATGTCCTTCACTTATTTATTTATTTATTTATTTCCTTTCTTCCCCTTCTTTCTTTCTTTCCTTCCATCCTTCCTTCCTTCCTTCTTTCTTTCCCCCCAAAACTAGGAATCAAACTTAAGATCTTGTTCAAGCTAGGCAAGACTTCTAGCATTAGCTGTCTTTAATCTGTATTTTGATTTTTGGCCCAATTTATGGGGCCTAAAGCAACAGTCTGCAACAATGCCCTCCTGTCATTGCTATGTAGCAACCTTTTAGTGTAGCTAAGGAGAGATGGCTGGTAACACAGCCCAGCAATTAAGGGCATTGGCTGTACTTGCAGAGAACCCTGGGTTTGGTTCCCAACACCCACCTGGTGGCTCACAACCTTCCAGACTTCCAGTTCCAGGGCCTCAGCTGTCTTCTTCTGGCTTCAACAGACACCAGGCAAGTGTGTAGTGTACAGAGACACATGCAAGTGAAACATGCATACACATAAAATAAATCTTTTAAACTCTTTTCTTATGTGTCTTTGTCGTATTTTTGGCAAGACTGAAAATGAACATTCTATGTTTAAAGCTGACTTCCTTCAAGATAATCTGACGGTCAGGGTATCTTACAGATTCAGGTGGGATAGAAAGACCAGGAAAGATTAAGGGATACAACCCCTCACAAATCTCACTTGCATTTCTTAACAATTGAGAGTTAAAAAAAAAAAAAACCACCCAAATAATAAAAACCACTATTAAGTCTGCCTGTATGGAGACAATAATCCCATTTCTGAGCAATATCTATTAAAGTAGGTATTGAACTGTATCTACCTTTGTAATGACTCAAACTTACATGACCTTTGACTTTATCAACATTCCTTTCTCACCTGTTAGCCTGAACAGTGAACTTCATAAACCACCTGACAGAAGCCAGGCACAGTGGTGCAGACCTACAATCCTAGCACTTAACAGGTTCAAGTTCATCATCTTCAACTATATAGCAAGTTTGAGGCCAGCCTGGACTACATGAGACCATCTTTTAAAAACAAAAAACGAAGAATAAAACAAGCTGGTAGTGGCATATGCCTTTAATTCCAGCACTCGGGAGGCAGAGGCAGGCAGATCTCTGAGTTCGAGGCCAACCTGGTCTACCTGTTCTGGGGCAGCCAGAGTTACAACAGAGAAACCCTGTCTCAAAAAACAAAACAAAAACAAAAATGTAAGGGATCTGGTAGATGTATAATTACTGTACAAGCATGAGCATATGATTTTGCCTGTTTGTTAGGATTCTGGGGTCTTGCTGGCCACCAAGTCTAGCCAATCAGTGAGAGGTAGGTTCAGTGAATGACTGCATCGAAAAGAAAGTAATAAAGGAAGGTGGAACTTGCCTGTTATCCCAGAGAAGGCAAGACAGGAGGTGGGAGACAGATAGATCCCTAGAAGCGCTGGCTAGCCTGGCCTACTTGTCAAGGTTCCAGAAAGAGACTCCAGCACAAATAAAACTTGGAAATAACCTGAGGATGACAGCAGAAGTTGTTCTCTGAATTCCAGGTAGGCATCTTGCACAAACAGGCATTAACACCCAGAAACACACACGTACAAATAAATAAATAAACCACTTTATTGCTTCATTTACAAAAGAAAAAAATTAAGAGAAATAAGTAGACCAGCTCTTTATTTTTTTACTTAATAATATTACCACATTTATTTGTGCGTATGAAAGGACCTCAGACACAGCACAGAACACACCACACACCAGATTCTTTCCACAAAGAAGATGCATTTGCCCTAGAGGGACAGAAGGCAGGAAGCAGGAAGGAACAGGGAAAGAGGGATATTCCTCCCCAAATGGACAAAAAACTGCCTTTGGGTAGAGAGGAGACAGATGAGGCCCTTAGGCAAAATGATAGGTTATGTGGGGTCCTGAGTGGGAAAGGGAAAAAAGGCGATTCAGGTGGAGAAGGGTTGGAGTGGCTGAATTTGATTGGCTGGGAGGAGAGAGGATAGCAAGATTTGGGGTGGGGGGGTGCTATGGAGGCGTTTCTGGGAGACAGGCCTGTGTGTGTGAGGCTGGGAATTAGGTCTGGAGGTCTTTTTTGTGACCTGTTACCATCTGCCATCTTGGGGCTATGTGGGAGATGTACAGACACACACACACACACACACACACACACTTACAAATGTCACATTGTGCTTCTGGAGATCAGAGGACAACGTTTTGGAAATCTGTTCTCTTTCTCTATCGTGTTGGTCCCTGGGATCAAACTCGGGTCATCAGGCGTGGCAGCAAGAACCTTCACCTACTGAGCCTACTTGCCAACCATTTAACTTAATGTGAAATGTTTACTTAACCTTTGAACTTGCTTGTAAATTGTATCCTTTGAACACTGTAACTTCAAAAGTCACAAAATCAGCCAGGCACAGGGATATGTTTCTGTAATTCTAGCTACTTAGGAGGCTGAGGCAGGAGGATAATGGGTTCAAGGCTTGTCTGGGCAACTTAGCAAGACCCTGTCAAAATAATAATAATAATAACAGTATATATATTACATATAATATATATAATATATAGCAATAATAATAGTAATAAAAAGGTCTGGTGACGTAGCTCTGTGATAGAGCATTTGCCCAGCACGTGTAAAATGTGGAAGGAAGGAAGGAAGGAGGGAGGGAAGAAGGGGGGAGATAGATGATAGATAGATAGATAGATAGATAGATAGATAGATAGATAGATGTCGGGTATTCTGACAGAATGAGTCATTGAGGGGCAGTGGGACCAGCCTGTACCCCCTCAGCGCTGAGCGGGATGGTGAGTATCGACTGCCCAACCACTCCCCCACCGGGAGAAAAGACACATCGAGCCGGGAGAACTGTCGAAGCAGGAACTCGCTTTTACTGAACAAGTCAGCCCCTTAAATAGGCTGTAAATAGGGCGGTACTTGGGATGGGGTGAGCTTACATAAGAGGGAGGAGTAAAGTGGTGTGAGAGCGGCGGGCCAGTGGTGGTCTGTTACATGGCAGTTGCTAGGTAGAGCAGGCTATGCTGAGTCACCACTATGCGGAAGAAAGACAGGTCTCGGACAATAGGCCTCATAGGGCCCAACAGATAGATAGATAAGAAGAAAGAGAGAAATTGATTTTTAGACAAGGTCTCTCTTTAATGTAACTCTGGCTGTCCTGAAACTCACTGTGTAGACCAGGCTGCCCTGGAACTCACAAAGATCCTCCTGCCTCTGCCTCCTGAGGGTTAAAGGCGTGCACCACTATACCCAGATCAATGGCAACTCTTAAATAAAACATAAAAACATGGCTGGCAATGTAGCGTAGAACTGTACTTATCCATGAGATCTTGTGTTCTGTCATACAGTGTTTCAAAGAAGAGAAGGTGGGAAGGGGTGGGAGGTGGGAAGAAGAGAGGGCAGGGAAAAGAAGAAAAGAGGAAAAAAACCAAACCAACCAACCTTGTCCCCTTTTCCTGAGCTGAATCCCCGCCCCTGGCTTTAAACCCAGAAACTACAACTCCCGTCGTGCCCTGGAACCACGTGACTAGCCGACAGTAGAACTACACCTCCCAGCATGCCTTGCTTCTCGCGAACTTGCTACGGAGAGAACTACATCTCCCGGCAGCCCGCGAGAGCGGGGGATCGGGAAGCGGCTTTGAGCTCCCCGGGATTTCCCAGAGTCTGTCTGGTGGCACTTTGAGGAGGATGGAGCTGTCTCGGGGTGCCAGCGCCCCGGACCCAGACGATGTTCGGCCTCTCAAACCGTGTCTGCTGCGCCGAAACCACAGCCGCGATCAGCACGGCGTGGCGGCCTCTTGCCTCGAGGAGCTGAGGAGCAAAGGTTGGCTGCTGAGGGGACCGGGCGGGGTCGGGAAGGTGACCGCGGATTCTGGGGACTGCAGGCCCACGTGGGTCTGGCGAGTGACAGGTTCCTGGCGTCTTTACTTATCTCGGGTGAGAGACTCTTGAAGGGGCCGGGAAGCTCTATGCAGATCCAGGCTCAATGGCCTGATCTCGAACAGAACGGAGTCTAGTGCGTTCTCTCCATTGGGGCTCACAGAGACGGCCCTGAGCCCCTGGAGGGGTGGGGTGTTCCCGGTCAGTACCCGTTGTATTAAGAGGGATGGCAGTGCCTGCCCCTTAGAGCCGAGTCGAGGAACGGGAGCTGACCCAGGTTTGCTCGACCTTGCGCTAATCGTCTTTGGACCCTTAGTTTAATCAGCAGCGTGGTGGGTGTATTTCCAGCCCTGCTTCAAAGGATTGCTGGGACTCTTAGATGAGATGGTATGTTCCAGTTATTTACAAGCGTTATTAGCCCTTAGCAACAAATTGTGTACCCAGAGCAGTTCTGTAGGTCTTGCGTGTAACCTAGCCCCGGGCGTGTAGTCACAGTGTGTGCTAGGCTGTGCAGCGCTCCCCGAAAGCCACTGAGAGCAGGGTTTGGTTTGGTGATGGATTCTGCCACATCAGTGTTTGCCTTTCACCCCTGGCACTAGGTTGCTTCCATTTTAGTGCCACTTCAGTGCACTGACTGGGTATCCTGGGCACAGAGGCTGTGTTCTCTGCAGCTGAGCCTATAGAAGACTGGCTGTTCTATTTTGGGTGATGACAGCATTGTGGAAAGCGTCTTGCCTGGCAGGGAAGACACTGAGACAAGCTTCTGCTGCTATTGTATTTTCCATTGGACTAGAACAGCTGCAAAGGAAGATAGCTACAAAGAAAAGAAAGTACTTCTCTTTCTTTTTTCCTGACATTTAGTATGTAGAATTTAAGATGACCACAGAATAAGTGTACAAGTAATCAGACTAGTCTCTGATTGGGTGCTTATTTTAAGTAGATTCAAACTCCTTCCTTGTGAGGGTGCAGAGTGGCTGTGGGAAACACATTTTCAGGAGCCATGTTGGCTTTAAATCCCAGTTTGGAGGCGGGAGAGATGGCTCGGCTGTTAAAAGCACTGGCTGCTCTCGCAGAGTATCTGGGTTCACCCTCTTCTGGCCTCCGTGGGAACAAGGCATGCATGTGGTCCACACACATACATTCAGAAAAAAGCATCCATTCGTATACAATTTTAGAAAATGTAAATTCCAGCTGTGCCGCTTACTATGGGGTTTGGAATAAGTTACTTAACCTCTCCAAGCTTGGGTTCATTGTAAGTCTAGAAACATGTTAGTAGCTCCCTCACAGGGTTAGTTGTTTACTTGAAAGGTAGTTAGAACGGTACCAGGCACCTGATAGATGTTACGTTAGAACAAGAGTTACGGTTGTGATTGTATCTATCATTTTCTACCGGGAATTGTAGGGAGCTCTCGGGGCCCACATGAGAGTACGGAGACAGGCGTAATTTCCTTATGGATGTTTGTCACCTGCCAAACAATTTTATTCTTCCCAGCCCGTGAAATATTGGCCATTGATGAGTCCCTGGCACCGATCACCCTGGTCCTGGCAGAGGACGGTACAATAGTGGACGACGATGACTACTTCCTCTGTCTCCCCTCCCATACGAAGTTTGTGGCGTTGGCCTGTAATGAGAAGTGGACATACAACGACTCGGGTGAGAAATTCAGTCTGTCCAGCCAGCGGCCGTCACGACTCGCTTAGCTGCAGAGCCGAGTGGCTGCCTTTTGTCTGGCTGTCTAAGCACTGTCAGAGCCAGTGTTTACCCAAGCCCCTCCGTGTGCCAGGCAGGTGCTAAGGCCTGGGGCTGAAGATGAGTGAGACGTCTAACCCAGACCCACAGCAACTGGAACCCAGCGTGTCAATGAAATCGGGGTGGTGAGGGGCGTGAGTCTTAGCTCTGCCGTTTCTAGCCAGGCGACTGGACAAATTACACAGCCTGCTGGATCCTTATTGAAATAATGATTACAGTGTCTGTGTGTCCCAACTGCGACAACCAAGAATGTCTCCAGACATTGTCCAAGGCTTCGTGGTAGTGACTGATCTTATCCAGCACGCAGTAGGTGGCTACTACAGTAGGTGATCCACATAGTAGGTCTCAGTAGAGGGTGATGGTGCCGCCATCACCACCATCACTGCACACTCAGAGTTGAATGGCACTGGTCAAAGAACTAGAGAAGCATCTTTGGAAAAGACCATTGCTACCTACGTTGAGGAACTCACCCTTCAGCCATGGCTTTGTCACCCGCCACTCTGTTTGCTGTCCCTTTAGCTGTCCCAACCAAGGAAGGGATCAGTCTCTACCCTCACCACTCTCAGGAGGAGTGCTGGTGAGAGTGAATATTTTCATATACAAAAACAGAACACAGCCAAGCATGCTGGCAAACCCCTGTGACCCAGCACTTAGGGGTAAGAAACAGGAGGATCAGAAAGCAGTCCTAGGCTCAACGACATACTGAATTCAAGTCTAACGTGGGCTATATGAAATTCCAACTCCATACCTCCCAAAAAGGAACACACCCAAGCACAAAGACTACATACCAAAGAGGTATGGTAGGACCCTTGGCCCATAGTGACCGTCCCTTAGGGCTAAGTGGCTGCTGATTCCTTTTTTCTTCAGAGATGAGGTCTTACTCTGTAGATCAGGCTGGCCTCCAACTTGCTGCCATCCTCCTGCCTCAGCCTACTGAGGGCTGTGATTAAAAATGTTATAGGTTGTTTCTCTCTGAAAAATACAGCGCAGTTTCACACAGAAATAAATTGAAGCCAGAAGAGGGAGAATGAAGGCCCGAGGTAGGGACTGGCTTTCCTGTGAATCCCTGGAAGTCGGTGACATCATCCTGAGTGCTCAGCCAGAAGGCCATGCACATTCTCGTGGTGCTGTGTGTTGGGGTTGAAGACATACCAGCCCTGAATTGCTGGCCTGACTGGCATTCTCTCTGTATCAGATGGAGGAACGGCTTGGGTTTCCCAAGAGTCCTTCGATGCAGATGAAACAGACAGCCGGGCAGGGGTGAAGTGGAAGAACGTGGCCAGGCAGCTGAAAGAGGACCTGTCCAGCATCATCCTGCTGTCGGAAGAGGACCTCCAGGTGAGTCCCCTGCACAGCCCACCACGCTCCCCAGCCTCCCTGCCGTAGTGACTCCGTTTTTTAATTGTCTGCTGATCTCTTATTTTTTCTTTTAATTGTCTATGTGTTTGCAGTTTTTAAGATCTTTTTAAAGATGTATGTATGAATGTTTGTTTGTTTAGAGATAGAGTCTCACTATATAGCTCTGGCTGTTCTGGAACTCACTCTGTAGACCAGGCTATCCTGAAATTTACAGTAATACACCTGCTTTTGCCTCCTAAGGGCTGGGAAAAAAGGCGTGCACCACTATGACCTGCTAAGATTTATTTGTGTGTGTGTGTATGTGTGCGCGCGCACGCATCCACAGAGACCAGAAAAGGGCATTAGATCTTCTAGAGCTGCCTGACAGGGGTGCTGTGAGGCAAACTCCAGTTGTCTGAAAAAGCAACAAGCATACTTACTCACTGAGCCCTGTTTTGTTTTTCTGAGCTGGGGTCTCTTGTAGCCCAGGCTGGCTTCTCCTGCTCTGCCTCCGTAGTACTAGGATTGCAGGAGTGTACACCCCACTGTTTGTTGGGATTAAGCCATGCACCACCATGTCCAGCTTTTTTTCTTTATTTTAAAGCAAGGGTCATTTTATCCTAGGCTCTGTTTGCTTGTTTTCAGTGCTAGATATCTAACCCAGTGCTTTGTGGATGACAGGCAATCACTCTGTCTCCAGGCTACACCCTAGCTTTGTGAAATTTGCATGTTTCTTAAGCTGCATAGCAAGCTAACATGCCTCTGAGTTTAGAGGCGCTCCCGAGAGTGTCACCAGTTTGGTCTTTTCCTTGTGAAGCAATTTTGTTGTTGATTTGAGACTCATCTTACGTATCTCAAACTGGCCTCAAACTCCCACTAGCCATAGATGACCTAAGGTTCTGATCTTCCTGATTCCGCCTCCCAAGTACTGGGATCACATGTGTGCATACCATGCTGTCTTCCAGTTTATGCTGACCTAGGGCTTCAGACAACACGCTACCAGCTGAGCTACATTCTCAGTCCTGGTTTGTTGTTGTTTTGGAAAAAGGATCTCTATAGCTAAGTTAACCCCAAACTCTCAGCAGTTCTCCTGCCTCAACCTCCCGAAGGATGGGATTATAGGCATGTACAACCATGCCCAGTTTCTATTCATCTATTTATTTATATTTATATATATATATATATATATATATATATATATATATATATATATATGTATGTGCTCTATCTGCATGTACACCTGCATGCCAGAAGAGCGTATCTGGTCCTATTATAGATGGTTGTGAGGCACTGTGCGGTTACTGCGAATTGAACTCAGATCCTCCGGAAGAGCAGTCAGTGCTCTTAACCATTGAGCCATCTCCCCAGCCCCTTAAATTTATTCTTGAAGCAAAGTTGTTTATACGAAAAGGCTTTAATATACATTTAAGCGCTGGCATTAAGATGCTCAGGCCAAGGACAGTACAAGCCAGGCACGGTGGCTCGTGTCTGTACTTCCAGCACTTGGGAGGCAGGAGTCTGTAAGCTCAAGGCCAGCCTGGTGTGCACAGTTCCAAACCAGCAAGGGCTACATAGTAAGACTGTCTCAAAACACACGCGCACGCACACACACACACAAAATGACAATACACATCCAAGACATAGGTGTGGGCTTCTCAAGAGACTCCTGCCTAAACCCACTTTTCTTTTTAAGATTTTTTTTTACTTTATGTACCTGAACGTTTTGCCTGAGTGCACGTATGTGCACATGTGCTTGCCTGTCAGTTCCCCTCGCCTGTGGTTAGAGATGGTTGTGAGTCACATGTGGATCCTGAGAGTCAAACCTGGGCCCTCTACCAGAGCAACAAGTGCTCTTACCCACCGAGCATTTCTCCAGCCTGGAAACCTATGTTTAATCCAGTGTTGCATATCGAAATACACTGAGCCTACTCAAAATTATCCTTCTGGTAAATTTAGAATAAACAGCTAATGTCTTTCCTTGTTCACAGGTTGAACGTGCCGTGTCAAAACTGAGTGTAGGTTACATTTTAAAAACAGAATCTTGGGTTGGAGAGATGGCTCAGCAGGTAAAAGCACTTACAACACAGGCCTGATGACCTGAGTTCGGAGCCCCAGAACCCATGCAACAAGCCAGGCTATCTTCTCATATCCACACGTGCAAACAAAAATAAGTATTTTTAAGAAACAGGGGCCAGCAACATGGCTTAGTGGGCAACGGCACTTGGCATCAAGCCCAGTGACCTCAGTTTCATCCCCGAAACCCACATGGTAGAGAAAATCGGTCCTCACAAGTCTTCTGCTCGCCACACACGCTCACCCCAGCATCCTTACGCCCACACACGCGCACACCGCAAGCGCGGTAAAAACAGTGATGATACACTTCAAGACTTCTCTAAATGGACTCATCGTGAAAGTGACCAGTCACCCACCTTAGATTCTATGTTGGATTTCTTGTTTTTGGGAGGTAGGAGGGGACCATTTAATTATCTGTGGGGCGTGTGTGTTGGGGGTGGTGTACGCATGTGTACAGGCGCTGTGTAGGCCAGAGGGGTGGACTCCCTGGAGCCGGGGTTACGGGTGGTTGTGAGCCATCCAGCATGGGTGCTGGGAGCGGAACTCGGGTCCTCTGTGAGCGGTGCACGCTCTTCACTGCTGAGCCATCTCTCTAGCCTTGCAAATGGATTTCTAAATGGAAGCTTGATTTTGTTTTGAACAAGACACCAATACATCATTTTCCCAGTTTTCACACTAGAATTTTGGAACTGTCACGTGTTTTCCTCTCGACCTCCGTCAATAGCAGCAGTAAGTTACTTGGGGAAAAGATGAAGCGGTTCTCATGTGGCCGTGTCTGAGCTACAGCGCCACCTGGAGGTTTCTCAGAGCCTTTATCTGACCGCCAGGCACTCATCGACACCCCGTGTTCAGAGCTGGCTCAGGAACTTTGCCAGAGTTGTGCCACTGTCCAAGGGCTCCAGAACACACTCCAGCAGGTACTTGACCAGAGAGAGGAAGCCCGCCAGTCCAAGCAGCTCCTGCAACTTTATCTCCAGGCCTTGGAGAAGGAGGGAAACATCTTGCCCAACCAGGAAGGTAGGACCCCACTCTGGCTTCTCTGGGAGCACCCTGGAAGGTGCGGCCTTGTCTGCAGGGCAGCCCAGTTCCGTGAGGGTGACAAGCTCCCGAGAAGGGTGCTTCTCTCTCAGCCACTGATTGGCTGCCTGCTGGGTTGGATGCTTTTGGTTTCATAGCCTGCTGCTTTCTCTTGTCTACTTTGCAGAGTCCAAAGCTGCCCTCAATGAAGAGTTAGATTCGGTTGACACAGGCATCAGCAGAGAGATGGCTTCCAAAATGGCACTCACAAGCCAGATCCTTACCACCCTGAAGGAGAAGCCTGCTCCAGAGCTGAGTTTATCTAGTCAGGATTTGGAGGTGGGCCAGAACTAGGGACCCTGAACTGCAGAGTGTGGCTTTCCCTGAAGTGTAGTTTGACGGTACAGAGGCATGTATGTGATTTCTTTCAGCTCTGCAAGCCGACTCACTGCTGCCAGTTTGCCTTTTAACACAGCCAGGGCATTTGCAAACATCTCATTCAATCCACATCCAAGCCACTTTTAAAAGAAAAGGGGCGTACTCCCTCGGGTCATCAGACGTTAGTCTCTAGTCCAGACTGATGATGACCTTACCGGGAGGAACTGCAGGGTGCAAGCTTCTGAGTGGCTTCCAGGTAGAAGTCAGAGATCCCTAATTATCGGAGGCCAGTACAGTCACACGCGAGGGCAGACTTAGGCTGTGAAGATCAGCACTCAGCCAACAGTCACGAGGCCCTGGGATTGGTCCCCAACACCATGGGAGGACAAGAAGGCAGGCCTGGGGCCCATCTTGTGCTGGCTGTATAGAGTGGACAGCTGGTGGCTGGGCACGGGGAGTCCATCCGGCGGGTGTCCTTTACCCTCTCCTTTCCCTGTGTGCCAGGGACTTCCCAGTTCTAGGTAGAGGGGAAGGAGACTGTTGCTTGAGCTTGATTCGGTTTCCCGTTGGGCTTGAGAGCGGTTAGAAAAGACAGGTGACCGGGAGGCACATCACCGTGCACTGGGGCCAGCCTGGGCCGCGGTGCGGGACGCAGGCTCAGGCGAGCGGCCCCCAGCAACCGTCTCAGTGGCTCTCTTCTCGCTGCAGCTGGTCTCCAGGGAGGACCCCAAGGCCCTGGCTGTCGCTTTGAGCTGGAACGTAGAGAAGGCCGAGACAGTCCGGCAGGCCTGTAACGCGGAGCTCGCCCTGCGCCTGCAGCAAATGCAGAGCTTGCATTCCCTCAGGAATCTCTCAGCGAGGAGGAACCCACTGCCCGGGGAGCAGCAGAGTCCCAAACGAGCCCGGCAGGACCCCGCGTAGCCCAGCCCAAAGCGCGCTCTGCTGAGGAGAGCCCTTGTTTTACCAGTAATCACCTTCCCCTGATTGTTTATGCCGACATTCTGCTCTGCCTCCTGCTTTCCAGTATATTCTAGCACAGGTGGCTTATGACCCTCCAGAAAAGCTGTTCCAAGTCCATTCATATGCCCTTCGACCTCCTTTTAATGTACTCAGGTTTTCTGTTTTGTTTTCTGTGTGTATCAGTGCTTCGCCTGTATATATGTCTGTGCACTGCATGTGTTCTTCATGTCCGCAGAGCCCAGACGGTGTCTCTGGAACTGGAGTTACCGACACCTGTCAGCCGCCATGTTGGTGCTAGGGGTTGACTCTAGGTGCTCTGGAAGAGTAGCCAGTGCTCTTAGCCACTGAGCCGTCTCTCCAGCTCCCAGGAGGCACTCAGCATGTATTCCAAGTGAAAGTTGGGCAAATGAAAGTCGAGGGCAATGAAAAGAAACTGTCGTACTTTAGACTCCATGGCCCTATTCCACACGGACAGTAGGGTTTTAGACGCAGGTAATGACAGAGAAAGGGCTCGAACAGAGCAGCGATCCTGGCCATGAACTTGTTTCTCAAGGTAATGCGTGCTGTTGCTGTTTGTGTAAAGGCACGTACTGAATCTGCATACCCCAGGGACATGGAGTCTAACCCAGCCTCTCTAATATCTGACTCAGTGTTACGAGCTGTTACCACTGTGAAACTCCGTCCGTTTTTGATTATGCTTGCCAGCAGGGGGCGGGTGGGTCATTAAGTGACTCCGTGCTCTGTGGCCGCAGGCCTCTCTAGAGAGCAGAGCACATCCCGCTCAGACTTCTGCAGCTTGTGGCCTACGCTGCCGTCTGCTTTCAGGGAAGATGCTGTCGGACTTCGATGAGTGATAGGAAGAAAACAGTGCTATCGAGACACAGTGCCCGGTATTTTTTCATTTTGTGTGTGTGTTTGCTCTGGGTGCTGGGGACCGAACCAGGGTCCCATCCATGCCGAGCACACGCTCCCTGATGAGCTACACTCCAGCCTCACATTGGTCCGTTAAGCAAAGAAATGTAGCATTAAGTCTTGAGGTGAAGGTGAATTGTTTCCTTGCCTGCACTGGGAGTCAGATCTGTCAGCAGCTTGTCATAGTGCCTTACTGCATCGGTTCCAGTGTTAGCCCCAGCAGTTCCCTCCCACGTCCTTGTGATGCCTCTCAACCCTTAAATAAAAGCCGTGGCTGATCACCCACCACCGTCATTAGTCTGAAACACTAAACCTTCCCCAGCGCAATACACAATACAGAGGGAAATACTTTCCACTGAAGTGGTGTGTATGCCTGCCACTGTCTGTGACCAAACGCACCAAAGCTGTCAGGTGCGCCTGCTAGCATCACGTGACCTTGACTGTGACAGGGGCAGGCTGGCAGAGTCGATTGTCAGTGCAAACACCACAGACTGGCATTGTCCTTGGCAGTGGGATTCCCCAAGCAATGAGTTCTGAACAGAAAGAATAACACCTGACCTTGAGTTATGTGGTAAGTATGTGTGTCCCTAGAAATCCAGGTTATATTAACGTTAAAAATAACTAACTTCTTAAATAATGCCAGCACTTGGGAGGCAGAGGCAGGTGGGTCTCTGTGAGTTTGAGGCCAGCCTGGTCCAGTAAGATCCAGGGCAGCCAAGGTTACAGAGTGAGACCCCGTCTCCAAAAAAAATTTAAAAATAGAATCAGGTTTCAAGCTAAAATAATTTTTGAATAGGTGTCTGCTTTGGGATTTATATTTATTTACAGTCTGCACAGTGAGCACACATACATGTTCCATAGCATTAATGTGGAGGTCGGAGGACATTTATGGGAATCGTTTCTCTTTCCTTCCACCTGTGGGCCCTGAGGATCGAACTCAGTTCTTTGGGCTTGGAGGCTGTGTGGTTGCATGCATGTCTGTGTGCCGGATGTGTGCCTGGTGCCATAAAGTTCAGAAGAGGGCTTTGGATCCCCTGGGACTGGAGTTCCGGATGATCGTGAGCCACCATGTGGGTGCAGGGAGTCAAACCCAGACCCTCTTCAAGAGCAACTAGTGCTCTTAACTGCTGAGACATCTCTGCACACCCTCCCCCATCTTTTAAAAACTGTATGTGTGTGTGATGTGAATGCAGGCGTTGTGGGTACCAAGGTGCACATGTGAGCTCCAGGGATCGAGCTGAAGTGGCCAGGCTTGCTCACTGAGCACCTCTGCTTCCGGGTCAACTCACCAGGCCAGTGCACTAGGGACTAAGGACACAGTGTCAAAGAGGTTACTGAAGTGCCACGTGAGGAAGTGTGGTGTCTCAGCTGGGGAGAGGGAGTGGACCCTTTCACATCCCAGGGTCAGGAGGGCACTGCGGGGAGTCTGAAAGGGAGGCTCTGCCCCAAGATGGGGTGAGAGCAGTTAACACGTTAGCTCACCCTGACAGAAGTGCAGCCGCTTGCCAGTGCAGGGAGGGCGGTAAGGCCTGCCTGTCCCGGTAGGCGGGAAGAATGTGGAAGCCAAGCAGGACTAATGAACTCTCCATTAACCTGAGCCCATTCTTTCGAATCCAGTCAAAATGTCGGTCCCCATTAGACAAGTGGCTTTGACAGGAGCTCTGCTAATTACCACTTACCAACCTTTAATTTCTGGGTAAAAGCAAGAGAAAAAAAAATGAATGGATTTTTCATTTTCCAGAGAGAAAAGACTAATAGTTGTCTTTAATATATATATACTGAATTCATTACAGGAGTTATTAGTCCTTAGTCACTAGATTGTTTAGCCATTCAGCTCCTAATTAACTATGCATTTTGTTCCTAAAGAATTTGTCTATATATTTTTGTAGAGTTTTATACTTTTGTTTTTTGGCTGGATCTTATACTGTGTTGTTTTTCTTTTATATGCTTTTTAAATCTTAATTATGGGAAGGTGTGTGTGTGTGTGTGGAGGTCAGAAGCATCAGATCCCCCTGGAGTTGAAGATACAAGTAGTTTGTGAGCTAGGTGATGTGAGTTCCTACTGGGAATTGACCTGGGCCCTCTACAAGAACACTGCCTGATCTCAACCCCAGAGCCATCTCTCCAGGGCCCTTTTAAAATATTAAATTACATTTTATTGTGTGTGTGTGTGTGACATATGTACAGACTACCTCAGGATGTAGGGACTACCTCGGGAGCCAACTCTCTTCCCCAAGTGATCCTGAGAACCAGACGCAGCCTGTCAAGCTTGGCAGCAAGTGCCTTTACCTGATGAGCCAATCCAATGGTCCCTACCTGTGGACTTTAAGAAACTGGATGTGGTGGCACACACCTTTAATCCCAGCACTGAGAAGGCAGAGGCAGGTGGACCCCTGTGAGTTCGAGGCCAGCCTGGTCTACAGAGTGAGTTCCAGGACAGCCAAGTTACAACAGAGAAACTCTGTCTCAGTAAGACCAATAAAAAGGAAAGAGGGAGGGAGAGAGAGAGAGAGAGGAGGTAGTGTGATCTAAACACACACCCAGCTGCCTAAGTTCTCTACACAGCTTCCACGGCAAGTCCTTCAACCTGTCAGCAACCTCAGGAGCAGGCGAGAGGCTCCTGCTCTGGCCAACGCTGCCTTTCCAGGCCGTGGGACCTTGAAGAACCAGACAGCGCTGTGCGGTCTCAGGAGTGACCCGCAGGCTATGCACAGGTGTTCAAGTGTCTTGTTTTTGTTTTGTTTTATTTTCTTCGATGAGTCTCACCACATAGCCTAGGCTGGTCTGGAATGTAAAGAAATCCTGCCTCAGCCTCCCAAGTGCTGGGACTACAGATATATATGGCCACACCTAAATCAAACGACTGTCCTATGCCGTATAAGAAGTCCGGGGGCCTGGCATGTCGCCTAGTTGATGAGTGCTTGCCTAGCAGGCCAGAGCGCCACAGGAATGGGTGTGGGGAAGCACACCTGCAGGGTCAGTACTCAGCACTCAGGAGATGAAGGCAGGAAGGCCAGAGGTTCAGGGTCATCCTCATCACTACACAGAGTTCAAGGCCTGGGAGTCTTAGGTACACTTGCTGTGATAAAGCACCAGGACAAAGGGCCGGAGATCCAGCTCACAGGCTAAGGCGCTGGCTTCTCTTACGGAGGACCTGGGCTGGATTCCTAGCACCACCTGGTGGCTCACAAGTCTGTAACTCCAGTTCCAGGGAGATCTGTTGCCTCTTCTGGCCTCAGCTTGTACTGTGCACACATGATGCATAGACACGCAAGGAGGCAAAACACCCATATGTGAAATAAACGCAAAGAAAAGTTGAATTACAGTTCCAGATGGTTAGAGTCCATGATGGCAGAGCAAAGGCATGGTGGCCGGACATCTGAGAGCTCACATCTCAAGCACACACAGGAAGCAGAAATAGAGTCCTTTGCAACATTACCGCACCCCCCCTCCAGTGACATACTTCCTCCTAATCCTCCCCAAACGTCCACCAACCGGACCAAGTGTTCAAATGCCTGATATTTATGGGGACATCTTCACACCGCCACCATAGTCACATAAGATACTGCCTTAAAAAAATACATAAAAGTTACAAGCCAGACGTGGTGGTGCACGCCTTTAATCCCAGCCCTCAGGAGGCAGAGGCAGGCGGGTCTCTATGAGTTCAAAGCCAGCTTGGTCTACAAAGCAAGTTCCAGGACAGAAGGACTGTTACATAGAGAAACCCTGTCTCAAAAAAAAAAAAAAAAAGAGAGAGAGAAAACCAAACCAAAACAACAACAGAAAGTTATCATGGGTTACCTGGCTGGCTGTGGTTCTTCTTCCCAGTCTAGAAAGAGGGTTTTCCTTCTATTAAATGACTAGATGGTTTCTGTCCTGGTTTGCTCACACGGAACCCATCCCTGTGTGAAGCTACCGATTAAGAAGTGCAGTGTGCCACCAGCAGGCCCTGCTCATCGCCAAGCTGTTTAAGTGTGTCTCGAGTTTACTGGTCCAAGGCTCCCAAGTCTGGCATCCTCGGTGGTTACTCCTCAAGTACAAACGCAGCGGAGGATTTGTGAATGGTTATCCTCACTTCCTCCTTAGCAGTTAAACATCTGATGCCGAACGCTGGGATTAGGATGGAGGAGTCACAGTTGTCCCAGTCTTGGTGACTGGAGATACCGGCCAGACCTCAGCTATACCTGGCTACAGAAAGCTATGCTCTAAGACGGGCATGGCGGCGCACGCCTCTCCTCTCAGCATTCAGGAGGCAGAGGCAGAAGCATCTCTGTGAGTTTGGGATCAGCCTGGTCTACAGAGGGAGTTCCAAGATGGCCAGGACTGTATAGAGAGATCATGTATCCAAACAAACAGGAAAAAAGAAAGATATGCCCCAAGAAAGTAGGCCCCAGTGCTGACGTCAGGATGTTACCACCTAACCTTTTATTTGTATGTGTGGGTCCAGGTGGTGACCATGGGGGCGCATGAGGCCAGAGGTGACGGATGCCTTCCTTTCATGCTCAGCCTTATTTGAGACACTCACTGAACCTTAAGCTGGCTGTTTCCGCTACATTAGCTAGCCATCCAACTACCAGGATCTGCGTCCGACCTGGCACTGGGGTCAGGTCACAAGTATGCACTACTTCTGGCTTTTTCCCCCATGGGTGCCAGGGACCCAAACTCAGGCCCTCATGAGTGCAAGTCATGCACTACCCACTGAGCCATCTTCCCTCACTTATTAATCACGAGCATATATCCTGCCTAATACAAGGCGGATGCCAATTAGCATAAAGTCTCCTGAACTAAGGTAGCTTGGACTTACACTGCCTGGCAGGATCGTTAGCTGTACTGTTCTCCAGTGGGACGTAGTTAAGGTAAAGCCCATAGTCTTAAGGACAGTTCAGGGAAGACCCCAACCGAAACTAAAACACTAGTACACCTTTCTTCTAGAAAAAATTTCAAAGACCAATTTCTGGAGACTATGTGCTCCTTCGGTCAGCACCCCCACCCCACCCTGACCCCAGAACTGGTCCCTTGAGGCTGCAGCGTAGGGAAAGGTGACAAAACTTTCTATCATGTTGCTGTATGCAGCTAGTAATTGTGATGAGTCCAGCTCAGAGCCGCGTCAGCAGGAGCAGTTGGAGTCTGCTATCCCAGCGTCCAGTGACGAGGGTGAAACTCAGCATCTCCAGCCAGCCCGGGGCCTCTCCACACTTCAGGCCTCTCAGAAAAACGAGTGTTGAGTTTGGTGTCTAGGGAGTTGAGCCTCAGCCTCTCCCCACACACTGAGATCCACCCATCGCAGTGGTCCTCAGCCCATTGCCAGCGTCTTGAAGAGAGAGGAGGTGTGTGTGGGGGGGGTGGGGTGAGACGGTCTCACTCTGAACCGTGCAGCCCAAGCTGTTGCTGGACTCACAGCAATCCTCCTGTCTCCACTTCCTGAGGGCCGGATTACAGCCCCTAAACCACTGCACCCAGCTTGCCACCAGCTCTTAAAGTTTAGGCCTGCAAGGTGACTCGGAGTAGAGGCAGTTGCTCCCGAGCCTGATGACCCATGACCCTGCAACCAACATGGTGGACAGGAGAGCGGAAGCCCGCAGCTGTCCTCACTGCCACACGTACACTGCGAAAGGTAAGTTTAGCATCTAGAACCTTCACACTTGGTGGTTCTCTTAATGTCTGTGGCTCAGCGGTTAAAATATGTACAACCAGAGGATTTCAGGGCTGGAGGTGGGGGGGTAGAATGGGCTAAGTTTGAAAGCAGAGATTTGCTTCCCTCGTCCTTCAAGACCAAAATCCTGCTCAGCGAGGGGCTCAGTGCTACATCACAGAAAACTGTCACTCATCAACCGTTGTTCACTGGAAACTGAACGGACAGGCTAGTGTAACAGCTGTGCACAAAGGATCTCACTGGAAAAAGTCTGGCTACTGGATTTTGGGGTCCCTGTCTCAGAAGTCTCAAGCCTGGCATGGTGGCGCCTACCAGCACATGAGAGGAAGGATAGGTGGACCAATGTGAATTGGAGGTCAGCCTGGTCTGCATACCGAGTCCCAGGCTGGTCAAGGCAAAACAGTGACTCCCTGTCTCCAAAAACAAGTCCAGCGGGCTGAGCTGGGGAGCAGTGATGCTCAGGACGTTCTTGCTAGAGGTCTTTCCTTACAAAGTAAAACCAAAGCTACAGTGAGTGAAAAGAATTGTAACAACTAATATTACTAATTAAAACTGGTGCATAACGAATTTGAATATAACTTTCATTAGCATGTCAGCATGGTGTCGGCTTAATAGTGTAACATCAGTTTTAAAATTAATTTTAGCAAAAATATGAGGGGTAATCATTGTGCTCTCTGAGCACAGTGCTGATAACTTGCTTGTACAGTTCAGTGCCGAGGACCAAGTCCAGGGCCTGTGGCTGCCAGGCGAGCACTCAGGCCTGGAGACTTTTAAAATCGGACAATTCATATTAGAGAGAGACTGGCACACGGCTGGGCGTGATGGTCACAGCTGTGAGCCCAGCACTCAAGAGACGAAGGCAGGGGGGTTTGGAGCTCAAGAGCACCTGGGCCGTATGTAAAGTCCTACCTCCAAAACCAAAAATAAACTGAAGATGCTATTTTGAACTCTTAGAGCCTGAACTTACACAGACCTTGTCTCAAGAGTTACGTATTATTGTAAGCGTAATTATAGTGTGTTGTGTGCACACACATACATGCATACAGCCCTTAGCTGCTTTCAGTTGAGAGAAGACAAGGCCCTGACCTCCCAGCACCAGCATGGAGGTTAAGAAGGAAGCCCTGGTTCTGCTGAGAACATTCCAGTAAAAACACCACCATTTTTCTTTGGAGGGTTCTCTTTGGATTCCCAAATACCTAGTTCACCTATTGCTGGTGGTGGGCATTACTGAAATTCAATCATTTTCACATGGCGTGGGGAGAAAAGCTGACTTAAGGCTCCATGCTGCTTAACACTCTTTATTCAGGCCATGGCTCCGTTTCACAGGGTGGCCAGGGTTGGGCTATTTGCAGGAGGAGAAGGTTTTCCAGAAGAAGTTCTTGCAGGGCTTTTTATCCTGCCTCGGGGGCTGCGGGAGGGGCGGGCCCTCCTGCCGCCTGGACACCTCGCTGGCCTCCCCTCCGACAAGGGTGCGGAGCTGGCTTGGGAAGTCCACTCATGCCACCAGGCAAGGAAAGTCAGGAGGCCGTTCCTCCTCCCTTCTGCGGCTTCCTGCGTGGTTTTAGAGAAGCAGATGACAACAGAGAGTAAAGCAACCTCTGGGCTGGCGGTAGGAGACGCTCGCTCCTCCCTCAGAGAGAGCAAGCTGCTCCTTAACAAGGCACATCTCCCTCAGAGGCTGAGTGAAGAACTCTAGAGAGACTGCTCTGCTGAGGGAAACAGACAAGTCACACGCTCACACACACATGCACACACTCATTCACACACACACACTCACTCACACACACACACACTCACACACACACTCACACACACACTCACTCACACACACACACAGAGACTCACTCTCACACACACACACACACACACACACACACACTCACTCTCACACACACACACACTCACACACACACACACAGAGACTCACTCTCACACACACACACATACACTCACACACACAGAGACTCACTCTCACACAAACACACACACACACACTCACAGACACACACACTGCTAACCGTACCAAGCATGGCAGCACAGCCTCCACCCTCAGCACTCGGGGGACAAAGGCAGGTGGGTTACTGCGAGTCTGAGGCTGGCCAGGGTTACACAGTGAGACCTTATCACAGAACAGGGGACGTGAACCGCTACTTCTCTTACAGTCTTTGCTGAGGCCCTTAGCTATGAGTTAGATCTGTGAAAATGACTGACAGCTAAGAAGCCCCGGGCAGACAGGCTCAGTTAACTTTGTTCATCTTCAGACATCCTCCTGGCTGTTCAGAAATCAGAACAGATTGAGATGCTCAGGTCTGGCCTTTCAAACTCCTTGGGAAGCTTCTATGAGTATTCTGATGATAAATGACCCGTCTGAAACTCATCTGGTAATTTCAGAGAAAAATCCATTTTTAATGGTCAACTTTATGTACTCTTTCTTGGAACTTTTTCAAAATGGAAAAGAGAGAAAGTGAATCATTTGACAAAATTGTAAATTTATGCTATGGAGACCGGGATGACAGGAATTAATCTGCGGGAGCCAGGGCGGAGCTATGTGTATAAATTAAGGCTCTGGGAGTCCCTGAGACCGATACTGGCAGGAGCCAGACCGTGAGTGCGCCG
Source organism: Cricetomys ansorgei (assembly GCA_026225945.1). Taxonomy (NCBI): domain Eukaryota; kingdom Metazoa; phylum Chordata; class Mammalia; order Rodentia; family Nesomyidae; genus Cricetomys; species Cricetomys ansorgei. Next base: position 318,248 of record JAMJFZ010000165.1, on the reverse strand, counting down.
TGACAGCCGGCAGCAATCACTGTCTCCAAGCCTAGCCGAAGCAGACACCGGCAGAGAGGCGCCCTGGAACAGGCACAGGCTAGGACAAGCGAGGGCAAATGGGGACTAGTGGTCTGAACGGGACATTGCAGTATCCTGGGGTCGTCCATGCGCCGCGCACACACACACACAGAGCCATGCAAAGGAAGGGCAACTCACTGGGTGGTCAGAATGCCAAGAAGAGACAGACATTTCAGTCTGTAGAAGAGCGGGGGCCGCACTCACCACGCTGCCCTGGCCAGCGGGACCAGTGTCCAGGGGAACGCCAGCGGCTGCAGTCCCGCAGAGCAGCAGCAGCAGCAGCCCACCAGCCGACGGCCGCTGGCCTCTGGCACCGTGGCCACCCATCCTCAACAGCCGCCGTGAAGCCGGTGCTGTGGACGAGGGTCTCCTGTTTGGAGCCTCGGTATTTAAGCTCCCTGGTGCCAGCTGCCTGGGGGTCTGCACATGTCCGTTGAAGACTCGCGTGCCTCCACACACTCGTGCAGTGACGCACGAGCCGGAGCAATCAGCTCCCACAGAAACGTTCGTGGGGCTGGATTTAGCCCCTTAATTAAAGCCTCGGGACTTGTCCTGTGTTTAGAGCGGATCTGCTCTCATTTTAGAGCACGTGCACACTCGCTACGAGGCCGCTCTGCTTCCTCTTCATCGCGCCTACAGCAAGCAGGAAGCCACAAGAACAAAGCCAAGTGATTTCACAGAATATGAAATCAGGCTTGGAGAAAGCTCACAGTGCGGAGTCGTACCCGTCCGCAAGCAAGATGGAGGGGTTGGGATGCAGCGCAGCTCAGCACGTGGTTGTCATGTGTGAGGCTCTGGATTCTGTTCCTAGCACCAAAAATGCAGCCTGAATCTGCTACGAGCAAGAGAGTAGGCGCTGTGAAGGACAGCGGGCAGCACCGGCGCTTCACCCCGTCACAAGCAAGGACGGACCAAGAGCTTGTCCCGGCGCGGCCCTCTGCCCGGGCCTTCAACTCTCTGAAGTTCACATGCTGATGCCCAAGACAGGAGGACCCAAGGCCTTCTGAGTCTCAGTGATACCGACCCTGGCACAGTTGCTGACCTAGAGCTTTCCAAACTCACCCAGGTGAGCAAAGGGCACATTTTTTAAAAAGTGAAATTAGGCCACGGAGATGGGTCGGCAGGTAAGGGGTTTGCTGCCAAGCCAGACGGCCTGAGTCAATCCCCAGATTCCATATGGCAGGAGAGAGACAATTTGATTCTCTCAACTGTCACATTACCGGGCATACCATACCACATGCGTGTGCACCATAGCACATGAGTGTGCTCACACATACACACACATGATAAGTAAAGCTAATTTTAAAAAATTAAGGGCTGTGCATTTTGGCGCACATCTTTAATCCCATGCACAATACAATACCAAATACATGCCTTGTTCTAAAATTGATGCCACTTATTATTTTGGTCCCAAAGAAGGAATGGTTAGCCTTGGGGAGACAGAGGTAGATGGAGCTCTGTGAGTTCAAGGCCAGCCCGGTCTACATAGCAAGTTCTAGGAGAGCTAGTGCTACATAGTGAGACCCTGTCTCAAAAAAAATTAAGAAACAAGAAACAGAGAAACAATAGAGTCAGCAAGATGGTCGGACGGCTAAGGTACTTGTTGTACAAACCTGACCGCCTGAGCTCCACCCTGCAGCCCACATACAGGTGGGGAGGGGAGGACACACTGCCCCTTCGACAAAGTCGTCCTCTGACCTGCACGCCTACGCCGTGGCACACACACGCCCCTCCCAAGATCCCAGATACTTTCAAGTAAGAGTTCATGTGGACAGAGATGGACCAAGTGTCAGGTGCCATCTTTGGTTACAGCCACTACCTGAGGAACCTGGACTCAGCCACTGAGAGCCCACCTTCTCCCCAAGAAAGTGACAGTCCTGGGCCACCTCACTCCCCACCTAGTCCCCACGGGTACTAGGTTCAGAATTGTGGGGAACAAATAGCCAGATGGACCTGGAAAACCCATCTCGGACCCCTGGAGACCACCAAGAGCCAAGGAAGGACAACGGAAACGAAGCAATCGGAGTCAGACCACGCCCCTCCTCGGTTCTCTCTTTCAGATGGCCAGGCTTGTGGAGCGCCTTCACCCACTGAGCTATCGCACTGGCCCCAGGCAGCCCTCTGTACCCCTACCCCTCGGTAAGGAAGAGAGAGCAGCCCTGAAGGTCTACACAGCCCTCGAGACACAGAAGCAGTAGAACTGGACCCTTGGGACACCAGCTCTCAGCACCAATGTCCAGACTTTCCCCTGAAGCGACCTTCTGCTCAGAAGAGCCAAGGATTAATTACAAAATTGCTAGAAAAGTCACATAAAACCACGTTTGAGTAAAATCACCTTTAAGGAGTAAGAAATTCCGTTCCCCAAAACCATCTTTCGCTGGTGATCAAGCTGCTGCAGGTCTGAGACCGCCGGTGACCAGAGCTAAATAAATACATCTTTATTCACTCCTCAGAGACCGCTGCTGCCCAGAAAACAAGCAGGGAAGGGCCGTTCTTATCCCCCGAACTTCCGGCGTGTCTAATTGCCATCACGTTTTGCCAGCCGCAGTCACTAAGGCTCGGTGGGCCATCCGAACGCGAGCCTTTCCCGGCCGAGTAAAGCTCAGGGTGGCTTTGCTGGAATTCCCAGCTCTCCGCAGCACAAAACGCTGCCCAGCCAGTTTTATTCTTCCTTTGAACATCTCCCCTTATCCCTTCAGACGCTTGGTGGGCACATGCTCCCTGCTGAGGGCTGCCTTTTCAAGTGGCCAGGACTTAACTTTCGCTGGCCTCCACCTCAGCATCGGGCTCCCTGGAACTCCTGTTTTCTTCCTCCGGCTTCTTTTTCTTCTTGGCCTTTCGCTCTAGGTTAAGCTGAGCAATCTCTTCATTTTTCTCTGTGATGTATTTTAGCTATGTATATATATAAAAAAGCAAAACCATATTTAAATTTTTAAATCTGGCTGTAAAACCATCTATAAACCTAAAAATAATCACAAACTATTTATACCTTCTCTGATACCCCAGAAGAACTGGATGGAAATTCACTGACTGAACTGAGCACTAAGACTATCCCTAGGCCAGAAACGGACATGGACACAGTGGAGTCAAATCCCTGCTTTTTTTTTTTTAATGATTTATTTCTATTTTATGTGCAGTGTGTTTTGCCTGCATGTGTGTTTGTGTGTGTGTCTGTCGGATCCCCTGGAACTGGAGGTACAGACAGTTGTGAGCTTGGGAGTTGAACCTAGGTCTTCTGGAAGAGCAGCAAGTGTTCTTATCCATTGAGCCATCTCTCCAGCTCCCCTGTTCTTGTGGAGAAGACATCACAGGAAGGGTTGAGGCCAGGCAGGATCGCCGATCTGCCGTCAGCCACAGCCGGGTGACCGGGCACCCTCAGTGTCAAGTGTCATCACTGAGAAAATGACAGCTTAGTCAGAATGACTTTTTACACGTGGAAAAAATAGAAATTGTGCTCTCTTCTGAATAACCAGCCTTAGAGACCTCCATCCCTCCCTGGCCATCAGAACTTCGGGTACAGCCGGGCCCAGGGGTCACATCTGTAATCCAGGCTACTGGGATGCTGCCACGGGAGGAAGGTCTCGTGTTCAAAGCCTACCTGGGCTAGAAGTCAAGTTCAAGACCAGCCTATATAATTTGGCATGACCTGTCTCAAAACAAGAGATGGGCCAGGGGAGATGCTCAATGGCTAAGATCACTTGTTGCTCTAGCAAGAGGACCGAGGCTTGATTCACAGCATCCAGTGTGGCTCACGATTATCCGTTAACTCCAGTTTCAGGTTTTCTGAGACCCTGTTCTGACCACCAAGGGCACCAGGAATCATATGGTATACATATATGCTCGCAGGCCAAACACTCAGACACATAAAATGAAATAATTCACTTTAAAAACAAGAAGATAAAAGAGACTGGACACATAGTGCCAAGTTACAGCACTTGTGTGGCACACATAAGGCCCTAGGTTCAACCCCCAGGACTGGGGTGGAGGTGGGGTGGGTACCACCCCACAGACTAACCCATGACTAGTTTGTGACATCATGTTGTAAATGAAACACAGGACCGAAGTCTTGAGATATTACGAAAAAGGTAAATTATGGAATCCAGAGAGAGCTGATTAGAAAATTTCAAATTGGCTTTGCAAGATCCATCATGATGAAAGGAGAACTATAAATTACAGGCAGGTCTGAATGGTTCAGCCATCTCTAGTTTTTAATGCAAGGTGCCCTGGGGAATAGCTACACGCCTTTGAGTGATTAATTGGGAATAATGTATTCCAGTGGGGAAGGGGAGTGGGCAAAGAAATTCATCTCTCACCAGTGAATTACTCCGCCTGGCTAAGAGCTTCACATCGTCAGTGGTAATTGTGCTTCTTTTTGCATGTCTGCGGAAAGGGCAGAAACAAGTCACCAAAACGTTTGGTATTAAAGTTCTGATGAAATGCAAAAGTTCATGGTCAGATTTCAGATGAGCAGGACGCCGAGGTGGCCCGTCTCTTCAGATCAAGGTCATCAGGTAAGAGAGACACCACATGACTGACGTTCCTAGCCAAGGTACCAGCTCCCCACAGCAGACACTGGAGCCCATCTGTGCCCTGGGCCTGAGGACCAAGAGCCTGGAGAGCAGGGAAGAGGCCCGAGGAGTCAGAAGCCTTCTAAAGTGGAACCACAGACTGCACAAGGCCAGCATGTGATGTTGGTGAAGAGAAAGAAAACCTTAAGATACAAGACTGCCCCTGCTCAGGTAGACACCAAACAGCTCACCGAGCAGAAACGTCCACAATGCTGGCGTCTGAAGCTCTTCTCCCAGGGCTGAACTACAAAGCTCGGGCAGCTCTTCCTGGAACCTGCTTCCCTGCAAGCTGTGACCCTGCCGCCGCCCCCACCCCCCGCAACACACACACACATAGAGCCTGGCAGAACAAAGAACTTCCTTTAAACTGGTTCTGCCTCCTGCTCACAGCCTGGGCCCAGATCCTGTCATCCTCCAACCTTGCTATGAAAGATGGCGGCAGGAGAGATGGGGGCAGTAGAGAGGCATTCTCCTCCTTGTAGAGGTAGAGTTCAATCTCCAGCGTCTATAGCTGGCGCCTCACAACTGCCTGTAACTCCAGCTCCAGGGTCCTCTGTCCTCTGTGGGCTTCTGAACTCATGAGTATGTACACGTGCGGACACACACACACACATATATATAATAAAAGGTAAACTGAGATAATAAGCTATTCTGGATAACTTATTACGCTGATCACATCCTTTCCCATCGTTACTGACTTCTGTCTAAACTAAGAGCGCGGGAGGCAGGAATAACTAGAAAACCGTGTCCTTAACTAGCTCGGGGGTCAGCACCAATCAGTCCTCACAAACATCAGCTTGCTCGGGTGAAGATGGAGTCACACTGCAATCACATTGCATTTAATGCCACATTCATTCTTCACTCCCTGCTAAATGCACACTCCACGTGTCATTTCATAACAGACAGCAGTGCTTGTAAGACAACACACACTAAGAACTGAAGAGGGGCCGGGCGGTGGTGGCGCACGCCTTTAATCCCAGCACTCGGGAGGCAGAGGCAGGTGGATCTCTGAGTTTGAGGCCAGCCTGGTCTACAGAGTGAGTTCCAGGACAGCCAGAGCTACAGAGAAACCCTGTCTTGAAAAGAAAAGTGAACTGAATGCAAAATTCAGACAAAGGAAGAAATGGAGCCCTAGTTAGCCTTGAACTCTCCTGTAGTTCTCATGGGGATCCACCGGCTTGCCTCCCTTGAAGGCCTGCACCGCTACGCATGGCCTGAATTTGTTTTTTCTTTGAGACAGGACTCTGGTCCTCCTGTCGGCCTCTGGAGGGGCTGTTTCACAGGATCAGAGTCTGCAGTGAGGGTCTGCATGGCTGTGAGAGGGAAGACTCCCTGTTTTGTTTGGCTGGAGACGGGTATAAATAGCAGTCTGCAGCACTTTGTAATCAGCCCTTGGAGAAGAGCTGCAGGACCCAGGCTGAAGGAAAGCACCAAACTTGGCAGGGGAAGTCTTTGACTGAGGTCAGTGCCATGGTACCAGGTAGGGAGGGGCACAGTGACCACGCCCTGTAACCCCAGCACTTGGGAGGCAGAGGCAGGATTGCTGGTTTGAGACCAACCTAGGCTATACAGGGAGACACTATTTCATTCTGCTCATTCCGACGTCTCAAAAAAAAAAAAAAAATCACCCTGAAAAATGGGTGCTATCTAATGACAGGCATGGTCCTCCTCAGGCCATACCCAACAAGAAGGCCAGTTTGAAGCCCAAAGTCTGTCCGTGCAACCCGCCCTCCCCAGCTCTGGCTCACGGGAGGCCGAGGCACATGGCAGCACGTCCTCAGGGCCACAAGGCTCCCTTTACTGTCGGGAAAGCCTCTGACAGGTCTGGAAAACAGCAGCCATGGGGCTGCTGGGAATGGAACCAGAGTCCTCTGGAAGAAGGACCAGTGCTCTTAACCACTGAGCCTTCCCTCTGGATTTTTTCTAAACGCCTGCGTGCGCGCGCGCTTGTCTTATGTGCATGTATGTCTGTACCACATTCATGCCCGGTGCCTGAGGAGGCCAGAAAGAGGGTGTCGGAGCCCCTGGAACTGGAGTCATGAACAGTACTGAGCCACCACGTAGGTCTGGAAATTGAACTGAGGTCCTCTGCAGGACCACTGAGCCGCCTCCCCAGCCTCAGTTTCTAGATTGTTTTTTGACTTCTGAGCCTCCTGCCTCAACTTCCCCAGCCCTGAGATTCAGGCATGCCCCACCTTGCCCAGCTTGTTTCCGGAAAGACACAAAGATGTTTTTACAGATTTCATTACTTCTACAGCTAACACAGACGGGGAAGTGAAGGCGCTATACACTTCATGGAGTCTGGGGGGGGAGCACAGATCAGCAGCAGCTGAATGAGCTATCAGCATCCCATAATACTACCTCATCCCTCTTGGCCAGGCTGACGATGCTAAGCAGTTTTTAGGGACGGATGATATATACAGGGGAGAGAAGATTTAGGGCCCCCCGAGAGCCCGCTGCTTTAATTCATTGAAAATATTCATCCCGGAAACAAAGAGTGCTGAGGAACAAGGTGAGACGTGTGGCTGAGAAGCTGAGGTGAGAGAGAGAGAGAGAGGGAGGGAGGGAGGGAGAGAGAGGGAGAGGGAGAGAGAGAGAGAGAGCCAAACAGCTGCATAAAAGCAATGGCTTCCAATTACCTGAGGTGCTAATTGAAGAGCTGAACATAAATCACCTGTAAAAGCTCAGGCCTCTCCACCAGAAAGCAAACCACCCCCCCCTTCTTGGGAAGGTGATGTCTTCCTCATGACCAGTGTGTAACGAAAGCCCTGCCTGCCGTTCTCTGCACACCTGCAAGCATCCAGGGCTGCGGCCCGAGAGGGACCGACACCCAGTCACCAGAGCCAGGGCAATCAAACCAGCCCCTGTGCAGAGTCCTGGGGATGATTCTGACCTTCGCCAGAGGGAGCTGGGTGACTTGGAGCCCTTCAGAGAACTCGGAGACACCGAGACAGTCTGAACTGACGTGATCAGAGCAGATGTGAGCTCCCTGCAGCATCGTGACCAGCCCCGGCCCCCAGCAAACAAGGCCCCACAGCACTCCCGAAATATACTGCCAGATGGGGGCGGCGATGACGTCAGTGGAGCTGGGGTTACGCAAGCAGCTTCTCTACCCACCTGGCAAACATTTCAAGGTCTCTGGCAAAACTTTCTGAAAGAGAGGGGGAAAAACAGATTTTAGCTGGCTCATCTCCACCGTCAGGAAGAGTGAAGCCTTGTTTCTAGTCGGCACAGAGACTTTACAAACCTTGGAGGCGAACAGAGGAGACACCCTGGGCGGCTGGTCATCTGCTGACGGCACCCGGTTTCTAAAACCCTGTCCCCTCCTGCCTTTCCCAGCACCCTCCACTCTCCTTGGAAGCCTCATCCTATCTGTGGTGACACCTTTGGTCTCTAGTGGCCGTCCTTTGAAATCTGCTCTAAGCTGTAGCTTGTGAGGACACTAATCCCCCTAAAGCCAATGCCCACGGCCCTGGCTCAGCTGTCACACACGCCATGGAAGCACAGAAGCGCCACAGAGCGCTGAAATGGAAACATGTCCAGCGCTCCGGACACCAGGGCAGTTAAACAAGGTGCAGACGCAGCAGGAGAATGTATCAGCGCTCCCCACACGGTGTCCAGATCTTACGGCCCTGAGCTGATGAGGAAGTCCGTGGTTGGGCGAGACCTGCCACACTGGGCCCCGGAGTCCTGTAGAGAAGGCAGTGGCCTCGTACCGCACTGTCGGAAGGTCACCTCCGAGATGGCCGCGATGGTCTGTCTGCTGAACTGCACCTGCTTGTCCAACGCAACTTCCTCGCAGAGACTGCCGACCGTGTGGTGAACCGCCGCCTTCAGCCTCTGCGGGGAAACCGGATCCTTCAGGGGCTGCGAGCAAGAGTCGCGCATCTCGGAGACCAAGGCCAAGGAGAGGGGCTGCTGGCCCGATCCCGTGGGATATCCCTGAGCACCTCCCAGCGGGCCGAGTGACGCTTGGGCGCGCTAACGAATTAACGACACTCTGGAGCGTGACTTGGGAAACATGACTTCTGGCTAAGGGCTATGATCTAGGTCGCACGGAGAACTATGGCAGTCAGCAGGGGAAGTGACACCAGCCACACGCACGACCGTCTGGCCCCTGCTCATTAAGGGCCTGTCTGGGGACACGATGAGAAAACTCGTTTGTAGCCTTGAAGCGGCTAATCAAAGGCAGACGACCCTGTCCCCGTCCCTTCGTGCCCAGGGGACGGCACACGGCAGGGATGGCTGTGGACACACACCCGGCCATCCTTTGGTTCAGAGGGTTACATCACAAGCCACCTCCACAGCCTTCCCGTTCCTCAGGGATCCCACACCCCCACTTTTGGCAGTGCTGGGGATCAAACCAGAGCCTCACGTGCTAGGCAAACGCTTCCATTGGGTCGCATCCCTCGTCCTGAGAAACCCTTTCAAGTACTGGAAAACGTCACTCCTCCCTAGGCAGAGACGCACCGGGAGGGGGGAAGCTCAGCGAGCTCAGCAGCAGCCTCGGAGGCAGGACAGGCCTGTTATGCCCCTCGCCCTGTCTCTCCAGTGACGTGCGTGAGACGTAAACAACTGTCTATCCCTCCTCACAGGGCACAAGCAAAGCAAAGTACCATCCCAGCCAAGTCTAATTTGGGGAACCAATGTGTTTATTGAGCATCCGACAGAGCACGGGTGACCCCAAAGCAGCCACAAGACGCAAAGTCTCACCCCAGCACGGTGAGAACTCCCCCATGACTGCAAAGACCGAGTGCCTCCTGGGAACCTCCCTCATCTATGTACGCATGCTCTAGGGCCTCCCGAGAGCCTGAGGCCCAGCAATCAGGGCAGGAGTCCATGCAGCTGGCTGCAATCAGGAGAGGGCCTAGTGGCCCTACCCCCGTCCTAGGAGTGAGGGTCAACAGGCCTGACTGTGAGGGTCTCTCAGCAGTCACAGCTGCTGTTTGGACGTCAGCATCATATGACATCTGGAGACAGAGCTGAGGCAGGTGTGGCGACGGCCTAGCCACGGCATAGGCTGAAAGGGTTTAAGGAATATGAAACATAGAAATGCAATCACATATAGGGGGAAATGCCTTCCCAAGTACGGCCATTAACAGTACTCTTCAGTCTCCTCCCCACCCACAGGGAAATGACCATTAAGCTTATCAGCAGGATTCTTCCTTCCCCAGCATACCAGGAGCCACCCTGTCCCAAGGGGCTAGTCCAAGGGCACAGGTTGACCACGCCACCCCTGGATCCCGCGCGCGCGAAACTCCCGACCAATTAGTCTAACATAGAGAGCTCGAAGCCAATCAGCTGCACGAGCCCCCATCCCCAGACCCCTTTGCCCTAACCCGATAAAAGGGCTGGGGGGGGGGGGGGGAGGGATCGGGGGCCCGCCATGCTCATCTCCTGCGTGGGATAGGCGGGACCCGGAGAGCGCCGGTAATCAATAAATGCCTCCTATATGTTACAGCGGTCCATGTCTCGTGGTTCCTTAGAAACCCGCCCGGCTTGCCCTAACAAGGCAAGATGAGGTCAACCGCAGAATAGTCTAGGACCTTCCGGAGGGGCCAGAGAGATGAGCCAGGGACCCGTTCCCTAACCCCTTGTCTGCTCAGGCATCAGGCAAGGTAAATCCAGGCCTCTGGTAGAAGAGGGAAAATAGTCACCAGCCCAGGAGGTTGAAGACCCTTACGGACCTCGTTCAGGTATGGGTGGGGCTGGGAACAGGACACGGATCTCCCCGAGTGCTTCTGGCTCCAGGAGGTTTTGTCTGCCCTGCAGGCTGGGCTGCCTTCCTTCCTCCATGCTCCAGACCCTGGAGGCTAAATCACCTGACCCTAAACTCAAGGGCGAGGCCGTGTCCACCTCGTTCGATGCTGTCAACGGGCCAAGAACGCTGGTTAATTGGGTGTTGGGGTCCTCTGCAAGCCAGGCTGAGACGCAAATGTAAGCTCATCTTTACAACCTCGTTTAATCAGTAAGCACTTACTGTCACTAAGAGCCAGGCTCTGCTCTAAGAACTGAGACTGCAGAAACCAAAAGGCTCCGCCGACATAGTTCAGTGGCAGAGGGCTTGCCCGGCATGTACCAGGCCCTGAGCTCGATCCCTAACACCAAGAAATAATAAGAAATAAAAATACGACTTCCAGACATGGTGGCACACGCCTTTAATCCCAGAACTTGGGAGGCAGAGGGAGGTGGATTTCTGTGCGTTCCAGGCTAGCCAGGGCTACAGAGTAAGACCCTGTCAAAAAATAAAATAAAAAAGGTGTAGGTATGTGTGTGTGTATATGTGTTTGTGTGTATATATGTATGTGTATATATGTGTGTGTGTGTATATGTGTGTATATGTGTGTATATGTGTTTGTGTGTATATGTATGTGTATATATGTGTATGTGTGTATATATGTGTGTGTGTGTATATATGTGTGTGTATATGTGTATATATGTGTGTATGTATGTGTGTGTATAGGTGTGTGTATGTGTATATGTGTATATGTGTGTGTATATATGTGTGTGTCATGATAGATTATGAATGAAGGTGCCTGCTGCCAAGCCTGACAACCTGACTCGTGGAAGCTGTCCTGACAGCATTCCCATCAAAATGAATAAATTTAATAATAACAAAAACCACAGTCCCTGCTCTCACCACACCTTTGCCTTAACGGGCTCCCCAAACTGTCGGAACTGTGAGCGTCAAAGACGGCAAAACTGAAGCGATGGCCGAGATGACAGGAGCAACCCATCCTCCGCTGTTCCAGATGAAGGAGAAAGACAGCTACCCTGACTACAGACTGAGGTTCTGAGCTGCTCCGGGGCTGGCCGGTGCCCGCAGTCCCAGCATCTGGGAGGCGGAGGCAGAGGCGTGAGCCAGGGGAGAGCCCGTCCCGAACCAACCGAGCGAACCTCTGCACCGTGGGATGTAAGAGAACAGAGGCCCGTCCTCGCCACCCTGAAGCTGACTGTGAATCCCATTTGATTTCTATTCTTTGTTTTTAGACGGGGTCGCCCTGTGACACCCGGGGGCCTGTAACTCAGAAACGCGCCTGCCTCTGCCTCCCCAGGGCTGGGATGGCCGCCTGGCTTCTGAACCCGGAGCCTCCACAGACTGAATCGGCCCCCAGCGGACCCCTGAGCAGGGTCAGGATCCCAGCCCTTAACCAGGAGCCCACTGCCCGAGCACAGCGCTCGCTACGGAAGAATACAGCAAGCCAACCCGCGAAGGCAGGCCGGGCCACTTGGGTGTTCGAGGCTCGACTCCAGCAACGGCTCTAATGTCGGGATTTCTTCAAGCGGGAGCGCAGAACCGCGAGGAAACCCCAGCCCCGAACTCGCCACGGCCGGCGCCTGAACCCGCGCCGGGCCTGCAGGACCTGCGGCTCTGACTCGGGGGACCACGCATGGCTCAGACCCCCTCGCTCCTCACCCCGCCGACTCTTTATTCCTTCCACAGGGCCGCGCTCTGTAGACCAGGCTAGCCCGAGCTCAGGGAGCTCTGCGCGCTCCTGACCCCGCGCCCGGCCTGCCCTCTCTGTGGTTGGCTAACTGACCTGACACTCAGTGTCAGTTGACCTGACACTCAGAACCCTGCCTCACCCTCTGGGTCAGTGGCTGGTCCCTCCCTCCGTCCCTCCCTCCCAGCGGAGCAGTCTCTCCCCTCACCCCACCCCACCCCACCCCCGGGCTCCTGTGTTCAGTGTTGGCCTTAGAACTCGACACGTCGCAGGAGATGGACTTGAACTTGCTTCTGCCTCCACCCCCCGCGCTGGGATCTCAGTCCTTCTCCACCGAGCCCGGTTTGTGAGGAGCTGGGACTCGAACCCGCGGCTTCGCGCTCCAGCTAAGCCCCGCCTTCTCTAGCGCCCACATTCCACCCTCACAGCCCTGGGGAAGCCGGGAGCAGGCCGCAGGCGCAGGCTCCGGGGCGCGAACCCACGCTCCGCCTTGCAGCCAGTGACGCCTGCGCACTGCGGAGGCCGGCTGGGGCCTCGACGCCGTCCTGCCCTGGCGCCGGGACCCCGTCTATTCGTACTTGCTGGTGAGAGAACTGCCGCTGCTCGTCGGCCTCCACCTCCTCCATCGCTGCGGACCGCGCGGGTCCGGTCGGACTTTCCCGCTCCTCGTCCGCGACGGGCCGCGCGGAGGGTCAAAGCGCGAAGCGTCTCCTTTCCGCCGCGCGCGCGCCCCCTGGCGGCGGCTCGCGGAAGGGTCGGTGGTTAGCCGCGGGTGCCAACACCTGCCGCTCTGCGGAGGACCCAGCACTCACATCCGGGCTCACGGCTGTAGCTCCAGCTCCAGGGGATACAACGTCCTCTCGTGTGTGTGCACAGACCCTGCATGCGCACGCATGCACACACACACACACATACATGAATAATAACGTTTAAATTTTTTTTCTTTTTTTTTGAGACAAGTCTCTATGTAGTCCTGGCTGGCCTGGAACTCATACAAATCCACCTGCCTCCGCTTCCCAAGTGCTGGGATTAAAGACATGTGCTACCATGCCCAGCTTATTTTTAAAAAGAAAATGTATCCGCTGGGTGTGGTGGTGTGCTGGTGCACCGTTTAGCCCCCGCAGGTGGATTCCTGTAAACTCAAGATCAGCCAAGGCTACATAGTGGGGCCCTAGTAGGGGAACACTTGGAAGCCAAGTTTTTGTTATTTTGGTTTCTTTAAAAACGCAAAATGGCGTATGGATTAGGTACAGTTTCCCACCCCAGGTGTGGTGGATGTTTATGAGTTGGATTTGGAACGCTTGATGCAGGTGGCTATAATTTGGCAGGGTGCAGTCGTGCTGGCACCTGTAGCTTGTCTTAGGGATTGTGTGCCGCATGGGTAGATGGGAACTTTTGATTTAGGGCATAAAAAGTCTGAAGCCCGGAGTTGGGGTGGGTGCTGGTTGCTGGTTTGTTGGTTGGGTTGCTGCCTTAGTGAGATAATTCCTAAGAGAACAAAGGTTGGAGAGATTCGAGTTTAGGACAGCCTAAAAAGAGGCTGTGAAGATTTCTTTCTCTCTTTCTGTATCAAGGCCACTTGCAAAAGCGATGAAGATTTCTGTCTTTCCTTTCAATCCTTCCCTAATAGAGGGTTAACGACCACAGTGTAGTGTTACAGCCCTGCTTCAACATGAACAAAACAAAACAAACATGTATAGCCCATAACTAACAAGTGATAAAATATTGGGCTGGCAAGATGCTCTGTGGGTAAAGCGCTTGCCCCCACAAGCCTGGTGCCCTGAGTTTGATCCCCAGAATCCACAGAGGAGAACTGACTCCTGAGGTCACTGTAAGCTCACACTCACATCCACATAGCAGCTAATTAGCATACATTCTTAAATGCAGGGCTTCAGATGGTGAACTCTATACACACACACACACACAACCCTCAGGATGCCTTGCAGAAAGCCATGAACTTTTATAGTTTGTTCACCAACTGTATGTAAATCCCAAATCCAGTCGAGAATAAGACCACCACAAATGAGCCAAATTTGAAGCAAGAGAGCTTTAATTAAATACTGGCCGGAAAATGGACTCTGACCAGGTCCATTCTGAGGTACCCATGGAGTGAACCTGTCACCTCCAGAGCTCCCACAGAATGGCACAGGTGCTTTAAAAGGCAGGACCCATAGGGCTATGTACTTCCCACAAGGTCCAATAAGTGGCAAGCATCTATCCTGATGTACTTCCTGTCTGGGTTATCTCCCACCTACAAGTGACCAAGCACATCCGGTGAATTTGGAGCACATCCGGTGCAGTAGGGTCAACTAAATGAGATCTAGCCACTCCCTGCCTAACAATCCAAGAGCTTATGTCCTTGGTCAGGGGAGATCCAGGACTATCTCACCTGAACAGCCCCACCTAGCACTCCAGGAAGTTAACGGGTTCCATAGATCTCTTAGGCAGAGTAAAATTTAAAACATAACTTTTGCTGTTACACGTAGTGACACAAAATCAGTACGGGGCCCTTGCTCAAATACTGTCCATTAGACTCTGTCGAAAGAAAGAAAGAAAGAGAGAGAGAGAGAGAGAGAGGGAGGGAGGGAGGGAGGGAGGGGGGAAGGGAGAGAGAGAAGGAAGGAAGGAAGGAAAGAAAAAGAAAAGAGAGAAAGAAAAAGAAAGAAAGAGAAAGAGAAAGAAAGGGAGAGAGAGAGAGAGAGAAAGAAAGAAAGAAAGAAAGAAAGAAAGAAAGAAAGAAAGAAAGAAAAAGAAAAAACAAAGAAAAAAAGAAAAAGAAAGAAAGAAAGAGAGGGAAGTCCTGGGGGAGTCCTGAGTCCTGGCAGAGATGTTAAATGATACCAAGGAAATTGGATCCTCTCTTACATTCTAGTTTCTTTCATTTTCTTCAATTTTTTGAGACACGGTCTCACTAGGACAGCCCTGGCTGTTGTTGTAGCTCTGGCTGTCCTGGAACTCACTCTGTAGACCTGGATGGCCTTGAACTCAGATCTGCCTGCCTCTGCCTCCGGAGTGCTGGGATTAAAGAGGTATGCCGCCACAGCCTGGCTTTGTTTCTTAATTAAAATAAAATAAAGAACAGACACAAATAGAAACTTGAGGACAATGCATTCGTGTTTGAAAGAAAAACCACAGGACAGGCAAGCTGTAAATCTCCCAAGAAGAGAACGGAGAAGAGACTGGCATGGCAGTCAGCCACGGGGCTGCAGCCGGACACACTACAGGGAGGGAGCCTTGGGCTCTGGCCAGCACCCAGCAGAGAGAGAAGAGAAGGGGGACAGACCAAGGAACCCCATGCAGCTGTAGGTCGGCTCTAGGGAGCAGGAATCCCGGTCCTGGGTGTTCCCTGGCCAGGTCCCTGAACTGTTCCACTGGGTTAACTAAGGAGACAAGGGTCTGTCTCCACCTAGAGGCAGATTCCAGTCTTTACAGCAATAGGACCACAAATCAACCTAGTCTCCCCAATTTTCACATCAGCTCCCATTGTGAAAACCTATGTTAGCCAGGATGGTGACGGTCACCTTAGGGCCTAACGCCTAGGCTGAGGCAGGAGGATAGTTGGCAAAACCATCTCAGAAAGACAAAATAAAGGACAATTACTTCTCAGTCAGCCCCCCTTCTTTGTCCCTCACATGCTGTCTAGTGCTGGAGAGGCCAGTTCCCAGGGTTAATGGACATCAGGGTAGTGACATGTGGAATTTGACTTCACCTGTGGAATCTGAGGCCCTAAGAACACGTGGGGTCTGAGGCGTTTTGCAGGATGCTGGTGTACTTTGAAGCTATTTCCAACAGGTGGCGCTGGACCCCAGACTGGCCACGAGGTGGCAGCACTGTCCCACGGCCATGAAGGTCAGGCTGTCTGGTTGTAATACTGCAGTTAGCACTGAGGGCGGGTCTCAGGTTATCTTGCCCCCTGTGACCTTCATGTTAAAGGTGTTTGTTTTAATGCTAATGAAAGGGATTTCTGTGGTCCCTCCCGCAGCATCATGTGGGAACACCTATGCCAAGACAGGGTAGCCGCTCACCCAACAGTGTGGAAAACAATTTCTTTATGCATAACTAAAAATAAACTTCCACAATGGTTCTCCACATGCATAAGCATGGGTACCCAAACCCACACACGCACGCACGCACGCATGCACTGCAGTGCTTGGGTGCACGTGTTAAAGGGCCGTGAGTTAGGACAGCTCTGAATTCAAACCCAAACTGTACGTGGCTCTGATGAGATTGTTAGTCCCTGTCAGTTTTGCTTCTTGATTTCTGTTGTGGGTTTGTGTTCAAACGCATATGTGCCCAGAAGCATGGACAGCAACTGAGGGCTTTCTGGAATTGCAGAACACAGGGCTCCACCTGAATCAGCTCTTGTTAACTCTCCGGGGACCGTTACGTTGTGGTACAGTATGAGAAGCTCTGATCTTTTTTACTTAGTATACCTACTGAGTGCTGCGCACAGGACACTGGCCAGAGGTCTTCTGGACACCTGTACAAAGTGAACTCCCCACCAATGCAGCGTACCCCTGGTACAAGGCGGGCCGCATCCCACGTGCAGCTGCTACCTGTGCGGTGCCGAGAAGCAAGTACTGGAGTTCTCACTGGAGACTCTTACTGTCTTTACAGTGAGAAAACAGACCAGACAGGAGATGACTGTTCCCGGTTGTACAGCTAGTAAGGACTGGGGCGGAGCTAGACACCTGATCCTGCCGTCCCCAGCTTCTCAGTGGCTGAACAGGCGTTGATCCTTTCTGGCCCTCAGTATTTCATTTAGGCCTAAGGACACAGGCAAAGGAGAGCCTCCTGCAGTCCTTAAAGGAATCTGTGAGGGGCTGAGGGGCAGAGGGGCCTGGCCTTCACATCCAGAAAGAGGTTTAAAGTCAATTCAGCCGGGTGTGGGGTTGTGCCTGTACTCCAGGAGGCTGAGCAGGAGGATCGTGAGCTGGAGGCCATCCCCTCAAAGAACACAACACCAGGAGGATCTGATGACAAGTCGCTTTCCCACGCCCAAGGCCAAAGCCACAGACAGATGCCGCTGTGGAAACACGCGCTGTCTGTTCTGCTCCCGGGCCGCTCTTGGGGCTGACTCTAAAGCACAGGGAAACCAGAGCCCAGCTCACTGCTCACCTAACACAGTCCGATGGCTCCAGGCCAGGAAATGCTGTCAGTAAACAATATACATGGACAGCCTGCCTCAGGAACAGATTGAGGACACTAAAAACCCCACCACAGACCAGGGCGGGACGTGGACAGACCTGGTGCAGGAGACGACACAGAGGACCAAGCCAATCTAAAAAGTTTATTAGAAGCACATGATGGGTGGATGTTACATGAACACCCAGGTACCTACTGCGCAGGTAAGGAAAGACCCAACATCAGAGCCCTGTCCCCACTCCCTGGCATTCCTGCTCTTCCCTCCAGACTTACCCATTGCTATCAGTTTAACCTGTCCTGTGTTATTTGGAGTCTTTAAAAGAGCCAGAGTAAAAACTGCACAAGGCTAAATAAAGGAAAATAAATCAATTCCCGGATAGTGAACTAGGCAGATCTTTCTGCCAGCGGGACAGCAGCTGGCATGTCCAGGCAATACCAGAACCGGTACAGGAGAGTGGAACCGGATAGAGTGGTACTGAGCAGAGACAGCAGAACCCACACGCATGATCTGCAGTCCGGGTTGCACAATCCCACTCTCTGTCCCTCTGCAGCCAAGAGCTGCAGCCTGTCTGCCCCATGCAGCTCAGTCAGGGAGCGGTCACGCAGTGGCGCAGGGTCAGTTCCTGGGCAGTGCAAAAGGTTGAGGTGGAGTGTGGCGGTTCACAAACTACTGGACAAGAGACTCTGGTGACTTCTCCAGCAATCACAGCCAACCCTTGGCTAAAAGATCTGAGCAGGAACTAGGGCAAAGAGGAGTGCCGTGGGCCGCAGAGGCCGTCCTGTTGGTGGGAGGGCGGGCGGAGCCACAGGCGACTAGACAACGTATGAAGAGGATGACACGCTGCCGCCGTGGCCTGTCCAGTTGGTGTGGGTAAATTCTCCTGGTTTGGCCAAGAGTTCATAGGTGTGAGCCCCAAAGTAATCCCGTTGAGCCTAGGAGAGGAACGCAGTTGGTCAGGGGGATACGTAGGCACACAGGCCCAGGAGCCAGCCAAGTCAAAGGGCGGCACCACTCCAGGCTCACCTGGATGAGGTTGGCTGGCAGCATCTCGTGTCTGTACCCATCGTAGAAGGAGAGGGCGGTGGTGAAGCAGGGCATGGGGATGCCTGCTTGCACCCCAGTGCTGACCACCCGCCGCCAGGAGTCCTGAGCAGAGAGCAGAAGGTCAGTGCCTGGGCCTGCCCAGAGACGCTGAGGTTCAGTCTGCAGGAGGCCCCACGGGCACCAAGGCCGCTAAGGGCAACAGAGAGCCCACACCACCCGCTCCAGCTACGTACCTGGCAGCTGCCAACCGCTGACTTGAAGAAGTCGTCTAGCAGGAGGTTCTGGAGTTGAGGGTTCCGCTCAAATGCGTCTTTGATTTTCCCCAGGAATACACTGAAATAGTTTGCAGGAAATCGATTTTAAAACAGTAGCAGGCTGGACATCTGGAAATCAGAAGCCACTGCAGACTCTACAGAGTGCAAAGTCACAGGTCTCGCGTCCCAGAGCTGGCAGGATGGCCTTTAGAAGTATAAAGAAGTCCATGAAGCAGCTTAGCAGCTAAAGGTGCTTGCTGCGAAGTCTGCCTATCTGAATGCTGGCCCTACAAGGAAGGAGAAAACCAACCCCACAGATGAGTCTTCTGTCTGTGGCGCACGTGTGCCACCCTGAAAGCGCATAAGCATAATAATCCGCGTGTGTGCTGCCTGCATGTGTCTGTGCACCAGGCATACAGTGCTCATGGAGGCCGGAAGAGGGCGCTGCACCCCCGGGGATTGCAGTCGCAGAGGTTGTGCGCCACTGGACAAGTAGCTCAAGAACAGCCTCAGCTGTGAGAATCCAACTGAGCACAGAAGGGAGTGGCCCCAGGAGAAGAGTCCAGGGCCTTGGCTCTTCTCAGAGCACTGGCAGGGGGCGGTGTGGACACTCCAGTGGGAGAGACTGAGTTGTCCCTCAGGGTGGACAAGGAATGGGCCCAGTCAAAATTCCTGGGTGCTCAAGTTCCTCATAAAACAGCCTAGTGTTTTAATGAGCCAGTGGCGTGGCTCTGTGGGTAAAGGGCCTACTGCCAACCCTGAAGAGCGGAGTTTCATTTACCCCCATGGTAGAAGGAAAGAGCTGAAGGCGGTGTGGGATCACAGTGGGCAGCACAGGTAAAATGATTCCCAGGGTGGCATGACTCATATGGACCTTTGGTACTGGCTAATCAGTTGCAGTGTTTCCAGGGATGAAATAGATAAGAAGCAGAAAAATACTCAAACAAATTAAAGAAAGGCCACACTGGATCACAGCAAGATAGAATCTCAGCCCGTGAACCTATTTCCAGACCCAAACCTGCTTGAATGGAGGGACGGCCAGGTCTCCCTGAGGAAGGACTTTAATAAAACACCTCCGAGTTTTACTGCTAGCCTCCCTCCAGTTCTTCCTCAGAAGGACCTACAGTCTCTTACGAGGGTGACTGTACACTGGAAGCGGGGACTCAGACTTCCTGGAGGCCGCTGGATACTGGTTCTGAACTGACATCAATCCTCAGAGACCCCGAGAGAAGCACTGTGGCCCTCCAGCTAAGGTAGGGGCTTGTGGAAGCCAGGTGACTGATGCGGTTTTGGATGGAGTATGACTCACGGAAGGTCCAGTGGCCCCTACACTCGTCCTGTGGTGACTTCCCCAGTCCCAGAATGGAGAATTCAGATATATGCTTAGAAGCTGGCAGAGTGCCCACAACCTTTGCTCTGACCGCCACAGGGGCTGGCACCTGTGGTGCCTCCCCAGAGAAACAGTGACTGGTGCTTTAACCACTCTCTAGCTGGCTTGTAATACCTACTGCGATGTGGAGCCACACAAGGCTGCGTCACCAGACTGCCCCGGGAACAACGCCAGGAAAGAACAGTCTCTAAACGCTCCGTCTTTTCTGGTGCTGGTGCTGGAGCCCAGGGCCTAGCAGATGCTCTACACATGTATTTGTTTGTTGAGACAGGGTTTCTCTGCGTAGCCCTGGCTGTCCTCTGCCTCTCAAGTGCTGGGATTAGAGGTGTGTGCCACCGCCCCACTCAAGTACTTTTGAATTACACTTTGTCTTAAGGTGTAGACACCTACACAGAAGGGGGCTGCGTAAGACAGAAGTGAGCTGTGGAGAAGGTAACCCCTGCCGTCACCAGAGCTCAGCGACGGGAATGGCAGCACTGTGGGGAGCCTGTGCCAGCAGCCCTGAGCCTGCCTCACTTACCTTCTGATGATGCAGCCCCCTCTCCACATCAGGGCGATGGCACCGTAATTGAGGGTCCAGCCAAACTCAGTGGCCGCCTGTCTGAGCAGCATGAAGCCTTGAGCATAGGAGATGATCTTGGAGGCGTAGAGGGCCTAGAACACGACACCAGACTTCAGAGCTGTGGATCCTGGAGTAGCCACACCCATCTCCCAGCTTCATTTTCCTCAGAGGAGACCCCAGAGAGGGTGACAGTACAGGGAAAGACTAGAAATGAGAACATGGTAGCGCTCTCTCTAACCCCCACTACAAGCTTTCCCCAGGACCAGAGAAGCCTGAGGCTAAGGGATGCCTACCTTGCGAATGTCCTCTAGGAATGACTCCTTACTGCCTTTTGGTTTGACCATCTGGGGGCCCTTCAGCTTCTTGCTGGCCTGAATTCGCTCCTCCTTCAGGGAGGACAAGCACCGAGCAAAGACAGCTTCTCCTATGTGCGTGCAGAAGAGAGGGTTGGTCAGAGATCTAACACCAGAAGCCAGGGCAAAGGGTGTGTACAGCCAGAGCAGAGGGGAGAGATAGATCCAATGTTCACCAAGAGGGCCAGTCTGAGATCCCCAAGGCCAACATCTAAAACCAGAGGAAAGGGGTACGTACGTACAGCCAGAGGAGGGGAGAGAGAGCCAACCTGTGCCAAGAACTGAGCGCTTTGACCTTAGCTCCCAAATTTAACCAGGTTGGGGTCAGCACTATGAAAGCTCTGAGCAGTCAGTTCCATAATTAAAACCCTTGAGTTAGCTTCCCAACACAAATGCAGGCATTCAACTACAAAGATCAACTCAAAATTCAAAGGGAAGTTTTGAGGTAAAACGGAAGCAAGGCAACGATTACACGCAATTACTTAATATTAACCCAAGAGCAAAGTTTCGGTTCTCATTTAGAAGAAATTAATTTTGTTGTGAGACTGAATCACAATGTGCAAGCTCCAACTGCGTGGCAGAGGGTGGCCCTGAACGCTCGGCCCTCCGGCCTCTCCCCCCTCCCCCCAAACGCTGGGATGACAGGCGTGCCTCACACCTGACTTGAGAAAATGCATTTTTAACGGCTCACCAAAGACCCAATCTTTTATCTTTAAAAAATATCTATTTACTTTTGCTTATGTGAGACAGGGTCTCACTCTAGTCCTGCCGTCTTTGCGCTCACTGTGTAGAACATGCTGGCCTTGAACTCACAGGTCCTCCTGCCTCCGACGTTCTGGATTAAAGGTGTGCATCACCATGCCTGGCTTTAAAAATGATTTTCAGTTTGTTATTTGTATGTGTATGGGTGTTTTGCCTTCATGTGTCTATGCACCACCTGCACCGTGTCCTCAGAGGCCAGAAGGTGTCAGATCCTTTGGAACCGGCACAGACCACTGCCAGCAACCATGTGGGTCTGGGAACCAAACACAGACCCTCTGCAAGAGCAACAAGAGCTCTTAATTGCTGGGCCATCTCACTCGCCCCCAGATTTTCTTCTTTAATATCTTTGTTTGGCTGGGTTTTTTAAGACACAGTTTCTCTTTGTAACACTGGCTGTCCTGGAACTCATTCTGTAGACCAGGCTGGCCTGGAACTCTGCCTGTTTCTGCCTCCTGAGTGCTGGGATTAAGGTGTGCGCTACCACTGCCCAGCCAAGATTTATTTTTAATTATGCATGTGTGTGTTTGTGTGTGGGTATGTGCACATGAGTGCAGGTGCCCTCGGAGGCCCGAGGAGTCAGACCCCCCTGGAGCTGGAGTTATGGGGTTGTGAGTAACCTGAAGTGGGTGCTGGGAGCCCGTCTCTGGAAGAGGAGCGTGTGCTCTTACCTGCTGAACCACCTCTCCAGCCCTAGGCTCTCTTTAATACCCATAACCATTGGTTTCACCACACCCTTCAGCGCAGTGCAGTCAGACATTCACTACTTTCAAACAGCGCCCTGTGACAGGCCACTTGTCCAATTTATTTAAGATAAATGAATTTTCTTTTCCTCCAAACAAAAGGGCTGCCTCTGGGAACTAACAGGGCACTTCCGTGTGGGGCTCCTAGCATCGCTGAGGACGAGATGCAGAGGAGTATCTTCTTGCCCTCACCCAACCCTTTCCTTCCTCAGCATGACTTGACATTTGTGGAAGGAAATGCTGTAAGACAGTTACTCCACAGCAGTGTGGCAAACCCTCCCAGTCATGAGCTGGACGGAGGCTGCTTCCTCTTAGTTCATTAGGCAGAAGGCTCCAGCAGCGACCGCGTCCAACCTGCTCAGTGGGAAGAAACCCAGTCTCTAAAATGGAGGAGCATGCTTTTGAAGACAGCGGAGTGACTGGTGGACAGGTGCTCCCTGCACACAGCAGCACTGGGGTTGGCCTGGGATCTGGACAGAATGCAGGACCTCCCGCCCCCAAGTGTCTTACATAGGGCGAGTCATCGAGTCAGAAAATAAAGAAGGGAGAAGGAGGAAGGGACATCCATGTCTGGAAAAGTAGGAGATGCCCAAGCGTCCACCAGGAGCAAAGGCTCCCAACAGTGCTCACTCTCTCCAATCTTGGCGGGGGCACTCTACCCCTTAGAAAGAAGACGGGTCAGGGTTAGCGGAGCGCTTGTCATGCAAGCCTGAGCCTGTCCAGATCCCCACACATGTGTGAAAAAGCCAGCTGTGGCACACAGAACTATGCCCATAGCCCAGG
The DNA here is from genome assembly GCA_026225945.1 of Cricetomys ansorgei. NCBI lineage: Eukaryota > Metazoa > Chordata > Mammalia > Rodentia > Nesomyidae > Cricetomys > Cricetomys ansorgei. The sequence goes on along the minus strand of JAMJFZ010000165.1, from coordinate 295,141 downwards.
GTGTCAGAGACCAGTGCTCTCCATAGCTGGTTGGCCAGTTACTCTAGCCAATCAGTGAGGTCCAGGCCCAATGAAGAGATTCTGTCTCAGAAATAACTAAGTAAGTAAGTGACAAAGGTAGAGAGCGACTGGAGAAGACAGGCCATGCCAACCTCCGGCCGCCCCCCTGCATGCACAGGATGTCCGCCCACACTCACACACAGCATACACACATGTGCATCACACACACACACACACACACACACACACACACACACACACACACACACACACTCTAGGCTTACGTGACCTTCCTGTTACGGCTTCCCGAGTAACTGTGGCTACAGAAGCAGACCGTGCCTGGCTTCTATCTACTCTCCTCCACTACAGTATGTTCTGAGTAGACATACGGTGCTCCCAGCACTCACATGGGGTCAGGACACAGTTCCAGGAGCTGGCGCTCGCCTTTCAGCACGGGGGTCTTAGGGTTGAAGGCAGCTCATCAGGCCTGGAGCCAGAGCCGTATCTGCTGAGCCACCTCACCAGCTCCTTCTGCTCTTGCTTTGCTTTTCTTTTTTTGTTTTTTTTGAGACAGGGTTTCTCTGTGTAGCCCTGGCTGTCCTAGAAGTCACTCTGTAGACCAGGGTGGCCTCACACTCAGAGATCCGCCTGCTGGGACTAACGGCATGCAACGTCACACCCAGCCTTTTGTTTTATTCTTAAAGAATCAGTTTTTGCATTCAAGAAGCAGAGACCAGTTCCAGGCCAGCCAGGGTTTGTGGGACACACTGAGACTCTGTCTTAAAACAAAACAAAACAAACACCAGCCCACAACCAGTTTTTGGTTTCTTATTTCCTTGTTTTCTGGGTTTGTTTTTGTAGTGCCATGGATCAAACCCAGAGACCAGTGGTGCTAGGCGAGTGCTCCACCGCCTGAGCCACACCCGGCCTCTGTCTCTGTGAGCCGGATGTGTAGTCCATTAACACAAAGTGGCACAGACAGTGGCTTTCTTGTAAATGAGAAGGAACTGAGGTCATGCCCTCTTCTTCCAGCATCCAAGGGCAGAACCTATAAAATACTTTTCCCCTAATTTAATTGTTGTATATGACTGCTCTGTCTGCATGTACACCTGCATGTCAGATGGGGCACCGGATCCATTACAGATGGCTGTGAGCCACCGTGTGGGTGCTAGCAATTGAACTCAGGACCACTGGAAGAGAAGCCAGTGCTCTTAACCATGAAGCCATCTTTCCAGCCCCCAAAACTTGTAAAATATTAATAAATGTTGACTACGTAAACAAAATGTGTTTGTCTGTGAACGTTTGTTACTGGACCCATTAAAGGAATCTTAGAAAAACAACAAAAAAGCAGGCATGCCTGCACTTGTGGCCTCCAGAGGTTGAGGCAAGGCTAACCTGGGCTACTTTTCAAAACTGTCAAGAACTAACCAAACAGAGATCTTAGGTTACTGAGTATGCTTAAATCATATGCTGAAATATCCTAAGTTAAGAGGACAGGACAGTAGCGTCTGCAGTCACCTCAGAGGCAGTAAGAAGGCCGTTCCCATGTGCAGAGAGAGGAAAAGGTACCCCGAAACCTGAGCAGGGTCAAAAGACTGTCTCCAACACCTGTCGGTCTGGGGTAGAATTCCAGGACACAGGATCAGAGCCGTGGGCCAAGGCGCAGGTGAGAGGCGCAACATTACCGATGAGGGTGACGGGCATGCCGTACTCCAGCGCTGAGATGGCGGTCCACTTCCCGGTGCCCTTCTGCCCGGCGCTGTCCCGGATCTTCGGTAACAGCTCCTTGCCATCAGTGTCCCGGAACTTGAGAATGTTGGCGGTGATTTCAATCAGGAAGGAGTCCAGTTCTGTCTTGTTCCACTGCTCAAACGCCTACACGGACGAGAGGCAGGTGAGGGTCCAGTGGGCAGCCTGGTTGTCTGCTCTAGCCTTCGTAGCTGGCCGCTGCCGAGCACGTGGGGACCGAGAGCCCTCCTGGCGGCCTGTGGACTCCCACCGCTGCCCACCGAGTCACGCTCAGCAGGTCAGGCAGCCGTGCTGAGTGACAGTCTGGTTACTCTGGTTTTTCATCACTGGAACTGCCCGTCTCCCGGGAGCGAGCTCCTCACTGCAGGTCTATGAACATCACCACCTTACCGCCCATCTAAAACCCTGCTCTTGGGCCCAGGTGTAGGTCAGTGGTGGAACGCATGCTTGGTAGGCATAAGGCCCTGGGTTCCATCCCAGCACCACAAAAATAAAAGTAGGAAACAAAATAAAACCTGCCTGCTGTTCCCAGCGTGCTTCTGTCTATAACGAGTACCACTAATTTATACTCCATATTCATTATTATTGTCTTCCAGCTTACGTGCTTTAATATAGCAAGGGCCTTACACACGAGGGGCAACACATCACCTCTAGGCCACGCCCCAGCCCTTCACTGTCTTATACTTAGCATTCACAACAGTACCTTGCATAGAGTACAGCAGCCAAACTACAAAAACCAAGTTAGAGGCTTTAGAAAGAACAAAGGCAAGCCAGTGAGATGAACAGCTGCCGAGATACATGAGGATCAGGAGCTGCAGGAGCTCAGCGACAGTCCATGAGGCCCGTTCAGTCCTCGGCACCGCACATGCATGACTGTGTGCACACGCATGCAAGCACTCACACAGACCTTGACTATACGGGGAAGTCACAGTAGCAGGAACTTGAAGAGTGGTCACATCACAGACATGGCTGGGGGCAAGGTGAGCTGAAGACACACAGGCTTGTCTGCCTCCTTGCTCGGACTGACTCTTCTACTCTTACTCAGTGCAGGACCCCAGCCTAGAATGGCGCAGTACACCATGGGCTGAGTCTCCCCAGTTAACTTATTAAGACAAATCCCTCACAGACCAGACGTGCCCACAGGCCGGTCCAATGCAGAAAACCTTCACTGAGACTCTCCCAGGTGATCATAGGTTGTGCCGAGTTAACAATTAAAGTGATGGTCACATCATCTACTGGTGAGGGAAGTCCTGGAGCCCACAACGCAGGCTACTGCCACTGTTCTAGCTAAGAGCCTATTGCTGAAGCGAACACGACACACTGCTTAACGACATAAAGATGTCAAGCTGGGGTTGGCCTGTAAACTCCCTCCCTACTGGCTGGTTTTCACAGTACCAGAAGGCGCTGTGCAGGCTGCTGGGGAGAACTGCCATTGGTGGCATTACCCAGCAGTGAACCCTGAACGCGTATTACTGACCTGCCATGCAAGATGTGCCCACTGATCAGCATGAAGGTTACAGGGGAGACCGACAGCTTTCTGATTGGATTTGAGGCCTACTACATAGGGGGACCTCATGGCTGGCACTGTAAACCTGTTCAAAAAGCTCAGGAGGCCAGAGGCCCTGGGAGAAACCACCTCTGTTGTTTTGCTAACTAGCCACATTGGCAAAGGGCCTTCTCAGTGTTTATGCATGTGCCCATAGGTTGAGCTACTCTCAACCCTGGCCACAGATGCTTCTATGGTCGGCAGCAGCTGATGCTGACACTCAGAACCATTCACAGTGCTGAGAACAGCACCCATGAGTACTCGGCCTCCCATGGAGGAAGAAGGGGTGACGGTGGGGGGTCTGTGAATGCTGCCTTCTGGACACGACATGAACTCAATGCGGTTGTTACCTGCGTGAGACCCACATGAGACTGAGCCAGGAAAGGCAGTCAAAATCCCAGCAGGCAACAGTGATTAGGTGCAACCAGTGGTTACAAGAGAGAGAGAGAGAACATGAAGGGCAAAGGGGGTCATGATGGAGGTTGGAGGGTATTGGGGGGTAGAATGGGAAGGGTAGGGTGGTTGTGATCAAGATACACTGTGTGTGTGTGTGTGTGTGTGTGTGTGTGTGTGTATAAAACTGTCAAAGAACAAACAAAAAGACTCTTAAAGATGACTGGTAAAATGTACCTGTCTATGTCTGTAATTAAATGTTTACCTAATGATGCTATATTAGGGGAAAAGGCTCCGTTTCCAACAGTTCACTTTGGAAAGTCTCCATGCGGGATGAGACCAGACGTGGTACAGTACAGTGAGACGCTGTGGTGGGATCTAAGTGGTGCACACCCATGTTTGAATATTTCCTTCTTTATTTTATTCTTTGGGGGAGTCGTTTCGAGACAATTTCTCTGTGTAGCCTTGGCTGTCCTATCCTTGTTCTGTAGACCAGGCTGGCCTCGAACTCAAGAGATCCACCTGCCTCTGCCTCCCAAGTGCTGGGATTAAAGGCGTGCACCACCAGCACTGGCTTGAATATTTTCTTAGTAAAATGTTGGGGAAATGATTGTGTCTCCCCACTGGGAAGAACTTAAAAATTTTTAAGATTTATTATTGTTATTATCATGATGTTTATTCCTTGTGTTTGGGTGTTGCCTGCATGTATTCATGTACAAGGCCCACAGAGGTCAGAAGAGGATATCAGACACCCTGAACAAGCGTTATAGATGACTGTGAGCCTCCATGTGGGTTCTGGAAACCGAACCCCGTCTGGTCTTCTGCAAGAGTACCAAGTGTTCTCAACCACCGAGCCAGCTCCCACACTCCAATCCTGACTTGTCAACGAAGATAGCTACTTACCTCTCTCATGGGGCAAAGAGAGTAAGAACGGGCATGGGCTCTGTGGCAGAGTACCTGCTTACCAGGGAGGGGTGGTGCTGATATGTAAATGAGGTCCGCACAGTGCCTGACAAGCACGGCTCACCGACTGCTGACACTGATTACCTCACGGCTGGCCAGCATACTTTATGATTCCATTGCTTCCCTTGCGTTAGGCTGAATCCATGTGGGCCACCAGGCAGCCAGGCAAACAGGAAGGAGGAAGGGTGACTGTCAGACCCCACTGAGGAGGCAGCGCCCGGGACTCACGTGGGCCATCTCCTCGTGCGGCATGTCCAGGACATCCTTCATCAGGTGGTAGGCCTCGCAGATCAGCTGCATGTCCCCGTACTCTATGCCGTTATGCACCATCTTCACAAAGTGCCCGGACCCCTCGTCTCCCACCTGTCAGCCATAAGTGAGAAGAGGCCTTCAGAGCAGCAGAAGACACAGGAGAAGTCTCAGCAGACCCCAAAGACGACTTCGGAAAGGCTCGCTCCCACACAAAAACATGAGAGAACACAGTACCTCCCAGCAGACCAAAAGCTCTGTAGCCTGTATTTCCCACTTTCAGGCTACTAAAAGACACTCCCTAGACCCCGGCTCCAGCCACAAGGTGAAGCCTGCATGGTCTTGAAGTTACCACTTTTCTAGCAACTGCAGGTTAATATAAATTGTCTTTTTCCTAGACACAAATGTAGTCCAATTTTCCCAACAGCTACTGGGAGTAAAATGACCTTACCCCTTGACCTTTCAAGTCCAGAAATGCATTCTCTGAAGGTCCCACCAATGGCAAGGTATTGACTAAGATGGCAGGAAGAATCAAGTTTATCAATTTATCATGGGGAATTTAAGGAGGGTCCTTCAGTTGTGAGTGTTACTCTGAGCAAGATATTCTGCCCTCTGGAAAGGCGACCTGGGAAGCCAGGTTTCTGCAGACTGTCTAATGGACAGGGAAGGGAGACAGAGTCAGCGGAGTCCAGTCTTTCACGGTGCCGGCTCTGCAGTCGAAAGCAGCAATCCCTACGGGAGGGCAGCTGCACAGCCTTTCCCGGCGGTCACTTGTATAGCTACTGTGGGCTTCTATCAGTCAGAGGCTTCTACTTTTACCGCTGGCCTGCCCCTCTTCCGATGTGGACACCAACTGTGCAGTATGAGGACATCTCACTTCACCCTTCCTGTTGCTCCAGCAGTGAACGACCCAGGAACCTGCCCTCAGTCTCTACACCATTTACTCTATGATCTGAACCCAAGCCTGGAGCCACAGGAGTCACCGCTGGCTGAGTGGCAACTCTGGCCTCCCTGGGCTGGTGTGCTTCCATCCATGGTACTAGCTGAAGCCCCAAGATGGGATGCTGTTTATTCTCACAGCAACACCAAACAGGAGGGAAGCGCCTTGGCCAGACTCCTGAGCTTTGGTGAACATCCAAGTACAGAAAACTCCAAAGCCAGGCTACTAAGAGAGACTGGTGCGTGCTCATGGCCTGAGACATCCGATGAGACCAGGCAGCAAACCCACTTTAATTTCAGCATTCTTTGGCTATGAAGTAAATAGCTACAGACCCCTCACTGCCCTCACCTTTCCTGCTCCCAGGTATAAAAGCCTCTTTTTGGTAGAGTTGAGGCAAGCTGCTTTTAACACAGTCACCTCAGACCCTGCAGGGTTGGCTAAGGGACAGACATTAAGACAGACAGGTACTTCAGGTCCAGCTGGGGCAGAGACTTAGACTGAGAAGCTTACAGCACAGAGCTAACCACTGGGACCCAGGGAGACTCTCTGCAGCTGAGCACTTGGTCAAAGGGAAGCCCAGAACTTGCCCAGTCACAGCAGGGTTCTCCAGATCCTACTTTTGCAGCGATGGCTTGGAAGATCGTCTTGATGTGGGGCCTGTGGAGAGGGGGAGTACAGTTCAGCCAACGGGAAGAGAAGGCCAAGCTCTCCAGAGGAACTCTAGTCTGACAGGTGCGTACCTCCACGCCCTGTGTGTGGGCCTCAGAGTGGAATCAACACCTGCGCCACGGAAGCACCAGGAGAAGGAGAGTGACATGGCTCGGTGTCAAGTGCACATTTAACATGCACAAGGCCTGGGGTTTCGCCCCCAGCTTCTCACTACCAGACCCCCACAAAGCAGAGGAATCTCCCAATGTCATCAGAACAAGCTATGACTCCAAACCAAGCAATTGGAGAGCACCACATTGGGATCAGAGGACAGCCAGGACCTGCAGAACTTTAGAGATGCTCTTATCTGGAGCAAAACGACTCTTCGTTCCACTCCACCCTCGCTGTCAGCGCAGTGACCTCTAAGACCTCCACTCTTCACCCCACCCTCGCTGTCAGCACACAGAGACCCTAAGACCTTCCACTCACTGTTCTAGCCTCCACCAAAGAAAGGTGTATCTTCTCAAAAATTCTCAAAACTTACAACTGCAAAGCCAGCGCTTAGGACTGGGCTAAGGCAGTGACACCTTAAGCTTTCAAACATCAGTCATCTGCCCCTGACAGGACAGAGGTAATGGGGGAGCCGCACATACTCGATGCATGAACAAACATCTAGGTAACAGAGACGTGCCCTACGCCCCCAGCGCTAACTCCTGTATCTCCACAGTGGAGAGCAAGCATGGGACCGTGTGCCCTGTTCGCACCAGGCTTGCCCTGTGCTGACAAGCTTGCCCTGGTGCCGTGGTGTCCAGGATACTCACCAGGCCTCTTTGTGCCCTCCTGGCATGAGGGATGGCCCATGCCGAGCCCCCTCCTCACCACCACTGACGCCGCTCCCCACAAACAGGATTCCCTTGGCCTCGAGGTCCCGGCATCGTCTCTAAAAAGAGAAAAGACAATTCAGGGTTTATCTCACAAAAATAAATTCCTTCTGAGGAGTGAGGGGAGGTGTAAGGCCAGAACAGAAAGCTCACATCTGTTAGTAAATGACCCAAGGGCCTAGGAGCAGTCAACCATTCCAGACAGTTTATACTTTCAGTGTGGCAGTTCAAAAAAAAGGAACAGACTCCTATAGTTCAAACACTCAGGAGGCTAAGATAAGAGGATTATAAGTTCAAGGTCCTGAAAATAATTAAAAGAAAACCCTGATTTTTGAGATGTCTATACCATCCATCCCCAAGGGGGATAGTTGAAGACAACAATCCCACTTTAATGGAAAACACCTTACAGGGTAAAATGCAATGAACAAATTCAGTGGGTGTCTTGCTGCCGATTTGCACTTTAGACCATGTGACGTGCCTTGGCATCTGACGCCCTCGGGGCAGTGACTCTCAACCATGCTGCACACTGGACTGCCACGGACTGAAGATGGCAGAGTTAAGCTCTCAGCCTGGTGTATCTAAGCCATGTCTCTTGAGTTATATAGACATGCAACTGAGAGGTCACATCTATCAAGTGTCTTAGCAGAAAGAGGTTGAGATCTAGCCTGCTAGTGCCAGTCCCCGAAGGATCATGAGACAGTTCTGCCACGTGTACCATGCTAGTATTTCTTTCTAAAGGTTCCCAAGACCTGAGTGGATCTGGACTGAGGACACTTACTGTGGTATCCCGGTATTCAGAATTTCCTCCATCGATGATGATGTCGCCAGTGCTCAGCAATGGTACCTGTAACCAGACACTAGCTTAGGGCTAAGGCAGAAGTAAAGCAGACCTCAACAAGAATTTACCCCAAATAAACAGTGGGAAAGCATTCACCACGTAAAGTGTAAAATCCCCTGTGGCTGTAACTGCACTTCTAAGTTTGTGGCTACCTAATCCAGTCAGGCCCTCCACAACATACTCTTTCTCCCCGTCTCTGAGACAGGGTCTCAGTGTGCAGCCCTGGGTGGCCTGGAATTTGCTGTGGCTTACTCACAGAGACCCGCCTGTCTCTGCCTCTGGAGTGCTGGGAGTAAAGGCATGGGCTGGGTTTTACTTGTTATTGCTCTGTCTCCTCTTTCAAAGTTCCACGAAAGATCACTTTAGTACTTTCCTAGATTGAAGGAAAATCAACTTGCTCTCAGTGTGGGTAGTTTGACAATTGCTGCACAAATCTGCTCAATCTCCCTCCTTTTTAAACCACTGAAACAGTAGCATATCGGCTACAATGTTTCCTCTCTTAGAAACAAACCCGAGATAATAATACTTTCCCCAGATACTTCAGCCCTAAAGCAGTAACTTAGCCGTGTGTCGTCCCTCCACCCCCAGGACTATTGCAGTTATTTTTGAGTACCCGAATAAATCGTTTCTACCTGTTCCCCTTCATTCATAAGCATATTTTTTTCTCTCCAAAGATATTCTTGTTGAAGTCAACAAATTGGTACAAGGTTATTATATAAAACAAGTATTCGTAAGAATTGTTATTTTATAGGAATATTGAAGGAAAAAAAAAAATCCCAAAAACATCTCATTTCTAAATAAAACCCATTCTGGACAGAAGGTAAAAGGCCCTGGGTCTTATTCCTCAGGACCAAAACAAAAACAGAAAACACAGACAGGTATGGTTGGAAGGTACCTGTAATCCTAGCACTAAGTAGAACGTGGCAGGAGGACTGTCAGGATCAAGGCTAGTCTGTGCTGTTACATAGTAAGTACCAGGCCGCTAGAAACAGAAGTACACAGTAACATCCTGCCTCAAAACAAAGAAAAAAAATCAAACAAACAAAAGTGAAAAGCAGCTGGGACGTGGCTTAGGGGTCGGGTGTTTGTGTTTACCTGGCATGCACAAGGCCCTGAGATAGTTCTCTAGTGCGGGAGCCAGGGGCAATGCACTCCAGTACCACACAGGTTGTCAAATCAAACAGACATTAACAGATGACTATTGGTCAGAAGCTACTGCTCTTCACAACTCTAACTGAAATGTCTTAGTGTCCCAGAATCACGACCATTATGGGGCCAGCAGGACATCAGTGGGTCAAAGCACTTGTTGAGTAAGTCTGATGATCCAAGCTTGATCCCAGGAACCCAAGCAAAAGTGGGGCGAGAAAAGTGACTCCACAAAGCTGTCCTCTGACCCCCACCTACATGTTCCCACCCCCACACACTAATAATAATAATAACAATAATAATAATAATAATATCATCTTGGGCTGGTGAGTAGGCTCAATGGGTAAAGGACCTGCCAGCAAGCCAGGTGACCTGAGTTCTTCCCAGGAACCGCATGGTGGAAGGAGAGAACAAACTCCTACATATTGTCCTCTTCCACATGTAATGTGTCATACTTACAGCTACACATACACTAAATAAAATTTTTTTAAAAATAGGGGCTGGAGAGATAGCTCAGGGGTTAAGAGCACTGGCTGTTCTTGCAGAGGACCTGGGTTCAGAACTGCTTATAAACTCCAATCCCAAGGAGGCTGACCCTTTCTTCCAGAGTCCACGGGCATTTCACACATGTGGTGTAGTTACACACGCAGGCAAAACACTCATACACATAAAATAAAATGAAAAATCTTTTTAGAAAAATAATATAAAAAAGAATTACTATTACTCGAGTGCCAATCAAGACAAACAAGACCTAAATATTCTAGCAATCATTTTATCAGAACCGGACCAGTTCATATCCAGAAACTGAAAACAAAAAAGTCTCTGAAGTTAGACAGTTAGAGGAAGAAACAGGAAACTCTAAGGAGCTAGCTGCATCTGAGAACAGAGCTGGCCTTACCAGTTTCTCGATGAAATCATCCACCGCCTGCCCAGCCTTCACAAGGAGCATGACCCGGCGGGGCTTCTTCAGTCTGGAGACCATCTCCCCCAAGGACTCTGCACCAATCACTTTGGTTCCCTTTGCCTCGTTGGCCAAGAAATCATTAACTTTGGACACGGTCCTATTGAAAACACAGACCTGGAAAGACAAAGGCCTGCTTAGAAGATCTGGGACAGGTACGCCCTGAGGATGGTGGAGCTAGCAACATGAAACGTTGGTCTCAAGAGAGTTGGTCTGCCTTCTCTTTTTCTTAAGTGCAGGCTGATCACTGCAAAGTTCCGTCCGCAGGAGGAAACCAAGGCAGAGAACCAAGGCAAAGGCCAGGGGTCACTTGTTGCTTTTCAGGTTCAGCCTGACGCTCCTGCCTGGTCTTTTGTTCCTGTTAATCCTGGCATCTAAACCAGGTTACTATTTAGAGAGAACATTCGGAGCCCACAGGCCGAGGGATCCTTTAGCTACTCAGGAGGCTAAGATGGGAGGATCCCTTGAGCCCTGAAGTTGAGACTCCAGTGGGGCAATACCGTGAGTCAGCCGCCTACAACTGTCCACTTGCCCTTAGGTTTCACTAGCCAATTGAGCTGCAACACCTAGCTTTCTTTACATTCATCGCTGACCAAGGAGGCTCTTCCTCCAACCACAGGGTTGGCACAACTGAAGTAGCACTTCCTTTACAAAAGCAGCGACAACGGGCCATAGTTGAGTGAGAGGCAACCCCAGACGCCTGCGGGATCGGTGAGCACGGCGGGAAGGCGCCGTGTCCCCCACCGCTTACCACAAATCCGTGGTCATTCATGTTCAAAATTAAGTTCTGGCCCATGACAGCCAGTCCAATCAGCGCAATGTCAGCTCTGGAAATCCGGAAAAAAGAACAAAGAAAGGACGTTAGTGCTACTCGGTCGCTTTTAAGAGGACAGGTGGCCTGCACCCTCCCGGTCTGCGCTCGCGCAGCAGGCACCGGGAACGCCCGCGCCCCGCTGCTGCACGGCCCTCGGAGCGCCTTCTAACCCGCGTCCGGCCACACGAAGCCTCCAGTGCCCTGACCCGGCCACCGCTCCCGCGGCCTGGCCCGCAGAAGGGGCATGCGCCGCCCCACCCCACCCCGGCACCGCCTGCCTTCCCCGCGAGCTCCCAGGAAGGGGCGGCCGGGCTTGCGCTGCCCACGGCGGGGCCCGGAGGCGCAGGGGTCCGGGCTGCACGAGGAGGGCCACGCGACTCCCGGGGCCGAGGAGCGCGCGGAAGCAGGTCGGCAGAGCCCCGCCATCACCACGCGGGAAGTCTCCCGCGCCCGGGCTGCGCGTGCGGGTCACTCACTCGGCCATGGCGGCGGCGGCGGCGGGGAGAGCAGACAAGGGGGAAGTCGGAATGACCGAGAGCTCGCAGGCCAGTGCAGAGACGTCCAGCTCTCGGCGCCTCGGGAGGCTTACCACGACACCGGCCAATCGGGAGGTAGGGGCGGGGCCATGCGTCACGCTATTGGTTCTCTCCGACGCCTGTTATACCACCTGAGGGCAAACGGACCCGCCCACCCCCGGGGCCAGCTTTGTAGAGCGCCGAGCAGTCGATGGAGGAGGAGGTGCGTTCCCGGGGCTGGCGTCATGGTGGAGCGGGTTGCTCGCGGCCTCCCGCCTGCCCGGGGTCGGCTCCGCGGCGCGGCGTGAAGGAGAAGACACTGGGCTTGGTGCGGCCCTCACGTGTTACCACGGTGGGACCACGCTTTGCAGTTCACCAAGCCCACAGGCGCTCTTGGCCCGTGGCTGCCGCCTCCCTCCACTCTGAGGCAGGAATCGGGACTGCTCTTCCCGTGGGAGCCCATGTGGTCCGCGCGAGAAACGGCGGCGCACGGCGGGGCGAGAAGGCTCAGCGGGTAAAGCGCCCTGGGGCTGGAAAGAGAAGAACCCACGAAGCTGTCTCCTGGCCTCCACGTGCAGCGTGGCGCGTGCGCCCTCCAGCTCGGAGAAAAGAGATGGGGGAGGAAGGGCTTGAGGGGTAATCATTTTATTTTATGCGTGTGTGTTTTGCCTGCATGTATGTCTGTGTACCTCTTGCGTGGCTGGTGCCCAGAGACGCCAGAAGAGGTCGTCGGATCCCTCGGGACCGGAGTTACAGACAGTTGTCAGCCACCATGCAGCGTTTTGTTTTTTTTTTAAAGACAGGGTTTCTCTGTTGTAACTCTGGCTGTCCTGGAACTCTCAGAGATCCGACTGCCTTTGCTTCCCCAGTGCTGGGATTAAAGGCCTAGGCCACCACCACCCAGCTGGTTACTAGTTAGTTAAGGTAGTATCTTATTATATAGCGCAGGCTGCCCTCAGATTTGCAATTCTCAACTCTGGGGTTATAAGCTTATGCCACCACACCCAGTGGGAAGGAGAAGGACGCCAGGGGAGAACTGGGCCTGCTGGCTTTCTCCAGAGGACCAGAACACCTTGCAGCTGTGCCTTACTGGGTTGTCACCACCACGGGCATTTTTCTCTCACACCCTGGATTTGGCACCTTAGCCCTGTAGCAAGTAAGGACAAACCCTGACTTAGAAGACCTAGGAGGGTTTCACAGAACTAAAAGGATGGCCCTCCACTGACTCACAGAAGTCCGCAGGCTGTGTGACTGTGGGCCTGCTGCCTTGCTGCCTTCCCAGGATAGGTGATGAGTGAGCCAGCCTTGTATAACCCAGTGATGAGTACAAAGCCCTGGATTCCGTCTCCAGTAATGCCAAGACACGCAGAGCCAGATGAGCCAAGTCGGTTAAACACTTTCTGCAGAGCTGGATGTGTTGGCTCACTCCTGACCCCAGCACCTGGACGGCACAGGCAGGACTGTGGATGGGTAGTTCAAGATAAGCCTGCTACAGAGTGAGCTCCAGGCCAGCTGGGGCTACACAGTGATAGTGTCTTAAAAATCTCCTTCTCTCCCTCTCTCTCTCTGACACACAGCGCACACACACACACACACACACTATACATACATACATGGTCTCATACAGCTTAGGCTGGCCTGGAACTCATCCTGATCCTCCGGCCCCTACCTCCCAAGTGCTGGCTATTACAGATGTGAGCCATCACATCCCAGTGTACAAGGTGCTGGAGACTAAAGCCAAGGGCTCTGTGTATACTAGACAAGCACTCTGCCACCCTACAGCCTTGACCAAGACACCACAACTGTGGCTGGAGTGATGGCTCAGTGGTTAAGAGCACTACCGTGTGGCTCTTTACAACCATCTGCAACTCCAGTTCCAGAGGGTCTGGTGCCTTCCTCTGGCCTCTGTGGGCAGTGCACACACGTGGTATACAGACATATATGCAGACAAATCACCTATACAGTTAAGTACAAATAAATTGTTGGTTTTGATTGTTCGAGACAGGGTTTTTCTTTGTAGTCCTGGCTGTCCTGGAACTCACTCTGTAGACCAGGCTGGCCTTGAACTCAGAGATCTGCCTGCCTCTGCCTCCTGAGCGCTGGGACTAACAAATTATTATTTAAAAATATTTTTTATCTGCTTTAATGTTTTTCCTGCATGAATATCTGTATGAGTGTCATCTCCTGTGGGACAGGAGTTATAGCCAGTTGTGAGCTGTCATGTAGGTGCCAGGAATTGAACCATGTCCTCTGGAAAAGCAACCAAAGCTCTTAACAGCTGAGCCATCTCTCCAGCCCAACAGATTATTTTTCTTAAGTTAGAAACCCCAAACCATTCTTCATCTTGTATGAGGTGCTCAGGAATTGACCTTCCAGTCAGTTAGTGGTGGAACTGAACTTTAACCCTGGCCCAGTTGGGCCCAAGTCCTGTACTCTTTCTTAATAGGATCGGAAAGACACAGTCATACCTACTTGTAACTTGTGAAACTGGCTACATCTGTGTATTAGAAAGTTTAGTTGACTTCAAATGGAAGGCTGCATTGAGTTTTTCAATGAGGAGTTTGGGAGAACAGCCATTTATTGGAAGCATGGCTCTTGGTGACAGGCACACCTTTCAACTTTGAGGAAGTTGTCTTCCCATTTCTGCAGGCTTACTTCCAACAAAAGCTTGCCATCAAATTTTGTTGCAGGGACAGATTGATTGCTCTAGTCTGAGATTTAACAAGGGAGGAATTTTGCTGAGTCAATGTGACTAAACATCTGTACTTCCCTAAGTCACCACCAGACAGACAATACCTTATGCACAATATTTAAATATCATATAACTGTTTTTCTTAATTTTCTACTGTTAAACCCTTACTTGGATTGTCCTATTTTATGTTAAGGTACTAAGGAAAAAAATTACTGCTTCCCAGGATTGTTGACAAATTATGGTAAAGTAGCTCAAGAGATAAGACCAAGGCCAGTATACCCTTGGGCACTGGTTACACAAGTGGATTGTATGTAATGCTTAAAACTTAATTTACTCCAAAAACTTTTTGGCTTTACCTAACCACCCACATAAATGTCAGAAACAGCCTGTCCTCTGAAAGCTGAGAATGAGGCCAGCCTGTGTTACAGCCTGTGCCTCAATAAATAAACAAACAAATAATAAATAAATAAGGGTCTGGGGGTGTAGCTCTGGGGTAGAGCAATTGCCTAGCATGTGCAAGGCCCTGGGTTTGATCCCTAACACCTCAAAAACAAAACCCCCAAACAGCCAAAACCCCCAGCCCTTGAAGTAAACTCTCCCAGGGTGGAGCCCTTGGTTTAAATTACATTAAGAGGGTGTGTCGGCAGTGACTGACTGATGCAGACCTCCACATTTCAGCTCTGCCACTGGGCTTGCTGTGTAATTCCTAATACCGAATAGTTGGGAGGCAGGTTAGGGAGAAAGCATTTTTGAAACACATACATGGAGGGTGGAATATGAATATGAATCTCAGAGCCAGAAGACTGAGCTGGCGAAGTGCTCACAAGGACTCAGGGTTCTGCAGAAACAAGGCAGTTCAAAGGGAGGCTACTAATCTTTGCATCCAATAAAAAGCAGGAAGTTAGGAAAGGATAGAAAACTGGGCTGGGGAGGAGCTTAGTAAAGCAATTCCCAGAGCTGGGGAGGTGGAGTCAGGCAGATCCCTGGGGCTTCCTAAGACCTTGCCTCACTAAAAACAAACACTAAAGAGTTCCTGAGAAAAGACAGGAGTGCATATACACACCAAAGTCAATAAAGGCTAGAGAACTACAGAAACAACAGAAAAAATCACAGTTCCACGAGACTGCCTGGCTCTCCTGCTCTCAGTCCTGGACAAGATCAGAAGTATAGGTAACCGACTTTGCGAAAACAAAGACGATTATACAAACAGAAGTCTGGCAGAGTTTAAGGAAGACATGGCCTGACTTTACACCAAAAGCACACAGTCAGGCCATGACTTGAAAATCAGTTCTTCCCTCCAGACACCATTATCGTCTTCCAGTTAACACCATTTTTTCTCCCTTTGCAATAAAAATCTCTGCAGGAATTGTCAATAAAGCTGAGCATGGTGTCATGCACCTGCAATCCCTGCACTTGGGAAGCTGAGGCTGGAAAAAGATAAAGACTTGGAGCTCAGAGAGCTGGGGAGCTGGCTCAGCTGTCAAGAGCACTGGCTGCTCTTCCAGAGGACCCTGGTTCACTTCCCACCACCACATAAAGCCAGGCACGGTTGCACACACCTGTAATGTAACCCCAGCACTCAGGAGGTAGGTGAAGGAGGATCAAAGGTCATCCTTGAGCTGGAGAGATGGCTCAGTGGTTAAGAGCACTTATTGTTCTTCCAGAGGATCTGGAAGAATTCCAGAACCCACAAAAACCTCACAACTCAGTCCCAGGGGATCTGTTGCCCTCTGCTGGCCTTCTCAGGCACCAGGCACACACGTGGTGCAAAACAACCACCACCAAGCTAACACACATGCACTCCCCCCCACCTGTACTTTAACCAGATCTTCTAAGTTCCAGAAGTGAGGGGCTGGGGACACGGGACATAGCTTAGTTGGTAGGAGTGCTTGCCAAGCATACACAGCCCTGGGTTTGGCCCTCACAACCCTATAGACTGGGCAAGGTAGTGCAGGGCTGAAGTCTCAGCGCTTGGAAGGTGAAGGATCAGGAGTTCAAGACCATCTTTGGCTACATAACAAGCTTACGGCCAGCCTGGGCTACAGGAGACCCTGTTTCAAAAACAAAATGAAGAGCTCCTCCCAACCGTCAGATCTAGATGAACTGTATTTGCCCCACACCTGGTTTGCATCCTCTAATACAGTTTTGTTAATAGTAACAGTGACGGGGCCAGCAGGGTGACTCAGTGCGCACACGAACACACATGTGCATGTACACACAGGATAAACATGGCGACAATGTCTCCATCTGCCTTAGATGGCCCTGGGTTAACACTGTTGGTACTGACTCCTCACCCTTCCTGTTGCCCAAGCCTGTGGTCACTGCTCAGTCCTTGTGTTTGGCTCTTCGGCCTCACAGAATGTGGCAACGACTGTTTCTGCTTTAATACTTCCTTGCTCTGGTGGCCAAGTGTCACTCTAGAGACCTTCAAGCCCTCTTCCTCTTTGTGGGGCCTTTATTTATTGAAGTCCTCTTCCTGACCTCTACATATTGAAGAGCTCAGAGGCTTGGCCCTGGGGCTCACCAGCTACTACTTACTACCGGGTCTCCTTGCCTGCCTGGAACCTTTACCCCCTAATACCGTCTAGCCCTCTACCAAAGACCTTCTACCACCTGCAAAGCCTCCTGAAGCTGCACTGTTGGTGTTTTGCTGAGGCACGTACCCAGGAAGCTAGCTACTCTCCTAGTCTCTAACTCCATGCATAATTTCAGAATTAAACGTGTTAATTCTTTTTCTTGTTTTGTGAGCAAAATTTCACTATGTAACCCAGACGGGTCTTGAATTCAAAATTTTCCCGTCTCAGCCTCCATAATGCTGGGATTACAGCTTGAACCGGCCTTATTAGAAAAAAAAAAATACTTATTTTGTATGTATGTGTACTGGCATGGGTGCCAGGGTGTTCATGTAGAGGTTGAATCAGCTTGCAGGAGTTAGTTCTCTCCCTCTACTATGTGGATCCTGAGGGTAGAACCCAGGTCATCAGGCTTGGTGGCAAGTACCCTTACCTGCTGGGTCATCTTGATGGCCCAACACACTCAGCTTTAAATGTACATTAGTTCTGCCTTCAGCACGTACCGAGTCTGACTGTGCCTCTCCACATATCCTACTTCCTCTGTGCCACAGTTTCTCTGGGATCCAGGGGTCACTTCCTACGCTTGCCTTCATGAACCCCAGCAGTTTTCCACCCAGCAGTAAGAAAGGTCTTGTAAGAACATGCCAGGCTTCTCCGATGCCTTCATTAGCTCCCCATTTCACTCTACTAGAACTCAAAGTCCTTTCTCAGCCCTATCTCACCACGTCTCAGCAACTTCCTGGAAACTCCTATCACTCTTCCCTTTATTAGCTTTGCGTTGGCAGCCTTGTCCAAAGGATTTGACGTATTTGTTGGAGACTCCCCTACCTCGGGATTTACACGGCCTACCTTGTGATGCAGAACTCACTGAGTGCTATCTTCTAAGAAGGCCTTTCCTAACCACAGTCTAACCGGATGCCCCTGTCTAGCCATTCCTCTTATCTTTCACTTGGCTTTGTTTCCCACAATGACACTGTTAGAACATGGTTCTGGCCAGATCCCACAGCCTGCCTGACGATACCAGGCCATGCCTTCTTGGGACAGTTAAACAGAGTCAGTACTGCAACCTAACAGGAGTCCATAATTTATGGTCCTAACAGGTACCTGGCTCCTCCATGTGCTATGCTGAACTAAATCATGTGACGCTGAAGTTCCCACCAATCCCAAGAAGCTTGTTGGCCCCCTAGCCTCTCATCTTTGTACATGCAACCATTAATCTTGTGTGGGTTCAATAACAAACAGAAAGATACTTTCTGAGATCAGACCTGAGACGCCCAGGCAGAGGGTCCAGCCTCTCATGGCCTAAGCCACCTGGACTGAACCCTGAGCAAATGATCCCCAGGTTATTTTATTGCGGAAAAGGAACCGCCCACGGATACAAAGACCTATTTTCATTGGTCGACCTTGTTGCCACTAGGCCAAGGTCAAAAATGAGAGACATGGGTGTTCCCACATCTCCTTGTTGGTCACTGGGGAAGAACCACAGAAATTCTTTTCATCAGCAGTAATATAAGCAGAGGGCAAAGATAATCTGAGCATTGATTGCCTAGACAATTACTGGTTCCACAGACTAGCATTCTTTTGCTTTCCAGAAGGCTGCAGTCCATCCACACCCAGGAAGCTGGTTCCAAAGTGACCTTTCATCCAGCAGCTCATAGCAAGTGTTTTAAAGTTCATTTAACTGCACAGATAGTCTTCTGCCTGCTTCTGAATTAAAGGCATGTACCACCACACTGGGCTTTATTCTTACTCTTTTAGACCCTGTCACATTTGCCCCACTTGTGTGCACAGGCATGAGCGCGCGCACACGCGCACACACACACACACACACACACACAGCTTTCTTTTTAATGCTCTCCCTCCCACTTCATGGCCTGATCTTGGTTGTGAGACCCTCTTTTCTAATAAACCTCATTCCTGAAGGGTAAGTCCGTGTCAGCTTCCTCTCCTGGACTGACCACTGCATTAATATATTTAACACTTTCCACTTAATGTTACATGTTTGGACACCTCCTTCTGCAGTGGAGGCCAGAGACATATCTGCTTGCTGTCTGTGGTGGAAACACAGATAGCACAGATAGCACACGTGTTGGATGGCGCTAACGTGTACATTGAATACTTCCCTGGTTCTTGTTTTGTGTTGTTAGGGTACGCTGGCCTGGAATTTGATATGCATGAACTCATTCCTTCTGCCTTTGCACTTCCTGAGGGATGAGATCACAGTTATGTAATGTGTTGCTGGACACAGAACCCAGGACTTTGTGCATGCTAAGTAAACAGTCTGTCAACTGAGCTACATTCCCAACCCTGGCCTGGAATGCTTGACCCTCCTGCTTTAGGCTCCCGAATGCTAAGATTACAGGCATGTACTGCTACAACCGATCACATCATTGCTTTCGCCTAGGTTCCATGACCATGGTCCTTTGCCTATGCTCTGCTTACAAGAGGAAGTTCACTGTAGATTTCAAACTGCTGCCTCCCCACCCTTCCCCTGACTCCAGTACAGTACAACATATCATGGGCAGCTCTATGAAGAGGGGCTTCTGGAGAATACCCACGCCTTCTAGACAAAATAGTTGCTCACACATTTGGCAGAAAACTCAAAACAACTGCACCATGCATACTACTTCTCTAATTACATCAGAAAGGAACCTGTAGGTCACACCACAGTTTTTATTTCAGACAAGAATTATTACCAGGTACGGTAGCACACACTTTTAATACCAGTACTCGGGAGGCAGGGTATACTACAGTCTAGTATACTACAAATAAGAGTTCCAGGACAGCCAGGGCTACACAGAGAAGCCTTGTCTTAAAACACCAAAAAAAAAAAAAAAAAAAAAAATTACCTCTGTGAGAGGCTAAATTAGTATGCAATGACTTTCCAAAGGGCACAAGAATAAAACACAAGAGTCACTGATGCACTGGTTGTACCTTTATTATTTTTACCTCGTTCACTAACAGTTCTGTGATGCAAGGTTACCATACACAGTTAGATAATGTCTGCATTACACATCTAAGGCTATACAGCAAAAGAATCAGGATTAGTACAAATACAAGAACTGTATTTACATTTTGTATACTCAAGCTCCAAACATCAGATATTTACAAAATAAAACATGAAAATGAAATCCAAAATTAATAATGTACATTGTTGCTTGTGCTCAACTCCTTCACTGGGGAGAGATCAGTTTGCAAAGTCTTGGTTCAAAAAGGCCACTTATGCTTCATGGATTCTGTTATAGCATGGGGATGGTGACAAGAGACTTGGTTCTCAACAGATAAGTACTTTAGAGCCACGACGTCTAAGACAATGCTTAAACGTGAGAAGCTGGCGGATTCCTTAGGTGAACTGATGCCAAATTACACAGCATGAAAAAAAATCAATTAAAGACATGACGAACAATGTGTAACAACCAGGATTTGGCACGAGACTAATCTCTGCCTGGACTGTCTGTCTGAGCAGCTATCTACCACAAGTTTTTGTCCGTCTGATTTGCAGTACTGGGGATTGAACCAAAGGCATCACACATAATTGCCAAGAGCTCTACCACAGAGCTACACGCCTAACCCCTGGCTGTGAGTTTTAACACCGGTTCTGTGTAAACTCTTAATTTCTCTCTTTAGGTAATCAGGGGCTCTCTCAGATCTTACAGAGCTCAGACACCTACTTCATAAGTGGCCTTCTGAATAGCAACAGCAACGATCTCTCAGCTGACGACCTCTGCCCGCCCGCCGTGGCCTCACACTCCTGGCAGGTCACTGGTCACAGTGGCTGCTGCAGTACACAGCGCCAGAGCTTCACTCAAAAGCATTCAGCAGGCCTTCTGAGAGCAGCAACATAATTATTCTTTTCTTCTCATAGAGCGAGTTAGAGATTATACTTTCAAAAGGGAACCCAGACAAAAAGCAAAGGACCCATGCCGAACAAACCACCCATCCCTGTTAGCGTTCAGAAGAGCCAGAGCACAGCACCCGAGGGGAAGCAGAGAGTCCCACCAGGCACCACAGGGCAGAGTCATTCTCTTCCAGTCCAATGTGCAATTCATTACAGCTGTATAAATATACAAATACCTTACAAAATTAAATATCCCTGTAAATTAGACAAGAAGCAGCAGATAACAAAGTCTATGCTTTGAAACAGTGCCAGGAAGTCATCTGTTCTTAGACACCAAAGACCTTTCACAATCATCATTCATTCCTTCATCTAAACAAGCTGAAAAAATTGAAAAATTAGTAGATTCATAAATCCTACATAGCTGAAGGGGTAAAATAATGGTTTCTTCATTGAGGAACCTTCAGTTTTTCATTTATGGGTGGAGTTCAAGGGCCTGCTTGGAAGCAGCCTGGCCTGTGCTCCTGCCTCGCCTTGTGCAGGGCTGCCTGGCCCCGCACAGTGTGGGCCTGAGAGCTGACTGACTCCCAGGGTCGTCTCACAGAAGCAGGCAGAGCCTGAGCGCTGGTCAGGGGGGGGTTAGAGGCTCTGTTACCTCAGGGAGAGACAGGAGAATGGGGAAGTAAAGGAAGGGGAGGATAATCAGTTTTTAACTATCACTCACTTTTCTATAATTTATATGTTTTCATTCTGTTTTTGTTTTTTTTTTAAAGGAGTGCTTTGAAAATTAAAAAAAAAAAAATCAACAGTAGTTTCCTTAAAGGCTAGTTGCCTTAACTTTCCTGCTTTCTTGGCAACCACAAAAATCTCATGAACGGGTCCTGCCATAAAACCCTTTCTCTTTCAGAGCTTCAAGGCAGAGGTGACCTTGTCTGGAAACAGAACATCAATCCCCAAACAGCTCAGATTCTGATCTGAGCTGGGCCTTACAGAGAGAGTGGGTATGGACAGTGGCAGGTAGAAGCCCAGGCGCCCACGTTCTACCCCTACACTTTCTGGCTTCCTGACAAGGCCCCGTTATCTGGGCATCTTATAAATTGGGGTCCAGTCTGGCCTATCCAAAGCAAAGACTTTCTAAACCAAGCTTGTTTGAGTCACTGCGGGTTTAGCACATCTCACAGCTTAACTCTCCCCCGGGCTTCACTCCTCTCTTCACAGACATGGATCCTTCCATCTAACTTCGCAACAGCAGCAACATCATCAACTTTTTTCATCTTCATTTCCCTGAAATTAGATTTAGTTCTGGTCCAGGAAGCTGTCTCTAAGCACAGACAGAGCCTGCGGGATTTGAGTATACACCAGAAGGGCATGTTGCGTCCGTTAGACAACAGAGACTTCTAACTACATTAAAAATCTCACATATATGCTTAGAAAACAAGTAACATTACAGTTAGTGACCTATGTTTTAGGAAGAGAAAGAAGGCTATAAAAATCCACCAAAGTATTTGTTGATCATTGTTTTAGATAAGAACAGTCTGATTCCTGCCCTTTCTTTTCTCCATGGTCCACTTTTCCTTTTCTTTGCAAGGCAATTGTAACAAATGGATCTGGGAGGCCTGTTCTTCCCAGAGAAGCCCTGCTGAGAGGTCAGAAGCAAGGGTCTGCATGCCAGTCCGCCTCCCCAGTGGCTGCTCTGCAGTGGGGAGTGAGCTCCTGAGCAGAAAGAAATTCATTCTGCCACTGCCCTCCGGTGGCCAGGAACCCTCCTACAGAGAAGGGGAGCAGATGCTTTCTTGGGTGCCTGAGCGGTGGTGAAACAGGCCAGCAAGACCAGTAAATGGCAGCACGAATGAGCTCCAAGTCACTAGCAAAGCCACCGAAGTGACCAGGGGCTTTCTGTGCCCGGCTCAGTCCTGCAACATTTACTGGCTGGTAAAGTAAGAGCACTGTTTTCATGATGGTCTCTTGAACCCCGAGACCTGCTTTGTTAGAAGCCATGGAAACTTGTTGGCAATGAGCTCTTCTTCCTAAGGGAGTATTTCCAAACCACACAGGGGACAGTAGCTGAGGTGAGGTGGGGGTGAGGTGGAGGCGGGGGTGGCACAGGTCAGGATCCAATAGCAAACCACAGGGCAGTTGATTTGTTCAGAGTAGTGGGGACTGGTCAAGTATGGCATCCAGAAAACAAAGCCTGCCATGTTTGCGTATATGGAGACAGTATTATCGAAATGGCCACTGGGTTTAGATGGAGACTTTAAAGTTTATGCTGAAGCTACAATTCGCTGGTCAAAGGGAGCTACAACAATTACAGGTTGCACTCAGCACTTGCCGGGCAACACTGATCCAGTTTATCATGAGAAAGTCAATCTCCCACTCCCCCTTGTGGGAAATGTGTTCATGAGACCACATTCCGAACAGTGCCACCAGCGCATCAGTAATGTGGGGGATGGAGTTGGGGAACTCCTAGACAAAAGCCTCCTTCCCAATAAGGAGAAAAGTTTGCAGGACCCTGCTGTGTGGAACACTAGTCATCCTCCATCACCCTCAGGCCCCACTGCCCAATCTACTGCAGCAGCCCTGGCCAATAGCAGCTGCTGTCACAGGCTGGCACGAAGTCCCCATCTCCACTCTATATATCCATGCTCTAAGTAAGCCCTGACATGGACAGAATATCAATCCTATTCTGAGCTTCCCACAGTGCCGTCTCTTAAACGGAAATACAGGGATTACCCACCAGAAGAGAGAGAGAGAGAGAGAGAGAGAGAGAGAGGGAGGGAGAGAGAGAAGCAAGACTTTTTCTCAAGGTCTGACAATACCAGATGTTTCCTTCCTTAGTCTCTAAGCCGCCCAGGAAAAAGCATTATCATAAACAGAGGGGAAAAAAGAGAAGTTACCCTGAAAACCAGAGGTACACAGAGACACCAGCCAGACAGTAATCGTGAAGGAGACCTATCACTCAAAGGAAGCTGAAGTACACTGGAAAGGATCTGGAGATTTGCCGGAGCCCTCAGGGCTTGTGTGAGTGTGAGTGTGTGTAGTGGTTTCCCCCCTTTGTTAGGCCACATGCTACAAGTCTTAGCACAAGAAAAAGAAGAGTACAGAACCATGGAGATGGGGAACAGGAGAACTGGAGAGTGCTGGATGACAAGGGAAAGGTAGGTAAGCCACAGGATTACATACAAGAATAACCGTCAAGAATCACAAAGAGAATGAGAGGTAACACTTTATCTGTCGAAGGCCAGCAAGGCTCAGCAGAATCGCTTAGTATTTCGGCTGGCTCGGGCATCTGCGAGAGAGTTTTGACCTATGAGAAAAATGGGAGGCAAGATCAGAAAAGTGGATGTGGGTCTCCTCACAGGTGACACCGCAGGCACGGCTTCTGTGCTCTCAAACGGCTAGACTGCGGTCTTCTCCAATCTGGGAGCTCTGAGATAAGCCCCTCAGAAACAGAGGCTGAACTGTGGGAGTCCATCACAGCATTCACAATCTTCCCATTATTCAGTGCCCTGGACCCCAGATGCAGACCTCAAGGCCAGTTCTGATGGCTGAGGACACAGGCTGCACCTTACCAGAAGCGGGGGACTCATTCACACCCTCTGATTTCATTACAGTCTTGCCTCCCTTCTACTTTCAACCCAGTTATTTACGCTGAAAATCAAGGAGAGAAAGGAACACGCTCCCTAAGTCAGGCATGGTAGTGCACACCTGTGACCCTCGCACTTGAATCCAGCTTGGGACACACAGTAGGACTTCTCAACAAGACAAACGGCAACAAAAGAACAGCTTCGTACCTTATTGTGCCAGCCAGGAGTGGGTTAAAGGCATATAACCAGTCATTCATGTCTTTGTCATTGAGAGCTTGCAAAAGGACCCCACGGTGCTTTGTGCACACGGCAAAGGTGTTAGGTGTCTGGGAAGAAGCATGAAGTAAATGAGAGTTAGTGCAGAGAATGAACAGCGGGGACCGTCTTGCATATTCACAGGGCACATAACACTTCACACTGAAAGCTCAAGCAGCCCAGATATAAAATAGGATCCACAGACCAAAAGGGAAGGACACAGGTAGCAACAAAAAGCAAAGGCAGGACAGACTGACCTTCACCATGGCCTGCTGATCCTCGCTGTACTCCACCTGTGCTGTGGACAGGTTGATGATGCCACGCTCTACTGGGTCTTTGTCACTGTTGTAGATGAAGACATAAGGGCGGCGAACCACAACAAAATGTTTAGCCCAGTTGCTGGAAAGTGGCTCCTTGAAGTGCAGGTATCCCTTCTTAGACACCACTGAGCTAAAAGGACAGCGTAAAGGAAGTCAGTCTCTCCTACAGGAAACAATAATAAGCTGAGCACCATCAACACACGCTTCCACCAGCCAAGCCCTCAGATGTAGCAAGACAGGCAAATGATCCAACTGGCCTAGATTCTCACTGGCTAGAGCAACACAGAAAAGAGCAAACGCCACAACGCAGTGTGCCAGGCTGCACTGCCGGATGCACACGGAGGGGACAGTCGGCAGGGATAGTCGTGTGCTCCAGGCTGGGACAGACTTGCAGTGGAGAGCTAGAGAACACATCCCTGACGAGTGGTCCCTCATATCTGGCAGGGCCGCTGGTCATTGTACTCACCCTGCTCTAACTTCTTCAATGTCTGGAACGAGATTGAGAAACTCATTTTTTCCTGCTCGGGCCAAGTACGGTGTCTCCACAGGTGGGACGATCTGAAACTGTTCAAATTCTTGGCAGGGACTAGAGGCACGAGAGTTGGCTTCTGGAGTCCTTATAGAGGAAGAAACGGTAAGATGCACTTCAGCAAGGCCAAAGCACCTGTAGCTAGCACCTCACCCTCACCAGGACACAGTGCCCTGCCTGAGCACCAGAGGCAAACGACAGCTCAGAGCTCAGCTAAGACAAGCTGGTGTTGGAAAGGTAATTCTCAGTTCCCCTCTGTGTTTTCCTTACAAAAGGACACTGGGGCCACTGAGTCACAGTCTCATCTGAATATAGACTCTAGTCCTTATGAGTTTCCTATCAGTCTCATGGCCAGACCAGAGGCAGCATGCTCTGGGACTGGAAGACATCACAGTCAGAAACTCGAGGATGGGGAGGGGGGTTCAGGGAGACAGTTGGCCACTGTACTCTAGCAAGTTTCCAGGAGGTTTTAAGAAGCCCACCATCTTAGGGAGTAGTAGAGAAAGCAAACGAGAAGTGCCTGGGCTCCTAGGACCACAGAAGCAGAGTGCTGACCGGACCATTCTTTAGTCTCTGTCCTGGCTGTGCTAGAGAGCTCCCAGAACAGCTTGACTGATGACACTGTGTTTCTGATTCTAAAAGTCCATTTTGCAAACTGAATGCCCTCCTCTATCATTCTCCACTTAATTTTTCCAGGTTTTTATCTTTTATGCCGTGTCTATTTACTCTTCCACGCTGTATACAATGCACTGTGACCATTCCACCTCTCCACTTCTCAGCCTCCTCTGACCCAGCACACGCCCCTTCCTCCGTCAGTCAGCAACCCAGCTCAGTCAGCGCTGTCTGTATTCACACAGGCCTGGTCTATTTCCTAGAACATGGGCAACCTACCAGTGGCCACACCCCAAAGAAAAATAACTCCTTCCTAGCAGCCATCAGTTGTCAATAGCTCCTCAGCTAGGAATGGGGCCTTGCGAGCCCCACCCCTATCCACGGCAGGATTTTAACTGGCTTCATCTTGTAGAGCTCCAGGTAGGCAACCCAGCTGCTGTTGAGTTCATGAATGCAATGGCCAAGGCACATCCACAAGACAGCACTTCAGAGCACTGCTCCCCATCTCCAGCTCTTGAATTCCTTCCGTTACTTCCCGTGCTGTTCACTGAGCCTTGGGGATATTTTTGAGACAGGGCCTCTTACTGAGTCTGGAGCTCAATGGTCTTAGTAGATTAGTTGGCCAGCAAGCCCCCAGGATTCACCTGCCTCTGCCTCCTCAGCACGGGGTTACAGGCCTGCTCCGCTGTAGACATGATCCATGCTTTTGGCATGGGTGCTGGGGTCTGAACATAGGTTCTCTTGTATGGCGAACACTTTACCATCTGAGCTGTCTCCCCGGTTTTCCATACTTTACCATTTCTGAATTGGAATGCAGCTTACATTCAGTCGGTGTGTTTAATTAGCTTTTCTGTCTTAGTGGCACATATAACAATTTCACATAGTTAATAGCATTCTAAATTTAATAAAAATTAATGAAAAAGGTGCACACACATTGGACAGCGATGCTTTGCTCAGAATCAGAACCACAGAAAAGCTGGCATTTACTTTCCTTTTTGCTTATCTCCATGGTGTCTGAGAACTTACTTCTGATCCACAGAGTTGCTCCTTGAGTCCACCAGAGAGGGGCACGTGGATGAGGGAGTGAGGGTGGAGCTGCTAAAACTGGACACGGAAGGGTCCCGTCCAAGTGGGGAGATGTCAGACAGCTGGAAACAAGGACATCACAGCAAGGTTCAGGAGCAGGACGATGGCGCTCAGCATGGGGATTACAGGCATGTTCCAGTGCAAATGCTTTCTACCTGGGTGTTGGGGGTCTGAACTCGGGTTCTTATGCTTGCAGAGCAAGCACTTTACCTCTGCCTCTGCCACAGAAAACAATGGAGTTGTCCAAGATAACCAATGCCTCATTTTTATTAAGCCAATTCAAAAGTTATTAAAGAAGACAGCCTCTATACACAGTTATTACTGTTGGTAGACAATGCACAAAACCAGTTCAATCCCCAGAGTGGAGTGGGGAGAAAAAGAAGGGAGGGAGATGAAGGGGGAGAAAGAGAATGAAGCTTCTTGAATTGCTAATTCTCCGTGCTATTAAACAGCCTTGTGCACACAAAGGTCAAGCACCTACAGCATGCATGCACTGTTGTTCTAAGCACATGGCAGGAGTCCTGCCCTAATGCAGCATACACCATTTAATAAAGAAGGTAGACAGACTTTTAAAACGTGCCAGATAGCTAGGCATGGTGGCCAAGCCTTTAATCTCAGTACCCAGTACTTGGGAGGCAGAGGCAAGCAGATCTCTGTTAGTTCAAGACAATTCCTTAGCAAACTCCAGAGCAACCAGAGCTACACAGTGAGACTCTGTCTCAAAAGACCTAAAGAAAATTAAATTAAAAAGTGCCAGATAGGGAGGCCAGAGAAATGCCTTCAGCAAAGAACACTAGCTACTCTTACAGAGGACCTGGGTTCAATTCCCAACACCCACATAGTGTTTTACAACTATCTGTGACTCCAGCTCCAGAGGATGTAACACCCTCTTCTGACCCCCACAGGCACCAGGCACAAATGCAGTACACAGACATACATGCATGCAAAATATCCATACATATAAAATTAAAACAATAAAAAAAAAAAAGGTGTCAGGGAGCTGCTAGCTTGCTGTGGGTGCTGAAGGCGGCCTATTCCAAGGAGGCACTACTGGAGCAAAAGCCAGAAGAAATGAGGGAGCCAAACATGGAAATGTCTAGAAATACGTGAAGTATACAAAGAAGGGAAGGCTGAAGGAAAAGGCAAAGGTCAGGCTGAGTCAGACGGTGAAGGGCACATGGTACTCTGAAGCACTGTCACTCTTTGCTGAAGGCATTAAGCTTGATGCCACAACAGCCTTTCAACTTTTTTGTGTCATACAAAACATACCAGTTCCCTTCATAACATGCTCTTCTAAGAGACTCGGGAAAAAAATCAAAATATTTCCTATGCGAGACTGCTCTCTTTAAAAGTTGGTATTCTGACCTTATGAAATTAGAAGACGTATCAAAGCACAATGCTATACCCCTCAAACACAGTGCTCTGCCCATCTCAAACCCTGAAAGCAGCAAAAACTGTGAAACAATGGCCTCGGTATGCTCACCTTACAGTCACTGATACTGCCATGTACCTGGTTCAATTCTCGGTTGAAAGTGTGGGTGAGAAGCTGTAGGCACTAAAAGAGAGAAAGACAGAGGAAGGGTGAGTCAGTTAAGGCTGAGCAGAAAACTTCAATGGCTGAATGGACCCCTGTGTACAAGAACGAACATGTCCAACACCTATGCTGGCACAGATGCTGCCTAAGAATAACTCAGAACATTGAGGACAATCAGCACATGTCTACTTAAGGCAACAGAAAGCAAATGGATTTCAATAGTCTTTTTTTTTTTTTTTTTTTTTTTTGGCTTTCAAGACTGGCTGTCCTGGAACTCACTCTGTAGACCAGGCTGGCCTTGAACTCATAGAGATCCGCCTGCCTCTGCCTCCCAAGTCCTGGGATTAAAGACGTGAGCCACCACTGCCAGGCTAAACAATCATTCTTAATACAACAAAAGCAAATTACTACACACATCATAGCTAAGAAGAGCTTAGGAGTCAAGCTTGGCCCATGACAGTAGTAGAGAAACAGAGGCAGGAGGATCTCTCTGTGAGTTTGAAGCCAGTCTGATCTATGTAGAGAGTTCTAGGACACCAAGGGAATATATTATAAAGAAATTCTATCTCAAAAAAAAAGAAAAACAAACAAACAAATAAATAAATGAGGGGGGTGCTTAGGAATATAACAGCAGAACCAGGCACAGCAATGCATGCTTCTAAGTCCCCGACTCAGCAGACAGAGCTGCAAAGGTTGCTGAAAGTTCAAGGCCAGCCTGATCTACATAGGCAATGAAGACTTTGTCTCAGACAACCCTAAAGAATAGACATACCTTTAATTCTTAATTCAATAAAAGACATGGACATGGGTTGGGAACATAGCTTAGTGTTTGCCCAGCATACCCAAGGATCTAAGTTCAATTTCCTACATTGGAAAAAACAAAGACAAAAACATGGACACTTCTGTGCCATGTTGGATACATTTTCCTGAACACATTAGAAGACCTGCCTGACTACTGAAACAAAACAAAAAAACTCTCAGTCTTCCATTTCCTCTGCCGCCAACTACCGAGCAACTGCACACCCGGCGCCATCTGCACAGCCTGGGCCTTCTCCCACTCATGCAGAAGCCTCTTTAAAATGGCTTCATCTTCTCTCACTGGGTCACCTGAGCAAGGAGCTCTCCCCTCCTCAGTCTCACAGAGCTCTCCTTTTTATTTCTGCTAAAGAGAACGTTCGTTGTTGCTGTGTAATTGAGGCCTTGCACATGCTAGGCAGGTGCTCTACCACTGAGCCATGTACCATTAGTCCTACTGAAGAATTTTTTTCATCATGTTAAAAAAAAAACAACATAGAAACAAATACCGTTTGAAATATGACATTACTCCCAGAACCCCCTGGGAAGTCAGGACCCAGTCTATTTCCTAGCCCTCTACCACATGGATTCCCTAGGCTCCTCGATGCCTCCTAACAGGTCCTTCCGAGGTCAGTTCACAGCACCACAGCTGTAGACTCACCCTGTGATGTTCTTGTTAGCCTGTCTTAAGGGCAAGAATTGGTCCTTTTATTTCTATACGCAGTGTTAGCATCAGTGTCTTAAACAACCAACTTCTGAAAATGCAGGAACAGAGAAAGGAAGAAGTGACCCCTCACCTTCGTAGCCAGTTCTTTTTCTCGGTCTACCAGGCTTTCGATGTCTGCTGAGTCGTAGCCACTGCTCTCACTAGGTGTGATGGCGCTTTCAAAGGTGGTGGTTGAGATCTGAGAAGAGATGCTGGTGGAGGTACTGAGGGTCCCGCTGCTGAGGCTGGGGGACAACGAGTCACTTAGAGACTTGGGTATGCTGTCACCAAGTCTCTCCCGAAGCAGCAAGAAGTGGCGAGTCTTTTCCACCTGAGAAGAGAAACGTCATTATCTCAGCCTGTTAAGCACTCTACTATGTAAATCATCATGCTTCCACCGTCACAGGAAACCAAAAAGCAAGGAAGTCTCGGAGGGAGAGAAGGCAGGAGTACAACCAGGCGGTCGCTCTCCTCCTGCGTGAGCGTGCCACGGCCCAGCCTGCCCGTGATACCTCGTGCAGCAGCTCCAGCTTCTCCAGCTCCCACTGGTGCTCCAGGATGAGGCTGTCCCCACGCGGTCGCCAGCCTGCCAGGTTCTCTTCTCCCCGCACATAGGCCACAGAGGTGTCCAAGACTTTTCTCCTCCGCCTCTGCATGCCTAGTGTGAGAGAAAACATGGCTTTTGTTTTTTGTTTTTTTTAATCCCTCAGAGAAAAATCCAATTCTGATTTAGGTCAAAACAAATTATTAACTCTTAAACATTTTTATTTGGCAAACTAAATTTGGTCTTTTAGTTTATTAGTGAAACTGATGCCAATGCCGGGAATGGTGGCACATCCCTTTCGTTCTGGCACTCGAGAGGCAGAAGCAGGTAATCTCTGTGAGTTCGAGTCCAGCATGATATATACACTGAGTTCCAGGCCAGTTAGCCTACTAGTGAGACCCAGTGATTAAAAAAAAAGAAAGAAAGGGAGGGAGGGAGGGAGGGAAGAAGGGAATCCATGGCATTCTCCCAAAACTACTCTCCAAACTTGTTCTTTCATTTGAGACGCTGGGCTGACGTGGGCCTGTGCTCACTGAACACGCTGAACCATCACTGACCTCCGTCTCAGTCCTGACTACAGCACTCTGACAGTTTCCCAGGAAAGCTGCTGCTGTGGTCAGTGGTGCGAGGCTGCACGGCCTCTGCGGCCCTGGCGAGGCAGTGCTCAGATGAATGGCCAGGCGCGGGGGCTCGGGGCCTGTGACCCTAGCACTCGGAAGGCAGGGACTACTGCAATGTGAAGGCCTGACAAAACCCTGTCTCAGGAAAAACTTTCTTGGCCAAAGTTACTCTAATTCTCTCAGTAAGCTTATAATTCACAGCCCAGCATATCTTGTTGGACACCGTTTTTATTATTCCATTAACTACCATAACATAAATCAAATAACATATCTACCACCACCATGATCACCACCACCTCGGGTCACTAAATATACAGTTTTAACAGACTTTCTACCTCCCAACATGAACAGGACTCCAATTTTTTGGTAATATTTTTGAAGCATATGGTATGGTGAGAACTTACCTGGACTACCAGTATCTGCCATTTTGCATAAGCTCAGTTCATAAATTCCAGTAACTCGGTTGCTATTTGAAAATAAAGTAGAACAACTGCTGAGTTTCTTGTAGCACAAAACAGGAAGAACAGATGTCTACTTAAGATCATGTCTTCTTGAAGGGCTGCAATCCTACTCTCAGACACACACACGTCCTTTTAATTTCTATTTATTTACTCTGTGTGTGTGTGTGTGTGTGTGTGTGTGTGTGTGTGTAGGGTGAACGACAGCTTGGCAGTTAGTTTTCCGCTGCCATCCATGGGTTCTGGGCTTAGACTCAGCTGTCAGGCTCGGTGGCAGCCCCTCACCCACTCAGCCATCTTTCTGGTCCTAGTTAAAACACTGCTTATTTTTATCAGTAACTGTCAGCTTGTTTACTTGTCTTCTCCTAAGAGGAGCTCATTCTCACTTTACTCTTTTGACTACTGCTATCCCAGTAGGGTGAACAGAACGGAATGAAGGAGAAAATGCACAACCTAAGTGAGAACCCTAAAAACTTCTTTTCTTGATGTAAGAGAAGACAGAAAAATGTCTGACTGGAATGAAGTGATCAACAACAAATTCTGGACACTGTGAACAGGAAGTGTTCTCAACATTTCACTGTATTATAGTAATTCTTGTTTTATTTTTTAAGCTCCATGCCATATATTCTCAAATGTGTATTTTTGTATTCTTCAAGTATATACAATAACTTACAAAGAGAAGCATCTCAACGGCAATACTTCAGCGTGTGGGGAATAGTGACAGTCAGCCCTTGCAAACCCGCTTTGGAGGTATTTACAGCATAACAGTCTCCTTATCAACTCATGCACTCATTAACATTGTATAAAATGCCATCTGCAAGCCATGACACTCCACACATTAAATGCCACTATGCAAGTCACTGCACCTCAGGTATTAGTTACCAAACGCTTTTATAAATGATAAACTAACTTGCAACAGCAGGCTGAGGGTATCTAAGGGCTGTTGTTTCTTTCTGTTCAACTGGGCAAAGAACTGGAAACTAAACTTGTTTCAAAAACTTACGAGTCTGGTGACTTTGAGTAGCCACTACCAAAGAGGCTTCGCAGAGAACGTGGCGGCGAGATCTTGGCATCTCGGGAATAGAAGACCATGCACACATCCTTCGTGATGACGGCCGGCTGGATGCAATGGTCCAACTGCAAACAGACAGGACAAGGTGCTGAATTAACCAGGCAGAGCACCTGGGATGAGAGGCCGTACAGTAATGAACCTGGAAATCTGGTTCCAGCTGTGGAGACAGGAGAGCTTCTGCTTCAATAATGATTTCAAAAGCCACTCATCAGATAGTAATGTAGGGTCAGGTGCATTCATGATGAGCACATTTGTTTTTCCTTGAGGGAAAATGCTAGCATTACACACTGTTTAAAAGTGAAGAAACTGAGACACAGAGAGCCTATCTAAGGACATGGGACAGAAATGACAACACAGGATTAGAACTCAGGCGGAGATCAGGCACGGTGGTGCATGCCTGTAATTCCCAGTACCTGGGAAGTGGAAACAGGAGCATCAAGTCATCCTCACCTACATACACAGTAAATTCAAGGCAAGCTTTGAATACAGGAGACTGTCTCAAAAAATAAAATAACAACAGAAGAACTCAGGCGCGATCCAAGACCTGGAACTATCAGTCTCCGTTAGTACCAGGAAAAGCATGGTATGACCTGTCTTAACTGGTGATTGGGCTCCTGAAGCTTAAGTTGTCAAAAAAGCTGTGCTCTTTTAACTAAATAGAGCCCTGGAACAGGATCTAAACAATCAGAAGAGTTAGCAAGGTGCCATCAAATAAACAGCTTGAGGATGCAGAGTGGGGGATGAAAATGTAAGCTGAAGTTTTGCTGACTCTTCCTCTGTCACTCACCACTTCTAGGACCTGCTGACTCTGGACTCCTTACCTCCAGATAGGCAGATAAGGTCATGTAGATCTTTTCTCCATAAGGTGTCACTCGGTTCAGAAGGAGGGAGTTATGGAGGGAGCTGTCCCATACGGCCTCAAAACGGTAGAATGTCCTGAGATCAGAGAGACAACGTCAACAAAAAGTAGCGGGTAATGTGGTAGCAGAGGGAGTGCTAGTGTCAGGAACCCTAAGGGATCCGATGCCAATCATTGCCCTCTCTAACAACAGAGGAAGGGGCAGGTGCCCATCCACGTGCCCCATCCATCATCTAGGGCACTTGGTTATGCACCCCATGCCTGCTCCTATAAACACGAGAACAGCGACAGCACTGCCAGGGTGGCAGCACTCAGGCAGAGGCAGGAGGACTGCCCAGGCTTGAGACTAGCTTGATCCAAACATAAAGTTGCAGGCTGGCCAGGTCCACAGCATGAGACGCTTTCTGGAACAAAACTGGCCCCAACAATAACATAAACTACGAGAGCATTCAAAAGGATTAAGAAACTCGTGGACAGAATCTGAAAGAAAAAGACCAGTGGTGAGCCGTCCTGTCCGTTTTAATAATGAGATACAAAAGTGAGGACTCAGTGACATGTAAGCAGCAGCCCTCACTCACATCTCCAGAGATCTAAACCTGACAGCATAGTTCTGCTGACTCTTAGGAACACCGTAATGTATCCGGAATTTAATTATGGAGAATGTGAACAAACTCAATGAACAAGCGTGAGTTGACCTATCAATACAAGAGAATAATTTTACACTAGAGCCATTCCTTCTAACAGACATCTGAAAATCAACCTTATATTTAAGAAATAATCATAAGGTAAATTTAGCAGACATCCATCACTGGCGTGTTAGGTTCTTTTAGTATTAAGTTTTTCCTTCTGGCAAAACACAACAGAGGTGACATTGGTGGGCTACAGATCAATTCCAAGCTCTGCACCATTTCCCTTCCTAGAACTATGACACTTCATGGGGGAGGTGCCTCATGTAACCTCACCCCGCGCAATGCTTGTGCTCAGCAGAATGAGCTAACTCAACTCACAGAAAGATGCTACAGTACTCTGTTCCTGCCCAATCACATTCTTCCTTACACCTTTCCAAATGGTGACCTCGCTAGTTCTGCTTTTCTAGATTTCCAATGATAATCAACAGGCATACCTTCTAAGAACACCCCCCATGCATCTTCCTCCAGAAAGCAAGGTAGAGAAAGCTTTCTGAAAGTTAATTCCTTGACCACACCTCCTCTGTTCAGTGCCCAGGTTTGAGGTGGCTGCTTCCCTTTGTAGCCATTCTTCGTCAAAAAATTCTCTATATGCACTCAGAAGGCATACAGACAGCAGCCATTAATGAGACAGTCACCAAGTGACCTGAAGTACAACCAAAATACCAGTCCAGGGAGGCCTTTGTCATGGCTTACAGATTGAGCAGAAAACATTCATGCACCCAAAATCCTGCTTTAAGAAAAATTTTATTTCAATTTGGTTTAAGAAAAATTCTAGTAATGAGAGATGACATTCAGCAAAAGAACTCTACCATTATTAGAACTGTTCTTAAACCAAATCTGTAAGCCATGACAAAGGCTTCCCTGGACTGCCATTTGGCTGCACTTTGGGTCATTTGATGACTGTGTGATGTGTGTGTGTATCTACTCTCCAGACAGTAACACACCCTGCTGAGTTCACCGAGGATCTCTATGTGAACTGGATGATATCCAGACTAAGATATAAACTCATTATAGTCATACATCTGCCAAATAACAGTTTGTACCACCTTTTCAGGAACCATCAGAACACGGTCTAAGAATGGAGTTGTGTGAGGAGAGTTCTAAGTGCTTGTAAAACTCCAAGAAATCAAGACAGGAGTCTTGTGACCTCAGTTTCTTCAAAAACACAGGTGCAGCAGACAGCAGTGAGCTTACTTCAGATTACTCACTACACTGGCTGTTGTTACGTGTTTATATGCCTCTATGCAGAAACATGCTCTGCCACATGCAGCTTGTCCCTGTGATTGCACACTTTCCTCATGTGCTCCTGTGACCCTCGGAGTAGAGACTGTCTGACGCTCTGAATAAAGTGGCTACTGCAGGAGACTCTGGTCCACCTCATTTTTAGGCTGCATTCTCCCAGGTTCCCCCCCTTCAGAGTGGTAAACAATGTACATCACTTTCATTAGTTTTCTTTCCTAAGTCAAGTAAAAGAAGTATGAAAACACGTCACTGTCAGAAATGTTTCTATTCCAAAAGGACTTTTCTTTCATTCCAATTTTTTCTATTCCTCCCAGAAGAAAAACATATTAAGACATACAGATAAAAGAGAAATTTTTAAGAATATTTAAGGTCAGGTGTAGAGGCATATGTCTTTAACCCCGACACTCGGGGAACTGATCTCTGTGAGGCAGGAGGATCTCTGTGAATTCAAGGCCAGCTTAGTCTATACAGTGAGACTGTCTTACTAACTAACATTTCTTCTTACAGACTCAATCACATGACAGCCACTTTGGCCTCTGTGTGGTACAGAACAAAACAAAGGGTGAGATCTGCAAGGCTACTGAGCACAAACCCCTCAGTTTGAGAGGTAGGGGTGGGAGTGGGGAAGCAAAGAGGGAATGTCAGAGGGCAAGCCTGAGATTTCATATGAAATGTGAAATATTCTATTTTAGAATGTAGAAAAGGACAACTTAAAGAAATGTAAGAGTAAAATTTAGTAAATGGAGTGAGAAAATAATTTAGAGCACTACATCATTCAAAACGTTCCATGACTCTGTACACACATCAGAACTGAAGACACAGGGCATTCTTAGTTTGCAAAACAAGGTCTTACTCGGCTCTAGGTACAGCTTAGGTTTACACAGGGAATAAACCGCTGAACTAAAATAGCAAGCAAAGCAGCGTAAGACATAAAGCATTCTGGTAAGCTAGAATCTCTACGTGCAGAAAGCAAACAGCAAGTACCTAGGAATATCCTTATCAAGAAGGAGCCTGCAAAAACAGAAAAAGGCTTTCATTAGTTCAGCAACCAAAAGACAGAGAGAGAGAGAGAAAGAAACACAAACAAACAAACACATAGAGAGACAGAGGGCTGGAGAGATGGCTTAGCTGTTAAAGGTTAGGGCTCACAGCCAAAAATATAAGAGATAGAAACACAGAGAGAAAAAAAAATTTTAAAGGCAAAATATGCTGACAAACAGACTGAATTCAGTGCACAAACACTGAACAGAGAAGTCTGGGATATAGTCTGATAAGAGACTTACAGTGACACAAATCCTTCCCTGAGACTTTCATTTAGAAAAAGGATGGAAATAAAAGAGGAAATGGAGATCAAATCTATTAATCACCCTCCCATGGAGACTTAGTACTGGGCATGGTAAGAAACTGCTGTTGAACTAAGTGAAAATCAAGGCATTTGGTTAATAGACGTGGAGGTGTGGAAAGACAGGGAATCAGGATCTTGTCCATTTTTCTGTACTATCGGTGTGCTAGCCCTCCAACATGCATATGTGGTTCAACAAACCTGCAGATCTATACATTCAGCATAAACACTAGCCTTAGAGAGCTACGAGTCCTCTTAATCAAACGCACTCAGCAACCCAACCATATTAACCTGTGAGCCTGCCATGGGGCACTGTGTCAACCTGACAAGACCTAGAACTACTTGGAAACAAATCTTGAGACATGCGTGTGAGGGCTTGTCTAGATTAGGTCAACTGAGGTGGGGTGAGTCTCCCTAAATGAGAGCCGTGCCAGCCTATGGATTGGGGTGTCAGACTGAATATTCAAAAGAGAGTGGGCTGAGCACAGAGTTTATTGTTCTCTGCTTCTGAGGTGCCATGTGACCGTCTGCTCCGGCTCCTGCTGCCTCACAGTGGATTGTTTTCCTCAAACTGCAATAAACCTTCCTTCCTTCAGTTGCTTGCCAGGCATTTTGTCACAGCAACGTGACAAGTAGCTAACGCAGCTCTCTATCTCCCTAAAAGATAAAAATCTGAATATTCCAAGCTAGAGAAGTATCTCATATACCTAGATAATTAATTTCAAAAAATTGAGTTGCTGCAGGCATATCTCTGTGAGTTCAAGGCCAGCCTGGTCTACAGAGTGAGTTCTAGGACAACCAGAGTTACAACAGAGAAACCCTGTCTCGAAAAAACAAAAATAAAACCCCAAACAACAACAACAAAACCCAAACTGAGTTGTTTGCTCAAATGTTCGTAGTACATATCTGTTCTTAAACCTTTTTTAAAAAACTGTGTATGTGTGTTTTCCCTGTGTGCATGTAAGTGGACCACATACATGCTTGGTGCCACAGGAGCTCAGAATAGGGCCCTGGAACTGGAGTTACAACAGTTCTGAGCCGTTATGTGAGTGCTGGGAACCAAATTGGAGCCCTCTCGAAGAGCAGCCAGTGCTCTTCACAGCTGAGCCATTCTGCCATGCCTCCTGAATCTTTTTATGCCAGCTGTGTTTATTATTATAATCACATTTAATAAAACATTAGGCATATCAATAAAATATGAAGGTAAGAAGAACTTTCTATGAAGACCAATTTAAATGATTTTTTTAATGTGGAAATTCTGTATTGCTTAAAAATAGCTGCTAAACTCAGGTGAGATTTTTTTTTTTCTTTTCGTTTGAGATAAGCTTTCACTACGTGGGTCACAACAGCTTTAGACTTTCAATCCCTAATCTCTTACTCTCAGCTGCCAGCTCCTGTTCCACCAACAAGGAAAATCACATGATACATTATGGGTGTGGTTAATTCCAATAAATGACCCCATAATTAAGAAAAGACTTTGACCTATAGCAATAGCTTGATAGGTGAATGTTGACACACAAAAGCTTAAATTAGTACAAAAAATGTTCCGGCTGGTGAGAGCCCAACAGACAAAGCCCAGTAGCCGCCCCAAAGCCTGATGACCCAAGTTCACTCCAGGACTCGCATGGTGAAGGAGAAAACTGACTCCACAAGCACAAATGACCTCCCCATGTGCACACCCTCACAAATGCACACAAAGTAAAATGTAAAAGAAAACGCTCAAGATGTACATCGTTCATGACTCTTGACTTCAGCCAACTATTTGATTAAGTATTTCTAAACTTCTATTACACAAGATTAGCTGCTTCTAAGGAAGCCAAATCACTTCATACAGCACCTGGCCTGCTGCTGGCTCGGTGAGGGGGCTTTTCAAGGTTACTTCGATGTAAGCTCATCCATCCAGTACAATCAGGATTAAACCAAACACCATCTACTTAGCAACAGGAGGAAATTTAGCCCATTTTTCGAAGTCTCAAGTTGCAGTGATGAATGCTAGCTGAAGGCTGGCTATCAGTGCTTAGCAGGACAGAGAGTCATGTGGTGTCTCTGCTGACTTCGTAGAAATGGTTGTTTACGGTCTGCCCAGGAAGAGGCGGTGGTACCCTCTCCCCAGTCACAGCACCCTTTTGTACTCGACCTTTACCACAGGCCCTGCCAACTCTCCTTATATGCAAAAAAGCAAGAACAAGTTTGTTTTCTTTTCCTATACAAAACTGTAATATAAGAAAAAAATAATTCTGGCCTAAACTTTTCATTCTGTTCCTGCCTCCTGTCTTATCCTCACCCCTTTCCCAAGACACACATAAGCAAGGTTTTCAGGGCAGAGGGGAACAGAGAATTCCATAAAGCGAAGGCAGTGTTCTCAGCCCACAACAGACGAGCCTGGGCTCCTGCTTCTCAGCCTGCCCACTTAAGGAGGAGGATTCTCTTGAGATAATAACCTGAACTTACGTCTGGCCCAGGAGGTCAGAGACCTGGGAGGTTTAGCTCCAGGCTAATATTGAAAGGTTGGCTATATACCTTTTGCAAGGCTTGTCACTCTTGATTATAAAAGGAAATTTACAGATAATCTAGTTTAAAGTTAAAAATAAAATACATTATAGATAGGAGCCGATGTTGTAAATAATAGTTCATATGAAATCATCAACTTTAGGGCCAGGTAGTGGCGGTGGTGGTGCATATCCTTAATCCCAGCACTTGGGAGGCAGAGGCAGGTGGGCTACACAGGGAAACCCTTTCCTGAAAAACCGATATAGATAGATAGATAGATAGACAGACGATCAGCTTTATCCCCAGATGAAAATGAGAAAGGAAACTGAACACCAGGACTGGAGCTAGGCCCCGGAGGGTGCGTTTCCACACTGTTTAGGGATGGGAAAGCTTTCCCCACATTTAGCTTTAGCAATGATCATCAAGTCCTTGGGAAGCATTCTGAGTTTTCTTTTCATTATCATTATGCTGCATTTACTTGAAGAACGCTCATGACAGAATACTTCCATTTTCTACGGGTAAATGAACATACAGACACATAGTGAATGTTAGT
Source organism: Cricetomys ansorgei (assembly GCA_026225945.1). Classification (NCBI taxonomy): domain Eukaryota; kingdom Metazoa; phylum Chordata; class Mammalia; order Rodentia; family Nesomyidae; genus Cricetomys; species Cricetomys ansorgei. The sequence continues at coordinate 255,108 of JAMJFZ010000165.1, read as the reverse complement.
GCAAGTGTCCGCAGAAGCCAGAGGCAGGATCTCCCTGCAGCTGGAATTACAGGCTGTTCTGAGTCATGTGCTGTGTGTGCTAGGAGCCAAACTTGACTCCTCTGCAAGAGCAGTAAGCACTCTTAGCCAGTTCTGAAAACAGAATGTGCTTGCTACCTATCTATCATCTATGTACTATCTACCTACTGAGACAAAGTCTCTACGTAGTCCTGCCTATCCTTGAACTCACAGAGATCCTCCTGTCTCTGCCTCCCAGAACTGGGATTAAAGGTGAGCACCACCACACGTAGCCTCTAAAACAGAATTTTTGAAGTAAGAGGGGAATTCCTTTCTTCATCTGCACCAGGAGTCATGAGAAATAGGGAATCTAATGTGCAGCCATCAGCCATCACAGGGCTGACACTTCTGTGTCCCTGGGAATCCTACCTGCTGGAGTTGTGGGAAGACTTCAGGGACTTGGCCGAGATGATGTTTAGGGAAAGGATAGCATCAACTGCAGCTTCATCCACCTCAGGTTTATTCCTGATCCGACCTAAAAGAAGGGATTAAGAAACCAGAAGATGAGCACATTAAACACAAGAAAAAACCTGTAAAGTCAAAAGGTCTGGTGGCACAGGCCTATATAATCTTAGCTACTTATCAGAAGGATTACAAATTCAAGGCTAGTCTGGGCAACTTAGTGACATTCTGTCTTAAAAAAAAAAAAAAAAAAGGTATAAGGAAGATAGCTTAAGATAGCTTAGTAATAGAGCACTTGCAAGACCCCAGGTTCAAGCTTCAGTATTGTATCTTAACGGAAAAGTACTTGCCTAGCATCCTTTCTGTCTCTCTCTGTCTGTCTCTGTCTTTCACACACATACACACAAACACACACTTTCAATCTCTGTAATTTTTAGGTGCTTTGAGACCATTTGGATGAGTGTTGGATCCTACATAATTTTCCAAGGCTTTCTCATTTTGTTTTCCTGTGCCAGCACAGAAGCCAGAGCTTTGAATGTGTAAGGTAAGGACTGTACCACTGAGACATGGCACTGACTCATCTAATTATTTTACAGCCAACTAACTGCACGTTCAGTTAGCAGAGATTTCTTCATGGCCTTCTTACAACCTCTAGCTCAGACTCAGACTCATAGTTAATAGTTGGATGACACAGTAATGGGAACTGGGAAAAGGAGCTTCTTCTTTCTTTTTTTTTTTCAGTAGTGGAGATTGAACATAGGAACTTGCATTTACTAGGAAATCACTTTACTCCTGAGCCACAACCCCAGCACTGAACAGAGCTTCAAACTCAAGGCCTTTATTTTCTCCAGTTTTCCATACCTCTCCTGCATTCAACACCGAATGATGACATTTCTAAAGAGCCAGGTTGTCCTGGCTGATGGAATGTGCTCACCTACCACCCTCGGCTGATGGAATGTACTCACCTACCACCAGTTCACGGACATCTTTCCAGTGGAGCTCACTGCCCTTCTCGTGGATAATAGTCACTGTGATCCGTCGCTGGATGCCCTAGGTAATGGAATGAAATTGCCATTTAGTGGAATATACTAGAAACTGAGCAAGCCAGTTGCTGTGCAGGAAGGACACCAGGGTTCACACCTGTAACCACAGCAGCAAAAGGAATTCATGCATCCTGGGAGAGAGACAAAGAAAGAGGGCTTGGGGTGGGACAGAGACAGACACACACACAGGTCGGGGAGGCAGGCTGGCAGACTGACTCAGACCCTGCAATGTGCGTTAGGGTATGGAACTCCATGCAACATGGACTCTGGACAAGCAGTCTTGAGCACTGAACTAGGTTTTTTTTGTCTTTTTTTTTTTTTTAAAGACAGGATCTTGTCATGTAGCTCAAACTGGCCAGGAACTTACTAAGAAGCCAAGATTGGCCTTGAATTCATAATCCTCCTGCCCCCTGCCTCCTAAATGCTGAGATTACAAAAGTGTAGTGACACACTAGGTTTGGAATATAATTTTACCAAATGAGTAGTGCATATTTACAAAATATATTTTTAATCTATTCAACTTTCATCATCTATCCCCATTTAGAACTTTTGGCTGGGCAGAGTGGCACATGTCTGAAATCCTGGTACTTGGAAGGCTGAGGCAGGAGGATCTCTAAACTCAAGGACCGGGCTACACAGCAAGACTCTGTCAGAAAAAAACAACGCTGAGGACATAGCTCAGTGCTTGCCTGGTATGCAAAGGGCTCTAGGTTTAGTGGCCTGTACAGCCAAAACCAAGACAGGAGAAAAAGCAAAACGAAAAGCTCTCATTGCCAGTTACGGTGGCTCAAGCCTGCTAACACGATCATCAGGAGGCCAAGGCAAGAGGCTTGCCCATGAGTGGGCGGCCAGCCCAGAGGACAGAGGAAGACTCTGTCTCAAACAAATTAATAAACCAAAACAAAAGACTATTGGCAGTGAAACATGAAGCTTCTAAACATTATGAAAAGTGTATAAAATTGTATGAGCATAACACAAATGGTAGGAATTGAACTTTGGTTTTTTCACGCATTATACAATGTGTTATTCTGACAGAGCCACCCACGACTGCCTCCCTTTTGCCCCACCTTGTCACCTTCCTGCTTCCCATCCTCCTTCTCTCATGACATTAACATCCACAATCCAATTAGTGTGAACATGTGTGCATGGGTGTGGGCCATCCCTGGGACACGGTGGACCTACTACAACAAAGTCTCAGACCTTATAGGCCCTAAGACCTTAGCACAACTGACTCCATGATGGAAGAGCCGTTCAGGCTGTGAGACACAGCACGTAGACGGTACCACCTGCCAAAACTACAACAAAGGCCTAATCCACCAGAGTCCATATCATTCTGGGAAAGTCACAAAATGTACTAACCTTGCTTTTTGGCTTCTATAATTCCACTTCTGCCTGACTGTTCTTGTTAACTGAAGTATGTCAACCTAGAATATGGTTTTTGTGCTTAAAAGCTACTCATGAGAAAGGCTTGGGCTACACTGGGATCCTGAACACCCAGTGTAGACGCTGGCTGAGTAATAAATACATGGGCTTAAACTCATGTCCGAGCAGTCCTCTCTGGCGAAGACACAACACTACCTGTATCTGTATCCTTAGAGGAGAGTGTTTCTTTCTGCAGTAACCACCAACTAACAGTGACTCTGTCAAGGATGGGACCTTGGGGGACCCTCCCATAAACCCTTTTTCAAAATAGCTACTCTAAAATACATTTATATGTATCAAGAATGTATTTTAAAAAGTTACACAAACAAAAACAGTGTGATGACTGTTTTGGTTGTCAGCTTGACTCTATCTGGAAGAAACTAAAACCTAAATCAGGAACACATGAGGGATTTTTGCTTAATTAAATTATTTTAAGTGGGAAGATCCACTTCTAATCTGGATCTTTGCGGTGGAAACACACACCTCTAATCCAGATCTTTTGAGTGGGGAGACCAACCTCTAACCTGGGCCATACCTCTGTCAGAAGCCTATGTAAAGGACACAGAAGAAGGAAGCTTTTGCTCTTTGCCTGCTTGCTCTCGCCCTCCCTAGCAAGTGCCCCAGCAGGCACTAGAGCCTGCTTCTTCAGGATTCCCGCATAGACTCAAGACGGGCTGAGACATCCAACCTCATGGACCAAACACTAACTTCCATTCACATGCAGCCATTGTTGGATTAGCTAGACCACAGCCTCTAATAAATACAAGATAGACAGATAGACAGACAGACAGACAGATTCATTCTATAAGTTCTGTTCCTCTAGAGAACCCTAATACAAACAGAAACAGTATTTGAAGTTTTGAGTCCAATTCATTTCTTGCCTTGCTTAAAAATGTCCTCCCACTTTCCCCACTCCAAATAGAGATGAAAAGCAGAGAAATCTTGTTCTCTCTTAGACTATAGTACCTGGTGCAGCAAAAATGTCCCCTGGCAGGGTAAACCTGCTGTATGGTCAACCACAGCTGGGATATACCTATAAAAATAAAAACACAAAAGACAGAAGTCAGAGCTACTTCACCTGCCAAGTCTTCCTGGATTGCTGTAGCCCTAAGGATCTTGATTTTCTACACTCTGACCCTGTCTGATCCCATGCAGGACCCTAGGGATCTTCTGATTTTCTACACTCTGACCCTGTCTGATCCCATGCAGGACCCTAGGGATCTTCTGATTTTCTACACTCTAATTCGATGTCTGATCCCATGCAGGTCTCGAGCACAGATCCACGGCATCTGTCACCCTTTCTACCTATCCACTTCTCGTCAGCTCTGCCTGACTGGAGTGCTAAAAGAACAGTGATATTTTTTGGTTCCATCTCAGTCATAATTCAGTAAGTAATGTATAACTACTATAGAACTGAGTAGAAATAAAAAAAAATGATTTCCAATTGTAAATATTTTAAGCTCCAGAAAGCAATTAATTCAGTAGAAACCACCACTGCATCTTCTTCATAACACAAGCTATGATACATTAGAGAGCTGTTCATGGAAGTCACACTCTTCAATGTGACTGACAACCGAGGCATTACAGAGCTGCATTTCACACAGGGCGTATGCACAGCAGACACTTTCTAATGGTTCACGGTGCGGATCATCACTGATGGTGGCTCTCTGCATTACACTACATGACAGTCTAATCTGTGTCGATGGATGCAGCTGCTTGCCTGTTCCAGTAGGTTCTCTTTTGTGTTTTTCCCAAGGCATTTTAGAAACAACTATAAACAATAATTACATTAATTACTTACTCTAACACAGCTCCTAAAGACAAGGAAGCTCATGTTCACCCTGTTAATTTGGGAGAGTGGCTCTTTTCTAGGGGATACGTAGCACGACTGGAGGGAGATGCTACAGGCTTCTTATAGGTACAGCTTAAAGGCACTGCAAATATCCCATAGTGCCACAGTGGGAAATAGAGTGGTCTCAGAGGCAAGGTTTAACATTTTAATCTAGGGAAATATTTAGCCCCTAGTACCCTCACTGAGATTAGTACTCTAATTTAAAAAAAAAATTATGTTTGTGCTAGGTGGTGGTGGAGCACTCCTTTAATCCCAGCTCTTGGGAGGCAGAGGAAGGCAGATCTCTGTGAGTTCAAGGCCAGCCTGCTCTACAGAGGGAGTTCCAGGACAGCCAGAGTTACACAGAGAAACCTTGTCTCAAACCCCACTCCCAAATTGTTTATGTGTGTGTGTGTGTGTGTGTGTGTGTGTGTGTGTGTGTGTGTGTGACTGACCATGGTACATGTGTGGAGGCAGAAGGACAACCTGTAGTAGTTGCTTCTCACCTTCCACCATGTATGTCCCAGGGATCAAACTCAAGACTTTCAGGCTTGGCAGTAAGTGCCCATATCTGCTGAGTCATTTCACCAGTAGTAATCTCCATCTGAACCCGAAGTACACTCTGTACAATCTGTCCCACCGATCTTAGTAGAACCACCACGTAGTAGTCTTCCCTCATAACCAAGTGCATCAGGTCTCCATCATATTGCTGTTGCTAACAAAAGAGCCAACCAGTAGAATACTGGATGGCCTCTGGCAAGCATCTCATTCGGAGATAAACAGCAAGGCTCCCAAATCCAACTCAAAAGACACATTTGACAAGATAATGATGCATGAACCAAAACAGACTCAAAACTATATTTCTGAAACACTTTACTTACAAATTTTAAAAGAGGAACTTACTCTCCAGTAGGCTCCAGTTCACTGATCTCAAACCAAACCAGAAGGTCATACTTGCTCATGCTCTGCCCAAGACTGGTTTTGTTCATGGTGTTTAACTTGGTGGCTGGAACTTTAAAAAAGTTTTTATAACATGTCAAAATCTAAGTTTACTCAGCAAAAGCATAAGCATCTTTAATGTCAGTCTGTCAGTCTGTAAGCGGATAGATTTGAATGTGCAAGACCCAGAGAAAGTTCCACACCAAGTGTCCCAGTGTCTCTAATCCAGAGGAAAGGAAAGCAACCACTAAGGTCTACTTTCTCAAACCAGTGTTTCCAAACATAAAGGAACCGGTTTTTATATAAAATAAGTGTGCTTTACAAACTATTGAAATCCCTTTGCTTTCTAGCGTTTCCTCTTTCGGGGCGCGGTATCACATCACAACTGTGCTAAGGAGACCACGCTTGGGAAGCACAGGCAAGAACCTGGCATGTCTCCAGGGTTGTCTGCCAACCCAGACCTCTCCGTGCCTAAGAGTCACAAAGACTGGAAGGTGAGATCTAAGTCACAGCCCAGATGTCAAATCATAGTGTCTATGGGTGGGATGCAATTCTGCCTCTTGAGGCTTGAAATTCTCCAGATGATTCTAACATGCAGACGGATCTGGGACCCATTGGTCTGATTTGTAAATACAAGAATCTGCGAGTAATCTTCTGTTACACATTTTTCTTCAGATTTAAACTCCACAATCCTAACAACACTTATGCTACATGGCCCTGCTTAAGCTGCTCTTTGTGAGTCTCTCTTCAATTTATAAACTGTTGTTCATAATATTTAGTCTGCTACTTAAAAAAGAAAGTATCGTGAAGACCCACTAACATAATATATACGAAGGGGCTGCATCAATCATGGATCATTTCTCAAAGGAGCAGGCATCAGCAGTAGTCACCCAGATGGGTTTCACATGTGCTGGGCTGCTAATAAGAAGAGAACTGATTACTGTTCTGGTACTCACCTAAGAAAGCAAATCCTAAGTACTTAGGAAAGAAAGAGGAGAGGGGGGAAAAAAAAGAGGAAGGAAAGGGTTTGGGGGCTTGAATGCAGCTCAATGGTAAAATGCTTGTCTAACAGGTACAAGGCCCAGTGTTTGATTCTTAACACTACAAACAAAAACCAACTACTAGTTAACAAATCAAAATAAGAAATATTATTGCAAAAAATACAAAGAAGTACCAGCAGGGGTAGAGATGTAGCTGAGTGGTGAGAATGCTTGCCTCTGGGTTCAATTCCTAGCACCCCATAAACTGGGTATGATAGTGCATATGTGTATAGGCACTCCAGAGATGAGTCAGGAGGACCAGAAGTTCAAGATCATCCTCAGCTATAAAAGCAGTTCAAGGCCACCCTGGGCTAGAGACCTTGTCTGGCGGGTGGGGGTGGGAGAGAAAAGTAATCAGGGCATCTCACTCTCAGGGGGATGTGAAAGAGACGGAGGTAAAAAAGGTGTCCCCTACAGTCCCCCTGAAGGAATTGTGATCTCATCTTGACAGTGTGCAGAGAGCTACCGTAAACTAGGGAACAAGCAGAAGCCAGTGTTTCACATGCGGTGAATCTGGTTTGGGGAAAACTACCTAAGGTTGGTTCTAATCTAAGGCAGAGCTAGCTTAGCTACTAACCATATCGTTTGGGTACCCTTTCACTCTGGAAGTTGGGAACTGGCGGAAAGAGAAAAGGCGGCAATGAGTCAGCCTCATTCTGGAAGGTGGCAACAGCAGAGGAAGCTAGCACACTGGCGTGCTCAGAAAACGTGTCCAGGACATGCGCATTCACATAGCCAGACATGAGAAACCGTATCAGCTCAATCTTTCTTTCATGGTCTGAAGCGACGGGGATGTGGATAGAGGGAGGAGAATGAGCACAGGGTGAGGGTGGGAATTTGGTAAGTGGGCGGTAAGAAAAAAGGGACAAAAATAAAGAAAAGTGAAAACCAAGATAAATGAAGAGAAACAAATTCTAGTGTTCTATGATAACAGGGCATCTATCATTATCAATGTCAAAATGCTACAAAAAAGAACTTTTAGTATGCTTACTACAAACAAATAAGAAATACTTAAGGTATGGATGTGGTAATTCTAATATATACATGTGTTACTGAAAATATAGTTACAAATACAACAAACTACATCAAAAGTATGAACAATTATTATGTGTCAATCAAAAACAAAAGTCCCAACAGCAAAACTGAACATGCAGAATAAATTTAATATGCAAAGAGATGTCAAGTGATTGATGGAAGTAATTGCACCCAGAGCACAGAGATTTGAGGAGGAGGAGGAGGCGAAGGAAGAGGAGATTATCGAAGTGTGAATGAGAAGACCAGAGAGACAGAGCCCGTTGTTTCTGACTTCCTTGTTGGATCAGGAACCAAGTGTTCCTGCTCCTGTTAGATGTGTGCAAGAGGAACGGGCACACATAAGGACACAGAGAAGGACTCCAGTGTGGCCCCTGTGTGGAAATCACAGAACAGATGTGTGCACACCAGAGAGCACTGCTGCTGCTCACCTGGTTTGGAGAGTGGCATGGGTGGGGGGAAGAATCTCCGAGACGGCTGAGGTGGACTGCAAAGAGAAAGGGAAAATGTTAGACTAAAAAGAGTTAAGTGTTGACATTAGTGGTACGCTTAAATCTTTTTTAAGGTAAGAGATACATAACACAATCCCACACAGAGAACAACACGTTTTGATAAAACCTCCTCTTGGTTTAGAAAACAAAATCAGACAAACAAAAGTCATGTCACTCATGTCGTTGTCATTAGCTGTGATGACTCCATTTTGAGTCTCCACTTCATAAAGCAAAGGTTGTCGGGAACAGCCACATGCGTGTTCTGGCTCTATTACACCAACTTCCTACCCTATTAAAAATTTCTTCTTTTTAACAAAAAAGAAGGTGTTCAAAGTCATCTGGACAAAATTCATCTTGCTGTATCTCAACTTAGTGACTAGAATAGCTACAAAGATAGTGACATTTTTTAATAGTAAGAATAGGGGCTGGGTGGTGGTGCATGCCTTTAATGCCAGCACTTGGGAGGTAGAGGCAGGTAGAGGCAGGGGGATCTCTGTGAGTTCAAGGACAGCCTGCTCTACAGAGTGAGTTCCAAGACCAGAGTTATAATAGAGAAACCCTGTCTCAAAAACAAACAAAAAGACCAGGGTGACATATAAAGCTAATATTTCGTTATCTGTGTCCCTCAAAAGAATTCTTCTCCAGGAACTGAGGAACTAAAAATCAAAACAGCAATAGCAATCAAAATCTTTGCCCCTCTGATGTGAACCTGTTGAGATCTTGTCCTTGCAGGTGGAGCGGATGCTGCTGGTAATGCCCAAAGACTTCAAATACGATGGGCTTGGTTTTGATGTAGTCCACAAATGACTCTGTGACCTCCACTGCAATCTAGTAAGGAGAAAGTCAGGTGAGGCTAGGGAAAGAGTGAAGACAGGAAAGCACACACAGATTCTGAAATGTTTGTTTGTGCTGGAGTTCAAATCCAGGACCTCATGTATGTGAGGTAAACACTCTACCAACTGGATCACATATGTGACCCGGGGCCCCTCTCTCATATAGAGTGGATGTGACCTCAAACTTAACACAAGGACTGTAACAGTCTGTGGTGTGAAGTGAGGATTAAATGACACAGAGAGCCAGACAGTGGTGACACACGCCTTTAATCCCAGCACTTGGGGGTGGGGGGACACAGGGGCAGGCAGATCCACAAATTCTTAATGAACGCCAGTATTACGATCGAGATGACTGTTTTTTATGCTTGTGTGTGCATGGGGGTCTGTGCTGTGGCACGCAGGTGGGAGTCGGAAGACAGCTTGTAGGAACCGTTCTCTCCCTCTACCACATGGTCCGAGGGCTTGAACTCAAGTCATCAGGCTTGCCAGCAAGTGCTTATACCCACTGAGCCATCTCACCGCTCCCCAGAAGATGACTTTTGAATCAAGTCTGAAAATTTACACACAAGTTGGGAAGCCTATTCTTTGCTTCATGTATGAAGGCAGTTGTAAGGGACATGGACAGGTAAGTCACAGAGACCAGAGAAACACGCTGAATCTTAACTTAGTTATAGAAGCTATTCATATATTCTATATTACTTATAAGCAACAATGAAAGTATTCTAGAGCTTAGAAGATGCTATTCTAACTTATCAAAACTGGTATTAAACATGATTGCTTTTACTAGGATGCAAATATTTCTTAAAGACTCATATTCAAACTGATGGAAGACTTCGCTGCAAGACTAGACCCCACTCAGTAGGCCACCAGAGTTAGTAAGAGTCAGATTGCTCCTCCTCTGAAGATTATCTCGCTCCTTGGCCACCATGTCTACTATTCATTCTCTCCACAAAGCTCCCTCATCTAAGCACAAAAGACAGCTCACATTTCAGATGCTCATCCTTCCTTAGCCAACAAAGCCAGGGCATGTAAACCTGAGAGACGTGGCAAGATGTTCCGGCTACTCACATTCTGTACATGATAGAAGCCCAGGGGACTTCCTCTTCCATTGTTTTTGAGGGGTTCAGTGGAGAATGCTTCATCGTGCCGATGCAAAAAGCTTAATAAAAAGACAGAGACAGATGAATGCTACATCACAGCTCATCAGAATCTGTTTTTGTTGTTTTGAGACAGAGTCTCACTATGAAGCCCAAGTTGGCCTCAAACTCAGAGATCTGTCTGCTTCTGCTCCAGGTGCTAAGATACAAGCTGTGTTCTACTATGTCTAGCAGAATCTTTTTTTGTTTGTTTGATTTTGTTTTTCGAGACAGGGTTTCTCTGTTGTAACTCTGGCTGTCCTGGAACTCACTCTGTAGACCAGGCTGCCCTCGAACTCACAGAGATCCACCTGCCTCTGCCTCCCAAGTGCTACCACATCTAGCAGAATCTGCTTTAAGAGCCCACTGTGGACTCTATGGTTAGAAGCATGCTAACAAAGCATATTTTTGGTTTTACTGAGCAAAATGATGACTATTTCTTTCCATGTCAGCACTTCCCATATCACACATATAGCACTTTAGATTAAAAAATGGCTGAAAAATTAAGTGACCCTGATTATGGACATATATACAAGCATGGCTTACAGACAGTAAAGTCACTTCAACAATTTGTAGCAAGATGTGGTGGTACGTGACTATAATCTGAGCACTTAGGAATGAGAGGCAGGAGAGTTTCAGAGTTCAAGGCCAGTGAGGCCTACAAGGCAGTTCAGGCCAGCCAGGGATACATGGAGAATCCCTGTCTTAAAACAAGCAAATCTGGCCCTACAAATCCAAAAAACAAATGAACAAACCTACTCCACCAAAACTCAAAAGACAAGTAAACAAACCTACTCCCACAACCAAGCTTAATCCCAGCACTCGGGAGGCAGAGGCAGGTGCACCTCTGAGAGTTCGAGGCCAGCCTGGTCTGCAGAGTGAGTTCCAGGACAGCCAGAGTTACAACAGAGAAACCCTGTCTCAAAAAAACCCAAAAAACAAACAAATGAAAATAAATAAATAAAATTAAAAAACAAAACAAGCAAACAAAAAGCAAATCAAACTAATCAACAAAATATAAAGTCTTGCTCTTTTGTAGAAGTTTTTTGTTTGTTTTACTGAAAATGAAATCATGTTCTATAGAGAAAACTTGGCAAATCTGATCTCTGGAAGGAATAGTAAAACTGCACGCGGTAGACTGGCCTAGGAGTCTATTGATCTATACAAGAGATGCTCAAAAGTCATCTCTTCCAGCAGTCTCCGCTGGCATGAATCTGACGGTGTGTGTTCCTGTGGCAGTGGCGCTCTTCTCAAAAGCTATGATGTCAGTGTTTACAATGATGTGCTATGTGCCTGCTTCTCCAACAGATGCCATGTGTTTGTCTACTAGGCTCTCCACACAGACGATGCTCTGCAAGGTCAACTGCGAAAAAGATGAACATATCTTAACATTAGTATAGGGTTGTTTTAAATGCTTTGCTTGCGTGTATGCATAGACGCTTCATGTGTGCCTGGTACCTGTGGTTGGAAGAGGTGGTCAGGACCACCCCACCCCCACCCCACCCCGGCAATTGGAGTTGTGAGCACTTTGTGGATATTCAGATCTGAACTCAGGTCCTCTGCAAGAGCAGCAAGTACTCTTAACCACTGAGCCAGCTGTCCAGTCCCTAATGTGGGGAAAATATCAGTGGTATGATCTCCTTGACGTTAGCATCAGTCCACCAGGTCTGAGGACAACACGTCTCTGCCGACCAGTGCGCCAAATTACTACCTATCCAGACTACCGACATTGCAGCAGTCTGTGCTTATGCAGTATTTTTAAAACTGTTTTAAAAATACATACATTAAATTTTTTTTTAATTTTATGTGTATGGTATTTTGCTATATGTACATTGGTTCACACGCACATGCGTGTACATTTGTGCCCACCGCGGCCAGAAGAGAGCATCAGAGTCCCTGGAACTGGTGTTACAAATGGTTGTGTGCCTCTAAGCAAGTGCGGAAAATCGGACCCGGTCTTTTGGAAGTGCAGCTAGTGCTCTTGATTGCTGAGCCATCTGGCACTGCTTTCTTTCTTTTCATTATTATGCCTGGCCCTTTCCTTCTCTTCTTGTTCCACCATCCCCACTCCACCCATGAACACTAGTGGGTCTGAACCACCATCTCAGTGGCTCTGATACCCTTGCCCTTCAGTGCTCCAGAGCGTCCCTACCCACATCTCCTCCATACACCTTTTCTCACCTACAGTGGTTGTACATCACTGTGGGCAGGCTCGCAGGGTCTACAGCCCTGCTCCACTTCCTGCTCTTTAGCTTCTTGTGTGTGAATGAAACGGTCATCAGCCAGCTTCCTGCTCATGTTGCCATGCCTTCTCTGCCAGGATGGACTCTGTCCCTCGGAAACTGCAGCCTAAACTAAACCTTCGTCTTCTCTACGCTGCTTTCTGTCAGGGTATTCTACCCATCACAGCAACAGAAGAGTAACGCAGGTGGCTTACTTGAACTGACAAAAGATGTCTGCATACTCTGGAAGGATCCCGCTGGCCTGGAGCACAGTGACTCGGAAAGTGAAGGCACTGCCCAGTTTCAAGTGGTTGCCGATCTCCTCAGAAAATCCTTCCATCACCATCTTCCCATCCAGCAAAGTGCCTGACTTCAAATCTACAGAGTTAAATGACACAAGTAAGTTCAAGTAACATGAAGAGGAGGAAACCGGGCATTCTTTCTGTTTTTAGTCGACTAAAGCAGCTATGTCGCTTGACTGTGGCAGTCAGTGTTACCCCTTGAGAATCCCTCAGTGACGGTGCTCTGTCTACGCACCCAAGTCATTAATCCTATTGACTTCTTCTGGAGGAGTGAGAACTTCAGAACTCTGGCCCTGTCCTTCCACAATCCTCAGCTCCTCCAAAGACAGGCCAGAACGAGTCATTGCAACTGAAGAAAAGTCGCTCTGAAAGTAAAGGAAGGCAGGTGACATACTTTCCCATTTTCTGATTTATTTTTATTTGTACAACAAATAATTATCTGTACAAAATAATAATTAAGTGAACTGAACTGTCTGAGAAAAGGCAACATGTTAATGCATTTCATCCCTGTAACTGTTGGACATGTCCCATGTGTAACTGAGTAACTGTGAGGTCACCAGCATCTTATAACTGCTCAAGTTCTAGGCGAGGGAACTGGGTGCCAGCATTGGACATTCATTTACTTCCTTTTCTTTCCTCAAGGTGTTCCTTCTTTCTCAAATACTTCTTACCTGATTAAAGTACTCGTTATCGAAAGATATTTTAGCCGTTCCTGACTGTCGAATCCCAGAGCCATAATCAGGAGCCTCTTCATCGGCTAAACAGAAAGACAGTCAGCAAAGACCAACGAAAGAACATGTGGGAGAAGGGGCAGCGCTTGTTGGGTTATAAAGTAGGGAGAAAAGACTTAATATAAGAATGAACAGCATCGCGATAGAATTACAGCTGCTGCTTCCAACTATGTCTGTAGGTTAACCATCTTCCTCTGCTCAAACGAGAATGGTTAGAGAGAACCAGTTTTAGTCTTGAGTTTGTTTATAATGTCAGACCTAGAAATTCTCACCCCTTAGCATCTTGGCAAGATTATACTCAGACAACAAAGATTGAAACATTATTCTACGGGTGGTGGAGACTTCTTTAAAAGTCAGTGAGGGTGACTGTGAAACTTTTCCAAGAGGAAAGGCTGAAAGGCCCTTGTACAGCACAGCACAGCACAGCACAGCATTTATGAGTTAAGACAGAAAATACAGGAAACGGCCATGTTCTTTCTTCAGAATGCTGACAGGGTCATGGCGAAGTGCAAAATATCAGAATTTTGATCCATGTATTACATTATCAGTGAAATAAATGCCTTCTTTTTTGAGACAGGGCCTCATGAAGTCCAGGTGGGCCTCAAGCTCTCACTATGTAGTGGAGAGTGGCCTTCAACTCCTGATCTTCCCACCTCCACCTCCTAAATTCTGGGATGTCTGTATGTACCACTACGCTCAGATGAAGAAAGTGTCTAGCAGAAATACTCAGAGAAAAAATTAGGCAAGAACAATCTCAAATCCTTTGTTACTCTGATAAGTTAAGATACAGGAAGTAGTTCAAATGCCCATCAGCTAGGTGTGCTGTCTCATACTTGTGAGGTCAGCACTCAAGAAACCAAGGCAGGAGGATTGTTGTGAGTTCAGGACAGCATAGACTACACAACGAAACCGTAAACAAAAAACAAAAATGCAAAAGGTAAAATGTCTAACACTTGAGCCAAGCACTGTGGAATGTGCTCATAACCCCAACACTAAGGAGGCTGAGGTAGGAAAACTGAGCTTGAGGTCAGCCTAAGCTGTACAGAAAGACACTCTCTCAAACAAAAAGAGCCTATGACTGAGAGAGGGTCTGATTACATAGCCTGGCTGTCATGTAGACCAGGCTGGCCTTGAACTCACATAAACCTGCCTGCTCTTGCTTCTTGAATGCTGGGATCAAAGATGCGTGCCACCATGCCTGGTTTCTTCTTTTTCTAAAAGATAAGGTCTCACTATGTAGCTCAGACTGGCTCCAAACTACAGTCACCATGCCCGTCTAAACTGCTCATCACTTTCATAAGGTCAGTCCAAGAGTTATTCACGTTCCATACCTTTTTTCCCAAACAGTGAATATCCCAGACTAAAGTGAAATCTCCTTATGCTACTTGGGGTGGGGGTGGGGGTACAGATAGAGCTAAGAGAAAGGAAGCTTAATGGAGGCCTGCCCAAGTTGAACAAACACTACCACTTATGTATGTAACTAAAGTGTCACTTGCAAGGAGCTAACCTTTTTTTATGATTTACTTTTATTTTATTTTATTTTATTTTATTTTATTTTATTTTATTTTATTTTATTTTATTTTATATGCATTGGTTGTTTTGCCTGCTTGTATGTCTGTGTGAGGGTGTCAGATGTCCTGTGAGCCGCTATGTGGGTGCTGGGAATTGAAGCCGGGTCTCTGGACGAACAGTCAGTGCTCTTAACTGCTGAGCCATCTCTCCAGCCCCTAGCCTTCTTTTTCTATAGGAAAGACTCCGAGGCTCTTATGAAGAAGAAGGTCACTCACCTGCAATGGCCTGCACAGCCACACGCAGAAATCCCCGCACTTCCCCCTTCTCGCTGACAATGGCCACCCTGTGAATCAGGGGCACTGGATACAGCAGGTTGCTCAAGTACACAAACGCCCTGTAGACAGAAACCCAGAGACAATCATCAGAGCATCTGAGGAAGGAGAGGCTGGGAGCTCTCCTTGTCACTGAGAACATTTCCCCAAGTGGAGCAGGCTTCTGGGCCTCAAATGGCCTCCAGCTGCTTTTTCACCAATCAACATATAAGCAAGAGCAAATGCTTGGCAAAGCAGCTGACAAAGACCAACTCACACCAAATTACTCTCTGAAACAAAATTACAAAAACACTAATTCCACCATAGGCAGAAGAGTAACAATTGGAAGTAGACTCTTAAGTACTATGAGCTCAGCAGGAGAGAGGAGCCCACCGAAGAGCTTAACCTTCAGGGGTAAGGGTGTGCCAAGAGACCTGGCTTCTCACCACACACAAAACAGACCAAGAGGTAAAAAAGGCAGGGAACTGTGACTGAATGCAGTTACTAGTTCCCAAACGGATTTTACAGCACAGCACTGGGAGTCTGTGTTGTACTTGAAGGACTATTAAAAAGGTGAGGGAAGCAGACATGTGGGCAGAGAGGCTGTGTAGCCAGAACTTTCTGAGTAGTGAGCTTGCAGGAGACTGAATGGCATCAGGAGAAATGCTAAGGAGAGGACGCAGCTGGCCCCTGTGGAGTCCGCCTTTGCTCCTCAACCCAAAGTCATACGTAAAAGGGGAATTACAAGTCGCCCCAGCTCCCTTCTATTTTCTTTTGTGGTTCTGGGGGAGACACTCTGTCTCACGCTTACTACATAAGTCCTCCATACTCAACTATAGCCCACTAAATTACTCAGGCTGGCTTTGAACTCACTCTGTAGCCTAGGCAAGCCTTAAAAATCTCAGCCCTTCTGTCTCAGCCGTCCAGGTAACTGATTACAGGCCGGAGCTAACAAACTAGACAAGTCCTATCACGTCTGTGCTTTTAAAAGGTTCACTATTTTGTAGATACTTCAAAAAAATTTAACTTAGTATGTGCTCACTCGACTGTGTGTGTGTGTTGCATGTGAAGGGATGACACGCGAGGGGGTGGGGTATGGAAGACAACTGTGAAACAGTCGTTCTGTCTTTCCACTGTGTAGGTTCCACGGATCAAAAGTCGGGTCTTCAGGCTTGGTGGTAAGCCCGTTACCCACTGAGCCATCTCACCTGCCCCTATGCACTTTTCAAAAGGCAATTAAAAATGGAAACGGCAAGTCTAACAGCACTTGTTCCAATGACTGAAAAGCAGACTCTGGTTCCTACTGTTCCTCCTGTCTTCTCATTTGGTGTATGCTGATCTTTGTACATAAAACCTGGAAATTAAACATGGCTACACTCGACACGCAGGACTGCACTTCCTGATCAAACACATATGTTACAACAAAGAGAGAGGGATGAAGGAACGGATACTCAGGATTTCAACTCAAAATAAATAAAAGCAATTATAAAAATAGGTAAAATACATCACATTAATAACATTTAAGAACAAAAATGAAGTATGAATGAAAAGCAAACAAAAACAACTGCAAATGAACAGGAGACTACACCATGAGGTCTAATTCCCTTCAGTCTGCTCCAAAGCGAGAGAGGGATAGTAATACAGAGTGAGGTTAAACTTTTGCTCAACAAAACTCATAAATGAAAATGTAATCAAAAAAGGTTTACAAACAAGATCATCAAACACCACTCCCATGACTGAGTTTTAAAAACTAAGGATTTGGCATATGGAATCCAATAGCTAATCTCACTTCCGAAGTCAGCACACACAGATCACACCCCGGCCTCAGAAGCATCCCAGTCAGCCCTGCCCACTTTCAATGGCGGGACCATTAAGAGCCGTCCGATGTCTCTTCCTGTAGTCCTCTCTGCACTAGCCCTGCACCCCACGCTTTGATTCCACACCCTTAGATCTTTAAATGCTACGTTCACAGAGGGTCTTCCCAACATCACAACTCGAGTGCCACACACAATCCTGGCACCGTGGCTGTAATTTGCATTTGTGTGATTATTACTTAGAGTCTTCATCACTCACCAGATTATAAGACTGTAAGGACAGGAGCCATCTCAGGTTTTGCTCACCTATCTGCCGAGGGTGTGGCTTACAGTGAATACATGCAGTGAGTATCTATGTATGCTAGAACCCAGGAATGTGACCCATCCTTTATCTTCACACACAAGTGGAGGACTTTTCAGAAAAAAGGACTATATCGGGGGCAGAAAAGCAAGCCATCTAACGTTACACTAGGTTGATTTTTCAGAAGCAAATTTATGATGGATATTAACTACACAGAACACTTAGATTCCTGTCATTACTTAGTTTTCCTATGTTAAGTATAATTATGTTTTTCAGGACCTTGACACATTAAGCAGACACTGTACTGTAAGCAATGTCACCAGCCCAAGAATTACTAGTTTTTAAAAACATATATTCACAGGCATATCATCATAAAATAATGCCATGGGCAAGAGGAATTCTCACCTTTAATGTGCAACCCAGCATCACTTTATGATGAAGCACTGAAAGGATTGTTATAGACTTCCAGTCTTAGGGAAGAGACCGCGGCAAGGCAGAGGCCTTGACTCTGTGAGTCATGGGTGCACTCACTAGACAGCTTTGTCGTGTTACCAGAACACGGCCTTTAGCTCAATGCTGTATAAAGGTTCTCCTCTGAAGCTTCTAAACTAGGAGCTCATGGTTAACTCTGTATTGAGTGCCCTTATACTTTGATCTAGCAGACTGAAGGAGAACGGAGAGGAGAGGGGAGAAGATGTAAGACACGTTAGCAGAAGTGAAGTGAAGTGAAGTTACATCAGTAAGAGAAACTAATTTGTCAACAGAAAGAGAATCAGCATAATTATGGCGATACTTACAGAAAAGATGTCAGTTTAGGCACTTAAGAAAGGCCCCAGAATAACTATCTTCCGCCCCTTCTAGCCCAGAAGACTAACTTATGTATTTGACATTTCCTCCCAAGTTATGATGGCTCATAACTTCCCAACATGCTGTAGGAGAACAGCTAAAGGGACAAGCTCTTTTACTCTTGATACAAAGATTCGCCAAAGGCAGCCACGGCCAAGAAGCAAGCCTATAAATGGAATGCGAAGGAAACACATACATTTTTACAAATGAGTTCTATTTATAGTTATGTGCCAGTACGGAAATCTAACGCTGTGAGTTACAGAATCGGGAAAGAGGCTACACTCTCACACATCCTGCCATGGCTGCACACCTGGGTGATGCTGCTCCTTTGGAGAAATGTGGCTGAGGGCAAAAACGGAGAGCTATTCTTCTGTGTACTGACTGGTGTGCCCTCGCCTTCTCCCTTCTGTTTGGTGGCAGGATTTGAACCCAGGGAAATGACCACTGAGTTCTCCTCAGATACATCGCCAGCACATCAGTCTCTGTGTTGCAAGGCAGTGTTGGTTCTAGAACCCAGAAATCCAAACAATTGAAAGATCGACTCCTGAGCCCACAGCCCCACAAATATTCTACATGAAAATCAATGTAGAGTTGACTGCATTACATTTATTCTTATATGTAATATGATGAGAGGATTAAAACTAGAAAAAAAATATATCTTACTTAACCCAGTAAGTGTCCACAGAAAGGAGGATTCTGACTTAATTCTTTCATAAAACTGACTCAAGATACAATGCTCCTAAGTAGAAGTCCTTTTATTTATTTTATTTCATTTTTTTATTTTTTATTTTTTGGAGACAGGGTCTCACTAGGTAGCTCTGGCTATCCTAGAACTCACTATGTAGACCAGGTTGGCTTTGAACTCACAGAGAGCTGCATGCCTCTGCTTTGGGCCACTAGGTCTAGCTCCTAAGCAAAAATCTTAATGGATACGTTCATTTTACTAGTATGGATAACAGAATATAAAAGATGAAGGGAAAAAAGGATTTTTTTAAAGGCTCTTTTTTTCCTAACTCATTTATTTATGTTGCTTGTCCCAAGTTAATGGCACAAGAGGTTCCTCCTGACCGCTGCGTCAGGCCAGGTAAGATGAAGGTGGCTACTCCTCACAGCGAGAAGCTGCAGAACTCGGCAAACAGACTTAGGAGTTGTAGGCAAAGTGACTAAGTTAATGAACACAACCTGGCTGTAACTTCAATCTTCTTAGAATAGAATGTGGTGTTCTGAGGGATCAGATACCCAGAAAATAAATAAAGCTTTATTTGTATATGCTTTCTCAATTTTAATATAAACTGGCTATTAACGTAGGTGTTCATTTCTAATTAAAAGCTTTTCTTTACACTCTTCCATCATCTCTCACATGAGTTGTGAGCTCCCACTAGGTGTCCAAAATCATATGACAACCATTAACCCTATGTTTCTACTGTGTCAGGAGACCTGCTGCACTTTTGTGTAACTGGTGATTACCCACTGATCAGTGATCGATCCCTCATTTGTAAAAGGTTCGGCATGATGCGGTTCTGATGCATCATTAACCTTAATCTCTTTGTTTGTTTTTCGGAACAAGGTCTCATGTGTCTCACGCTAGTTTCAAACTCTCTATGTAGCCAAGTATAACCCTCAACTCCTAACCTTCCTGCCTCCACCCCTAAATGTTGGGACCGTAGGAATGTGATACCATACCCAGCTGAAAGCAATGAGCATTCTATCAAACTTAAAATTGCTTCACTATCAAGAGTGAAACCTGTGCATCTCCGACAGAGGGATATGCACCCAGGAGTCGGGGACAGCAACTCAGCTCGGGACCTCAACATAAAGCAGTTTCATGCCCTGCACACGAATGCTGATGATGGTGACTATGGGGAATGTTCTGAGACTCACCATCATAAACCCTGCAGGTCACCTCTGACATCCACCCAAGACCTGCCGGTGGGTTCAGAAAACAGATCTAGCAAGACAGCCACTGCTGACAAAGGAGAGCTAGGCACCCTGATTCCTTTTCAGGATCAAGTCCGTTGTAGTTTCCACAAACTCTTAGCCTAACCTCGCTAGGGCTTGCTCTGCTCCTGCGTTCATCCCCACAATGCTGCATTGACCACAACCCTTTAGAGATGAAGCCTCTAGACCGCAGTAACATTTGTTGAGCCCGTTACATCTGAGTCTTAGCTTAATTACTGGGCAACTTGGGTCAAGCAGTCCTCCAGGCAGTCATTATCAGTTGCAGTATGGTGTACCAAATAGACTGTGCCTCACAGACAATGCCTGCGCTTTCTTTTTAGCCCAACTGGTCTTTGTGGAACCCTAAGCATTGGAAGACTCAGGAAAGACTGAGTGTTCATGAAGTAAGTGGCTAAACCAAGATTCCCCAAGATTGCACAAAGAGGCGTTTAGAACAAGAGCTGGTCCCTTTTCGCCTTTCTCACAATAACCTCACCAACCTTCCTACTAAAATGAACCAAGGGGAGCGGTCGTAAAATGGGTCATGCCCATCACTGAAGAGATCTGATCCCTCTTCCATCCCTGCGTCAGAGCCGGTGTCATCCACGAATGCCTCCTCATCAAAATCCTCCATGTCATCCTGCTGTTCATCAGCCAGTTCAGTGATGTCGGAATCGGCCGTGGAAAAAGTGGGGGAGGGTGTGCGGTCTGCAAGGCGCTCATTCACACAGCCGTGGAAAATAGGGGAGCTAGACACCAGGTAAGACGCCGATTAACACAGGCAGGGAGAGAGGAATAGTTGGTTAAACAGGATGCTCAGGTGCCAACAGGACAGAACCATTGACAGAATCAACACAGTAAAAGCAAACAGAAAAACAAAAGAGTAAATGAGCATAAACTGCACAGCTCAGGTCAAAGGGGACAGGGCAGGTTGAGAAGATCTACAAGAACAGGTCCTCAGATAGTAAGGCGAAGAGGAGACCATCTCAGGTGAATATCAGACTGCAAACTGCTCATGCTCCCCAGCGTAAACAAAGGTCGGCATCCTTGGCCTCCAAGAGTCACTTATAAGAGCAAGAAGGCTTTTTCTTGTCAACCTAGAGCAGGAGACCAAACGGACTGAACGGTGTACACCGAAGAACCACGTGTTTGAGTGAGATACGTTTGGCCAACCAACCTCCGCAAACCCTAGCTTATTCTCAGAGTGGAGTGGGAAAGGTTGACTTCAACAAAGTATTGTACTCAGTAAGTCCTTTCAGCCAGTTCCTTTGCCTGTCATCACAGGGCACGGACAGCTGAAGAGTAACTCAAAATTCTGAAACCAGTAAGCTCAAAATTCGCATTTTCTGGGGCTGGAGAGGTGGCTCAGTGGTTAAGAACATTGGCTGCTCTTGAAGACGACCCAAATTTGGTTCCCAGCACCCACACGGTAGCTCACAACCATCTGTAAGTCCAGTTCCAGGGGATCCAATGCTTTCTTCCAGCCTGTGTGGGCATCAGGCAGACAATATGCAGGCGAAACACCCATACACAAAAAACAAAATAAAGTACTTCTTAAAAATCTACATTTCCCTGCTTTTATATTTCCAAACATCTTGAGAACTAAATTCCAAAAAATCTCACAGAGGCACTTTTGTTTTTGTAAAATGCTAAGAGTGATGTATACATAAAAGAAGCTGCAGAGACCTGCTATGGTGTGCGACCAGCCTGCCCTGGGTAACGGCTGAGGCAAGACAAACTGCCTCAAAAAAAAAAAAAAATGAGGACCAATCAGATTATGGAGCAACTGCAGTCTGGTAACACACTGTGAGTTCTATTTAAACTATACAGGATTCAGACAAGGTTTTTTTTCTTCTCCATCTACCTTGATTAACTACAAAACATTTTGTGAGTAAGCTGAGAGACCAGGATGAGTGTCTGACACAAAGCAATGTGCATATTGTGTGAAAATGAAGTAATATATTGAATGGCACAATGGTTCTGAGTGGTGAGACTAGACAGGAGGTGGTTTTCTGGTTTCCTTCTAGAGCTAGGAATTTAACCTGGGACATCCTAGGCTAGGCTGCAGACGATCCCAGCCTTGAAGGAGCTTTTATGTACTCCTTTGTTTCCCCTATGCTCTCTACCGACATTAAAAACTAAAAGTAGTTGTTATTCTTTTCTAAAAGACAACAAGATCACTGCATACCTTCCCACGAGTTTGAACCAGTGGAACCGATCGTAGAACGGGTCACTGCCAGTCATGGTCGTTTCACTTTCGTCTTGGGCATTGGAGGCCATCTCGCCTGCCCTGTCATACATCTCCCGCATTAAATCCAGTCTCTGCCTATTGGCAAATATGAGTTAGGACCATGAGAATGCATTAAAAACTTTGCTTTGGAGACTTCTTGTATGCAAGCCGTTTTTAGGGAGCTGCTCACATCATTTAATGTGATTAACAACAGACACAGCCAGAAGCACAGAAACCAAATGCTCAGGATTCAAATGTGTGAGGGGAGAGAGAGGCCACAGAAGTAGAAACGGCCTGCAGAGTCAGAGCTTTTCAGAAATGTGTGTGTATGTCTGTGTGTGTGTGTGTCTGTGTGTGGGTGTGAATGTGTTGGTGTGTGTGCATTTGAGTGTGTGTGTCAATGTGTCTGTGTGTGGGTGTGAATGTGTCGTGTGTGTGCATTTGAGTGTGTGTGTCATGTGTTTGTGTGTGGGTGTGAATGTGTGGTGTGTGTGCATTTGAGTGTGTGTGTCAATGTGTTTGTGTGTGTGTGTGTGAATGTGTCGGTGTGTGTGCGTGTCTCTGTGAGTGTGTGTAAATGTGTCTGTGTGTGTGAATGTGTGTGTGTGTGTGTGAGTGTATCTGTGTGTGTTTGTGTGACTATGTGTGTGTGTGAATGTGTGTGTGAATGTGTGTGTGTGTGTGTGTGTCTGTGTGTGTATGTAGTTCGATGGGTTTTGACATCTCAAATACAAGTAGATAGTGGGAATTATCTTGAAATTCTAAATGTAAAAGAATCAAGATGATCACTTCCTTGTTTATTAAAGATTACCATGAGGCCCAGGACAAAAGTTAAGAGGAATAATTGCTAGGTCCAAGATAGAAATAACTATAGAATTAGCTCATTTAAAATTTAAGCGGGCTTATGAAAGTAAAATTAAAAAATCAACAAATGTTAAAGCTGTCTGAGGAATGAGTGTCATTGACTTGAGAAAAAAATGGATGGGTGATACTATTGCTGACTGGTCACTAACCAAAGGAATTGACGTCATCCTCAGAGAGGTGAGTGAGAGGGAACCCGCCTAAGCAATTCACTAGTATTTTCATTAAGACAATAATCTTTTACGAATATTTTCCTACTTGAGTTTATCCAAAGACCAATAATGTGTTGCTCCGTTTTTCAGATCCTGCGACCTCCACCGCCACCACCGTACGAGGGAAGGGTCTGTCCTCGTGAGATCTCTCCATCTCCGAGGGAAGTAACTCAGGAGGCAGAGGGGAGTAGAGTGTGTCAGTCAGCAGAACGAACTGGAACTGCACCTAGAGGAGAGTCAAGGTGGGCAGGTGAGCACACCACTGCTCAGCAGGACGAGGCCAGGATGGGGCGCTGCGGCACAGCCAAGGGGAAAGAGGTCAGGACAGAGCGGAGATTCGATAAGCAGCTGTGACTGGCTGAAAAATGGGCCTCCTACCTCTCAGACTCAAGCAATCTGAATGTAAACTGAAGTATTTATAGACTTTTTTTTCTGGAGTGGTGATGTGTTTTTCTCACAAACTAAAACCTCAGTAGATACATTTCAGTGGGGGATCGGAGACTCCAGGGGATCATAAAGGAGACCCAAAGGCTGACCCAGTCATTCGCTAATGAGAGAATGCACGTGTGGCTTTCCAGCTGAGCCTGAAGGACTGCAACTACTAGTCTTAGAAGCACTTACTGCGCAGTGTTGTGCCTGTGTCCTGTCGTTACTTCTTGCTACACTACCTTCTATTTTTACCAACAGATACTAATTAAACAACAGGCGCAGCCATGAGGAAAGAAGATGCAGATCCTGACTTCAGCCCACTCGACGAAGAGAATGGTTAATAATAAATAGCGAAGTGCTTCTGAAATGACACTACCTCAGCTGACAGAGGTAAAACATGCCCCTAGGAGAATGAGTTTTCCAGCCAGGTAGTATGTGTTTCTTCCTACCATACAATATGGTCCCCAGCTGTCAAGCAGTGAGGCACACAGGAGAATCAAGAATTTTGTGTGGAATTTTAACAACAGTATTTGGAAGTTGCAGGTTTAGGAAACACAAGGCCTGTGTTTAGTCGCCTGCAGCAGGCCGTTTAGCACGTCCAGGAAGTAGTGTTTTGTAGGCACCCATTCTCTCATCTCCCTCAGTGGCTGGCTCTGCTGCTGACCCGAGTTTGTAGACGAGGCAACAGAACTATGGAACTATGAGGTCAACTCAGCTGCTGCTGGATTAGACTCTGGCTGTCTGGGTGCACAGCACATACACTTGTCTGCTACTCAGTGCATCTCCGAGCAAATTGGGGACAAAGGGTCACAGAGGTCTCAGTGGTGGGAGCTAAAGGTAGAGACCTAAAAGAAAGACAAAACTGTCCCCCAGAAATTCTGACGCATGTATCTATCAATAGGTTTATCCAGTTCTCCTTTAAAATATTCACATTGGTAAAATAAACCAGAAAGCTACTGTTGTAAATGTTTAATTACTACCTATGTGCTGGCAAATACATGGAATAAAGCCGCACAGAACAGAGAGTTATACTTAAGGTTAATACTTAAGTGGACCTATTCTGCCTCCAGACCATCTGTGTTCTCCTTACTCCCCCATACCTTCTTCTTCAGTTCCACACTGATGGCATTGGCTTCCTTCAGGTATACCGCATTGCCCCAGAGTAAGTCCCTTAATGAAGTAAACTGGTGAGACTTCCATTTCCGAAAGGCCCACTGGGCCAACTCAAATTCATGCTGTGTCCACGGAGCTGAAAGAGCAGAAGAGGCCTATGTGACAGCGACTTACACCGTAAGGAACTTCATCCCTCCGCTACAGTATATATACTTCAGGAAACCTAAAACTAAGAAAATATGTTTCTGGGTTGCTTGGTTTGTTTGAGACAGGGTCTCATGAAGCCCAAGTTGACTTCAAATCTGCTATGTAGCCAAGACTGGGCCTTGAACTCCTCATCCTCCTGCTCAATCTCTTAAGTGCTGGGATCACACACATCCCTCTTCTTCATATATATAGTTTTTATTATATTTATTTACTGGAAACTTTCCACTGCAGGTATTTATTTACTGGGGAAGGGGCATATGTCACAGCATGCATGTAGAGGCTCGAATACAACTTTTTCGAGTCAGTTTTCTCCTTTGACAATGTGGGTTCCAGAGATCAAACTTAGGTCATCAGGCTTGGGGACAAGCACCCTTCCCCCAGGAGCAATCTCCCCAGGCCCCTTTTCCTTTTGTAAATATGATTCTAAAGTGTAGGTATAATTTTTAAAGTCCCCGACCTTTACTATATTGTACACTTTTATAACTTGATAATAACTAACAACAAAAGGCCCCAATTCAGCTAAGAAGATCTAGAAAACTAAGATAGGCAAGCGTGACTACCAGCCATGGTGGCTCATGCCTATAACCCCAGCATTTGGCACACTGTGGCAGGAAGAGTGACTTTAGTTCAAAGCCAGTCTGCAACAGCGTCAGGCCAGCCAATTGCCAAATGGCTACCTGGCAAGACTCACAATCAAACAAATCTGCTGGCAATGGCTTTGAGTACACCAAAACCCTCAGCAGGGAATCTCTGAAGGAACTAGAAAATTGAATGACTATGTAAGAGACGATTAAGGTCTATATTTGCATGAGACTGACCCATGAAGCTGGAATGTGCAGAGATGAGAGTTCCCAAAAGATTATATGCAAACGGTCCTCAGAAACCTTGGAAGCTCTGTAATACCATCAACCCTCCACCACCCTACAGAACACAGACTAGAGCTGTGCACTGGGCATCTTTTAAATCCTCTTTCCACAGGCTCAGCACAAGGTCAATAAATGGCAGGTCCAATATGAGGAAGCCAGCTTTGTAATAGGTTAAAGGGCAGATTTGATAATAGTGATCTAAAAGGCAAAAGGCCAAGGTGCAGGCTCTAGCTCTCACCTTCCTCCTCCTCCTCTTCCTCTTCCGTTGTTTCTGCGGCCAGAGATCGGGTCTCAACCTGCCTCTGCAGGGCCTGCAGTTTACTTTCATAGTCCTGAATGAAAAGAAAGGAGATAACATGTAGAGAAGGAGGAAACAGAGGGAAGGGGAGTGGAAGGGATACAGGGGCAAGTACAGACAGCAAAGAACAACACGAGAGAAGGTGGGGTGGGGGCAGTATCTTACACACCAAGGGTTCTGAGAGAAAAATCCCAGGGAAGATGAAAGCCACCAGTACCTCCTAAGGCCCGATCTTCTAACTATCCAAAAGGGAAGAAAACTAAGCCTATAGATTTTGAAGCTCCTTGGCTGAAAAATTAAAAGCCTACAGCACTACTGAACTGAAATAGTTGTTTTTCATGTTTTATATTAAAATGCTAATGAATTAAAATGAGTACAATACAAATTAGATTTATCTTCCATTTCTCCACACGATCCATGTATTCTCTCTTCCTTTTTAAGGGTTTATTATAGTTTTAAGATCATGTGTCCATGTGTGGGGTTGTCCATGCGTGAGCGCAGGAGTCTGAAGGGAGCAGAACAGGGTGCTGGATCCCAAAGAGCCAGTCACATCAAGTCATGAGCAGCCGCCTGATGTGGGTGCCGGGGACTGAACTCATGTCCTCTTCAAGAGCAGTACCCGCTCTTAACTGCTGGGCCATCTCCTCAGGCCTGCTCCACAGATTTTCAGTACAAGAGTATTATCTCAAAGGGCACAATGTTTACAGGATGATGGAAATATTCTGGTTCTTTTTTAAAATTAAGATTTATTATTACTATAAACTGGGGGGGGGCTGAGTTTTAGTTCTAACAACCGCTCTAGTCTTTTAATTCCAGAAAGCTAGCCTTTCCTAAACAGTAATGTCTTCCGCTTTAAAGATTTTAGTATATGACCTTCCTACCAAACAGCCGGAAAGGTGAACGTTCTCTTAAATGGAATTATGCTGGGGGCTGGTGAGATGGCACAGTGGTTAGAAGCACTAGCTGCATTTCCAGAGGACCCAGGTTCAATTCCCAGCACCCACATAGCTGCTCAAAACTGTCTGTTACTTGAGTTCCAGTGCTTCTGACATCCTCACACTGACTTGCATGCAGGCAAAACACCAATGAACAGAAAAATAATTATATATTTAAAAGATGGAATTATGGTAATAAAATGACACTCGTGCGTATGCATGCGCATACACACAGAAGCTGGAGGTTGCTCTCTCCATTCTTTAGTTTATTTACTATGGTGTGTGTGTGAGTGTGGGCACACATGTTCTGCAGTGAGGTGGGGGTCAAATGATAATTTTTAAGGATCAGTTCTCTCCTTCAACCACGGGGGTTCCTGAGGTGGAACTCAGTGAGCAGGCTTGGCAGCAGGTAAGCTGCTTGATCCTGCTGACCCACATCGACAGCTCTTTAACAAGTCATAACTGATTCAATGTATAAATGATGACTGGATCTCAGATTAAAACATATTCTTCTAAAACTTATATTTTTGAGATAAATAAGAGAATTTTTTAAAACGGCTGTATATTACATGATGTAAAGTTAGCATTAAATTTCTTGGAAGGTAATCATTAATAGAAAAGCCTTGATTTTAAGAGATATGCATAAGAGAAGCATTCATTTAGCCAACTAACTATCATGATAGCTCCAGAGTGGCAATATAACCAGAGAAACCAGAGAAAGCACTATAATGAGGGCTGGTGCACGATTCAGGGTTAGGAGCACTGGCTGGTCTTCAGAGGACTGGGCTTGGTTACCAGTACCCACTTCGGGTAGCTCCAGGAGATCCGACGGCTCTGACTTTAACAGGTACCGGAGTGCATATAAACTCACAAAGGCACATCACATACACATACGTTTTTTAAATGAATAAATAAATCTTTAAAAAATAAAGTTCATTGTATCATTTTTTTCCCCCAGTTTCACTGTAGTCTTGAAATGTGAGTTGGGTAGCCATTAAGTATTTTTCCTTTATAGCATGCTTATAATATGGGATTCTTCCAGCAAGAAGAGAAATGCTTGCTATTTCATCTAAAAATCACCAGGTAGAAAAACCATCAACATTTTATTTTGGAGATTTCTTCAAGAATAAGACTAAGTTGGTCAAACAACCAACCAAAACCAAGTCCTTAGAATCTGCCAGCTCAGGTCTGAGGATGGCTTTCTCTACAGGCTCTGGCCAGGCTTCTGTGGGAAAACCAACCTCTAACTGAATTTTGACCAGAATTTGGTAGTTCAAAGAATGACACCATTTTGTTTTTAATTGAAGCCCTTCCCAAACCTGGCTTTTTATGAGCTTCCAAGGATATTAGTATGTCACCAATGTGTGTGTGTGTGTGTGTGTGTGTGTGAGAGAGAGAGAGAGAGAGAGAGAGAACGACGAACTGGTATTAGATCTTCCAACGACAAATGGATAAAGACATTCAGACATTATTTACTTTGTGGAAAAAAACTAAGGTAATTATGGGAAACACACTAAAAATATACGTTCAGTGACTATTAAAAGAAGTTGCAGTTCACAGCATGCCTCACATTTACAGAAGCATGGCGACAGCAATTCCTTCTTCTGGAAACTTACTTTGTGTGAGGAACTATTTTTGGTGTCTAACATGGAATACCCCAATCTCACCTACAACCCTGTAAAATGATATTATGTTAAAAGGAAAGAAGCAGGCTTAAATAAATTGAATAACTTTGTAGATATCACAGAGCTAGCAAGTGATAAAAACAGGATCTAAACAGACAATTCAGACTGCTTTAAAAGCCACTAACCTACTCCTCCACCTGCTAGATATACACGTGTGTGCACAAGTACACAGAAGGCAGCACTGGCTAGAGCTACAGGTGATTGTGAGCTGTCTGACATGGGTGTAGAAATCCAAC
The DNA here is from genome assembly GCA_026225945.1 of Cricetomys ansorgei. NCBI lineage: Eukaryota > Metazoa > Chordata > Mammalia > Rodentia > Nesomyidae > Cricetomys > Cricetomys ansorgei. Next base: position 225,833 of record JAMJFZ010000165.1, on the reverse strand, counting down.
TCCAGTCCTCTGTAATAGCAGCAAGATCTCTTAACCTCTAAGCTACCTCTCCAACCTCTTAGACAAATACACTCTGTGTTTCTATTAAGTACCTGATGCTACAGATAAAGAGGTTACTGAGAAAAAGGTCCTGCTGGTGAGGGGTGAAGACATGATACACAGTAAGCATGGCACACACTATAATCCTGGTAGAGAGAAGCATTCTGAAGAACATAAAGCAAGGCAGATAGAAGAGGGATTACTGGAGGGGGGGGAATGGATAAGAGGAATACTTTTAGATTAGGTAGTAGGGGAAGGGAAATGAAACTGAGGTTGCTTTCATTCCCAGAGGCAGCTGTTATGGCCTTTTATGGCAGCTTGCATTTTTCTCTCTTGGACTGTCTCTCAGCACTGATAAATACCAGTGTCGTTATCTGTCCAGTGGCCGCTTCTCCATAATCCCGAATTTCACAAGTACCGGGGCTGTACTGTCATTTACCACCCAAGCATCTGACACAGATGTCTCGTCCAGATAGAAACACTCATGTTGTCATCTTCTAGATCAGGCACCAGCATACCGCGGCCTGTGGGCTAGACCCAGACACCTCACCATATGGTCAGCAAAGCCCAAAGTGTTGGTAAGGACTAGGCATATACTTCAATGGTAGAATACTTGTCTAGCACGTAAAAGCCCCATCTGGTTCCATCGTCAACACCAATTTTTTAAAAGTTACTCTGGCTTTTTACAGAAAAATGCTTTCCAATCCCAGTCCTACCTTAACAGTTCTGGATTTCAAAGGTGTCTGGGGATCAGACACCACCTAGGCCAATGGCTCGCAACCTCCCTAATGCTGTGAAACTTTAATACAGCATTTCATGTTCTTGTGGTGACCCCCGACCTAAGAATTATTTTCACTACTACTTCACAGCTGTAACTTCGCTACTGTTGTGAGATATAATGTAAATATATGATACGCAGATGGTCTTAGGTGACCCCTGTCAAAGGGTTGATCGACCAACAGGTTGAGGACTGCTGACTTAGGTACTTTGTATGCAAATGATCGAGCCTCATGCCAGACCTAGTCAATCATTAATTCTGGGGGGGGGGTGAGACCCAGCAATCTATGTTCTCCCAAGACCTCTAGAAGAGTGTTACACACTACACTTGAGAACGACTGCTCTGAGTGCTATGTATATAGACGACTTGGGACATGAGCACAGCAGATGAGGCCTGTATTCTATTAGCTTACATTTTCATGAGGAACCAAGCAAGTGCACAGACAAGATAACCATAGGTTTGGAATAATGGGAACTGACAGAGTGCTTGTCTAGAATACACAAAGCCCTAGATTCAGTCCCCAGCACCGTATAGACTAGATGTGGTGGCAGATGCCTGCAATGCTAGCACCAGGGAGGCAGAGTCAGGAAGAGTACAAGTTCAAGGTCATCGTCATAGAAACAGAAAGATCGAAGTCAGAATGGGATACAAGAGACCTCATCTCAACAATTTATTTGTTTATCTTATTTTGAGACAGGGTTTCACAATATAGCTCTGGCTGTCCTGAAACTCACTATGTAGACCAGGCCAGCCTTGAACTCACAGAAATCCAACAATCTCTGCCTCCCAAGTGCTGGGATTAAAGACATGCGACATCATGCCTGGCAGGAGTTGATTTAGGGTGGGCTGAGTAGAAGAATGTCACAGAAGCAGAGATGTGGAAGAGATAAGCATGACAGGAAACAAGTTGCAGGAAGTGTAACTGAGGAGAAGCAAAGGGCCAGAGTTGTCTGCACGGTGGTATTAAGACATGAAACCAGAGGTGGGCAAATAGCCACCACAGGGAAAGCCAGTAAACAATGCTGCAATCAGGTTTGAAAGTACCACGAAAGCCCGTGAGGCCACTGATGGACGCAACTTGGATTTAAAAATGATGACTCTGGCTACTGTGTGGACAACGAATGGCAGGAGTCAAGAACAGAAGCAGATTGCAAGTCAGGCTACTAGGTGAGAGAGGGTGGTGGCACAGCTTGGTATCCCTAAGATGACAATTTAGGCAAATTCAATGTCATGATCCTGAGTTTTCTGGGTAGGCAGTTTTTAACAGAAACTTGGCTTCAAATGACATTATAATCAGCAAGCAATCACAGGAAGGGAGCTATCCATATTCCAGGTGACACCTCACTTCCTGTCAACATTTAAATGTGCTCCTCACCATCAGGAAGACAATCTCAGATCTGTCTGCTTCCCAAGAGTCCAACAATTAAAAAATATTTTTTTAAAAAAATTTATTTGTGTATATGAATGTTTTGCCTACATGCATGTATGTATAATGTGTTTGTCTATTGGGATCCCTGGAAGTGGGGTTAAAGATGGTTGTGAGCCACCATGGGGTGTTAGGATTCTAACCCAGGTCCTCTGCAAGAGCATCAAGTGTTCTTAACTGCTGAATCTTACCAACCTCCCACAACTTTATGTATGTATGTATTTTATTATTTTATTTGAGACAAGATCTCACGTAGCCAAGGCTGGCCCAGGAGATCTCCCTTGTCAGTGTCCTTGGTGCTGAGATAAGACTATAGTCAACAATCCTGGCTTGTTCTCTTCTTCCCGGATCCTTCCTTCCTTTGTTCTTACTTTGGAAAATTCTCAGTTATATTGTGGCACACACTCTTGGCCCAGGGCTTCCTTCCCCCCTCTCCCCCCCGCCAAGCCCCTCTCCCACTACTCTCTCTGGATGTGACTCTGTCCACACAACCACTACTGCACATACCACACTGCAATTGCCTCTGTGTCCTAGAACACTAGGGGTTCCAGAGCAGAAAAATAGAAGTACTTGAAGGGGAAGGGTGTGAGACTTGGTATAGAGCAATTCAAGCTTAGCATCTCTTATAAACACAATATTTCATATGAGTTGTATATGTTGCATTCTGAATTACAATGCATAACTGTGTTATTTTCCAAATTAAAAAAAAAAAACCGCTAGGTCCAAATTTTTAACAAGACCAATGGTCCACTTAAAAAACAAAATCAATTGAGAGGCAGAAGCAGGTGGATCTCTGTGAGTTGGAGGCCAGCTTGGTCTAGAGAATGAGTTCCAGAACAGCCAAAGTTACAACAGAGAAACCCTGTCTCGGGGTGGGGAAAAAAAAAAAAAAACCCTAAATCAAAACTCTGCTTTGTCCTGTTTCTAGCATACTAACAATAAACTGAGTGGAGAAAAGCAGAGGTTAGAGGGGAGAGAAAAGGTATGTCACTTAAAAGAACTTCAAATCATGACTATGTAATAAAAACAAAATTGAAAAGTTTAATATAAAGTGAAATAAAAAAAGTATTATTCTTACTCATAGATGAGAGATTTTATTTAAGAGAAATACAGCAGGGCTGAGAGATGGCTCAGTGGTTAGGAGCACTGACTGTTCTTCCAGAGGCCCTGAATTGAAGTCCCTGCAACTGTATGATGGCTCACAACCGTCTATAATGGGATCTGGTGCCCTCTTCTGGCATGCAGATGCACATGCAGACAGAGCACTGACACACTAGGATGGATGGATGGATAGATAGATAAAACATAAAAAAAAAAAAAAAAAAACAAAAAAGAAACACAGCATAAAGTATAACTTAAAGTTCCTATAATATAGAATGACTTGTATTCTTATCATTTTGTGGCACTACAGACACAACCCAGGGCCTGTGTGATAGGTTCAGTGCTTGCATACCACTTAGCTACATCCCATGGCCCTAAATTTTGTAAAATAGAAAAGGATATTAAATGCAAAAGCTTGAAAATAATCAAGTCTACACAAAAAAATATAAAAAGGATATCTGACACACAACCATCTTCAGATAAAAAAAGCAGTAAGTATAAGTCAGAACAGACTGATTGATTAGCATTATCTTTTCACTTTCCCTCCTCCTCAGAGATGAATCACACTTAAAAGATCACTTCAACCTTTATTTAATGACACTTTATTTTTTTTTAAACATTACAAACTAACTCTCCCTTTCTGAAAAGGCAGGTCTTAACACTCAGACAAACTTCAAGCATTGTTTTAAGAAACTCAGAGGAAAACCACAGTTCATCAACAAGAAGATTCACAACTTCTTTTTACAGTAATTATAGGGAAAACAATACATTTCACAACTTAAAGCGAACCAAACCATCTATAGAGCAGATTTTAAAACCTGGGGGAGGATGACACTAACCAGACAGTTATGAAAATTGTTTGTAATGACACAGAACGTATGCTTGCTTGGCACTGAACCTAAGACTCCTTCATCAGGGTACACCAGACCACAGGAAGCTTCTCTCCTCTCGGGCTTCTGTGTAAATCATTAAGGCGAGTCAACAAAGGACCAGTAAGGCACCAGGGGCAACAGCTGGCCACGGGAAGCTTGTGTGACTTCCTATGCTCTGATAGCATTTAAACGTCAGGCACTGGTGTGGTTTGTGTTTTAGTATCTTACACCTAAAGCACAAAAGGTCACTTCAAGTCACTTCAATGTAATAAACAATTCCCATCTGTTCTATTACCTATGAAAGGAGAAACAATTTACTGTACCAGAAGAATCAGAAGCAAGAGTAAAAAGGAAAGGCCCTTTGGCTTAAACTTATTAGCCAGATTTTCTGACTGCCCACAGAATTACATCCTGGTCTGGAAAACTATACCCCATAAAGCAGGACTCTACTACATCCCCAGTAATGCCAGATCATTATATAATTTCTCAAGCATAAGCACTTTTGCCCATTTCACGATGACCACACCTGGGGATATTTTCATAATAAAATAATGCTTTAATGACAATTTCTTTGGTCTTGTTTAATTTAATCTTAGGAAGAGATATCACCATATCAAAAAACAAAACAAAACGAAAAAAACAAAAACAAGCTGAGCCTAGTGACACACACCTCTAACTCCAGCAATTGGGGAAGCTGAGGCAGGAGGATTATAAGTTTGAAGCCAGCCTGGGCAAATCAATGAGACTCTGTCTTAACAAAGTAATATCAGGGCATGGTGGTACTATATACTTGTTCAGTGAGTCAATCAAGCAATTTGTGCATACACTTTTCTAAGGTAAGTACTCTGAAATGCATGAAAGAAATCAAACCCTGGTTCATTTCTTTCCTGGTCATCTAAAAAATTAAGGGCTTCTTTAGATGCCTGATCATTTCAGCAATATGAGGGTACTAGATTAGCAGATGAAGAACAAAGCTAATTCTTTGGACTATCCCTGTGGGCATACCAACACCCACATCTGTACATGAAAATATTACAGAACTCTTCATTCTAATGTCAACAGTGGGGAGTTAACGCACTCCTAGTGTTTAGGAGTACAGGAAGGAATTTAACTATGACTAAAAGAGAAACCACACGGACCTGAAATACATTATTTCAAGTTAGGAAAACGGGAACCCATTTTTGCTACAGAGTTGGAACCTGTATAATTATTACTTTTAATTTTAGAAAATGAATTTTTTTTTTTACCCAAAATAGTATAATCTTGTGTGAAAAAGGCAACTGTAGATTACATAGATGCACTGAAGTGACTGACGTGAAGTAGCCTACCATGGGTACATTCAAACCGAATGGCACAGAGATTGTCATCTCAATGAAGTCAGCACACAGCAAGCATCATTTACTCAAGTCGAACCTATCATGCAAACATCCAGTGAAGACTAGAATTGTTCTAGTCATGAGAGCAAAAACATCTCCCCAAAATTTTTTAAGGGAAAAAGTTGGAAGCAACTTTCTGTGCATTAAGACAGCGCTTTCTTAGAAGGGGGGGGGGGGGGGAAGCCCACTATAATAAAACTAATGTGCTCTAATAAAGCATACTACCACACACAAGGGGAAAATAAGCATATGATCACAGTCATGAAGGCCTATTGGACTGCTATGCTCTCTTGGCTGCAAGTTTTCACATCCTTGGAAGATGAATGTTTGGCAGATGATTTGTGTGACGTAGGAATCTTCGATACTGAAGTCTGCCGATCTCTGGCTCCTTCATCCTGACGCTTAGAAAAGCTTCTGACAAGTCCACGAGATGAAGAAGTACATAGAAAAGCCCTTCTTCCATGAAAATCCACCTTCATTTTCTTTCTTTCTTTATTATTTAAAGAGGATTCTCCATGGAGGCAAACTACAACCACAACATGGTGAAATGAGGTATTGACAGAGTAGTAACTATCCATCAGAGCTTCTCTTTCCTTGCTGTGAGCATCTGTGAGCACGACTACTGTTGATCAAAGAACAGTTCACTATGGGTCAGCTCCAGACTCCACCAAAGTTTACTTTTATTATCTCATCAGCTGTTGGAAAATAGCGACGAGGTGTGTGTCAGCCTCTTCCCAGCTCTTCCATCTCACCAGAAAATCTTCTTAGAAACTTATACGCATTGCTCAAAGCACACAATTTTTTTGTTGGTATTTCTGTTGGTGTAATTTTAGCAAATATAGTTCATTCTATGTGTGAGATAGTCAATAAACTTCAAAATGCAAATCAAATAGAAACCCAGACAGTGCCAACTTAAAGATTTTAGAGTTGTGACAAACTTTATATATATTCTGATACATTAAAAATGATTGAATCAGTTCCTTAAAAATATAGAATAAGATGATGATGATGTGGAAGATGCAAGGCTGTGTAGGACAAAATGTGTCTGTAGGCCTTCGGTTTGAGCTTATAAAAATGCCAACCATGTTTAATGAGAAGAACAGACAAGGTGAGACCTAATGCTGTGTCCACACAGATCATGTTATTTTTAAGCCAATTTCTAATCTTTATTGGGAATCAGAGACATTTATTCTATATATCAAATTCTTCTTTTAAATGTTTGCATAAACCAAGAAGCAGGCCTTTTGGGATATCAAATCAATTTGTAAATACTATAAAAAAATAACAAAACTTACACCCAAACAAGACAAGCCAGTGTAAGCACATTAATAACCTAGGCACCATGGAGGAAGGTATCAGAAAAATACAGGGCCTTGATGTTTTATACCAAATTCTAGAACCTGCCCACTGAGAATACACAAGCAAAAGAGAGGTCTTGAAACGTTTACCAGTGTTTTACACTTTAACAATAATAACCAGTTAGTATTAGGAACACAACATTAAAACCATAACGGGTATCATAGGCACCAACTCAACCCATGAGTTAACATTAACACTGCCTGTTTCCTTTGCTACGATTTCAAGTTTGTCCAGTAATTTATTTATACTGTGGTTTCTCGACCAGCTTTGAGATTGGGTGCTGAGAATTGTCTCCTCATCCTTGGAGGTGTCACAAACTGGCTACAGTGGTTGGGCTTGTCAGTCTGCTTTTGACAGCAATTGGCTGGACCGCCCTCTACCTGGTCTCCAGTGTTATGATTACAGTAAGACTGACGGTGTTGGTGAATGTGACGCTTGGCCTGGAAAGTCTGCAGATCAGCGCTGGGGTGACCGCTGTGGGAGTTTAACGATTCCGAGTAGGCAGGTGCCGGGCAGCGCGTGTTTTTCGGTTGGCCATTATTGAGAGAATTGCTCCTCCAACGTAGCTGAGGTGGTGGTTGTTGACTGTTAATATGCTGTTTGCTAACTTGGATATGATCTTGACTTCTTGTACCCTGGGAGCCCCAGGCTGACTGGGGGTCTTTAGAAGCTGCTCTACCCATTTTTTCTTGGATTTCTTCTTTATTTCCTTTTCTTCCGTCTTCATCTTTTGGAATTCTCAGCTCAATAACTTCATCTTCTGTTATAATAATATGTGTCCCAGGACTCCAAGAGTTTCTGTGTTTAGGATTGCTCTTAAAGGGAAAGCGGGGCTTCCGGTTCTCAGGAGGGATGAACCTGTGGGGTACATTCTGCCGACGAAGCTGCTTTGTTATCTCCTGCTGTTGCAGGTTCTTAAACCGAATTTGTTCTTGCCTCATCCAACGCAGACGTCCACGTCTAAAAGCTGGATCCCCGTTCATCAGCTGGGAAACTCGTTCTTCTTTGCCAAGTTCTGCGCTCTCTCCTTTACTGACACCATTATCAAAGACGCTGTTAGCACCAGCACCAAGGGGCTCTTTTGTTTTGTGATTGCCTTGGCTTTTCTGTTCCTGAGATCCAATCAAAGGCAAGACTTTCTCCATTTTGAGCATTTTATTTCTTAAGACTTTGATCTCTTCATCTTTCATATTATTTTGCTTTTTGACTTCTTGTAAAATATCTTCCAATTTGTCTATGTGAACCTTGAGGTCATCTACATCTGTTCCACCTTTCCCGGTGGCCATCATATCTTCAATCTTCTCATCCCCTACCCCAACAGTGTCCCAGACATCCCTGGCCACTGCCTTCCAAGAGTCCCGTTCATTGGGATCCTTCTTCCCATACATGGCACAAAGCTCTTTCATCTTCACAATGGCCAGGGCTTCAATCTCCTGCCGACTGTGCCTAAAATCGTTGAGGGCAACTTCATAGCAAATCTCTTTTACAGCCTGGATCTTGAGATCTGAGATGGTGACCCACTTAGAATCTTTGCTCAGCCGCCTTCTTTGAGGGATTTGATACATTTTAATTGGTTCTCGTTTCTTTCCACTGCTGGGGAGGCCACACTTTTTAACAATAGTTTGTAACTTGCTGGGAGGTAGCTTTTCTCTCAGAGAAGTAATCAGTTTCCAGCTCTCTTCACAGGACCTCTTGTCAGAATCATCCCCGCTATCAGAATCCGCGTCCTTTGGAAAAACAAAATAAAAAATGGCCCCCAAATAACCAAAATTAAAATGTAAAAAAGGAAAATCAAATTGAAGAAAAAGCAAGCAAAACGCCTTAACCAAATTTAAAAACAAAGAAAAATCTAAAAAACAAATAAAAAAAAAAAACAAAACTAGATGGGAAAGTCTATTAAGACCTATGCATATGTAGATTACAGCTAATATAAAGATTTGTTTGTATTCCTAGTCCAATCCCCAGTTTCTGAGGTAAATGAACACGTGTCTAGAGGGCTGATAGTCTCTCAGTCTAGTCATGAGAATTTAGCAATCCAGTGTGAGATAACACCTCCGCCATGTCAGGAAAGCCCTGCGCCCACACATGCTAACAACCCATGCAGCCACTCCCCACATTTGCCTTGGTTATTGCTGTTGCTTCTTCCAGAGTCTCCTTCCCCCAAGAGTGAGCACGGATGCCATACAAGGGTGTGACGAGCAGGCAGATTAACAAGGTTAGTAAGGCTGTAGGGTGCCAAGTTTTGTTTAGCTTTACTAAAATGAGCAAACCTAGAAAAAAGTTAGATGGAATGCAGAGAAAGAAGCAAACAGAGATGATGTTAAAGTGCTAAGAATTTCTATTTGCAGAACATGTAAGGTTCGTATCAACCACATTCCCTTTCCTGGTGGATGAGAGAGTTTTGAAGCTAGTCTTTCTAGAGGCAGATATTGGATTTGCCGTTTTCTTTTGCACAGTAAATTAACCCACTTAATTCATACATTAATGTTTGTTACTCTGAGAACAAGACAGCATTTTTTAAAAGAAAAGGATAATGGATTATTTTTTTATTTTTCATATAAGGAAGCCAAAAAATACCTCCCTTTAAAATTGAGACATTATCAGAACAAAAATTAAGTTGAGTACATATTCTTTCATCAAATATAATTCAAAATTTCTAATTCAAAATTTCTCAAGTAATAGTGTATCTTAAACTTGTTTCCTTGGGAGAGGGTGCTTGAACTTTGTCCATGCTAGGCAAGCAAGCACTCTACAATTCTCTAACAGAGTATTTCAGCAGCTAGGCCTGGGAGCTTACATCTATAGTTCCAGCACATGGGAGCCTGATATTGGATGACTGTTATAAGTTCAGGGCAACCTGGGCTTAGTGTAAGATTGTCCCAAACAAAAAAAACAAAAAACAAAAAAACCCAACAATAAAATTCTACAAAGAAACAATCCAAGTCTCTCCCTAGAAAGCCCATGTGATTTCCAGCTACTTGGGGTCTACTTTTGAGTGACAATGCTGCCAATAACACATAAGCACAAAGAATACAGTCTGCATATATATGATGGATACACTGGGACTTTGTCTTTTCTGTTATCTGAGCTGCAGCATTGCTTCTTCTCAGAAACAAGGGAAAAATTTAGACTTAAAATTGTTGTGAACTGGTTCATAACAGTTTCAGGTTGTTCTTTTTTTTAAGATTTTTTATTTTATGCATGTGTTTTTGCCTGCATACTTATGTGTACTGTGTGCGTGCTTGGTGCCTGCAGAGGCCAGAATGGGTGCTGGATCCCCTGGGACTGGAGTTACAGACAGTTGTAAGCTGCCATAATGGGTGCTTGATATTGAACCTAGGACTTCTAGAAGAGCAACAAATATTCTTAACTACTGAGCCATCTTTTCAACCCTTAACCTACTGTTCATTTTTTAGTTTTTATGTTTTGGGTTTTTTAAAATTTTTTATTTAATTTTATAGGTAAGGGTGTTTTACCTGCAGGTATGTCAGTGGACCATATGCATGCCTGGTGCCCAGGGAGTCCAGAAGAGGGTGTTGGATCCCCTTGAACTGGAGTTACAGATGGTTGTAAACCACTGGAAATTAAACCCAGATCCTCTGGAAGAACAGCCAGTGCTCTTAACTACTGAGCCATTTCTTTAGCTCTCCTAACCAACTGTCCTTAATACAAGTTTTTCTTGACTGTGATTATCAAATCACAACTGTTTTTAGTAAAGTTTTTATTTCTTTGTTTATGATTTTTGGAGATAGGGCTTCTCTGTGTAGCTCTGGCTGTCCTGGAACTCACTCTGTAGACCAGGCTGGCCTCGAACTGAAAGATCCACCTGCCTCTGTCCCCATAGTGCTGGGATTAAAGTCATGTGCCGCCACCACCTAGCTGTAAAGTTGTTTTCTTTTTAATTGAAGACATCAAAACCGAATATAGGACCTTGTTTTCAAGACACAATTATCTGTATGTATGGTTACCTTAGAAGGGAATTAAAAAATACTACCTGCAATGATGACCATGATTTGGCATTTGAACTGATTGGGGTTTCTTCTAAATAAACAGGTATTAAACTCACTTATAAACTCTACTTGAAAATTTAACAGGGAAAAACAGGTAAAAGCAAACTTGCAGACTCTATACTTGTGGAGTGGATGTGGTATATGCACGTATGTACATGTGTGCAGGCCAAAGGTTGGATGTCTTCCTCTATCTCTCTCCACCTTGTGTTTTGAGACAGGATCTCTTGCTAAACCTGGAGCTTGCCAGAGGACTAACCTGGCTGTCTCCGAGACCCAGGACCCACTTGGCTCTCTCTCCAGGTTGGACAGACACATGCCTCCACCCCTTGAGTGCTGGGAATCCAGAAGCAAGTCCTCATGCTTGAACAGCGAATACTTTACTAACCACACCACCCACTTATCCCTCTTTAGCTTTTGAGTCTAAAGAAGCAGAACGGGAGCTTTAAACATAGTTTAGTGAAACATGGGCAAGGCCCTGGGCTCAACCCCAGCACCATGGGAAAAGGAGAAGGCTGACTCCTCCACGGGTGTGTGTGTGTGTGTGTGTGTGTGTGTGTGTGTGTGTGTGTGTGTGAAGATTCAAGATCAATGTTCTAAGCTCATGAGCTCAGCTAGGCTGGCCAGACAATGAGCTTTAGAGATCTAGCTATCTCTGCCACCTGTCAAGGCTAGGGCATCAGACACGAGCTGCCGTGCCTGGCTCTCCTTGGGTCCTGGGAATATGAACTCAGGTCTTCAGGCTTATGCAGCAGCTACTTCACTGACTGAGCCATGCCTTAACCTCATGACAACATCAATAAATAGAGGAAAAAACATGTCTGACTTGAATGGTTCTTTTTTTTTTTTTTCTTTGAATATATAAATTCAGTTGTATAGAACACAAATCATCTTTGGTTCTTTTACATAACTATCATTTTTTTTCTTGGCTTTTTTTAAAAAAATAATTGCTTAGGGATAAAATGAGTACTGCTGAATTTAGGAAATGACACCTATTCTAATCATTACTTAAATGTCAGACTTGAAAAATAAAAGATACCTTTAAATTCTAAAATGACACATAGTAGTCTACATAAATTCAAAAAACTCAAATCAAGTAGTCATAATTGTTTTTCTTTTTAAAATACTACCAAACTAGCTCTATAGAACATCTCCTCTTTACAAATTTACAAATGTACTCATTCTGACCATGATACTAAAAACATGATATAAGTCCTATTTCAAGTCAAAATGATTTAAAGCTATTTGGGGTTCATTGATTGCGGAGCTGGAAATACTGCCTGGGCCTGGCCACTTCACCTGTCACTTTCATTATACAACAAACACATGGTGGTCCCACTGATGAGTACTACAAATGAATATATGCAAATGAGGAAGAGAAGAGACAGGAAATGTGAAAACGCAAGGATGAAAGAAACAGGTACAAACAGGTACCTGTAAGGGAATGCCTAGGAACAGAAGTGTGAGGTATGTATGGGGTGTGATCATTACAGAAAATTCTAAATTCCAATTAAAAATTTATGAAATGTATATATGTGTGCATGTATGCGTGTTCATTTGGATGCCTGCTCATGCCATGGTGCATGTGTGGAGTCAGAACAACTGCAGGAGTCAATTCTCTCTCATGTGGCTTCAAGAGATGACGCTCAGGTCATCAAGTTTGAGGGCAAGTTCCTTTTCCCACTAGCCATTCTGTGGGATCTGAATTCCAATTTTAAAGCTGTCACTAAGTTAAAAAAATTATATTTTTTATATACTACATTTTTAATGATAATTGTTATCTACAAATAATTTATGAATATTTTAATAAAATATTTAATGACCTCTTAATCTTTATAGGACACATATTGTTTGGCCAATACAGAATCATAAAAAATACCAGTACTGGTACTGGTAAATAATCTTTAGGTTAAAAAGTTAGTTACCAGTTCCTCTTGAGGTCAAGAAACTTAAGTAGAAGATGGCAAGACTTCTGATTGGAAAGCAGCTTCCCTGCTACTAGGGAGCTGCTCTTAATACCCTAGCTTACCTTCAGATACAGAACAATGACAACCAGCACTTCATTACCTGTAGACTATGGATGTCCCCTTAAAAACCAACACTAAGTATATCTTAAAGACAATTTGCTTTCTCTTTAATTAGTATTTCTTTCTCCTTCCCTCCCCGCCTCCTTTCCTTTCTTAGGAATTGAACCTAGCCTTTGTATGCTAGGTAATCCCTGTCCCTCTGAACTATAACCCCTTGTCTTTTTTTGCTTTAGATTTGTAGGCAGTGTCTTACTAAACTATTGAAACTTGTTATGAACTCATGATCCTCTTGCCTCAGCCTTGTAGGTAGTTGGGTTTCAACTGTGTGACAGCTCCATCAGTGTCTTTATGTCAAGGCATAAAACAATCATTAACTTTGGATGATGGAGAGCACCAGATACTGTTACTCTTGAATGCCTAGTTACTCACAGTGTTACCAAGGCTACTAGCACCATTATCACATGGGAATGTCTAGAAACCCAGAATCCCAGATCCCACCCCCTCAATCACTACCTGTCTTTTAAAAAGATTCCCAGTGGTTAAGAAGCACCGGAATAAGTTGGAAGACTCAAGTTTAAGGTTTCAATCCATGATTTAGCAAGTATGTAAGGTACATAAGGCCACCTCTGAAGCAAATTTTGAAAATGTATGTATGTACAATAGCATTGTTTTTTCAGCCTTAGTCTCAACTATAAACTAAAGGCAAAGTTATATATATTTCATTTGCATACACATCTAACAAACAGAGTTGTTGCAAGGATCAAGTAAAATGATACATGTTAAAGCTCTTGGTAAATTACAAAGCACCATACATTTCATATGAGACACTATTGTTAATAAATAGTGCTTAATTACACTTTCCTCTTTGATGTCTCACAGACCATCAGAGGCATGTTATTAGATTATCCTACATAAGCATGATAAAAGACTCCTTCATGTGCCACAGATCTTTCAAGCCCTAACCATTAAAGCCAAAGCCAAGTGAGCCTCCTGGAGACACTCCTCCTGGAACACTGATATTATCTTGCTCCAAATACTTAATTTATTCTTCCAATCCATATTTTTGAGGACTTTACTATAATTTTAAAGATAATAAATTAACTGGTTTAACCCACTGCCAAGAACCAAGTGCTTCGATAAAGGCTGCTTTTGCTTTTTAGCGTCTTGGCTTTCACTGACCGTAATGCAACAGGTTCTTTGACAGAAGAGAACATGGCAAAAGTGTAACTTGTACGTTGTATTTCATGTTAAGTGAGGAAGCCAGGGTTGTTCTCCCTGACTTCTCATTAATAACCTCTTGATATGTTTTGTTTTTGTTTTTAAAAAGGGTAACTTCCTAAACTGTATCAATTGTATCCAATCTCCCTGTGTAGCCCTGGCTGTCCTGGAACTCACTCTGTAGATCAGGCTGGCCTCAAACTCACAGAGATCCACCTGCCTCTACCTCCCAAGTGCCGGGATTAAAGGTATGTATCACCACATTCAGCACTATGGAACTTCTTACCAGGGCTTTATTTAAAGGCTGGCTTTAAATATTAAAATCTACTAAGAGCAATTTATTTATTCATAAGATATGTTTTTATAAAACCTGGGAAATCAATTATCATTATAACATGCTAACCCATTATGGCTGGGATGGACAACTAACTTCCCAGCTGCTTACTCAAATTCTTTCTCAACCCAGAGCCAGCAAACATCCCTCTCCTGTATGAGATTGGTGTGCAGCCCCACTCTCCAGTTACCACAGAAGCCACTGAGAACCTGACTGAGAACTCAGACTCCGTGCAGGGGAACAGAGAAGGATTAACACATGCAACTGTGCAGCAGCACTTTTAGACACAGTTTAACTGTAAAACAAAACAAAACAGAAACCTGCCCAGCACAAGAACACACCCCACGTCAGCCTAAGAGCAGAGAATTAGTACTATCAGGTGGCCAGAAACAAAACCAAGGCAAACTTCCACCAAATTCAATATTCAGTTATTATCATTCAAAAGACCACTACTGGTGCACATTCAAAAAGCACGACCAACAGGCAGAGGTGCCATAAAACCTCTCATTATTTCTTCAAAAAGCTCTTGTGACAGAAGTAAAGATGTAATTTTAAAAAATAGAAGGTTCAAAATAGTACCTCTATAGATGTTTTTTTCAGACTAAGATTGCCAGAAGATATATGACAGTTCCTCATTAAGAAAGTGGAGGTTAATGTGTGGCACCAATGAGAGCCTGCTAGAAGGTGTGAAAGCAACTGCCCTTCCCAATAGGTGGCAGATTCAGGACAGATTCCTACCAGTCTCTGTTGCTCCAGAAGAAGATCAGCTTCCTCCTTCTCCTTTTTGTACAGAATCTCCATTTCCTGTAGCCTAGAAGTAAAACGAACAACAGAAACAAAATACCAAAAAGAGTAAGTTATGACATCACGCTATGAAAGCTACCACGTTTCAAAGCATCATACAGGCTCCATAACACTTACAGATTACCTTTTTTCCATCTCCTGTTTCATATCAATTCCTTGTTTTTCCAGAAGCTCTCTCTGAGCAAATGTCCAGTCCACAGGCTCAGAAGGGGTCTCAGCAGAGGGAGTTTTCTCCCGTTCAGCTCGTGCTTGTTCAGGGTGGTTAAAACGAAAAACGTGGTTTTTACCCATGATGATACGGTTTCCTAGAACAAAACAGAAATAGGGGTAAGAATTTACTTGTTCTGTAGTGCTGTGAAGCAGATCCAGGGCCCTGTCTACACTAGCAGATGTGCTCTACCAAGTAGCTACTGCCCCAGTTCCAATCCATTTTTAGTGAATGGTATCTAGTTTTTAGAATGTTAATCTTGCCAGGCGAGGTATATATGCCTGTAATCCTAGCACGCAGGAGGCCAAGGCAACAGGTTTTCAACTTTGAGGCCACCCCAGGCTACACAGTAAAAACCTATCTCAAAAAAAAGAAACATAATTTCATTCTGTTAATAGAAGAAGACAGCCCACACCTGTAATCCCAGCACTCAGGAAGCAGAGATAAGAAGATCTCTGTGCAGCCAATCTATCTGGTCTACATAGTGAATTCCAGGCCAACCACGGCTACTTAGTGAGACTGTCTCAACAACAACAAAAATAAACAAACAAGCAACAACAAGCAAGATTAAAAGACAGCTCTGTACTTTTACAGTTTACATGAATCCTAGGGTAACTTTAGCCTTTAAATAAAGAGTCTAAGTCAGAGTTGCTCACACAAGCCATTATGTAATTGCTGAAGACTCCAGACCTCTTCTCGCCTCACCTGAGCGCAGCTGAACAGGCTGGGCCACCCTCTTGCCGTTCACATATGTTTCTGAGCGCTCGCAGGGCTCTAAAGTCACGATTACTAGGAAGAACACAAACTACTGTTACGATCATGAACTAGTGCAGACAACAAGTGGCTGACTCTCAGGACTCACGGGAACTAGAATAGACCCTTGCAACCACCCAAGAGACCCAAGTGTCCATAAGGCAGGAGCCGAGTTTTGTATGGAGTTTTCTATTTTTGTTCCTTTGTTTCAAGATACCAGAACTAATTTCAGTATAGGAAGCTATTGTGAGCTAGGGCTATGCTAAAAACATTTAACTACATTTCATAAACCTCAGAAGATAGAAAATACTAATTTTGATAAAATCTGATACAGCAGAAACCTTAAAGTATGATACACAAATAAAAGCTAACATTTTGGATACATTCAGGGAAGAAGCTAGTGCCTGGCACAAAAATGCCATTAGACGGCTGCTGTCCTGCTAATGAACTGGGGTGGGGTGGGGGCTCACACAACATTGACTTTTCCTTCCCTTTAAGATAAAAGTAAATTCAACTGGGCTAATATTAAAGATTTTTCAAATCTCCCATTGTCTACAACAGTTATTTTTCTCTTACTTTTCTATTAAATAGTTAACATTCAAGACCAAGTCTAACCGCCTACATCCTGCTCAGTACTTGGCAGTAAAAAAAGGGCTCTTTTGTTCATGCTATTTTCATGTTAAGTAGCTATGTCTGTTCTTGCATTTATAAATCTCCCAGGTTTCTCCATTTTCAATATTTGACACCCCCTCCCCCCGCAAAAAAAAAATCCATTAACAGAGATAGGGAATCCCAAATCTTAGGGATTAATCATACTCCAGAGAAAAAAGTTGCTTGAGAAATTAAAACACAAAGCTCTCACCTTCACCAGTGCTGTTCCTCTCACTCCTAAAGATACAATGCTCTTCTTTAATGTGGGCCCCACTCAGCACTATGTCCTGGCGCCGCTCAGCATCTGCTTGGCCAACCCTAAACACAAGGGAAAGCGTTTCCCAGGGAAATTCAGACACAAAGGCACTTAGAAGCAATGAACTGCTTTCTCCCAAAGACCATCCCCTTTGATATATATAAAAATGAACCGCTTTCTTATATCAGATGTTTTCAACTACAAATTCTACTCTCAAGTACGATGAACCTCCTTATATGAGAATAAGAAACCTGGGAGAACAGCACTGACGTGATTTATACTCCATAAGAAAATCAGGGAAACCAAGCTCTCTAATGAACTCATCTATGTTGTTAAAGGGTAATTTTCATTCAGGTTCTTCTAGAGCAAACTAAGTGCTAATTGATTCAACTTAAAACTGGGAAGAGGAGAAAAGATAATTTATAATCATTTCAGAAAGGAGAAAGAGCAAAATTACAGTTTTTGGACAACTCCCTTTATTTATCAATTATTTAGAAGAAAAGAAAATATTAAACGACTCAAAACTAGAAGCAAATATACCTTGTAATTCCGTCTTTGATGTAATAAAGCAGGCACTCGGACATTAGTGGATCTTCATTGAGGTTAACAAGATGTGGAGTCTGAAAAAGTTATAGATTGTCAGTTTGGAGTTAGATACCATAAAAGAGTTGTAGCAACAGGGGTCTACTGGAGGCCTTTCTGATCTAAGAACTGGGCTATTCTGAAAAAGTCAAAGCCTTCAAAGGGTAGCATTCTTTTTTGTTTGTTTGTTTTGGTTTGTTTTTTGTTTTTGTTTCTTTGTTTGTTTCTCTGTGTGGCCCTGGCTATCCTGAAACTTGCTCTGTAGACCAGGCTGGACTCAAACTCAGAGATCCACCTACCTTTGTCTCCCAAGTGCTGGGAATAAAGGCAAGCTCCACCATGCCTGGCTAAATATCAAATTACCTTTGTAAGTTGTTTTTTTGTTTTTTTTCTTCCCAGTGCCAAATAATCTTGGTCCTTACACACAGTAGAAAGTGTTCTATTAATGAGTTACAGTTCTTAACACACACACCAATGTCATGAAAACTTTTAGAGGGCTGTAGATGCAGCCCAATTGGTAGAGGGCTTGTCTCACACTCAATTAGCCCTGGGTTTGGTCTCTAATACCACATATTTGGGGAAGGGTGCCACATGCCTATAATCACATTGCTTAAGAGTTGGAGGCAGGGGAGCAGGAAGTTCAAGGTCATTCTCTGCTACATAGTGAATCTTAAGCCACCTAGGATATATGAGAGTCTGCCTCAAAAGAAGAAAAACTTTTAATATGTATACAAGAGCACAATCTAAACTCTATCAAAACCATAACTGCTAAAATCTCTACAGCGTAGGCAATAAGCATGAATAAACACACTATAAGGTAAAACTGACTCAACCTCACATGAATATATAAAATTGTTGCTGTTCTATAGTATATATCTTTAAATCAGTTTCTTTTTCTTTTTTTAAAGGATATATATTCATTTTGTGTGTGTGTGTAAATGAATGCCATGTGTGTATGGGTACCCACAGAGGTCAGAAGAGGGCTTTGGAGTCCTCAGAGCTGAAGTCACAGGCAGGCAGGTTTTAGTCACCCAACTTGCAAGTGATCTTAATGCTGAGTGTCTCTCCAGCCCCTAGCTTCTTGTTTATGTTCCAGGTTAGTTTTGAGTCTACTACAAAGCAGATACTGGACTCTGCTGGGCTCCCTGCATTAACCCCCCCAAGTGCTGTGATAGAAGGTGTGTGCCACCATACCCAGCTAAATCAATCTTTTCTGCTGAAAATAACATACTGAAATTTGTAGAAAAGTTTTGTGACTAGGATAAAAAAAAAAAAAGTAATCAAAAGAACCCTCACAATAATCATAAGAACATTGGTTCACATTAAGCAAAAGTGTCAGCTCAAAACTCTCTGCCCTTGTACTCTAACTCAGAACAGAACCTATGCATTTAGATACTTGTTAACAATACAGTCATAGGACATTGAACCTGGGGCCATACACATGGTAGGATAGCACTGAGATATGCCCAGAGCCTTGAAGGAAGTTATCAGTGCTTTGACCATGTGCTTGGTACAACAATGTATGCTCTACTGCTGTCATATAAATAAGCACACAAAACAATTAATTAATATTATTCTAGTATTCAACACTAAGAAGCAACTCAAGTAAAAAAGAATACAAAAGACATGTTATTAATCTAATTAACTAAAAGGTCCCTAACTATTCTACAACTATGATTACACAAGTAGGAAAGTGACATTCTAATCACTTTTTTTTTAGGAAAAAAAAAAAAAAAGCATGCTAAAAAAGGAGCAAAGGCACCTAGGGAAAGGACTGAGCTGTTTTACTGAGAGAATGGGTGTAACAGAAGTGATAGTAAAGTAATCATGTGGCAGTACTGGTGTTCACAAACTCAACAGCTGAGAATGGTTCCAGAAGTTACAGAGCAGAGCTGACGACCTGCCTCCAACTCCTGAGTGCTGGGATGAGAGACAGGTGGCAGCGGGCCAAGTGCACGCTAGGCAAGCACTTGACATTAAAAAGGAGCAAAACTACAGCACCTGGGGCTGCGGCTAGGTCAGGAAGGTAAGAGGAGCAACAACGAGATGCTAAGGTACATTCAAGGCTAAGGCGCAGACTCACTGCCCGGGGTTATCTTTGGTAAACATCATAATCCTTTTACAGCTAGGTACCTTCATACTATAAATGAAAGCAGAAATATCTGAAATTAAGCTAAGAATCTAGATGAAAATGGCTATATCTGAAAAACATAAAGAGGCTTACTAAGACAAACTTTGTTGTTTAATTGGGTTTCACAACATGGTTTCCTACCTTTTTAGGTGAGAAAACACCAAGTGTTCCTCCATCTTCCCGTATGGCAACTCCCATCTCAGCCAACAAGGCTTCTCTAGAAAAACATAAAAAACCCAAAACCAAGTAAATCAGAATACCAATACCAAAACATCAATTTAGTCTAAAAAGAGCTGGAAACAACAGGCAAAGCAAAAACAGCTGGCTGTATCTCAAGCTGGCAAGGATACAGAATGATATGCTTATCACAAGTGAAAGCTTATTTTTAAGAGAAACAGTGTTCAAAATAAATCAAAGAATACTCCCATGCTAATGTTCTGTTCACCCAGGAAAGAACTTTGAAAGGTTTTATTCCTTAAGGCTGTGCATCCAACTTGAAAAAAATTATTTCCCCAGAATCTAGGAAAGACATCAAAGTAACTTGGGGGCTACCACTCTGGTTTTAACATTAGTGAAGCTACAGATTCAATACAGGGGGTGAGCGGGAGGGTCAGGGCTTGAGAATATGACATGATCTGTAAATGTGATTTTTCGCAAATGTTGTATTCCCATGTCCCCATCATTTTGGTACAGTAATTCTGGGAAGGTTTTTTTTTTGTTTGTTTTATTGGGTGTGTGTGTGTGTGTGTGTGTATGCGTGCTTATGTATGTGCATGATGTTGTGGGGGCAACTCTGTGGAGTTGATTCTTTCCTTCTACCTTTATGTGGGGCTCAGAGATGAACTCAGGTAATTAGGCTTGAGTAGCAAGTGCCTTTATGTGCTAAAAATCTTGTCTACCCCAATAATTCTTGTTTAAAACATCTAACGTAAGTAAGAAAAATCTTTGTTACATTTACTGATCAGTAATTACATCAGAGTTCACTTCTCCCTCATTTTCATAAAGGGGAAAGATAGGAACTGCCCTTTTTTTTTTTTTAAAGAAGTGTGCATTTATTCCAAGAGTATAGACAGAATAAGAATTTCAAAAGTTTACAACCTAAACTATTCCTTTTACCCAAAAGGTTCTAGAGAGGTTCTCTTGACCTTCCTAATGCTGTAACCCTTTAATACAGTTCCTCATGATGTGGTGACCCCACCCATAAAATTATTTTTGTTGCTATTTCATAATTGTAATTTTGCTACTGTTATGAACCATAATGTAAATATCTGGTATGCAGATGGTCTGTTTGACCTCCAAAGAGGTTGTGACCCACATCTAGACCAGTGGGTCTAGATGAAGTTACTAAAAGACAGAGTCTGAATAGCTCTTTGTATATGGGCTTTTGCCAAGTGAAGTCTACTTCCTACAAATAAATCTTCTTAGTATGATTCTTCTCAATCACAATAATATCCAAGTGTGGTAACTACTAAACACTTGACTTCCTAGAGAACCCTTAAATATATGATTTCATTCCCTACCCTCCGACCCTGGTGGATTTATTTGTGTTTTAGGAAACTGGGGGATCCTTTGTTTGTAATTCTATCTTTTCTTACTACAAAAGCAACTCAAAACTCCCCAGAAAACTTAGTAGCATCCCAGATTTGTATCTCCCGACCTCTCCATTCTGATGGCCTCTGTTTTACGAAGTTTTTCTTCCCAGGTTTCATTCAACTCGGCAATGATCTTCTCTGATTCCTACGGAAGGATGCACAGGTTGAAATGGAACAGTCATAATTCAACATAGCATGTTCATCAAGGAAAGCATAAAACAAAGGAAGGCAAGGGAAGAATCTAAAGTGATGGGGCCTTTTTGTTTCTATAAGAAAGAATCCCAAATATTAAGCCTAAAACTAAGTAAAACTCAGACACACAAATCTCCCAAGTCCTAATAAAAACAGGCGAATACTGAACCCCTGTGTGCATGTGCACAGACAGAGAGCGGTAACACTAACACCCAAGTCTGACAGGTACTTCCTTCTTTTTCTTTCTTTTATCATGGATTCAAGTTGCGATATTCACAGTATTTACAATGCTATTGCTTTAAAAAAACTCCAAGGGCAGCTTAGAAAAATTGTTGATCCAGTGGCACACTAGCAAACCTTACTACTCGAAAAGGCTGAGTAACCATTTATTCTACCGATAAGAAGACTGAGGACCAAAGAAACTAAGTAACAATGCAGCCCACCCTACCCTTTGAGCTGCGGTTCCTGACTGTTACTGATCGTTACATTTATTTATTTGCTAGTTTGTTTACTGTCTTTTTGAGATAAGGACTCATGTGCCCCTGCCTGGCCTCACACTGGCTATTTAGCCAAGGCTGATGCTGGTTCTATCCTCCTGGTTCAGCCTCCCAATGCTGAGGCTACAGGTATGTGCCACCATGCCCAGCTTTTTATTTCTTCTTGATGATTTAATAAGAAGGCAGAAAATGTGACAGGGAAAATCAGAAATACTTCTACAAAAAAAAAATTTATAGTATAGGTTTTGACATTTAGAACGCTAAACGCTTACTCCAGAGAACATTCCTTGAAACCATCAGATGGCTACGGTTTTACAGTACTGACCAGCATGCTCCATAAATGAGTTCCAAGTATGGGGCCCTCAGACTGCTCAGCACAGCATTTGCCCTGCCTGCTTCTGTGAGATGTTTATGGATATTTATAGGCTAAGTCTGGGCAATGGCACTCACGGTGCTGACTTTGATGCCAGTCTGTAAACATCAAAGACAGTGGTTATAGCTGCGTGCTCAAAACTCTACTGAGTGAACAGACCAAATCACAACACAGAGATTTCAACTCAGTTCAAGTTGTGGCTTTAAAGAACAATTACATACAACTGTCATTTTTGTTAGTTTGTTTTGTTTTTGCCAGAGAGGTTCACCATAGAAGAAGCGAGGTATTTACATCATATATGGAAATGGGCTATTCAATGGAAAAGAAGGAGCAGCACCAGTGTGAAAGCAATGTACAAATGTTGACCTCTTCTTAGATTAAAAATACAGAGAAGCAAAGGCAAACAGACCGTTAGGAAGATGGATTAACCTCCTCTGCTGCTGCTTCCACTGCATTTTTCTCCTGCAGTGTCATGCCTTAGGAATGCAGCTCCTACGATATTCTCAAGCATTTGTATCGTACAGCTGCTATCCCACACTCGGGACCAAAGATGTCCTCTGCCTGCATCATTAAAATGCAGGTCGTCCAAAAGGAATTCTCACCATTCACAAAGTAAGAGCAGAACTAAGGCGCTTATGCTCCAGTGAACTGTTGCCTGACACTCAACACAAAGCCGTAAAGAAACCATTTGCACTTTAGAATAAAGCTGGGGAAAGACATATTTTACTTATGTTGCTTCAAGGAAAATTAAGAGAGCTATTTATTTGCTGATTAAAATATTACAGCTTTGTTTTCATGAGATTTGGGCAGTTTGGGCAAGTGTTCCTTGAAAAATGATGGCCTTATTCCCTAGAAGGCATGTGGAAGGTGCTGGGTGACCTAAGTGTTAAAAACTCGGTTACTGTCACGACTCCTAACAGTTGGTTTTAGCTGGCAATCAGAAAGAAATTTCTCCTTTACACCAGAGGGGGTAGGTAATCTCATCTGTGAAGGAAGGCTTTAATAAGCAAA
Organism: Cricetomys ansorgei; assembly: GCA_026225945.1. NCBI lineage: Eukaryota > Metazoa > Chordata > Mammalia > Rodentia > Nesomyidae > Cricetomys > Cricetomys ansorgei. Next base: position 202,246 of record JAMJFZ010000165.1, on the reverse strand, counting down.
TAGTTAAGATTCAAAACCCCCAGAGGAAATGAACATTTGACATAAAATAATAAGAGGAAAGTTTCACTTCTCCCCGCAGAGTCTTGCTGCAACATGGCCACTGACCCCCACTTCTGAGATCTGTGAATGCACGCACCTTCCCACACAGGACTTCATTAAGTCTTCAGGAAGTGTCCAAGTTAACTTTACAACAGCAGAGCTCACCCTGTACCTTGCAACCCTGTATAGAAAGATTTCTCCTTCCTTTCCTTTTGCCAGGCATTTTAGAACTTCGCTTACTTTCTGAATCAAGACACAAAAGCGCTGTTTTTATTTTAGGATCATTTTCTTTTTGAAGTAAGTAAATGTCTAGGGGAAGGATGGGGTGATAAAAGGGGGCACTCCGAAGCCCACTTCCTATACTGCTACAGTTTCACCTGAAAACTAACAGGAAGCACCTGACGCTGGTTCCCTTCCAGTAGGGAAGGTGCCCAACAAGCCTGCCACCTTCCTGCCTCTCTGTCAGCCTTCATTCATAGAGTAGCACTGCTCTCAGCTGACTTGGAAGGGGCAGCGGTTGGCAGTGGGTACTACTGAGTGATGGTGGAGAGGACCCCTGACTGGTAGCATCCCTGCAACTTCCCATATTCCAAATGAGTTTCCCCTGCCCTGGTACTCTTGAAAACAAAGGCCAAAATGTAGAGAGAAACAATATCCCTGGAGGTAGCCAGCAGTGGAAAGAGAAACCATGGAGCTCCTGATGTGGTCTGACAGCTGGTGGGACTGCTGGCAGTCGGTCTCAGCAGCACAGAGGACACCTGTCTGCTCTCACTGTAGTCACTAATGGGAAGAGGAGAAGCCCTGCTCCTGACATTCACACAGAGACAAGGCAGAAATGGATACACCAGCCACAGGCTGAAAGAGCCCTCCCACTGCAGAGCTGGGAGCCAGAAGCAGTGAGACGGGCAGTCAACGTAACTGGATTGACAATCAGACACATCTTAGTGTGTCTGTGAGAACACTGTCAGAGAAGCTGAACCAACAGAGGAGACCCGCCATCACCGTGGCAGCAGCGATCTTTGAGCTGGGGTCCCCGAAGGAAATAGAGAGGGGAAGGGGAAAGCCAATTGAATCCCAGCATTCTCCTTTCTCTGCTTCCTGATCTACAAAGGTGTGAACAAGCAAGCAGCCTCACAGCCCCACAGCAAGCCTCCGCTATAGACTAACCTCACCCATGAGATGAAAACTCTCCCTTAAGTGGCTTCTTCTCAGTACTGTTTCCCACAAGTGACCAGCACAGTGGGCAGTCTGCAAATGCTCAGCACCACGGCCCAGGACCCCAGGTATAGCCGACAGGTGAAGAAAGCCCACTTCTCCTCCAATAAGGGCTTTGTGAGGACTTCTAGGAGGTGTAATTTTGTGTAACCTAATAAACCTGGTATCACTACTCAAATGTTCAAACTTCCAGCTCATTGCATATTAACATTACTAACAGAAGAATGGGTCTATAGAGAATTCCGTTTTCATTGAAACCAAATTCTCCAACTAGTTGTCTCATTTAAAACTAAACTATCACTACTTCACAAAGGGTTTCATACTGCTTAGGCAGGCCTCAAACTCACTATGTAGCCAGGATGACTTTGAATACCTCATCCTCCTTCTCCATCTCCTGAGCACTGCATTAACAGGCTCTTGCTACCATATGTGGCTCTGAAACTAAATTTCTAACAAGCAACTTTACTGTGACTATAAATTACTCCAAATTAATCTCTATTCATCAGCTATTTTTAACTTATAACCTTTTCCTCTCTGACCAAGTCAAAGCATTCTGATAAAAACAAATTAAAAACAGTAATTTCATTTTCAGGGCACCTCTGTTAACATCTCCACGTGCTAAGCTACAATCTCTGTGATGTTCATTCAGTCCTAGATCTGCCTTCTGGAACAACACAGAACACTTTGCATCCAATCTTCAGACTTACCTTCAGACGTTCAATGGCTTCCTCCCCTCCAGGTGTAGACATGATCCTCTCTTGAATACTGGTCACAGATGTTAAGCCCACCTGACTACTAAGTGAGCATGAAGATGGAGATGAAGTAAGGGACCCCATGGATGCTGTGGAAAAATTGCCAGGGCGTTGATTCTCAGAGGCTAGCAAGTACCTATGCTTATTGTTCTGAAAATCTTTCAGATCTGGGAGACAGAAAAAGGGAAGGCAGAAAAGGAGAAGGCGGGGAGCAGAGGAAGAGAAAGACAGGAAGGAACACCAGTGTGAGAAAGGACAGCATTACAGCGCCAAGACTACCACACACTACAACACAAGGACTAGCTTTAAACTGTACTAGATGGCAGTTCTAAAACATGTCGCTCTTTAGTATTTGATCCTAAGCAGTTAGACACTTATGAATTTAGAAATGAGAAGTTTCCAGTGTGGGAGGGTATAACCACTCTTCCTAAACAGTAAACTATAGTCCTTAAAATTCTTCCTACTATTCTAAGTCTTCAATGTCTACAGTTTTACTATATTTTAAAACTCCAGTAGCTTTTAACAGAAAGGGAAAAATAAAAATTAAATGCCACATACTGGCCTAGCTCAGTGTTTAATGGAATGCAGACAGAATTTAAGAAATGTTAGTTACAACTCTGAGCATTTAGTAGAGTCCTGCACATAGCAGCATTTTAATATGCCAAAAACATATTCCAAATTAGAAGAAGTAATTGTATAAATAAGAATAATTTTAAGGAAGTATTGTAAGAACTTGGTAGTGAATGGTTGTTTCCACAGGAAAGAACAATTAGTGAATTAACGAATTTTAGTATATTTTCTATTTGTGAGTCGCATCAAACAAAAATTTAAAACTAGTTGATTATTTAAGAAAAACCCTTCTGTGTCTAATGGCACAATCATTTGGCCACTGGTAAGTCTCTTTCCTAGTACAGTAGGCCAAGTTTTTGAGACTTATTTTCACTAAGGTCTAAAATACAACTGAGAATTATGGTCTTAAATTTTGTCCTTTTTTTTGTTTGTTTTGTTTTGGTTTTTGTTTTGTTTTAAAGTACATCAATAACAAAACTAATTTATTTGCTTTTTTGTATTTTCAATTCATTAATCATCCTTCTGAAATAATAGCAGAAAAATAAAAAGTTATTGGTACAATCTTTTTTGTTTTGTTTGCTTGTTTGAAGACAGGATCTCATGCAGCTCAGCTAACTAACCTCAAACTTGCTATATTGCTGAGAATGATCTTGAACTCCTGACCCTCTGGCCTCCCCTCCTGAGTGCTGATACTGTTGGGAATACAGGTGTGTGCCACCATACCCATTTACATCTATGCTAGAATTAGCTCATAAAAAGTTTTTTTTTAATTACTTTTATTTATTTTGTGTGCGTTCCTGTGTGGTCAGAGGACAACCTTTGAGAGTCAGTTCTCTCCTTCTACCCTGTGGGAACCAGGGATCTAACTGAGGTCCTCAGGCTTGGTAGCGAGTACCTTTATCCACTGAGCAATCTCACTGGCCCTCATTTTTAAATTTGAAAAAAAATCTACATTACTTGAATTCATACCAAAACTAGGTTTTCCTTAAAGGATATAAGGCAATAGAAGTAGCTAAAAAAATAGCCCTCTCTGGGTTTACTTATTTTAAGTACTATTTAATGAAAACCAGTTCTTGAAGCCCCTTAAAGCCTGTGGTAGTTGCTTCAAGACAGTTTGAAAACTACCATCTGCAAATATAGAACATGGGGAAACAAGCAAAGAGGCATGTTTTAAAAGGCAAACAGGAACTGGAGCAAAAATCATCTATCAGATGATGGCAGCAAAATGGGGAAGAGGGATGGATGGAGATTAGAAGGTCCTATGGACACATGCAAGCCCTAAATGAATTAAAAGAAGTAGATCTAAAGGGTAACTGAGAAGTAGCCAGGGCTGCTCTCCTTTGTGGATACAAGATTAAAACTTAGTCATGCACGGTTTTCAGGAAATGCCACAGCTACTCAGAGAAGAGATAGGCAACAGGCCAGCAGCAGCAACTGAGCGCAAAGCAAGAACAAGAAGGCACTCTCTCCACACCAATATCCTTCAGCTTTGGAGATCTCAGACAGAGCTGTTCCAGGCCAAGAGCCAAATGTGTGTTTGGGCATTCCAGTCCTCTGGGCTTGAATCAGCACAGTAACTGGTACTACATCTGGGTTCTCCTATGTCTGAAACAGCTTCCTACAGATAAATTTATAGACTCTAAAAATCAATCCCCAAACTGAGATCTGACATATCTTGATAAAGTTTCTTAAAAGCATAAACAACTATTTCCTTGTCAACTTAACATTTATATGGAGAAAATGGTTTGTAATATATATCTTCATTTAAGTCATATACTGTAGCTATCGGTTGTAAAATTTAGCCTGTAATTTATGATAAGAAAAAAAAAATGACCAGCTAATGGTCAAGTAAGAAAAGGCCCAAGACAGGTAGGAAGCCAACGGAGCAGGAGCACAGGGGAGTGCTGATCCAACATGCACAGAGCTCTTTAATTACACTCCAGCTAATGGGAAAGGATTTTTGTAATTATACAAAGACTCACATTTACAATGCTAATTAAAAGAATTTTCATACTAAATAATCAGATCATAAAAAGAGGGAGTGAAAGGTGTTGATGTAGTAATGATTAAAAGCAAGAGCTCTGAGTTAAACTGCCTAACTAAAAACCAGAAACCACATCACCACAGAAAACTCGCTCCTCCTGGTTATGGTAAAATGGGGATAAGGTAATTTTATCAGTAACAGATCAAAAGAGATAATATGTTTAAGGTTTTTTTTTTTTTTTTTTTTTTTTGGTTTTTTGAGACAGGGTTTCTCTGTTGTAACTCTGGCTGTCCTGGAACTCACTCTGTAGACTCTGTAGACCAGGCCTGCCTCTGGCTCCCAAGTGCTGGGACTAAAGGCGTGCACCACCACTGCCCGGCAAGACTCAAATTCTTACACCTCTCAACTTCAGTCAAGATATAAACTAAAAATCATTAAAGTACTTTGCTAAATGGAGAAGAGTTAAAAACAAGATAATTAGATTTTATATCACACTCTGTCTGGGATTTCCCTGTTAGGATTGCTGGCATGCAAAGCTTATTTTAAGGCCGATCCAGCAAAGGCAGATTAGCAAGTCAGCGTACTGGAAATAACCAATACATGATATACACACATTTGCCTCCACTTCCAGAGTAATCATCGATCAATGGATCAACTAAAGGTAAGCAGGAGGGAAAATACAAGAAGGGTCAAAGTTCAGATTCAGTAGCAACATAGAGTGGAAACAGCATTTGAGAAGATAAAAATATGAAAATTCAGTAATATTATCATTTTCACAAATTATATTAATTAAACTCCAGGTTCTGATAAATAAGAGCTAAGTTGGAAGAGGATCTGAAATCTATTAGTATTTCAAATTATATAATATTTTTACATTAAAAATAAAAATATGCTTTAAATAGACCCATATTCTACCTGAATCATCAATTTTATTACAAGAATTTTCTTAAAGTGCTGAGGCTAAGCCAGAGCTCTGTGCACGCTAAGCATTAACAAGCTGCTGCCAACCACTTAGAAGTCGCATTACCCATTACACAGAGATGACTAAGATTTCAAAAGCACAGATTATGAAGGAATACTGTACAACAGTACTTTCTGGAAGTCTAATTCTTGAACTTGACAAGAATTAGACTTTTCCTCTATACCTCTCCATAAAGAGCAGCAGTCATTCAAAGGTAAATCTCATCTGAAAGTGGACTTGAATGGCGGGTTCTTACACACGTGTTATTACCACTACTACATTAATCCAGAGAAACAGAAGCTTCTAAGTAATACTTTTATGAAGTGGTTAATTTTTCAGAATTTAACTTAAAAATTTAACTTAAAAAAAAAAAAAAACCTTTGTAGATCTGGGTACATTCTACATAAAAAAAATTTTGAGATTATTTCACCAGCATTTGTAATAAGAAAAAAAATATTTCATAAAACCATTTCACTACTGTTTAGTTTCATCAAGACCTTTAAATCTAACCTTATTTTACTTACTTGCTATTTATTTGAGATAGGGTCTCACTGTATAGCTCTAGCTGGTCTGCAACTCACCAGGTAGACAAGGCTGGCCTCGAACTCACAGAGATCTGCCTGCCTCTGCCTCCCAAGTCCCCACCACACCCAACTCTAAGCTTGTTTTAAATATGAGAATCTGGAGAGGAAATTACGATTCTATATGATCCTTAGTTCACTTACTATCAATAATATCTCCCAGCCCCTGAGCGCGAAGAAGGTCCTTCAGTCGAGTCACCTCCTCCTTCAACTCCCGAACCAACTTGGCATTAGGGTCCTCATTGATAACAGCATTGCATTTAATTTGTTTTGCACGATCTGCGTATCTAGATACAGAAAGACAATGCATCCTTGCCATTTCTCAGAGGCTCTACCTCTCATAAATAACACGCCATTACCTCTCAACAAACATTTTAAGAGCTTGAAAAATAAAGCATTTGTATGAGACTTACAGGACCTTACAGAGATGACAAAGGCTCGGAAGAACTTAAGTGATTGGCTAAGGTCCCAATAGAAATAAAGACTAGAGAGAGGACTCAAACCCAGTTTGTCAGCCTATGCCGTGTTCTTTTGCTGTATTAAAAGTATCTTTAATGGGAGAACGGAAGATAGTTCAGGCTAAAATTTTCTCTCTCTAAACTTAATGAATACTCTGCTGGTGCTTTTTCAGCACTGCATGCACGGATAAGCACATTACTTTTCACAACTTGAACATACATACAGACTATCTACAGAAGGGAACACTTCTACTAATAGAAATGAATACTTTAAAAAAATTTATTATCGAAAAGTTATCCAAAAAATATCATTAAGTAATTTAACATCTTTCCTGTTAAAAAGCTCTCACTTATCCTAATGAATCTGAAAACCACAGAAGTAAACTCCATTATAACAAATATAATTTCCCACTTATTATGAGACAAGATCACATGACAGTCCTCACAGTGTAAGGAAATCTACGGCATACAAAACTACTCAGCTAGGAAATCAAGGGAGAGTACCTCAGAGTGCTCAAAGTTTCATCATAGTTGATATCTGCTGGGCTCAGAGCAGCAACCATCGCAGTCCGAGAGTTGCCACCTAAGAAAATGAATTGTGAGTATCTCATATTACACTCATTTTTAAAAGAGGAACTTTATTTACTGTGTTAAAGCTGATGGCAGACCCTAAGATTTAATCAACAAAGCTCGCTTGCTTGCTTGCTTTCTCTCTCTCTCTCTTTTTTGAGGGGGAGGTTGGGGTGGGGGCGCATAAGGTCTCACGTAGCCAAGCTGCTTTGAGCTGGCAATCCTACTGTCTCCATTTCCTAAGTGGTGAGATTATAGCTATTGCCACCAAGCCCGGAACCCAGTAACGCTCTCCAGTGGTCTCATGCTCTGCACCCATATTCTGCTTCCTGGTCTCCTGACTTTAGTTCCTGTCCTGCTCTCCCTTGAAACCACTCTAGCTAGGTATGCTAGCACATGCCTAAAATGGTGGCATCGGGAGTTCAATGCCAGCCTGGGTGATACATGACCCTGTCTTAAGCAAACAAACAACCACTCAAATTAAGATCTCAGCCACTCTACTAAAACCGCCGTCAGTGATGGGAAACTTGATTGATTACTTTATCTAATGAGGAGGAAAACAAGGAATGAGAAAGAATGACAGGTCAAAAAACAGCAGTAAGAAAGAATGAGACTATATAAGAGTGTGTTTGACTATGTAAAATCCAAAGGAATGTGAGCTTTTAAGTAATTTGAGGAAGGGGCTGAGAGATGGCTCGATGGGTAAAAGTGCAATCTGCTTTTGCAGAAAACAGTGTTTAGACCCCAGCACCACAAGGTGGCTCACAGCAGCCTGTGCCTCCAGTTCCCGGGAATCCAGTGCTGCCTTGTAACCTCCACAGGCACCAGGCACACATGTGGTGCACACACACGTACAATATCAAACTCATGCACATAAAATAAGTAAGCCTTGGCTGTGGTGGGGGCCCTGAAGAAGGAACAACATTTAAGTGGCTGTATGGAGTGCAGAAGACAGAAACTGCTCCATAGTTTGTGTCCTGAAGTAAGTAAATCCAACCAGGTAAAGCAAAAGCAAAAAGCAGAAAAAGACAAGAAGCAACTCAAGTGAGTTACTATGACTATCTAGAGATGATTCTTCTCCCAAACAGATAAAGAATAATTAGCCACAAAAGACCATCACTAAACAGCTTTAAAAGGACAACTACAAAGTTGATTTGTACTAGTAGTTAACATACCTAGATTTTCTCGAAGGAGCCAAGTAAGTACAGAATCCCTGTAAGGAATAAAATCAGTTTTCTTCTTCTTTTTACTCTATTAAAGAGAAAGGAATAATGTTAACAACATTATGGGGGAAAATTCACATGAAAAGCAAACCAGTCTAAAATTTTCAAGTAACTCAAACTGTAACAGAACTCCAGCATGACTGAAATGTACTACTCACAGTTCGATTATTTGAAGAACACATGTGTATGTATGTGTGCATGTAAGTAATTTTGTTTAATCTTGTTTCCAATAATTTCAATAAACTAGCTATGCTTTATTAAAACAGGATTCCAAAGAAATTTAACTTAGTGCTCTTTTGAGTGGCTTATAGAACTATCAAGACACTCATACAGATCACTGGAATAAACATCATGACACCATGTAAAAGCTTCCTCAAATTTCTCTCTTGTTCCTTTATTCTTATTCCTTCTCCAAAGCACATTATGTTCCTTAATGAATTCTGTGTGAAGTCTCATGGTTCACAGCCACCCTAAACAATCATTCTACATTTCAGAGCCAGAAAGGAAAAATGACAACCCTTTTGATAGTTCTATCTAATTTACACCCTATTTGTCCTCTGAAAACCACAGAGCTGATCATTTAGCTAGTTCAGTGTGACCACTCCCCACCGTACCTTGCTGGTGCAATTATCCTACAAATGAGAGCATTTAAAAGAGAGAAAGGGAACACAGAATAAGCCTCCAAAATAAACAGAAACCAGAGTACTTTCCAGAGACAAAAAATTTAATTCTTTAGTGATATAAATGATCAATTAATCTAAATTAGAGCATACAAGAACTACCGTGGGTCTTAAACCTAAATAATGAAGATTTTGCAAAATTTGTTTTAGCTTTAGTGCACCAGTGTTACAAAAAGAGAGGCTTTTTAATCCACACATGCACTGCAGAGACAATGGTCTGTTAAGATTCTAATGGCACTGCAATGGCAATGTTGTTGCTGTCTTCAGGTGGTAGCACAATGCACTGTCTGTAGAAATGCTGGTGAAACAAACCTACTATCCTGCCAGTCACACAGAACACACAGTGCACATAACACAACTATGCTCCATACACGGCAGTGAGTGATCGACTCACCTGTATAACTGTACGCTATTTCCCACTGCTTTAGTGTATTCTCCTCATACAGTGACAAAATCAGCTAATGACGTATTTCTAAGAATGCATCATCTCATTAAATGACACATGACTGTATTTTTAAAATATATATTATTGGCTTCTAAATCAACGTCATTCTCCAAAGCCACATTGTCCAAAATACTCCAAAAATACTTTATTCTAGCATGAAAGACTATGTGGGAAAACCTACAAAAATACATTTGGTTATTATGAGGTTTGAAGTAAGGCTCAAAAAATTAGTCTAATATTAGGTCTTTGCTCTAGCTTCACATGGCTACTGTTGCTTTCATTCTACTTTCAGTACAAAGTCAAACTGGTTGCATTATACTCTAGCCCTCCCTGAAAAAATGTTAAAACCATATAAAAAAGTCAAAACAGTGTGACCTTCATAAAGAAGCGTAATTATCAGCAAGTTTACTTGCTAAGCAGACACTTCCTCTTAGAGTGAAACAGAAAACTTACCACCTCTGCCAAGGCTGAAATGACTTTGCCCAAAGTTGTAAGAGATTTATTAATATTTGCACCTTCCTAAAATAAACAGCAAACATGAAAGAAAGAATTACAACAAAGCATTTCTACTAGAGCACAGCGCTCACACTGAACAAGCTGAGCATTTCTGCTGTAACCTCTGGTCTTTCCCCTGCTCACCTGGTAACAGGCTGGGGCACATTCCTACCCTCCAGCCCCCTCTGCCTTCGAGACACTTGTGCTGCACACTCCTACACAGGCACGCTTCCCCTGACCTCACCAGCTGAAGGCCTGCCCTTGTGGAACGTGTCTGTCAAGGTCCACACTCATCCTTACGTCTCTGTCCTGAATGTCCTATTCATATTACTTTCTCTTTCATCTAGCCAAATTTTGCCCATTTCTCAAAATATAATACAACTCTCACCTTGACCATGAACTAACCAACTACTTTGTTATCTAACTTATCATTTCATTGAAATCATGGGTCAATAATTGGGATTTTTTTTTTCATTAAAGAGTTCAAATTTAAAAATTGGGTTTTGTAGGTCACATAGTTTCTGGTGCAATTCTGCCCTTGCAGCCCAGAAGCAGTCACAGAGGGCTAAGGTTACGGCTCTATGCTTGCGCTTGCCTAGCATACAGAAGCACCAGGTTCCATTTCCAGCAACACATAAAAGAGACATGGTGGCCTATGCCTATAATCTTAACACTCAGGAGATGGAAGAAGGAGGATCAGAGAGTTCAAGCTCATCCTAGCTACATATTAAGTTCAAGACCAGCCTGGACTACATAAGAACCTGTATCAAATAAATAAATTAGTAATTATCACCATAATTAATATATAAATTAAAAGCTATAGCTACTCTCAATAAAATTTTATTTGTAAAACCAGGCAGTAACTAGACTAGGTCCCTAGCTATAGTTCATGGACCCATACTACAAAATATTTATACTACATTTTGCTAAAATAAATACCTTTAATCGAGTTCCTTTGGCACCAGTTGAATCAGCTCGTTCACTTCCTGCTAGATCCACCAAACTGATTTTACTGACCTAAGTAAAGAATAATATCGTGGAAATTAAAAAACAAGCAAGATAACTAGGTGTAGTAGTATATGACTGGGCAGGAGGATCATCCGTGAGCTCAAAGACAGTCTGTTCTACATAGTGATGACAAGTTCAAGACCTAACAACAAAAACAGGACTAGTCCTAGTACCCAGAAAGCAAAGACAGGAGGATTTTTGTAAGTTCCAGGCCAGTTTGGTCTCCACATCAGGTTCCAGGCCAGCCAGGGATACACAGTGAGGCCATGTCTTAACACACATCGTCCTCTATATGTGTGCATATGTACACACACATCCACAGACACACATAAAACCTATTAAATTGGCATAAGGAACATGAAGGGCTGAACAACTGAAACTCTCATATACTTCTGGTGGCAATAATTATTTTGAAAACTCTTTAGCCCTTTGTAAAGAAGGTAAGCACGCCTTTAATCCCAGCATTCAGAAGACAGAGGCAGGAGGATCTCTGTGAGTTCAAGGCCAGCCTGGTCTACACAGTGAGTTCCAGGACAGTCAGGACCACATAATAGAGAGAGCCTGCCTCAAAAGACAAAACAAACAAACAAACAACAATAACAACAACAGAAAACCTCAAATCAAAAGCTAAACACATATCTGCCACAAGAATCAATTCTACTCTTAAGCATTCACCAACATTAACAAAAATAAAATAAAAACAAATTGTTAGCTATGCGTGGTATGTAGAACTTGTAATCCTAGCATCCGGGAGGCTGAAGCAAGAGGATCATAGAGCTGAGTGAGTTCTAAGTCAACCTGGACTAAAGAATGAAACAAATGCTCACAAAAACAAGAAACAAATCACCACACACATGTACACAAGTGTCCATAGGGCCAGGTGAATTAAATGTGGAATATCTGTCAGCAACAAAAAGGAACCAACTATTGACATAATAACACAAATGAATCTCAAAATCATTACAGTAAGCAAAAGAAATCTAGCAAAAATATAGTTTATACTAACTGCATCTCGTTTTTATAAAACTATACTAAACAGAAACTAATCTACAGTGACAAAAACAGTATTAAGAACTACCTGGGAATACACAAAAGAGCAGATAGAAAACGCTACAAAGTCATGAGGCAAGTTTTTAGAAACAAAAATTCTCAGTATATTGATTACCTCATGTATGTAAGTATTCATCAAAAATGATCAAATTTTATATTTGAATGCATGTAGGTCATTACATTTATTTATTTACTTATTTATTGCACCTTTATGATGCCTCAATAAAATTGCTCAAAAAATTTCAGGACAGTTTAGACAACAGGTCCAGAGGGGATTATTTAAAAAGCTGCTGGGCTGAAGGTGAGGTCAATGGCAGAACACTTGCTTAGCATGCAAAAGGCCCTAGGTTCAACTGGCTGAAACAAAAAATAGTCACCAAGTACAAAAGGATTCTTGCTTTGGTGACAACACTATCGGAAAGCACTCATTTTACAAGGCAAAGGGCAGAGAATCCTAAATGCCGAGTTTGCCACACAAGGGCACAGCACAGGGGCGGGGCACTTATGTAACATAAGTGAGGCCCTATGTTCAAGTTCTAGCACACACCACACCCCACCCTACCCACCCTCAAACGAATAGAATACAGCTGAATGCCACTCAGATTTTAAGTAGCACCATCATAAGTATTTTTATTTATCACAACAACATAATTAGCAAATACTGAGCGGCTACTTGGTGCCAGACACTACTATATGCACTTAGCTTACATCAATACTTAATCCTTTTAACACTCCTCTGAAGTTGTTACAGAGGGAATCAGAGGCATAAGGAGGGTAAGGTAATTTGCTCACGCTTATGTAACTAAAAAGTAGCAGACAGATGGATCAGCAGTTAAGAGCAATGGCTGCTCTTGCAGAGGTCCTGAGTTCAATTCCCAGCACCCACACGGTGGCTCACAACCATCCACAATGTGATCTGATGCCCTCTTCTGGCATGCAGGTGTACATGCAGACAGAGGACTCATAAACATAAATAAATAATTTGGGGGGAGGGGAGATTTCAAAACAAGCAATTTGACTCCAAGCTCCACAATATATAACCACTGAAAAATGAGAAACTAGCAATCCGAGATGGCTGGGGAGAGCTTGCTTAGCATGTTTGATGGGCTTCAGTCCTCGGTACCAGGAAAACAAAACAGACAACTAGAAAAAAAACAAGGGGCTGAGAATGGCTCGGTAATAGTGTCCCTACATGCAACAGGCTCTGAGTTCAATTCTCAGTAACAGAAACAAACAAAAAAAGCGAAGGTATTTAAACAATATTAGAGTCGTTATAAAGTTACATTCCAACAATGAAGCGTATCTAATGACCTGCAGACATTATTAATGAACATTATTGTCGTCCAGTCATAAAGCATTTTTTCACCACAGAACTGTCTTGGATAAAATAAGTAAACTTTTAGACCCAAAATTTTAAATCATTTTTTAACTGTATTTTTCAATCTTTCGATTCCATTAAAGATTCATATGGAAAACTGCTGTGGGGTGAATGGCTAGTAGAAATTAAAAACCACCTCCATTGAGTAAAAGAACAACCCTTATCCTGTCCAAAAAAATGCAAAAGCTGGTAGGATAAAAGGAACTTCTCAAAATTTCTCCACAGAATATCTTCACAACTCAAGAGATCAAAGCCCTCCTACCTTCTCAGTGGAGAGGTTCGTCTCGGTGTCGAGTTTCTTCTGGGTGAACACAATGGTAAACACAGCGTGGGAACGGCTGCTTGTCTCATTCATGTTGGTAGCGGCCACCGTCCTAAACAAACCCAAAGGTGACCGTTTGACAGAATTCTTCCATGAGAGCTAAAATGGATAGCAGGCTTCACACAGCCACACATAACAATCACCAACAATAGCCTTAAACTTACTTAGACTAAAGGACTGTCGATTACACAGTCACTCTAAGTGCTGTCTTATTTGTGAGCCATCAAGCTACCCACAGCTCAAAAGGCACCCCATCAGAATTACTTTCCATTCTCCTTTAGTAATCACCAGAGCATTTAGTCTTTATTCTTCATTAGGGCTCATTTATTCCAGGATCAATGACTGCACAGCCTCATCTAGACATTACAGCTAAGATTTTACCGTGACTTAATCAATACCTAAAAGTTAACTTAACCAAAGTTCTGACCTACTTCAACAATGCACCATTTTAATGAAAAGACAGCTACTTAATATGTTGAAGTCTCTATCTCTCCAGCATAGCCAAAGACTCAATGGACTCTACAATTAAAGCAACTTTCATGGCTACAAATGTGGCTACAATCCTTTCACTGAAAACAAAAAAAACTCAAAATATGCCATTAGTCTATTTCCTGCCATACCTGGCTTTGTTCCCAGCATCCATGAGGTCAGCAATGTCAGTGTAGGAAGTAACCGCCAGCTTGGAAAGATCCTCCACATAGGGTCCAAGAAGCGGATGTTCACGCACACGCAAATTACCCTTGTTTTTGGGATTCAGCAAATCTCGCACTCTCTCACAGTAAATTTCCATGTAGCTCACCTAGAAATATTTTACTAAAGTTAATCAAAAGATTTATAAAAAGATGCATATATGCATTAAACACTTTTAAAGAGCTAAGCATAGTGATACAGACCTGTAGACTCAGTATTCAGGAGGCAGAGACAAAAGGATCATTCACTCAAAGTCAACCTGGACTTAAAAAAGGAGATCATGTCTCTTTTAAAAAAGAAAAAAATATATAAAAATCTGTACAATTATAGGTCAGAACACCACAGTCCTGGGCCCTTGATTCTGCCAGCAGCATGTGCAGATATCACGCTACATGGGTCAGAAAGTCTTTTCTGGAGAAGGAAAAGAGGTGAACAGCTACACACAATGGCTATTTGTCCTCGGCAGAAAATGAATTTTAGTAACACGTTATAGTGCCTCCACTCCATTTGAAGTAGGGTCTTTAAAACTAAACTGGGCCTCAAAGTTACAATCCTCCTGCCTCAGCCTCCCACGTACTGAGATTATAGGAATGTACTATCTCACCCAGCTTCATTGGCATTTTAAAAATGCGTATTACTATCAGTATTGAGGATTAAAGTGAAGTTATTCCAAGAGCCTGAAAATTAATAATTCCTATCAATATTAAAACCAAGGAATAATTTTCAGAGAAAGAAAACAAGAAATTAATGATACTTCTTTGTGTGTGTGTTCCTATGGGTACAGGTGTGGACATGTATGTGAAGACTAGATGTAAATCTCATCTCGGGTATCTTTTTTGTTAAATTTAGGGTCTCTCACTGGCATGGAGCTTATGGCAAGAAAGCACCAGGGAACTGACTGTCCTTTCCTGCTTGAAGCTGGGATTACACACATTCATACCACCATCTTGGCTCCTTTACAGCAAACATCGAGCTATCCCCTTAGCCCAGGTGCTAATTCTTTAAGACTGACCACAGTGTCATTAACTATGTATCCACTAGAGTGATGGTTCAATAGCAATGGTTCAGTGAAGACTCAGGAAGACTCAGACAATGTACTTCATGAATTCTTACCCTATCAACAGGACATTTCTATCATTCTATCATGGCGATGAATGATTCATGCTATAATTTCCTAATATGAAGCAGTATTTATCTAGTCAATTCTCTTTCCTCCAATCCCTTGCACACCAAATCATCAGGATTTCAACAGAAAAATAATATACTGGTCTTGCAAATGTGAGTAGTTATTCCTCATGGGAAAGTACTAAATCAACATGTTGGTTTCATAACATCAGCCAGATGAACGTCTCTCGAGTCTGAACTTTGCCAGTGTTGAGAAGAAGCAACCACTGAATGCCCAGCCCCAAATGAATCTGCATCACCCCCTCTAAGGTTCAGAGAGCAGAGTGGAAGAGGGAGCAGAACGATGTAAGAACTGGAAGAAGGGTTAGAGTTTTACAGAAACTTGTCTTCTGGGCACGGCATGGCCATTTACTCATGAACTCACAGCATCTATGATCACTTGCACAAGACTGTTAGGCCTGTCAAGATTCCGAAATGGAAGGGAAGGAGCTAATTAGTAAAGAAAAAAGCCCAAAGCAATTGAGTCAAACAAGTAGGAACTGATCATAACATGTGGGGGGGGTGCAGGGAGGGGAGAAGGCTAGGTGGTGGTGGCACAGGCCTTTAGTCCCAACGCTCAGCACTCCACAGGCAGAGGCAGGAGGAGACCTGAGTTTGAGACCAGTCTGGTCTATAGAGTAAGTTCCAGGACAGTCAGGGCTATACAGAGAAACCCTTTCTCAAAGGAAAAAAAAAAAAAAAAACTAGCATTTTTCTCAAAAGGCAGCTTTATTTCCCAGAATAGTCGATAGTAGGTTCATGTTAAGAGAACATTTTTGTTACTATGAAACCCAATACATAAAAAGGGTGTACCAGTCTCCCGCCTCCCTGGTGTGTGTGTGTATGTGTGTGTGTGTGTGTGTGTGTGTGTGTGTGTGTGTGTAATAACAGCTTCAAAAACACATACTTACTATATTAAAGAAGAGAGTTCACATCAAGTAAAAAAAAATTGTGATTCCCAAATCTAAATAAAATCTGGTGGTATTATAGTAGTAAGTATAGCTGCCTTGCCTTCCAAATATTAAACAGCTGTGCATATAATTTATAAGATGTTCAACCACATTAATAGTCAAAGAAATTCAAATTTAACAAAAATTATGTATTATCAAATTGGCAAAAAAAAATAGTGTTTGTTTTTCTTTTTAATTATGTTTATAAGCATGTGTTTGTAAGCATGTGAGTGCAGAGGCCTGCAGAGGCCAGGAGAGGGCATCAGATACTCTGAAGGCAGAGTTACAGGCAGATGTGAGATGCCTGATGTCAGGACTGAGAACAGAACTGAGTCTCTGCAAGAGCAGCACTCATTCTTAACCACTGAGCCATCTCTTCACCTCCAAATTGGCAAAGATTTAAAAATAAAAATACTAAGTATTTAAAATAACACAATGGTTGCCAATTTCTCCAAGAAGAATGAAAACTGCTACAATCTTTCTTTCTTTCTAAGAGTCCATTTGCCAACCAAATGTATCACTTAACAATCAAGATACATATTAACACCCAAATGATTGCACAGAACCCTCAACAATTTCCTAATTGCAACATTATTCCTTGTAACCAAAACTTAGAAACAGTCTAAACACATAAAATTAAGGGAATACTTCAAGTGAGCAGCAACAAAATCCCAACTGATAGCCCTTTAACACAATGGGGGTTGTTAACCCAGCCAAGGCCCAGAGCTTGCACCTACAATGCCAGAACTGGAGAGGTAGAGCAGGCCAATCTCTGTGACTTTCAGGCCAGCCTGGTCTACATGGAGTTTCAGAACAGCCAGGGCTACATAAAGAGACCCTGTCTTTAAAAAAAATGTCAAAAGCAGCAATGGGCAGGAAGGTGGCTCAGCAGGTAGAGGTCTTTTCCAAGAAGCCTGAAAACCTAAGTTTAATCCTTAGGATCCTCATAGTGGAAGAAGAGAATCAATTCTGGAAACTTCTGTTCCTGCATTCCTGGCATTTATTTGCACGTGTATGCACATACACAAACACACATGTTAAATAAGGATTTTTAAAAATAACAGAGGGAGCCTGGACATGGCAGCACATGCGTTTGATCCCACCACTCAGGTAGAGGCAGAGGCAGGCAGATCTCTGAGTGTGAGGCCAGCCTGGTCTACAAAGAGAGTTCCAGCTACACTAAGAGTAGGATTATTACATTAAGAGACCCTGTCTTTTAAAAAAAAAAAAAAAAAAAAAAAAACCACAGAGGACCAGGAAGACAAAAGTCCCTGGTTTCAACAGCAGCTATACTCACCTCTACAGAGTAAGACATTTCTTCATTACAGTTGTCATTGATCTTCTCAAAGAGCTCTTCACACAACTAGGAAACCAGAATGAAAGGGACCGTGAACAGCCCAAATCAGAGAAGTACCACATAATTAGATGAATTAATTAGATACTCTTTTTTTCCTCTCTCTCCAAATGTGCATGTCATAAACCTCAAACACCATTAATATTTTTTAAAAGATTTATTTATTTATGTTTATGAGTACTCTGCATGTATACCTGCATGCCAGAGAGGGCATCAGATCCCATTATAGCTGGCTGTGAGCCACCATGCAGTTGATGAGAATTGAACTCAGGACCTCTGGAAGAGCAACCAGTGCTCTTTAACTGCTGATCCATCGCTCCAGCCCCCACAATTAATACTTTAAATAAAAATTTTATACTCTAATATGTTCCTAATCAATATTTTCTTCAACAATAGAGCACTGATCTTGTTTCCTCGGGAAGAAAACTCCATTTATTCAAATTTGATTATTCATACTGCATTCAAGTAACTATAGCAATAAAACTGACTAAAAATGAGCACAAACTTATGATCAAATACTTAACTGCAATTGCCTACATGTGATGATGCAAACCTTCAATCCAAGTACTTTGGAGGCAGAAGCAGGAGGACCTCTATGAGTTCCTCTATGAGCCTGGTCTATACAGTGAGTTCTAGGACAGCCAGAGCTATACAGTGAGACTGTCTCAAAAGGGCAAACAAGCAAGCAAAAACCAAAGACTTAGCTGCAACATTTTTCCTTGTAATCAAAACTTACAGTCTAAAGAGGGTACAGAGATGTAGCTCAGTTGGTAAAGTGCTTGGTTACCATGCTTGAAGCCCTGGGCTGGATCCCCCACCCCATACACTGAGTATGAGAGCACACACACAAACGTAAAAAATAAAGGGATAGAGCTGTAGTTAGTGGCAGAGTACTTTCCTAGAACAAGTGGCCCTAGGTTCTATCCTCAGGAACCCCCCCACACCATGGAAAAAGGAAAATAAAAATAGATTCTTTGGAGATGATCTATATGGGAACTTTTAATAAAAGTAGACCAACATTTCCTGAGTGTTCCAGCACTCAGAAAAAAGCTTTAAGAAGCTGATAACAGATCTCTGTGAGTTGGAGGCCAGACTGGTCTACACAGTGAGTTCCAGGACAGCCAGAGTTATACCACAGAGAAACCCTGTCTTGAAAAAACAAACTAAAAGGAGGAGGAGGAAGAAGACAAGGAGGAAGAAGAGGAAGGAGGAGCAGCAGCAGCTGATAACAGGATTGGAGAGATGGCTCAGAGGGTTAGAGCACTGGCTGCTCTTCCTAAAGGTCCTGAGTTCAATTCCCAGCAAGGACATGGTGGCTCACAACCGTCTACAATGGGATAAAGAAGCTGATAACACTAAAGGATAATATAGCAGTGCAGAAACAGCAACATTTTTAGAAAATGTTAACTTTCCCATCTTAAAGACATATGTGTGTACAGGTCAACCTTTTCCTCTTGACTGTAAGCACCTTTGAGGGAAACAGACAGATTGTCCATCATTGTACCTCCCACAGTTTCTGAATACATTCTCGTCAAATAAAAAGCAATCTGAGACTGAAAGTACTGAAGGGCAGGGATGCTAACATGATTGCTTTACCTGTGGAATGATGCCGGCTTGGCTTTCTTCTTGTTTCCCCATCATTGTGTAGGATTTTCCAGCACCAGTCTGCCCATAGGCAAAAATACAGACATTATAGCCTTCAAAGGCATGTAAGAGCATTTCCTTCCCAATGTCATTGTACACACGATTCTGCGATGCAAAACACGGATCTTCAGGCTGTAAAGATTAGGAAGAAAAGTTATAACATTTTACTACTATTCTTTTCTATAATTTGACTGCTTCCATATTTAAAGAATGTTTAGAATTACAATAATCATTTAAACTATACTATACATTTTTTAAGAACCTTCTATGCATCTTTTTTTTTTCCATTTTACACAGACGCACACTCACACAGAGAGACACTGTAGAAGTTGGAAAATGGGAATAATGGACAGGTTCACATATAAAACTACTTCTTGCTGGGTAGTGGTGGTGCATGCCTTGAATCCCAGCACTCAGGAGGCAGAGGCAGGTAGATCTTTGAGTTTGAGGCCAGCCTGGTCTACAGAGCAAGTTCCAGGACAGCCAGGGCAACATAGAGAAATCCTGCCTCCAAAAATAAACAAACAAAAACAAAAAACAAAAATTAAGCAAAACAAAACAAAAAACCCTGAACTCACTGTAGATAGTGAGGCTGTTTTCAATAAATACAACTTTGGTGAGGAACATTTCCAGTCCCTCCCTCAACCTTTTCCTTGGCTATCAGGCTCAGTGGATAAGAACATCTCCCCTCACAAAGCAGGGGGGAAAAATGCCTGAGAAACAGATGACACAGAAATGGAAGCAAACTCAAGTTTAGAGCAGTCTTTAAACATCAGCAAGATTTGGTTCTATATTGACTAAAGGTGTCAGGGAAGAATCAAAATATTTGATTAAAGTAAATACTTTAATCTTTATTCTTCAGTTAGTATTTGCTGTATCAAAAACTGAACTCGTGGCTGAGTGTAGTAGCACAAAGTTGTGATTTCATCTTTCAGGAGGTAGAGGCAGGAGGATCAGGAGTTCAAGGTCAGTTTCAGCTACACATACTTAGTTCAAGCCCAAGTGAGACCCTGTCTCATTTGTTTAATAGTTTTTGCATTTGTTTTTTTTGAGACAGAGTCTCACTATATAGCCCTGGCTTGCCTGAAACTCACAAAAACCCATCTGCCTATGCCTCCTGAATGCCAGGACCGAAAGTGTGGGCCGCCACGACAGGGCTTCAAAAGACTTTAAATACTAACGTTGAAATAAATTAAGAGGCTATGGATATGGCTCAGTGGGTAAAGTGCTTCTGAGCAAACATGAGGGCCTAAGCTCAGAGCCCCAGCACCACACAGAAGCTGGCCATGGTAGCAAGCATCTTCAATCCTAGTGCTAAGAAGTATCCGGAGGATCCTAGGGCTCACTGCCAGTCGGTGAGCTACAGACAGAGAAACCCTGTCTCAATATGGCGGACAGTGATAGAGGAGGACAGCAGACACCAACCTCTGGCGTCCACACTGCACACATGTACCTCTGCACATACACACAGAATACATGAATGAATAAATAATTTTTTAAAAATGTATCCATGAACTGGGAGTTCATGAGCCAGGTAATGTGGCCCAGGCCTGTAATTCCAGCACTTGAGAGAAATACTGGCCCAAGTTTGAAGCTAGCCTAGGGTATACAGTGAGTTCAATGCCACGGTGAGCAATGAGATTCTATCTCAAACAAACACCTCTCCCTCAAACACACTCAGAATTTACCCTTGATCACCCTCAGAAAATTAGAATTGTATCTTGGACCAACTTAAGATAAAAGAAAGCCAAGGAAGGAAACTCACCGAGGTATGGGACCAGTAAGAGTAGTCAAAGCTGAAGGACTTTGGTGCTTCCTTTGGGTTCTTTGGGTTAATAATACCTAGAGAATAAAAATATTTAATTCTGTAAGTCCTTCAATTACAAGTTCTTTAGCTCAAATCATTCTTTAGCTCAAATCATTCTAAACAGCACATTTATACTACTGAATCTTAGGATAATCAGAAGACAAAAGTACCATTGTTTAAGAGGCAATTTATATTGGAGAACACACACGCACATACACACACACACACACAATCAGACCCCAACACTCACCTAAGAGTGTCAGTACTGAGAACGGAGCCTAGCATTTAACAGGTTCTCAGTAAATCCACTAGAACTGATGTCTGTCCTCCAAGGTAAGTTAGCAGCTAAAACTGGGAAATGGGCTGTTTTTATTTCAAAGTACCCCATAAGGTCTGAAATCCTTCAATACATTAGAAATAAAAGTTACAGAGATATTATTACATTAATCCAATCCAATGTGAAACAAACTCTTTGTGAAGTTCTTGCTATAAACTTTGAAAACAGCATTTGGTAATGAGGCATTCATTGCAAGGTCTGTCTTTCTGAAATCTACGGAAGACAATATGTAGTCTATACATGTGTATATGTACATGGATGTTTATGCAAAACCACAGAGCACTAATAAATTACAAATCTCACTATACATACTAAAAATGATTTCTCATGTAACTACCACACCGCACTGCAGCAACTACTGGATGCTGAAGCTTAATCTATTCTTTGTCATAAATACAAAGCTCTACCGACTCATATTTCACATGAGACAGACTCTCTGGAATATGTGGTCATGAAATCTCCTCAAACACTGGACATCTCAAACAATTCATTTCACTGAGGCAAGGCTACATCCCAGACTATCAGAGAAACAGGATTAGAAAGTAAATCTGTCTTGGGCAGCTGGTGCACAGAACACAAATAGCAACAGTTGCTACGGTGCTTAGTTCTCTCTCTTGCTGGACTCCTCTGGGTACATACTTATGTTCCAACCTCAAACGCTGACAGAGTATTAATAAGGCTCGCATTACACATAATCATGTGACAAGAGAACATCGTTCTAGAAAGAACATCTCCCTACTAATAAATGGTAATTTAATCAAAGTCTAACAAAAGTTCAAAATACCAGCTAGCACTTGCCACATAGCTATTCCAACCGTTAAGTATTTTGTGTTTACTAACCTTTTCTTATCCCCATTTTATAAAGAAACCATCACAGAAAAGTTCAATGTTCCTCGGGCCGCAGAGCTAGCCAGTGGCAGATCCAGAATTAGAATTTGCAAAGCTGCCACAAGCAGCCAGAACATCATCATGTAAATGCTTATTCTCCGCATGCAAAGATTTCCAATCGGAACAGAGGAAGGCATTTTATATTTGTATAGTGTATGAGTCTATGCATATAGCTACCCCCTAGAATTAAATCACAGGCATTGTTTAAAACTCTCTTTTTTCACTTAAAGTTCCCCTATTTTAATGATAAGGATTAGACAACAAACTACCAAGAAAACAAAAATTAGAATCCTACTGTGTGAGTCAGAGCTAAAAACTACTAAGAACTGTGAGGTGGGGCATGGCCTCTGAAGTCGATCTTTACCACTCCAAAGCACGGTTAAAATAAACACTTCTAACACCTAAAAAATTGGCTGTTATCAAATATTTAAGCCATATTTCACTCAGTTATCAACTCTGTCAAGAACATGAGAAAGTACAATTCTCAGATTCTATCCCTTGAGTTGTCATTTCCCTAAGGGAGAAACAAAGAAAATCCATATCAGAGTCTAAGTTCACATGAAATCCTTTTTTAGACCGGAGAAGCCCCTGATAGTAATACAACCAACCTGGGATTTTGTTTGTTTGTATGGTGTTAGGGACTGAAGCCAGGGCTTTGCACATGCTAAGCATTGTGCTACATTCCTAGCTCCACCCTGTTTTTTTTTATCACCACCTGTATCAACAATAAGAAATACACATTTTTTCAAAAGTTCTTTATAAGGCTTGATATCTAACTCAATGACTTCCTAGCACATGTGAGACCCTGGGCTCAATCCCCAGCAGCACACATACACAGTCACACACACATACTCTCACAAGCACACATACACAGAGTCACACACATACACATACACAGTCACACATACACACTCACAAGCACACATACACAGTCACACACACATACACACTCACACACACACTCACAAGCACACATACAGAGTCACACACACACTCAAACTCACAAGCACAGTCACACAAGCACACATACGCAGTCACACATACATACTCACAAGCACACACACACACACACACACAGTATAATTACATAGCCCTTTTCATAAGTATACTAAATGTACCCATATTTGAAATATTTCAGTTCCCAAACGAAAAATATAAAAATATAAAATACAACAGTCTTCATTGGTAGGTGGGGGAACTGGAAACATGACTCAATGGTTAAGAGCACTGGCTGCTCATCTAAGTAGAGGTCCTGAGTTCAATTCCCAGCAATCACATGGTGGCTCAAAACCATCCACAATGTGATCTGATGCCCTCTTCTGGCATGCAGGTGTACATGCAGACAGAGGACTCATATGTTAAATAAATAAATAAATGAATAAATAAATAAATAAATAAATAAAGTCAGCACTGTTACTTATCTTGTTGGAGAGGAAAGAGTTTTATCAAGAACTTCAGAAGGTATGGTAATTCCTACTTCTTTTAAAAAATATATTTTATGTGTATGAGTGTTTTGTTTGCACGAATGTCTATTCATTTTGTGTCTGCCTAGTACCCACAAGGCCAGAAGAGAGAATCAGATCCCCTGGAATAAGAGTTACAGATGGTTGTAAGCAACCAAATGGGTGCTGAGAATCAAATTCAGGTCCTCTGGAAGAACATCCAGTTCTCTTAACCATTGAGCCATCTCTCCAGCCCCTAATTTCTACTTCTTAAGTTCTAAATCTGTATCTATAGAATTATTTTGAGTTTTTTAAGTTTTTGTTTTGTTGGCTTTTTTTTTTTTTTTTTACACTTAAATGGGAGTTTCCCCCCTGCATTTATGTCTATGCACTACTTACATGCCTGGTGCCTGCAGAGGGCAGATGAATGTTGGCTCCCTTAGAGCTGAAGTTACAGATGGTGTTAACCTCCCTGTGGACACTGGGGCTGGAATCCAGGTCCTCTGGAAGTACTCTTAACCACTGAGCCACCTCTCCAGCCAGATATTTTTTTAGATTGGTTTTCAATTATGGATACACACACACACACACGTTTACTTGAGTCCAAAAGAGTATGTCTGATCCCCTGCAGCTGGAATTACAGGCAGCTGTGAGTCACCCAAAGTAGATGCTAGGCACCAAACTCAAATTCTTGGCAAGATCAGAATGCGGTTTTAACCAACGAGTCCTCTCCACCACCCCTTTTAGATTTAGTTTATTTTTTAATAGATTATTATTTTTATTTACATATATGTTAATCTTGAATGCATGAACTATTTCCTAATTTAAAACACGTACATATGTATATCATACGCACAGAGATATACACACACTTGGGGGAACAGTGAGGATGTCAGAGCTCAGACTGACTTCTACGTCCTGTTCCTTCAAATTTCCTCCTGAAGGCTTGGTTCATCATCACCAAAATTCAGTCTTATTTCTAGGCTGCTTTCTAAGTCCTCCTTCATAAATCTGAAAAGCAACTACAGCATCTGAGCCCTGAATGTATCTTTTCCCCCAAATCAAAAGGAATGCTAAGCCCTCATTCATCCTCTCCAGAAAATTTCCACACCTTTTGCCTTTGGGTTCAAACTCTTTAATTTCTCATGCCACAGTCAAAACTGGTTACTTTAAGAGGGCCAGAAAAGAACAAGATGGAGTCTGCTAGCTACAATATGGATGAACATCTTTAAAACAATGATCACAATATGTTTCAAAAGCCTTAGTTTAGTAATAAGTAATGTAATAAACCATGTTCTCTTTCTTGCATTCACTTCAAGTTAAAGTTGAGAGCACTCACCACTCCTGCAGAGGACTCAAGTTCAGTAGGTACCCAGCACCCACGTGGCAGCACACAACCACCTATAATTCCCAGTTCCAAGGGGTCTGACAACTGCTGGATTCTGTGGGCTCCTTCGCACAGTAGTACAAAAATAAACTCACACAGGTGCACATATACACATAAATAAATAAAGCCGGATGGCAGTGGCCCACGCCTTTTATACCAGCACTTGGGAGGCAGAGGCAGGCAGATCTCTGGGAGTTCCAAGTCAGCCTGGTCTACAGAGTGAGTTCCAGGACAGCCAGAGTTACAACAGAGAAACCATGTCTCAAAAAGCAAAAAATAAATAAATAAATAAATAAATAAATAAATAAATAAATAATAAAAAAATATTTTTTAAAAACCTAAACCTTAGAGGACTGGCAAGATGGCTCAGCAGAGAAAGGTACTTGCCAGCAAGGCTGACAACCTGAGTTTGGTCCCCGGGACACACACAGTGGAAGGAGTAAAATGACCCCCACACGTTACTCACTGACCTTCACAGATACACCACAGTATATGAGAGCATGCATGTATCTGCATCCACACAATAAACTAAATAATGTAAGAAAAAAATTAACCTTCCAAAGTCTGTTAAATACTCGATTTTACTCCCTCCCTTTTCTCCTTGCCTGCTTTCCAATTTGTTTCCAATTCTGTAGCATAAAGATGCAGAACTGTTTTCGTTACTGAACCCTAGAAAATAAGGCGGTTAAGACAAGATTTGTATTCAAATCCTTTTTATTCTCCAGAATAAATTTGTTTATCTAATATCTCAAAGTCACTAATGTAGTAATTATACTGTTGGCGACAAACTACTAAGATTCTGCCTGCAACTATAATTAACACACCAGTGTGGGAGCACTGTAACTTTATATTAACATTTCTCAAAAAGCATGTTTGGGTTTGCTGAAAAATCTCAGTGATAAACTAGACATGGTGGCTCGTGCCTGTAGTCCTACAACTCAAGAGGCTGAGGCAGGAGAATCCTGAATTTGAGGAGCCAACGGCTGCACAGTAAGACCTTGCCTCAAAAACACAAAAAGAAAAAACCCAGCGACATCAGAGTAGCCTTCCTCTGCCAAAGACATCCTATGCCAAAAATTAAGAAAAAAAAAAAAAATGGCACAAAATAAAAATATCACTATACCATTTATATATCAAAACCATGAAATCAAAACCTAAATCCAAACCATTTTGGAGTCTTCTGGATATATAGTAAAATGGCAGAAAGCATATTGTCATAAAGTAGATTTGAACAAAATATCTATAAAGTGCTTTAATCATTTGACATAACAAACTACACCCCTAACATGATAAAAACAGGTAACAGTGTTATACATGTTCACCATATACTCAATCCCAAAGAACTGTACACTAAGAAAGAAGCTGGGATGGTGGCACATTCCTTTAATCCCAGTATTTCAAAGGTAGAGAGACAAGCAGATCTCTGTGAGTTCAAGACCAGTTTGGTCTACATAATGAATTCCAGGACAGTCAGAGCTATATAAAGAGACCCTGTCTGGAAGAAAAAAGGCAGTAGGGGACAAACTACAAGTATTCAGTGTCACAGTATGATAATTCTAAAAAAGTTTTAAGAATACACCATGATGAGGCTGGAGAGAAGGCTCAGCAGTTTAAGAGGACTGGCTGCTTTTCCAAAAGTCTCAGGTTTGGTTGCTAGTAGCCACATGGTAGCTCACCACCCTCCTGCAACTCTAGTTCCAGGGAATCTGACCTCTCTTCTGGCCTCCACAGGCTCCAGGAGCACATGGTACAAAAACGTACATGCTGGTAAGGACTTATACACAAAATAATAAAATAAAATTTAGAACATCCTTGTTTTACAATATTCTCTAAAATTCCCAAAGCGGGATCTGGTGGCACATGCTGTGATGCCCTCACTCAGGAGAGCAAGGCAGGAAGACAGCACGGTGAGGCCTGCCTGAGAACAGTGAGACCCTACACCCCCACCAAAAATAAAGAGACTCTACATGAACAATTCTGATCTTCCCAAGCAAATTTTGAACAATTTGAAAGGAGATGAAGTTGGAGTCAGGGAGATACCTCAGGGGTAAAAGTAGTAGCCACAAAAAACTGACAACCTGAGAGTGTTTTGTTTTGTTTTGTTTTGTCTTGTTTGAGACAGGGTTTCTCTGTTGTAACTCTGGCTGCCCTGGAACTCACTCTGTAGACCAGGCTGGCCTCAAACTCAGAGATCCCCTGCCTCTCTGCTTCCTGAGTGCTGGGATTAAAGGCGTGCACCACCACTGCCCGGCTGACAACCTGAGTTTTGATCCCTCCCCCAAAGCTGAAATTAAAAAGTCAGATGTGGGGCTGAACAGACAGCTTAGCACTTAAGAGCATTTGTTCACTTATGAGCCCTAGAGTTCAGATCCCAGCAACCATGTCAGGCGGCTCACCAGCTCCCAAAGATCTGGCAGCTTCTTCTGGCCTCAACAAGCACCATAAACACAGACACATGCACACACATATGAACAAAACTGGAAGGCCAACAAGCCTAGCAAACATATTACAGCAGCAAAATCAAGAGAGATGCCTCAACTAAGGGGAAGGCAGGAAAACCAAATCTAGAAAATGGTCCTCTAACCTCCGCACATGCACCATGACATGTGAACATTCCCATTTGCTTGCTTCGGTACACATGTACACACTAACTATAAATACAGAGAGAGAGATGAAGCTACATCTGGTGGCACAGACCTGTAATTGAGTACTAATGAGGCAAATGCAGAAAGATAACCACAAGTTTATGGCTAGCCTCATCTACAAAGCAAGTTCCAGGTCATCTAGGGCCACATAGTAAGGCAATCTCAAAGGGGGGGGGATTAAAAAAAAAAAAAGAAAAGGAAAGAAAGAAAGGAGGGAGGAAGAGAGGGAGGAAGAAGGGGGAGGGGGAGAGGGAAGGGGGGGGAGAGGAGAAGACAGCTATCTGAAAGGCCTAGATTTCTCTCAATCTGAATAGCCCAGAGACTGGAACCTGTGCCCTCTTCTATTTCATGATTTCACTTAATAAAGAAAAGACAAAACCAGTCTTAACCTAGTTATATCCAAAGTAGACAAAGATTTTATTGAACAGGACAGTAAAACAATAACCATCTTGACATGTAGAGCACAGTGACTCTTACAAAGACTGAGGGCCCGGGGCCAGACAGCCAAGTTCTAATTCCAAGATAAATGAGAGCCCCGGCAAGCGAGACAATGGCTTCAGAGCAAGAGAAATTTAAGAAAACCGGCTAGAAGATTATTTTGAGGACTTAATGAATTAAAATTTGCAAGTGCCTAAATATCACAGCTTAGGTGTTTGTTGTTTTTCATTAGAAATCACATTCCCCACAATGAAAAAAGTAAAGGATTTTGTTTTTCCCTGAAACTATTTTACCTCAAGTTTTTTTCACAGTGAAAGAGCTTTCTGGTATCCAGCCAGAACGTGTCTGGGGAAACAATAAATGTAGATAAATCATCCCCTCATTGTTTCTGTTCTGCCAAAACAAAGGACTTCTGAGAAACTTCCTACCTCTCCCCTCTCCTGCCTCCCTTATAAAGATGCCCCTCTTGGTGCTTTGTAACCAGCATCATACTACTTCAATTACTTCTCTCTAAAACAAAACTAAAACTCTAAAAGCCTGGTGGCCTCTGCTTGCTGAGTAACAAAAACCCAATTTCCTGCATGTACCCGCACATTACTAACCACTACAACTGTGAACAGTAGTTAGTCTACTATGATGCCCAAGTCTTCACAGTGCAAACACTGAAACTAGGAATACCTTCCCCAACAGACAGGAAGCAGCAGACCAGCTCTCCAGCCTTGCTAGCTCACCCTCCATTTCACATCTCACCAGGCTACCAAAAGCAATGCCGGCACCATGCTATTGGCATGGATTTTTCAAAATGAACTCTAAAATGGGAAGTAGCAACACACACCAGGTTTTCTAGCAGAAGATCTTATTGCAGGGAGGGCGGGCATAGTGGCCCACGCTTTAACCCCAGCACTCAGAAGGCAGAGGCAGGCAGGCAAAGTTCCAGGCCAGCTTGGTTTACACAGGAGTTCCAGACAAGCCAAGGCAAAAAGAAATTT
The DNA here is from genome assembly GCA_026225945.1 of Cricetomys ansorgei. NCBI lineage: Eukaryota > Metazoa > Chordata > Mammalia > Rodentia > Nesomyidae > Cricetomys > Cricetomys ansorgei. Next base: position 172,780 of record JAMJFZ010000165.1, on the reverse strand, counting down.
CCCATGGAGTCAGAATAAGTATGGGATCCTCCTAGACCTAGAGTTTTGGATGGTTGTGAGTCACCCACCCCAGTGAGTGTTAGAAAGTGAACCCAGTCCTCTGCAAGAGCAACGAGTGCTCTTAGTGCAACTCTCCAGCCCCAGCTACCTCGTGCTTAGCTGTTTTGGTATGAAAACAAAGCAGTTGAAGAAGCATACATATAATATAATAAAATCAGTTCTTGGGCCAGTGAGAGGCACAGGTACTTGCCACCAAGTCTTATGACTCACGTTTGACCCCCAGAACCCATATGGAAGAAAGAACCAGGTCTCAAAATCAGGTACTCTGATCTCCACATGTGCCCATGACACAAACACGGTCCCTCCCCACATACTACATGTACACACACAAAATATATAACTTATTTATATTTTTTTATATTATATATTATATTTATATTATAAAATGAAATTTAATTTTTTAATGCAGTTATTGGGCCAGTAAGATGGCTCGGCAGGTATGGGCACTTCCTGTATGGGTCTGATAACTTGAGCTGGATCTCCAGAACCCATTCATGGCAGGAGAGACAAAACTGACACCCAACAGTTGTTCTCGGCACATGCACCATGGCGCAGCACATATGTACCCCTCCCACAGGATAGACTAAGTTTGAATTAATGGATGAATAAAAAGCAGTTCCAAATACACAACAGAAAAAGCCCCATCCAACTTCCACACAATTATTTCTGACTTTAAACTTATATTCCTGGCTAGCAAAATGGCTCAACCAGTAAAGAGGCTTGCTGATGAGCCTGACAAATTCAACCCCTGGAATCCACAAAGGAGAATGAGAAATGACTTTCACAAGTTGTCCTCTGACCTTCACAGATGTGCCATGGCATCCATGCGCCCAGACATATACACACTCACAAAAAAAATTTTTTTAAAAATTAAACTTAAAAAAAAAAGAAACTCTACTGAAAATAGCTTTGGTACTAAGATTAGCCTCAAAAATTATTTTTCAAATATTATCCTAGATGTAAACATCATTCCATTTGATCCTTACAAATAGCCCTGGAACAGAAGGTTGGAAAGACATTAGCAACATCTCTCCCTGCCTCCCACCCTATTTACTGATTCTCAAAACTAAAGCCATGACTCACACATGGTAAGCAATGGCTGTATCAGTGAGCTCTACCAAGCTCAATCTCCATTTAACAAAGTATCTGAAAACAAAAGGTTACTTAAATGAAACACAGATCATAAGTACAAAAGGACTCTCTCTACTAAAATCATGAGATGTTAGGGGGGTGGGGTTGAGCATGGTTTCATACATGCTAAGCACAGGGTCTACCTGGGAGCTCTCCTGCTAACTCTGGAACCATACCGTTTGGATTTGTGACAGGCCCTCATCATGCAGCTGTGACTGGCCTCAACTTCATGAAGTAGCCCAGCCTGACCTGGAACTCCAGATCTCTTGCCTCCACCTTTCCTAAGTGTTGGATTACAGGTCTAAGCCACCAAGCCTGGATGAACTCATGGTCTTGAAGAACATTCAAGAAATGGGGACAGAGATCCAATGAACTATTACTTACCTACCTATCTGTAACAAAGAGATAGGTAAAAAAAAAAAATCCCATTTGTGGAATACTTTATTAAAGAGGGTTCAATGAATATGAAATACAACCTCAGAATTCCTTCAGATATCATATTACCAAATGTATGAGCACACTGTGCAAATTAAAACCTGTACACTGGCACTCTGTCCAACAGGCCTGCAATGAAGCAGTGAAAGGATCTTTACAGCTAGGTTTTACTCCTCAAGGAGCAGACTAAACATGTTACTCTGATCTGCTGAGAAATGGATGAGCAGGACAGCTAGATGCTCAGTGGGTAGAAGTGTTTGCCATGAGTCTGGTGACCTTAGTGTGATCCCTGAACCCACAAGGTAGAAAGAAAGAATCACCTCCTAAGTGTTGTCCTTTGACACACACAGACACACACGATGTGTGTGTGTGTGTGTGTGTATAAATACCCACAATCTCTATAGAATAACTATTCTAACATTACCAGTATCTTCCTAATATAAAGAAAACAATTACAACATTGACAGCAATGACTGTCCATGATGATAGTTTAACCAAAAGACTTTGTTTGTAGAAGCAGCCAAAGATACATCATCTCTCTCTTCCTCAGTGCAGTGCTATAAACAGAACCCCACAGCAGGATCTTCTAAATAAACACAATGTAGACCACACACACCAAAAAAGCATGTTCCAACACTGATATTTTATTAAATTGTGTTCATAAAGCCAACTAACCCTTGGAAGCAAGCAGATAAATAGAAACAGAATACAGAAGAAATACCTCTAATTTACCAAAACCAGTATTATTTTTATCACATACAAATATCTCAACATGATATGCTCAAGTAATCAAATACAGTAAGACTTTTTAAGCAAAATGGAGGCTAAAAGAAATATACCAGGGGTCAGGGATGTCGCTCAGTTAGCAGAGTTCTTGCCTAGCATACAAAGGGCCTGGGTTTGACCCCCAATACCATATATACTAGACAAAGTGTTACATGCCTCTAACTCCAACATTCAGGAGGTAGAACAGGAAGATCAGAAAGAAGCTGAAGACCACCCTCTACATAGTGAGTTAGAGAACAGCCTGGGCGATAAGAGACACTGTGCCAATGAATGAATCAATGAATGAACGAATGACAGGAAGGAAGAAGGGAGGAATGGCGGGAGGGAGGGAAAAAAGGATATTACTGACATATCATCTATAAATGAGAGCACACTCTAAGGCCCTTCTCTACAGTCCTGAGCTTTATCCTAGAAGAAACGCAACATGAACATAGGGGTTCAGGAACAGCAGATGGCTTGGTGAGTGGAAGTGCTTGCTACGCAAGCCTGATGGCCTCTGTGCAAGCTCCAGAACCCACGTAAACGTGGAAGGAAAAAGGAATCCACAAAGTTGTCCTCTGACCTCCACACTCACAAAGCAGCACACATTTGTCACACAGATAGATAGGTAGATAGATTTGTGATATAAAGATGAATTAATAAATGGATGACTAAATAAATGAATTAGAAGGGAGCTGAAGAAGGGCTAGAGTGGAAAAGGCCCACCACAAACTCAGTAGCCAACACACAAGCCTGTGCCAAATAAAGGTGGCCTTGAAGATCACCATCTTTCCAACCTTGACACTGAGAAAACAGAAGCCACTGAAAACGCAGAATAGAACCTGGACACTCTCTTACTTCTGAGAAACATTTAACTAAGTAGACATATGACTTTAGAAGTAAAGATTCTACTGGTTGGTGGTGCATGCCTCTAATCCTAGCACTTGGGAGGCAGAGGCAGGCGGATCTCTGTGAGTTTGAGGCCAGCCTGGTCTACAGAGTGAGTTCCAGGACAGCCAGAGTTAGAACAGAGAAATCCTGTTTCGAAAACAAAAACAAAAACAAAAAAAGAAGAAGTAAAGATTCTTCTCTCTGGAAAAGGAAGGAGCAAAAATGTGGCAGAAAGATCTCAGAAGGAGCAGGCTATGGGCAGGGCTGTGCCTTGGACAGACACGCCCTAACTTCTGTGGTGGATGGGCATGGTGTACCCAACCTATCTCTTTGCATGACTGATTAAGATTAACTCATGATAGAAAAATCACACAAATTTAAGAGCAGTCCTTTCTGCCAGTGTGTAGTGGCTCATACTTGTAATCCCAGCACTCGAGAGACTGAGGTAGGATAACCATGGGGGGTAGATCAGCCTAGGCTACAGTGAGGCCTGTCTCAAAGAAGCAGAATAATAAAATAAAAGCATCCTTTTCTACATCAATCCTTCTCAAATCTCCATATTGGTCACACCTTTCCAGCAACCCAAATTTTCAGTTAATAGACATGCAGCATTCTCTGTGCCAGCTGTGGAGTGCATCATTTGGTTCAGAAATACATATCTATGGATGGGAAAGCCTTTTAAGATACAATGTAAATAATGTAAAAAAAAATTAATAAAATATTTTTTAAAATAAGAAAACAAAAAGCAAAATTACTTCTATCCCACTGAGCTTAAGCATTAAAGAATAAGAATTTTAAGATAGAAGGCAAAGGAAGACTAAAAAACAAATAAATTTACACAGGGGCAAGACACAGAATTATGAAACACAAAGCAAAATTTTACGTTTCAGTCTACACTCTGTGAGAAAACCAGCTCCACTCACCTCCTCTTTGTCTGAGACGCAGTGTGTTCAGTGTCTCCAAAGTTATACACATGACTTAAGCATGAATACCAAAAGTTAAATCATTACTTTTGATCCATTTTCCTTTTTACTAAGTAATTAGACTAACAAAGAAATGGCTTCTAGAGTAGAAGACTCTAAAATACTTATGGCAGCAATATTTGTCTGTGCCAGAAAGTACTTCCTGAGATAGGGCAACTCATCCACAATGAGCTGTAATCTTGTGATTATATATAGGCCAGTTTGCCAGAATAACAGCCTTTTAGTGTAGCTAACACAGATGACTACAACTTATTCATTTTTTTCCAACAATGCTATGTTTAGAAATGCATGTACTCTCAATCTAAGACTAATTTTTTTAAATAAGAATACTTATTGCACTTGCAGAGGACCCAGGTTCTAGTCCTAGCACCCACGTGGTGGCTCACAACCATATATAACTCTAGTTTATATATGGTAAACCTACATACATTCAGGCAAATCATTCATAATCATACACATAAAATACAAACCTCTTTTTTATATTTATTTTTGGTTTTATCTACACCAGGTTTCTCTGGCTGTCATGGAACTCACGCTGTAGACCAGGCTGGTCTTGGACTCACAGAGATCCGCCTGCCTCTGCCTCCTGAGTGCTGGGATTAAAGGTGTGCACCACCACCGCCAGGCTAAATATGAATCTTTTAAAAAATAGCTTTAACCTTTGTTCCTCAAGCACACCGTACACCTGTGTCATAACTGAATCATTTTATTTGCCCTTTCCAAAACTTGTATTTATAGATTTTGTTTTCATTCTATGTGTGTGTGTGTCTACATGTGAGTGGGTATACCTGCACATGTGTACGCATGCAGATAGAGACCAGAGGTCAGTCTCAGATGTTACTCCTCAGGAAGACCTCAACCTCACTTACAAAGACAGGGGCTCTCAGTTGGCCTGGAACTTGCTGAGTAGGCTAGGCTGGCTGACTAGCTAGCGAGTCCCAGAAATCTGCTTGTCTTTACCTCCCAAGTGATACGATTTCACACCCAGATGTTTCTGAGGGTCCTAGAGCTCAAACTCAGATCCGCACGCTCGCACAGCAAACACTTGGCTCACTGAGCGAACGCCCACGCCCTAATTGTGTGTCACCAAAGCTGGTCTCAAACTCAACACCCTCCTGCCTTAATCTCCTGAGTGCCAAGGATACAGGTCTTCACCTCTATGCCAGGCTGGATTTTTACTTTCCTAAAACCTTATTTTATGACAAGTATCACTTCGATCACCTTTACCTTGTATCATGATTATTTTCAGGACTGGAGATTAAAGCTCAGCTGATAAACTTCCTTTCTCACAGGCACCAAGCCCTGGGTTCAACTCTCAGCAAGGCATGAAGACAGGTATGGTGGCGCGTGCTGGTAACTTAGTATTCAGGAGGTAGAATCAAGAGGATCAGAAGTTCAAGGTCATCCTCAACTACCCAAGTTTGACGCCAACTTGGGATACATAAGACCCTATCTTTAAGACAAAATATTTTTAAGGAAAATAATTTTAAAAGGTGTTGTGGCACACAACTTGATTGCTCTGTGCGGGGAAATCAACACTTAAAAATGAGTTTTCAGAAACAAAATTTTCTGATACTTGGGCAGCTGATCAACACCAGCCTGTCTAGTGTCTTGTTCTGCTTTTTAAAAAGGAAAAGGTGAGCTGAGCAGCAGCGTCACCCCTCCTGCAGTGCCTTTCCTGCCACAATGGGATCACCTCAGACACAAGCCAAAAGGAGCCTCCCCTTCCTTACATTGTTTTGTCAGGCATTTTGTTGCAGCACTGAAAAAAGCAACTTATGCAGATAGTCCACCAGCAACACACACCCCAGCTGCTTCAGTATGTTACGGTCCTTCCCATCACAAACAGCACAAATCCCACGGTGAGGCTGTGGCTTCGTGAGGGAGGGCCTGGGCATGCGTGTGGGAGGTCAAGGCTACAGCATGCAGCACTGTTTCCGGTGCGCAGCACTTGCATCCCCCACCCCAACCCCAGAAATAAAAATAGATCATCACAAGTTCTGCCTATCAAGTCAAGAGCAATGGAATAGACAAAGTGGTAGAAACTACCCCGAAAGATGGGCAGCAGTACGTAGCTGGCTTTTATGGAACAAACACTTCCTACTAGAAAACTACTCTAGAGCATTAACACATGAGCAGAAATCGGAATGTGATTTCAGCAGTAACCTGTCTGGAAATCAATAGATTCTGCTTTATTACAAAGTAGAGACTAAAAGATGGTAGTGTCTACCTCTATTTAAAATAATATTAAAAATGGCAATGTCTACTTCTGTTTAAAATAATTTAAAATTTCTCCTATAGACCTACATAAAATAATTTAGCAATACAAGTACAAAGGAAACAAGCTTAAGTCATTTTATCTGAGCAATTTACTAGAGAAACAGGTGAGGAAGAAACAACTGTTTCAGAATATGTTGACTTCATTGCATTTTTCAAGACAGGTTCACTGTATAGCCAAGACAGCCCGGACCCACTCTGTAGCCCAGCCTGGTCTCAAACTTTTTCCTGGTTCAATACTGCAAGTGCTATGATTTATAGGTGTGTGCCACCATGCCTGGAAGTTTACTGTATATTACAATCATAACCAATGCTCGCTCAAATCAACCTTCATAAGTCAAGAGAGTAAGTTCTAGGACATCTTAGCAAGCTCAAATTGTATTTAACAAAAGAAAGAAAAACAATCTTGGGGTTTTAAAGTTACATTTTACTTCAGAATTTAATAAAAATCACTGCTTACACCTTACTGTCACAGAATCTAAACTTGGTAAGTAAGCACCAACACTAGTACATTACTATTCGGGTTCTATTGCTATTACTATCAATTACTATCTATTACCATTCAACAATAAAGTATGAAATAAACAGTCCCTATTTAAGTACTGAAACACATAGTCCTAAGGGGAAAAATTCAATAGCTCATTCTGAATGAAAAAGTTCTAAGTGTTGGGACGCAGACGTTCATCATCTGATCAGCGAGGAGGAGACGGAGCGGAGGCAGGCACTGGGGGAGAACGTGTACTTACTGGTTGAGTTGCCTTGCATCTGGATAATGCACTTGGACTCCTTGCTGGTCTCTCGAGAATTGAAGGGCCGCACTCGAACAGCCACCTTCACCGAGGCTCCCGACATCCTGGTGGCCTTGGAGTATATACGCAGTCCAGAAATAAAAAATCAATTCTTCTTCTGAAGTTATGCTCAAGGTTCCTTTAAAAGAGAACATTGCACACAAGGTCATAAGAATTAAGGGGCACAGGCTGACTCATAAGCGCTACACAGTTCTACCTCTAAAAGCCTACCCTCCTCTACAAACCTTACCTCCCAAACAGTACTTTACCAAACAGTAAAAACTGAAATTCCTTTTCCTATCCTATTATCTCTTTCTCACACTCTTAAAAATTCTCTGATTAATTAAAAATAACCTGCAAAATAACAGGCATCAAATCATCTTTAGGTCAATCTCCAGTAATATATTCAAAACAAAAATATTTATCTTCTCATTGAAGAAATTCCTTAAAAAGGTAAGTTTCCACATGAAGACGATTTATTTTCCACCACCACCCCCTTTTTGGGGGAGGTTTCTTCAGTCAGGGTTTCTCTGAGTAGTCCTAGCCGTCCTGGAACTCACTCTGTAGACCAGGCTGACCTCAAACTCAGAAATCCATCTGCCTCTGCCTCCCAAGTGCTGGGATTAAAGGTGTGCAACACCAACACTCAAGTAAAAAAACAAAAACAAAAAACATTTATTACTTTAAGGAAACTTGGAGAATTTTCTATACTTAATCATTTGAAACACTTGGCTCCATACTTATTAGTTTGCTCCTTTAACAACATACAAAGTTTCTTTCTTTTAAGATTTATTTATTTTGATTTTATGCGCACTAGTGTTTATGACTTCGTGTATGCCTGTGTAAGGGTATCAGATCCGCTGGGCCTGGGAGTTGTAGACAGGTATGAGCTCCCATGTGGGTGCTGGGAATGGAACCAGGTTCTCCAGAGCATCCAGTGCTCTTAGCCACTGCGCCACCTCTCCAGCCCCCTAGACTGATTTTCTTTTCCTATGGAAATATCTGACAGATGCATCTCATTTGACCCTGAAAAATCCCCTGCCCAACAATCAGAAGAGATGCAGCAGGAGTGCCGCTGACTTGTGAGCGGAATCAAATCGCTGCAGTTCACCACTGCAGGAGACCACGGGAAAGACACATTCTCAAGGAAGTTTCCCTCTCAGCAGACCAAAACCAATACAATTTCACAGGGAAGAAATAAATAAAAACTAAACCATAAGCATTCCAAAAGAAACAACCAATCTCTTGAGCCAGAAAGAAATTTTTATTCATTACATAAGCTAAAAAGGAAAAATACTTATGAGTTTAAATACCATGGCACCTAGTAGAACTTTAAAATCTGATCAATATTTTCCTTTTTCAAAAAACAGTTCCCATTCAGAAATGAATCACATCTTTTTACTGTTTTGAAATTATGGTCAATTTTGAATCACTGAGAAATTACAATTCAAGGTATAAAATAAATGTTCTTTAAATGTTTGAGATTATTGTATCATTTCACCTCTTCTTTTCCTCTCTGACTGCTCCCATGCCTCCACCCCCTCTTTCAAATTCATAGCCTTTTTTAAAATTGTTATTACTATGTGTGTATATACATTCTTAAATATATAAATACAACCTGCTCTGTATAACGTTACTTCCGTGAGTAAGTTTTCAGGGCTGGCACTGGTATTGGATAATCCATCAGTATGCTCTCCCCTGAAGAATACTCCATCCTGCTCTCAGCTTCCTTGGTTGCCTATAGATCCATGTTAGCATGTCTACTGGTGTCATCCCTCGTCAGCCCATGTTTAGGAAGCTATGCTGCTGAGATTTCAGGGGTGTAGTTTCTTTGACATTTCTAGGAGACGAAAACCCTGTTCTTCTGGCTCTTACAGTCTTTCTGCACCTCTTCCACAATGTTTCCTGAGCCTTAGGTCCAGGAGTTGTGTTGTAGATATATCAGTTGGGACTGGACTCCACAAAAACTCTGCATTTTGATCAGTGGTTTTCTGTAACGGTCTCCATCTGTTACAAAGAGAAGTTCCCTTGATGAGGGATGAGAACTACGCTAATCTATGAGTAGAAGGATAAATATTTAGAATGTAACTAGTTTAGTAAAGGGGCAGTTGTAGGTTCTCCTGCAAGATCTATGACTTCACTAACCGGCCTGGGGTAGAAGTGACTAGGTTTCCAGTACCAACCACAATTCCTCTTCCCCCTCTCCCTCCCCTGATCTTCTTTCTCCTCTTTTTTGTTTGTTTTGTTGAGACAGAGTCTCTCTCTATGTAGCTGGCCTTGAACTCGAGATCTGCCTGCCTCTGCCTTCTGAGTGAAAGGATGTACCACCATACCCAGCCTTACAGCTGAACAGGCCTTAAACTCAGTGAACTTCAGGGACACCCCTGTCTCCACCTTCCCAACACTGGGATTAAAACATATGGCACCCAGTCTTTTTTAAACATGAGTTTGGGAAATTGAATTCAGTCCTCAGAAATTTATTATCTCTCCAGCCCACTTTTTTGAGACAAGGATTCACTGTGTAGCCCTGGCTGGCCTGAAACTCATTATGTAGACAAGGCTGGCTTCAAACTCACAGAGATCTGCCTGTTCTGCCTCCAAAGCACTAGGATTTAAAGTGTGTGCCACCACACCTGGTTCCTTTTTTTGGGGGGTGGGGGGTTGAGACACTGTTTCTCTGTTGTAATTCTTGCTGTGCTGGAACTCACTCCGTAGACCAGGCTGGTTAGATTTTTTTTTTTAAGAGTTTCTTTTTTTCTTTCTGTGTTCTACCCAGAGTTTAGTAAAGTACTCAAAGTTTCTGACTTAGAAACAAAACAGCAAACACTGAATCCTCTTTGCTTGGCTTTTGACATGAAATACTTGCAGCCATGAACTAAAACATTAGATTCTTTAACATTCTCACATAATCATTTTTGCAGCAGGCTTAATTCCCCTAGCTATTCTGCCAGCATTTCATTCAATTTCACACAACCAAGGCCAAAATATCTTTCACCTAAATACAAGTTTGCTTCCTCTATCCATCGCCAGGGATTCTCAACTTGTGGGTCAAGACCCCTTTGGGGGTTGAAAGATCCTTTCACAGGAATCACTTAAGACCATCCTGCATATCAAATATTTACATTTTGATTCATAACAGTAGCAAAATTACAGTTATGAAGTAGCAACAAAATTAATTTTATGTTGGGGGGGGTCACCACAACATGAGAAACTATTAAAGAGTCCCAGTATTTAGAAAGGTTGAGAAACACTCAATCATTAAATTGTGTGGCTTCTAGCAATAAAATTTCTTTCCATTCCTACTACATCCCTGTCAGTTAACCATTAAGTTCCTTTCTAATTAAAAAAGTTAACAGTTATTCATTTGGGTAAGCAATATATTCTCATTCTCATTCTCTCTCTCTCTCCATCTCCCTCTCCCACTTCTCCACCCATCTCTCTCTTTAAGGACAGGGTCTCATGTAAGCCCAAGCTGAACCTAATGAAAAAAACTTAATTGTCTGACCCTCTTGCCTCAACCTCCTAAATATTTAGATTACAGGTTTATGCCACCACAACTCTACGAAGTGGATCAAATCTAGAGCTTCATGCAAGCCTGGCAAGCACTCTACCAACTAAGCTACGTGCCCATCCAATAATATATACACTTTGAAATTATTTTTCTCATTAAATACAATGAGGGAAAACTTTCCCACAACAATGTGAACATGCAAAAACATATAAAAGAACTCAGGAGTCGAGAGGCAGAGGCAGACAGATCTATATGATCTGGTCTACACAGTAAGTTCCAGGTGAGCCAAGACTATATAGTGAGACCTTTTCTCAAAAACAAAACAAGCACCCATCCCAGAGCCAGGGAGGCAAAGACAGAAGGGTCGGTGGGGCTTACTGGCCAGCCAACCAACTCTACCATAAACTTCAAGCCAACGAAAGGCCCTGTGTCACAAAACAATGAATGAATGACTCTCAAGAAACCACTCCTAAGATTGTTCTATTCTCCACATACATGCACACACAAACACATAAACATACATGCATCCACACGACACACAAAAGCAACTAGACAGGTAGCAATCTGTACTCTTCTAAGTCACTTATACAGCCCCAGTTCTAGAATGTTCTACTGATTGGTTTTCTTTCCTTACAACATAGTTAGAAGCTTTAGAAGAAGAAAAAAAATGGAGTAAAAATTCCAGAAGCATTTACTAACATTAAAGTGACAGCAGAACACTGAACCATGTGCATATTGCTCTAATTCTGCCTGTCTATCTTTAATCCTTTGAGAATCCCAATTGCTCTCAGAGGCAACAATGGATTATTAGGATTAAGGAGAAAACAAATTAATTCTTCTGCAAAGGGAAGAAACAGGAATGAATAATACCTTTTTACTATGAATAATACCAGATGTGTTGGCTAGTATTTTGTCAACAATACAAGCTAGAGTTATCTGAGAAGGGACCTCAATTGAAAAAATGCCTCCCCAGATTGGCTGTAGGCAAGTCTTGGGGCATTATCCTTAAGATGATTGATGTAGAAGGGCCCAGCTTATTGGTCCTGAGTTGTATAAGAATGCAAACTGAGCAAGCTATGGGGAGCAGGCCAGTAAGCAGCATTCATTGGTGGTCTCTCCTTTAGTTCCTATGCCCAGGTTCCTGCCTTGAGCTCTGCCTTGGCTTCTTCTGGGGATGGGATATAATTTGTAAGCTAAAGAATCCTTTCTGACACAAGTTGTTTTTATTCAAGGTCTTTACCACAGCAAGAGAAAACCAAACTAATATATAAGGCTGTTTTGATTTGATTGGGGTTAATTTATTTTTGTCTAGCCATTTTCTATAGAAAACATGTAAGATTATATTCCTAAAACACAAATTAGTTCACCTCATTCTCTCTTCTTAAAAATCATTATTTAGGGAGATAAAGAAATGGCTTATAAATTTAGAGCTCTTATTGTTCTTGCAGAGGACCCAAGTTTGATTCCCATCACCCACATGGTGGCTCACAACCCACATGGCAGCTCACAACTATCTGTGACTCCAGTTCTAGGGGATCTGACAGACACACATGCAGACAAAACACCAATGTACATAAAATAAAAGTAAATCATTAGAAAAATTTTAAAAAGAGATACTATGAATATATATAACACTTATGCATTTCTCCATCTAATAACTTCCAGAAAGATCAAGCAGGTTTTAGGACCATGGCTATACCTATAAAATGCCTCCAAATATATAAGAATTTGGGGTGGGGGGGACAGAGAGGGGAAGAGGTGTGTGTGAGTGAGAAAGAGAGACGGAGAGACAGAAAGACAGAGGGGGAGGTGTGTGTGTATTATTGATCTTTGATTCTCTGGTCATTCTGTGAAAGTGCAAAATAGATCACATGTCAGGAATGTGCTTTTTACATCCTAACTCGGTGCCAAGAATGAGACGGCACAGGAGCAGCCTGACAGATCAGATTTTCAGTCTCCAGTGTAGCTGAACAGGCTCAGCCAGGCTCCCCAACTGTTCTTTCAACCACTGTCTAAAATAATCTGATACAATTTTTAGATTTACCAGACATATGTCCTCCTGCCTCTGCAATTATGAAATCAAGAATCCTCCTTTGCACTGCTGACATGTTTTTGTTTGTTTCCAGAAATCAAGAAATTCCTCAAGAAACAGTTTGGAGTTGGAGATACAGCCCAGCTGTGTGTATGTAGAGTGCTTGCCTGATATGCACAAAGCTCTGGATTCCATCCTCAACCTGGGGGTTCGGGGGGAGGCACCCATGGATTGGAGGACGATAGTCCCTAGAGTTCATCAGCTTGAAATAGACTATTCTAAAGTGATTTTTTTAAAAGAGCCAAAATTTGATTAGTTTATATGAAATCTATCTAAGAAGTTAACTAGCTTTAATGACTAGCCATATTCTACAGATTTTTAGAGGAAGGAGGAGTCAGATATGAAACTCTGCCACTCAAAACCGCAACATTCTGTATCATTCTTCTATGATCAAAATAAATAATTATTCCTGGACTTCTCTAGCAGAAGATGAGCACAGCTTAATGTAGTACAAAAATGGCAAAATTTAAACAAAGGATAATTCAAATTTACTAAGATTTACTTCTGAAATGTGCTTCTCACCACACCTACGTAGTTACACACCTGGGTGACAACTCACCTTTTAGACAAGGATCAAGTCCAACTTTTCCATATGGCAACAAGGTATCAATCTGACCACATGATAAACTGTTATTGAATTTCATATGTTTTCTTTTAGATGACAACATAGAATACAAGTATTGCAGCTTTCCTATGGTTAAAACAACCATGAGTTTTGTGCTGATACTCATTCATCTGTATATAAAATTGGACATCTAAATAAAAACAATTTAGTTATATTATATTCCCAGCTTGAATTTAGATTTTTTTAAAAGCATTTTACATTTGTGTGTGTGTATACTTACTTAGTGTGTACTTAGTGTGTGTACTTACTGAGTCATCTCGACAGTCTATGGATTCGTTTTTTAAAAGAATCCTTTTTTGTTTTGTTTTGTTTTTTCAAGACAGGGTCTCACTATATAGTCTGGCTGCCCTAGAACTCACCATGTAGACTAGGCTGGACTTGAACTCACAGAGGTCCACCTGCCTCTTGCCTCCTAAGTGCCCGGATTAAAGGTGTGCACCACTATCACCAGCTTTAAAAGGGATCTTTGACTAGCCTTTCTTCCTTTCATTTAGAAAATTCTGAAAACACTTAATACCTTTGTACCAGGATACCTGAACACCTTTTCATTAGACTGTCTTTAGAATTTTGCTTTGTTTTTTCAGACAGGATCTCTGTGGTCTAGGCTTACCTCCTCCTGCCTCAGTCTCCTGAGTGCTGGGCATATAGACATTTGCTACCATACCTAACTCTCTTTAGAATTCAGCATCAGAAAGAGCTTCTCTTGACAAGTCATTAGCTTTTCTTCTGCCAGATTCAAAACTTTATGACTTATCTTTTCCTTTTTGCTTTGAATTCTAAATGTTTCAAAACTAAACTTAAACAACCACATTAGCCCAGGCAAGCTGTATTTTTAGTTATTGCTCAGGACACAGATTTTTGTCTACTTATATTTTAACAACCGTATTAATATGTAGAGCTTATAGTAATTTGCTCAAATACTTTCCAAAGGCAGAAAGTATTACAAATTATAAACAATCAAATTTGTCTTGTAACAGCTTATTTCACTGTTTATTTTAACATGGGATATTTGTCATGCAATCCAAGTGCTAGTTTTTAAAACCAAAACCAAACAACACGACAAGCCTTTAAAAGTTATACAAAACATTGTGTTCAGTGATCTGGATAGCTGTGCAAGTGGCCAGGGACCCAGGAGACTGAAACCAGCCCCACAAAACAAAAGCAGATAAAAGTTCAAGGACAGAGCAAGTTAAACAAGCAATACTTCCAGAGTAGGTGTGTGTACCACACCCTTCACCTAGTGATCAAGGCTGGAAACCTGGACAAGAACAGTATGGAAGGAGTGGGGGACAGGAAGCCACTCAGGCTGAGGTGGCAGAAAGGGAAAATGCCAGTACCCATCATAACTGACTGTAACAAGCAAGAGGCAGGGACAGGAATGAGGAAGGGGTTTTTCTACCCTTGTCACTTATTTTGTAATAGAGAAGACTTGCACTTTTGTATGCTGGAATCCTCGTCCTGGAGAGCTTTCATTCCACTGGGGGAGAGAGGCCTGAAACGCAGTGAGCTACCGTGAACATAACTGAGGGGAGGGAAGTCAAGAAGGAGAAGTGGTGTAGCTATGCGGCTGAGGTCAGGGGAGGCTTTGTTGAGGTGGTGAGATTTACACGAAAATCTGAAAGAGGTGAGGGATTTAGCCAAGCAGATTAGAGAGAAAGAACAACCCAGGCTAAAGACAGAGTGTGAGTCCTAAGGTAGAACATGCCGGGCATGTTCAAGGAACACTGGGGGAAAGTCAGCGAAGGAGAAATAGGAGCAACCAATGAAACAACCCCAAAAGATTAGGAGCCATGGTACACAGAGCACAGGCCAAAGGATTAGCTTAAGTCAGGGAGGATAACCTTTCTCAGGCTGGGGGAAAAGAAGACAGGGAGGTTTATAAGAAGAGAAGCGGGGAGACTGAAGGAGCTCAAAGACTTTTTTCCTATGAGGTAGCTGCATACATTTCCAGCTAAGCAGAGGCAGCGGGAGGCTTCAGCCACGGTGAACATCCTGAGAGGACCAGGCAGACCTGCTTCAGCAAACACCAAAGGCAAACCGAGGGACTCCATACTGATGGTGGCACTGATCCCCAGCCCCGTGTGAGGCTTCTTCATGAAACCAGAGTAAGAACTGAAGGCATAGATAGCAGGAATGCCTCAAGCTGGCAAGTGTACAGTGGTCCTTCAGAAGAGGAAGGAATTTCAAACCGCAAATGTTGCTATCCTAAGGACACAGCTGACAAACTACAGACGTCACAGTACAAGAAAGAGAGCCCTGAAGACCTAAGATGGGAATATACAGGCAAAGAGACCACAGAAGTGAGAGCCGTAAGTCATCAGGATTTAAGATCAGAAGACAAATCTGAGATGTGAAAGTGATGGCATGTTAGAAGATGTGGCACCTTACTGACCAGAAAAGAACCAGTGTCGGAGGACAGGTGAAGGATTTTAAGAGAAGGGTAGTTTCTAAGGAAGTTCAACACAGCGGTTACTAACTCGTTCTAGCAATGGTAGGGAAGTAATTTAGCCTGTTTCAGTTTCTTCATGGGAGAAATGAGGACGACAACAGCAGTATCTACTTGGCATGGCTGTCTATGAATTAAATTAATAGATGTGCTTCCAAAAGAGCCTGATGTACAGAAAGTGCTCGATATGAGTACTTTATCATTATTAGTGCTATTGTTTATTTATATAGTCACTGACATCTGCCGAGATGATGTGAAAAACCTGAAGGAGACTAGGGCCTCAGCTCAATCGCACAGTCCCTTGCCCAGCAATTGTAAGGCCCAGGGTCCCGTTCCTAGCAACACAAAAATAATAAAACAAGATTTGAATAGAAGGAAAACCAGGTCAAAAGGTACTCAAGTTACCAAAGGGGAAAACGACAAAAGACTGTAGAACCGAATGACAAGCTTTGTTGTAAACAACGTGATAGTGAATTTTAAAGTGCAAAATTAAATGTACAGGTTTTACAGGGTTGGGGATTTAGCTGAGTGGCAGAGCACCTGTCTAACAAGCGCAAGGCTCTGGGTTCACTCCAAACCAAAAATAAAAGAAGTTTGGTTGGTTCAGTTCAACCAAAAAGAAAAAAAAAGTTTTTGTATCCAACAGATATTTTTAGTCTTTTAAATTGAATCACATACACAGTCACAAAAACCATAAAATCATTAACACCATACAGCATGAGAAAGAGAAAAAGGCAAACTGAAAATCACAGACGCTTCCACAGCACAAGCAGCAGCACACTGACAACACTAAAATAAAGGGAACTGGAGTCCAAGTACAAATGATGGAGTTTACATTCTTTTAGGATAAAGATCTGAATCGCTACATGGGCTCAATTAACTCCCAATGACTATTCGAATAAACCAATCACTGAATTGTTAACCAAACAAAAAAAAAAACCTCACTGCAGTCCACAACACCTTTTACAAGATTTTCCTATCACAGCAACATCTGTTTAATGTCTTCTATCCTGCACCAAAATAAAGCTTCTTATAGCATCCACAAGTTTACTAGTATGCTCAAACAAAACCTCTCTCAAAGAGAACTGTGTGAAGTAGGAACTATACACCTTTAACTTGTTGTGTTGTGAAATTATATCCCATCGGTTTACAAGACCAAAGGGATATGCTTACTCCTGGGAAGGACTTGTTTCAGTGAGTAGTCCGGGAAGGGGTTTATACACAAGGCAGCAAGGACTTGTCCTTTATTTTGTACACAGAACAAGACCAAAGCAGAAAACAGAGGCTAGAAAACTTTGGCCTTGGAAAATGTTGGCAGATTTTTCTTGATGAATAATTTATTCCCTGCACACAAATTTAGTAGAAAAAAGAAAACTGCATTCATCCTTATCTGGTCTTGAAATGGAAAACAGTCTGACCTATGCCTTAGAAATTATACTTAATTGGATAAATTCTAGGAAAGTATTCAAGAGAGCAGACCTGTACAGACTCAGAAAATCTTTCCTCCATCTCAGACTCACAATCAGGTCAGATTTTATCAATCGCTTAGAGTACATTTAATCCCAATTCTTTACCTATACTTAGAGCTATTCCTTTTTTTTTCTTTTTTTGACATGGAATCATAAAACAGACATCTGTATTTCTTGAATACTAATACACTAGAAAAAAAACCACTGACTTCAGCAGTTAAAAGTCCATCTTGGTCTTGAGGAGGACCCTGGTTCAGTTCCCAGCACCCACACGGTGGCTCACAATCACCTGTCACCCACCCCCTGGCCTGTCCTCAGAGGACATGAGGCACCATATGGGGCACATACATACACGCAAGCAAAACACTCACACCCATTAAATAAAATAAACAAATCTAAAAAATGAAACACTAGTTTCTGCTGAAAGTTTCAAGAGATTGCTTAATGACAAAAATTACAAAAAAATAAAGTGTATTGACTTTTCTTAAAAAAACACTGAATTTGTTTTTAGTAGTTATTTTTAAGTAGACAAAATTTTTTTAATTAAATAAAGAACTTATACATTAAAAAATGGGAGTATGAAGTGTGGGAGTATAGCTCAAGTATTAGAGACAGTTTACTAACGTGTCTGAGACCTAGGTTGAATCTCCAGCCCCACCCATTGCCAAAAGCTATATATACATACATATATATATATACACATACATACATACACACACATTCATATATATAATGAGGTTTAAATTAAAGGGCATAAAGAAGGCAGATACCATGCCATCTCTCCAGGTCCTGTGCATGTTCAAAATGTAGGAAAACACATTTACAGGCTCACTCTGAACCCAGTTATTGATCATTTCTAGATCTACTTTAAAACACTAAGATGAGTAATCTTCATAGGCCATCCTCAAATAGAACATTAACAACTTCAATTACTTCATAATCAATATCAACAAGATTAGAAAACACTACCACGCTTCTCGAATGAGAACACAAGCTAAAAATGTTATGACTAAGCCAAGTGCACAAAATGCCAGCCTTTAAATAAAACGTGCCCCATAATATCCTTTTTTTTAACGGTTATTCAAACCCAACCACCACTCTCTCTGGGTTGAGACAGGCACGTCATGACACAAAGCAGCATGCTCAGTGTTGGCAGAACAGCTGCTTGGAACAGGGAGAGCTACATAAGCAAGAGATCTGTTGACAATCTAATTTAGGCTACCTCCAGATTCCACAAAGATGACAACCTGCATCCTCGGAAACACTGCCGCAAATCTGTCAGAATATTCCAGTTTACCTCATCTCTGCATGTTGGGCTACTATGCCAATCTATCCACGCAGCGCAATAGGCAGAGAGCCTCCAACACGGTCGACAGGCCTTCGAGGGCCAAAGCAGCAACGGATATCGATGAGGAGGACAGAAACACAGAATTTCACCCCAACAAGGATGGAACCTTGAAGTCAGTTGACCCTGACGGCTCACAGAGCAATGCACCAAAGAGAAAAGGTGATCTGGGAGCTCAGTTCTGCTGTTACACCCGGCGAGGATTTGCGTTGCATGAACAATGACTAGCTTGCTCCGAGCGGCCTCCCAACCCCCACGACTTGGCTTCTGGTGCGGCCAGTCACCCTGAAAGCTGCCAGGGCTGTCACTCGGTGCCTTCCAGCAACCGGACTTGGCTCCTAAAGGATTTGTCAGATCATCCTCCCAATATGGCTGCCAAAGTAATCCTGGTCGGCGGAACGTCGAGCCCACACCAGCCTCTCTCCCAGCTGGCCAGCGTCCAACAAGCCCCCTCCCTTTCCAGGGCTTCCTCCGTCCAGCCCCTGCGCCCTCCGTGCCACCGGACGCCCTTCCCTACCTTCACCGGGCTCAGGGGCATTGCCACATTCCCAGTCGGAACCCTGATGCCAACCACAATGGGGGTGAGAGAGGAGGGGAGGAAGACCGACTGGCTCCAAGCCGGCTCAGAGCCGCAATGTGCGCAGATACGGCGGGACAGCGACGGCTCTGCGGGCCCAGGGACGGAGCTGGGCCTGGCAGCCCCGGGGGGCGCTGCGGGGGACCGGCGGGCCGCTGGACCGAAGCCCGGGGCTCGCGGCCGGCCGAGCCAGGGCTCCCCGCCGAGGGCGAGGCTCCTCACCGCGGACCCGGCGCCCCGGCCGGGCCGCGCCGCTCCCTCGCTTCGCCTCCCAGGCCCGGCCGCGGCTCGGAGTCTCTCCCGCGGGAGCTGCCTCCTTGGCGGGCGCCGCGGCACCGCCGCCCACCTCCCCTCGGCCGCCCCGCCTCAGCCGCTCCTCAGCCTCCTCACCTCAGCCCCGCTGCGGACGGACGGGCGAGCCGGCCGGGTCAGAAGACGCCGCTGCGCGCGGGGGCGCGGGAGGCCGGGCACCGACGCACCTCAGAGCGAGCAGCGGCCGCCGCGAGCCGCAGGGCGCCGCTCCGCAGCCCCATCACGCAGCCGCCAGGCTCTGCATCGAGGGTCGGCGTGAGGCCGGGCGCGGCGGCGGATGCGGCGGAGGAGCAGAGGGAAGCTCGGACGCCGGCCGTCGCCTCCCGGGACCTCGGCCGTCTGACTACACCGCGTCGCGGCTCGCCAAACTCCGCCCGAAGCCGCCGGCGCGGGACACCGCCCCGAGCTAGAGCGCCGCGCGTCACCTCGGCCCGCCCAGCAACCGAGAGCGACGCGGAAGAGGACCAATCGAGAGAAGAGCTTGAGACAGCTGTCCAATGGTAAGGCGAGTCTGGCAGAGGGGGCGGGAGATGCCGGCCGAGCGACGGAGACCAGCGCCCCCTGGTGGTGCGGGAGCCGATGCGGGTGCGGGCGTGCCGGCTGGGCGAAGCCGGCCGCCCCGAGTCCCTCCCGGGTGACCGCCGAAGGGCGTTAGTGGGTGGTAGCCGCGCCTGTGTGGCCGGACGACCCGCTTCGTAAGGGGACAAAGGGTCGGATGAGTGACCGGGCGGGACCGGACGGTCCAGATGCCATCCGAGGGCTGAGATGATGCGGGAGCGGCCGAGTGTGGAGTCATTGTCCCCCCGGAAAACAGCGCACACGGCGAAGCCGCCGAGCCGCGGGCGGTGGGCACGGAACCGCGCGCGGGCATGAGTGCAGCCCGCGGAAAGCTTCCCGGCCTGTCCCTTCGATCCCCAGCACCACGCCTCCCACACGCCGCCTCGGGAGAGAGGGAGGCATGAGTAATGGGGAAGCATGGCCGTGGGCATTCAGCGTCTCCTTGGGAGACGGCGAGCGGAGGAACACAACGCTTTGTATCGCGCCCGGTGAATGGCCTGGGAAAGATGCCCTGAAAGGGGGGTACCGGAACGCAGACGGGCACAAAAGCCCTACGAGCCGTGTTTTTGAAAAATCAGAATTAGGTTCGGCTCAAAAGAAAAGCCCCACGGCGGCCCAATTCAATACTTAGTAAAATATCACAATGACGACCTGCCTGTCAATCACACTGCTTTTCTAAGGTTGGAGAACGGTTTTTTGTTTTGTTTTGTTTTTCTTTGTATTAAAAGTAAGATAAGGTTTTTTTTCCTCATTCCTGACTTTAATACAGATATTATTGGGTAGGGAACGGCCTACACACTAAAACATGAAAATTAACTTTATACACTGATGATTCTGGAAAATCACCATGCCAGTGAAAATCCTCAGACTTCCCAGTTATTTTACATTTATTGGACTTTTCTCATCCTATTTATTCATTCATTCATTCATTCATTCAAGACATTGTCTCACTTTGTAGCTCTGGTTGTCCTGGAACTCACTATGTAGACATGGCTGGCTTCTAACCCACAGAGATATGCTTGCCTCTGACTCCGGACTGTTGGGATTAAAGGCGTACACCACAATGTCTGGCTCTCATTTTATTCAGAATTTATACTCCACCTGCCTACAAAGGGATTTGAAGTAATTTATACTGAAACATGCAAGCAGTGAATTTGCTTAAAGTATTATGGGGAATGCTTTTGTGATTTGAAGGCCTGCCTGGGCTACATGGAGAAATCCTGTCTTAAACAAACCGGGCCAGACAAGATGGCTTACTGGGTAAAACTCCTGGTGAAGCCTGATGATCTGAGCTCAACCCCAGAACCCATGCAAAGGTGGAAGGGGAGAATCTACTGAGCAAAATTGTCCACTGACATGGACACACACCTCATACGCCACACCATAATTGTAAATTAAAATTTAATAGACAAATATTAATAAATAAAAAGTGAAGTGTAGTTAAATGGTAGAGCACTTGTTTAGCAAACATGAGGCCCTGAGTTCAAATCCCTAAAACAGAGGAAGAGGAGGGGAGCAGGGGGAGGGGGAGAAGGGAGGCGGGATGATCAGGTATAAGGAAATGTGAATGGGTTTGCACAGGAGCAAGAGGCTCTGATGCGCTGTTGCACCATAGGATACCCGTAACATACTGTGCACTTCACTAGGACTTCGAAAGCTTTCACTATAAAGAAGGAATGTCTGAGGAAGGGCCGGAGACATGGCCCAGCAGTTGAGAGTGCTTCGTGCTCTTTGGAATACACTAAACCTGACTCACACGTTATTCAGTGTATCTGTGTCCAAACGTGATATGGCATCCTCATTAATACATACAATTTTAATACCTTCATGTGTCACAATGGTTTTTTTTTAAACAAACAAGAAACTATGAAGAAAAGCCTGCTTGAGGCAGAAATGGTAGACATGTCTATAATTCCAGCACTAAAGAGACAAAGGCAGGAGAATCTTTGCAACTTGGGAGCCAGCCTGTGCTACATATGGTAAGCTAGCCAGGGGTACATAGTGAGACCCTATCACACAAAACTAAACAACCAATCAAACAAACAAAAAGTCTGCTTCCGCTTGAATAAACAGGCTGTAGAGAAAGAAAGATAATGTCAGAAAACTAGAGTCAGGGAGATGTGCTACCTCTGAGCGTGGATCTCAGGCCTTAGCTTCCTGAAAGCCAAGGCTGACCGTGCACTGGCTTAGTAAGCAGAGCTCCATGGAGTCTTCGGGAGACACCCGAGCTTGGAGCTGTGAGCTTACAAGCCCCTAGACGGTAGTGACTATGGTTTGAACACTCAGTGATGCTCAATCTAAAAAAGAATCCCAGTAGAGGTATTAGGTAGCAAAAACAGGCTCGTCAATAGAGGCAGATGAGGCTGCTGTGTATATACCACAAGGCCAAACAGCCTGCTAGGCATACGATTTTGACCCTCTGAGGAATGAAGTCGCTCTGCCCAGTCATTCAATTGCTCAGTTAACAGACTTTGTATGAAAGAACTTCTCTAAAATCACAAATTACTGAGAGAGAGGAGATACTGTTGCCTGGTGAGGCTACCCCTGAAATGCAAGGAAATAAAAACACAAAGAAAGTGAGAGAAAAATAAGCCATTTGTCTATGCGTAGAGAGACTCCATGACATCACACAGATCGGAGCTCCGTGGTGTTGACACAAGAACATACACACCCAGAAATCGAACAGAGTCAGACCACACGTGGCTGAAGGAATATAACATGACAGCAGCAGCATTACAAGTCAGTGGGCCGGTGCTACCCTATAAATGCTGATGAGGGATGCTGGGATAATCCCATAACAATATGGCAGAGCAGGGCATGGTGGGTGTTGCAGACTCACTCTGGGGTCTGAAGCAGAAGGATCAGGAGTTCAAGGTCATTCTTGAACTGAAGGACAGCATAAGCTACAAGAGATTCCATCTCAAAAAGCAACGACAACAAAAATGTGGAAAATGTGATCTTTTCTCTATACCATATAAAATAGAAATGCAGGTAGATTAAAAACCTAAATAAAAGCCCTGCATAGTGGCGCACGCCTTTAACCCCAGCCTGGTCTACATAGTGAGGAGTTCCAAGACAGCCAGGGCAAGACAGAGAAAGCTATCTCGAAACAAACAAACAAAACCTAAATAAAAAGGAAACAAAAAGATTAAAAACCTAAATCAGAAAAGGCAGAGCTTTAAACATTTTAGTAGAAAATACAAAATATCTTTATTACTTTGAAATAAAATAGCTTCAGACCAAAGGCACTGAGCACAAAAAACTGGTGAATTTGACTACAATAGAAACATGGTTAGCCCACAAACGATAAGCAAAGCAGAGCTCCAAGCCACAGGCAGGTACGGGACTACACCCCAGCAGTTCCAGACTGCAGGATTCAGAGTTACTCTTGGCTACAGAGTGAGTTCCAGGCCAGCCCGGGGACAAGAATCTTTGTTTGTTTTGTTTGTTTGTTTTTCTTTTTTCTTTTTTTCTAGACAGAGACAGGGTTTCTCTGTGTAACTCTGGCTGTCCTGGAACTCACTCTGTAGACCAGGCTGGCCTCGAACTCACAGAGATCCACCGGCCTCTGCCTCCCGAGTCCTGGGATGATGGTGGGTGCGCCGCCATCATCCAGATTGTTTTGTTTCGTTTTTGTGGGTTTTTTTTTTTTTTTAAAGAAAAGAAAAAGAACTTCATATTGTGTCGAGCAGAAAAATATGCAGGAGAGCCATAGTCACCAAATTTGGGATGGGGTTACCCCAGGAGAGCAAAGGAAAAGACACCATGGAGCAGGACAGAGCAGGCTACAAATCAAATACTTTATTTCTTCTCTCTGTCTCTATCGTGTGTGTGTGCGCGTGTGTGTGTTGTATGTGTGTGTATGCGCGCATGTGTGTATGTGTGTGTGTGTGTGCTCATGTGTGTATGTGTGTGTGTGTGTGTGTATGCGCGTGT
This sequence comes from Cricetomys ansorgei, assembly GCA_026225945.1. Taxonomy (NCBI): domain Eukaryota; kingdom Metazoa; phylum Chordata; class Mammalia; order Rodentia; family Nesomyidae; genus Cricetomys; species Cricetomys ansorgei. The sequence continues at coordinate 148,579 of JAMJFZ010000165.1, read as the reverse complement.
GTATGTGTGTTGTATGTATGTGCGCGCGCGTGTGTGTTGTATGTGTGTGTGTGCGCATGTGTGTTGTATGTGTGTGTGTGCGCGCGTGTGTGTTGTATGTGTGTGTGTGTGTGTGTAGGTGGACTTGTATGTGTACATGTGTGTATGTGGCGTCAGAGGCCAACCTTGATATCCTTCCTCAGGAGATGTTCACTTTGTGTTTGAGACAGGGTCTCTCCCCGGGACCTGGAGCTGACTGAGATTAGACCAGTTAGCCTGGCTGGCCTGCAAGCGTCGCCCTCCGACTCTAGGGTCACATGAGGGTGCCGCCTTGCCTGACTTTTTACATGGGCGATGGGTACCGAATTCAGGTCCTCGTGCTTATGTGGAAAGCACTTCACCAATTGAGCTATGTCTCCAGACCCTAATGTTTTAATGTGAGAGAGAGAGAGAGAATGCTCAACCGGTGAAGTGCTTACCACAAAGCCATAAGAAACAGTTTGAATTATAAGTGGCAGCTCATATGTAATTCCAGAGCTTGGAAACTAGAGAAGAACATGCAAAGCAAGCTAGCTAGCTGGGTTCATTGGGGACCCTGCCTCAATGAACAAGAGTAGAGAACATGGAGGAAGGTCCTGACCTCAGCCGTGGTCCTCCAAAGGCATGTGCCCACACATGTGTGAACACATGCACATACACCACACATAAACACATTTAAAAAGTGACACATGGGCTGGCTAAGTGGCTCAGTGGGTAAAGACATTTGTGGCTAAGCATGCTGACATGAGTTTGATCCCCATCCCCGGGCCCACGTGGTAGAGAGGAGGGAAATGTCTCCCATAAGTTGTCTTTTGATCTCCACAGTCCCACTGTGGCATGCAGTCCCTCACCAAGTAAATACATGTAATTTTTAAGATTACATGAAGGCCAGGCATAGTCTGCATGCCTTTAATCCCAGCACTCAGGAGGCAGAGAGAAAGAGCTCTGTGAGTTCCAGCCCAGCCAGAGCTACACAGTGAGACCCTGTCTATACAAAATCAAAAAAGTTTGCTAGTTTGTTTTTGTTTTTGTTTTTAAGTGGGGCTGGAGAAATGGCTCAGCGGTTAAGAGCATTTGCTTCTCTTGAAGAGGGCTTGGGTTCAGTTTCCAGCACCCATAGGTGCTGTGCGCTCAGTATTACAGTGTGGAACTCCAGTTCCAAGAGTGTAGATGCTTCCTTCTGCCCTCTGAGACCACCAGGCATATCTGTGGGACAATTACATAATGTAGGAACTCACACATAGAATTTAAATAAATAACCTTTAAACAACCCCCCCCCAAAAAAAAAGAACCTTGGGCGGCAGGTACATGGGTGAATTCAGTATATAGTCATTGATTTTTTTTACTATTAAAAATAGTTCTTGGGTGGGATGACATAGCTCAGTCATAGACCTTTTGCCTCCTGAGTGAGAGGCTCTGGATTAATAAAAACACAATAACTTATAGACTATATTTGTCCAGAAGCATCTGAGCTGTGTTGCCACAAGTGATCCTCCCTAGATTAGGGCAGCCCCTGGATCAGGGAGTTTGGGGATCATGGCAGCTGGGCCAAGCCCACGTGGGCGGACACAGAAGCTATAATCCTCTCTGACCTGGCTTTAAAGCACACAAAGCCTCCAGCCTACACTGTAAAAGCTCCACATGTAGGCCAAACAATCTGTAAAACGTGTGGGACACCCCTTTCTGATTCGGTGAAGGGACACAGATGTCTTCGCTGGGGCCGCAGGGAGGCCTGAGAGTTGACTGAAACAGGCTCTCAGTTTCAATGCTTTCTCTCTAAACTGCCTTCGGCTGACCCTGCCCCCGACAAAGCAATTTGAAAGCCTATTTTTATTTTGGGGAGGGAAGATTCTCCAGACCTCTGCTGGGCTATTCAGGCGCCTGAAGAGAAAGTATTTTCCAGTTACTTTAACCAAGGTCAGGTAACACATGTTCTCAGTCTTGGATCATGTTGCACACTTAAAAATAGGAGCTGCTTATATTTTTGGACCTAGGAAACTAGAAATCTCTACTCTGTTAAGTCCCCAAACTTTGCTTTCCTCTACTTTTAAATATTAACCAATACCTGCTTGACATATGGACGTGTCTCCAGATCACATTAACCCTATTAAATCGTGAGGAGCTTCTGACAGGTCAGTTAATGCCCCATTTTCCCAGTGAGTATTTTAACAACAGACGTAATTTGGTGTGACTCATTAATATTAACATATGGTGACGCCACACATGCCAAGGTGATCTGGAACCAGAAAATCAAAACCTGAACATACTTTGGAACCAGTTAGTCCACTCTCTCAGAAAACAAATGGTGTCCAGCAGCAAGCCTCTAGTGTGGAGACCACTTCTGTTGTTTTAATATTGTTTATTATTAGTGTGATGTGGACTGGTGTGGTTGGTGTGTGTGTGTATGTGTGTGTGTATGTGTATGTATGTGTGTATGTGTGTGTATGTGTGTGTGTGTGTGTGTGTATGTGTGTGTGTGTGTGTGTATGTGTGTGTTGCATGTAGACGTCAGAGAACAACTTTCAGGAGCTGGTGCTCTCCTCCCACCAAGTTGAGGCAGGATCTCTCTGGGTTCTGTTATGCTGTGTACTTGAAGCTAGCTGGCCCATGAACTTTGGGGGGATTCTACTGTACCCACTTCCTCTCTCACTGGAGAAGTACTGGGATTACAGATGTGACCACAGAATGAGATTTTGTGTGTGGATTCTGGGACTGGAGCTCAGGTTGTTAGGCCTCTCCCCCCAAGCCATTTTACCTGCCCTTTCAGCAGTTTTCCCTCTCTCCTTCTTTCTCTCTGTCTCTTTTTCCTTCCTTCCTTCCTTCCTTCCTTCCTTCCTTCCTTCCTTCTTTCTCTCTCTCCCTTCCTTCCTTCCTTCCTTCCTTCTTTCTCTCTCTCCCTTCCTTCCTTCCTTCCTTCCTTCCTTCCTTCCTTCCTTCCTTCCTTCTTTCTCTCTTCCTTCCTTCCTTCCTTTCTTTGACAGAGTCTCACTATGTATCCCTGGTTACCTGGAACTCACTATGTAGACCAGGCTGGCCTTGAACTTATGAGACCTACGAGTGTTCTGTCTCACAAGTGCTAGAATTAGAAGTGTGCTTGGTTTTCTTTTGAGACAGGGTCTTTCTAAGGAGCTGGCCTGGAACTCTCAACATAGGACCAGTTTTTTAAAAACACATCAGTTGTACATTTTTATTATTATAGTTGTGAGGGGGAGGGGACAGGCAGGCCTGTGACGTGTGTATGAGGGTAGGAGATGGCGCTCTCCTTCCACTGCGGTTACCAGGAATTGAACTCAAGTTACCAGGCTCATACAGCCTGAACTATCTCATCTGGCCCTACATGTTTGTTTTGGTTTTGTTTTGTTTTGATTTTTAATCTACTTTGAGACAAAGTCTCATGTAGACCAGGCTGGCCTCGAACACGCTATGAAACTGAGGATGACCACAGATTCTGATCATCCTGCCTCTGCCTCCCTGATGCTGGGCCACAGGCATGTGCCACTATGCCCAGTCTTTATTCAGTGCTGGAGTGGTACACGGGACGTAGTGCGTGTGAGGAAAGCACTCTTCCACGTAGCCAAGGATGACTCTGAAATTCTGAACTTCCTGCCTCTACATCCCAAGTGCTGGGATGACACGGAGGTGCCACCGTGACCATCTATGTGGTACTCAGAAGCAAACACAGGGCTCCTGGGAGGAGGCGATCACTACCCACTGGGCTGCATCCCTATTTGGTAGAATCCAGAAAGGAGGAAAAGACTCTGCCAAGACAGACATTATAAAGTGCATTCCCCCGACTCCCCATGGTCCCTCAAGCACGCTTCCAGTGTCTACTTCTTCATTTATACATGTATTTAGGGGTTAGAGAGATGGCTAAGCAGCTAGGAGTGCTGGGATCAGTCCCATACTTGGGCCCGCTGGTGCATGAAGAAACGCTCAGGGGCTGGGTGTGATGTGCAAGCCTCAGTCCCAGAGACAGGCGGGCAGATGGCTGTGAGTTTGAAGCCAGCGTGGCCTGCTGATTCCAGGCTAGTCAGGACTACATAGTAAGTCCCAGGAAAGCTTGGAACATGAGATGCCTATCTATCTATCTCTCTATTTGAAACAGTCAAACGGTATCTCAAGGTGACCTCAAACACCAGGCTCAGTGTCTATCCGTATTTCACCACTCTTCTTTCTTTCTTCTTTCTTTTCACTCCTGGGGATCAAACCCAGGGCTTTGCTGTTAGTAGGTGGGTTCTCTCCCTCTAAGCCCCATCCCAGCAAGCCTGAAATTTTAGCTAGAGAAGGTAGAAGGACATCGAAGATGAGAGAGTTTACTATTAGGAGAAGCTAGGATAGCTTACAAAGATTGACATTAATTTAAAGTTTTTGTTTCGTTGGTTTTTCGAGACAGGGTTTCTCTGTCGTAACTCTGGCTGTCCTGGAACTCACTCTGTAGACCAGGCTGGACCTTGAACTCGGAGATCTGCCTGCCTCTGCCTCCCGAGTGCTGGGATTAAAGGAGTGTACCACCACTGCCCATCTGTTGTGCTTTGTTTTGTTTTATTGTCTTTTTTGTGTGTTTGTTTTTGTGTATGCTTTTATTAGGGCTGTGCATCGTGTACACACAGTGCCCACAGAAGCCAGAAGGAGGCATCAGATCCCTTGGGACTGTAGTTATAGACAGGTGTAATCAGGGCTTGGAATCAAACCCAGGTCCTCTGGAAGAGCAGCTAATGCTCTTAACCACCGAGATGTCTCTCCAGCCCTGACAGAGACTGACATTTAAGAAGCATATATAGGGAACTGGGGGTGCAGCTCAGCTGTTGGAGTGCTTGCCTGGTACAAAGCCCAGGTTCAATCACCGACACCAAACAAATGGGACATGGTGATGAAACCGGTAATCTGGCATTGGGAAGGCAGAGGCAGGCGGATCTCTGTGAGTTTGAGGCCAGCCTGGTCTACAGAGTTAATTCCAGGACAGCCAGAGTTACAATTAGAGAAAGCCTGTCTAGGAAAAATGAAAAAATAAAGAGTCTAGTCCTCTGGATGACTTTGAAGGAAGTGTCTGGCTTCCTGGTCACATTCTCCTATGACCCTAAAGGCCCTAAAGGCAATAGCAAAAGCAAATGGTGACAATTTCTCCCTTGTCCTTCAATGCGACATAGTGGCTTCAAAGCCAAGCTAAGATATGTGTAACATGACCCTGTCTCAGAAAAATGAAGGGAGGGAGGAAGGGAGGAGAAAGAAAGGAAGGGAGGGAAGAAGAAGAGAGAAAGAATGAAGCAGAACCCAAACTCTAGAGCTAGAGAGATGGTTCGGTGGTTAAGAGGTTCCCAGCGCTCACGTGGGGGACTCACAACTCCTGTCACTCCAGCTCCAGGGACCCAGTGACCGCCCTCTTTTGGCCTCCAGGGCACCTGCACATAAGTGGTCCTCACTCACACAGACACACAGTTAGATAAAACAAAAACATTTTGTTGTTTTTTTCAAGACAGGGTTTCTTTGTAGTAACTCTGGCTGTCCTGGAACTCACTCTGTAGACCAGGCTGGCCTTGAATTCACAGAGATTCACCTGCCTCTGCCTCCTGAGTGCTGGGATTAGAGGCGTGTGCCATCAGTGCCTGGCAAAAATAATTTTAAAAAAAAAGAAAAACAGCACTGATGCTTTGATAAAGACGAAATGAATGGTCATATTTTGTTTCTGAAAAAAGGTCTTAATCGGTAGCCCTGACTGGCCTGGGACTTGCTATGTAGACCAACTTGGCCTTGAACTCAGAGAGATCCATTTACTTCTACCTTCTGTGTGCTAGGACTGAGGGCATGGGCTGCCTCGCCTGGCCGAATGGGAGGTTTAATTTGATGTGTTTTCTTGGTTTCCAGTGGCTTATTCAGGATTTTGTCCTGATCAGCTATTGGCTCTCACACGCACCGTCGGCCTCTGTAATCGGTGACTCTTCGCGTGTTCCTCGGTCTCCGCTGGGCATCTATCATCCCAGCCAGATAAGAACACGCCTCGTAGATTCCCGTCTTCTGAATTGTAGTGTGTGTGTTATTTTTTTCCTAACAGGCATTTTTACTAATTAGGAACAACCTTGTATCAATTAACTTTGCTCTTAAAGCCATGATTCCAGATTCACGAAATTGTTTACTGGGCTTGTCGCGCCAGTGACAGATGGCCCTGGAACACGTGGGCAAGAGACTGTGACTGAAAGGGGCTCCCTGCGGCACCAGGAGCGTTCACCTACCAGGAGAGAGCCGCCCTGTGCAAGGACGGGGGCCTGGGCTGTGGATACAGCTCAACAGCAAAGCACTTGCCTAACATGTATAAAGCCCTAGGTTCAAATCCCAGCACAGGGTGTGTGTGGGTGATAGAGAAGACAGATATTTAGAGGTGGGAGAGGAAGGGGGGGAGGAGGAAAGGGAGGGGAGGGGAGGGGAGGGAGAGAAGGAGAAAGAGATTAGCTTAGGGCACAATGACCATTGCTAAATAGTTGGGGTAGCTCTCCTAAATCCCCAGCCCAAGGAGACAACCCTGAAGACCCCAGTCACCTTAACACTCCAGCTCTCAGACACGGCTCATGGGAACTGACCTTTATTACTTTGTGTGTGTGCTTTTTATTTCATTTTTATTTATTTTGTGTTTGTACGTGTGTGGGCACACATATGCCACAGCCAGTGTGTGGAGATCGAAGGACAATGTCCACCACGTCAGGCCCTGGGGATTTCTCCCAGGCTGTCAGTCTCAGTGGTGGGCACTTTTACCTGCTAAGCCAGCTCGCTGGCCCTGAAACTATTAGTCTCACCAGTCTCTTTAGATAAGTATAGAATTTGTGCCAAGAGAAAGTATCTTCTGGCGAAGGGGGGGGGGGGCTGAGGGAGAGGCACCTGGCCTTGATATCTGAGACTCAGCTTTTCATCACTACTACAAAGTAGCTGAGGTAATGCCATTCCAAAGCTCATGGTTCCAGAGAGTTCAGTCCCCCTCACCACTTGGTCCTGTTGCTCTGGGCCTGTGGGGCGCGGTTCAGCACGGTGAGAGGGTATGTCCCGAGAACTCGCTCACTTCTAGAGGAGAGGAGGAGGCAGGGATCTATGATACTGGAATTTGTAAATGCCACTTCACGTGAAAACAGCATCTTTGGAGACAGGAGTAAATTAGAGATATTATCTGCGGCTGTCAGGTAGACCTAAGTGCAATCAGGCGGGTCCTGAGAAGGAATGGGTGAGGGGGCTGGACCACACACAGGCGTGGAGAAGACAGATCTCGGAAGCAGAGACCACAGAGATGAGGTCACAAAGGGATACAAGCAGCCATGGGGAGTTGGAGGGGCAAGGAGCAGACTTCTCTGAAGCTTGGGGAGGCAGTGTAACCAGGAAACACTTTAATTCTAACCCAGTCGTATTGATGTTGGACTTTGGGTCTTAAGAACTGTCATAGAAGGGCTGGCAAGCTGGCTCAGCAAGTAACAGCACCTGCCTTCACAAGCCCGACAGCTTGAGTTGAACCCTTGGTATCCACAGGGTAGAAGGAGAGAACTGACCCCCAGAAATTGTCCTCCGACATACAGTGGGGGGGGGAAGAACCACATGAGAACAAACCTCTATGATGTTAAATAGGCTAGTCGGTGGCAATGTGTTTTCCACATCACAGGGAATGAACACAAAGATCATTCCTCGAAGGTCACAGTAGTCAACAGTGGTTGTGGAGTGTTCAAACCCAGGGCACCAACGCTCGCTCTTCAGCACAGCACCGAATTCATTATGCATAAAACAAGCACAATGCAAACAGAGGTTAACTATTAACCAGCAAACGAAGGAAGAAGCAAAATAAACGGGGAGCTCCATCCAAAGCAAGGCACCAGATGGATTCTCTTCTCTGTGAACACTAGAGCCGTCGCTTTAGAAGTTCGTTCTCCCACACGCTTTTCCGCAGGGCCGGGCCATCATCGCCGAGAACATGCGACTTTAGCAAGAAGATGCACTTCGCAAGGAGAGGGCGGCTGCGATGTTTAGTTCATCGCTAAAGAGGGCACCTGGCAGCAGTCTCGGCTCCCGTGCCCATCAGAGAAGCAGGAGTTGCTCATCTTTTCAGAAGGTTTCCTGCCTGTGTCCCTTCCATTGCGATTCTGTCCTTAACTTTCTCAAAAGGAAAATAAATAAGGATGGGGCTTCAGAAGCAAAACACTTGCTCTCATGCCGTGCCAGGCCTGGGCTCAGTCCCCGCAAACGGACCAACTGGACTGACTGTCCTGGCTGCCGAGAAAGCCAACTGATGGGAAGTTTGGGGTCTAGGGCTGAATGCAGTCCTGAGCTACAAATATAACTAGATTTGTGTCTTTTGACACAGGGTCTCACTGTGTAGCCCAGGCCGGTCTGGGACTCACAGTCCTCCTGTCCCAGCCTCTCTGGTCCTGAGATTTCAGATGTGCATCAACATATTTGGCTACTTATGGTGTGTGTGTGTGTGCGTGTGCGTGTGTGTGTGTGTGTGTGTGTGTGTGTGTGTGTCTGTGTGTGTATCTGTGTGTGTGTATGTGTGTGTGTGTATGTGTGTATATGTGTGTATATGTGTGTGTGTGTATATGTGTGTGTGTGTGTGTGTGTATGTGTGTATGTGTGTGTGTGTCTGTATGTGTGTATATGTGTGTATGTGTGTGTATGTGTGTGTGTGTGTATCTGTGTGTGTATGTGTGTATGTGTGTGTATATGTGTGTATATGTGTGTGTGTGTGTGTGTGTATGTGTGTGTGTGTATATGTGTGTATGTGTGTGCACACGCTCAGGACCTCAGTCTGTAACACTGGTTTTTGAGACGGGGTATCATGTAACCCCTCAAATTCTGTCATGTGTCCGAGGATGAGCTTCATCTCCTGAGCTTCCCCCTCCACCCAGGGCCAGCATGACAGATGTTTCACACTACGCCTGGCCATACCCAGCTTTCGATTGAATCTATATTTTTGGAATTCTTAATAACCATTACTCCTTACCTGGATCCTCCCATCTTTGTCTCTCTCTGTGTCTCTCTCTTACACAGACACGCACACACACACTTCCATCTCCTTCCCCTTTCTCTCTGCACTAAGATGGTGGCCACGACTCCCTAAGCGCCTCGGCAAGCTCTCCCCTGCCGAGAACACCGGCGGTCCTTGCCGTTGCCATCATTCTTCTTATCTCCTCTGTGACCTTTTCTTTAAAGCTTAATTTCCTTTTTTCTCTTTCTTTCTTAGTTAATTAATTAATTTTACGTATATGAGTGCTCTGTCTTCATGCACACCAGAAGAGGGCATCGGATCCCATTACAGATGGCTGTGAGCCACCCTGTGGTTATTGGGAATTGAACTCAGGACCTGTGGAAGAGCAGTCAGTGCTTTCAACCACGGAGCCATCTCTCCGGCCCCCTTTTTGACCATTTCAATATGTTTTAAGTTTTAAGGTAAAGGGTCACTATAAGGGGATGATCTGGAATGTTCTAAATCAGGTATTTTCATCCTAGGTTTTTGGACACAAAGCAGTAAGTATGGACAGCTCTATGGATGGGATTTCCACATGGCCTTAGTCAGCATGGCCTGTGAGGACCATAAAGCCATTCTAAGACAGGGTGTGGTGGTTTGAATGGGAATGCCTCATTCGCTCATGTGTTTGAATACTTGGTCCCCAGTTGGTGGAACTATCTGGGAGCTTAGGAGGTATGGTCTCGTGTGAGGCGGCATGGGTGAGGGTGGGCTTTGAGGTTCCAAAAGCCCATGCCATTCCTCTTTCTGCCTCAAGACTTGTGGATCAGATATGAGTGCTCAGCTGCTGCCCCAGTGCCATGCCTGCCTGCCACCTTGTTCCCAGCCATGTGGATAACGGACCAACCCTTGGAACTAAGCAAGCCCCTGAGTAAAGGCTTTCTTTTATAAGTTCCCTTGAGTGGCAGGTTGCTAGCATGATTTTTTACTCTCTAGCTCAGGAAGAAAAAGGAAGGAAGGGAGGGAGGGAGGGAGAGGGAGGGAGGAAGGAAAGGGCGAAAAAGAAAAAAGGAGCTTGACATGGTGGTGTGCACCTTTAATCCCGGCATTTAGGAGGAATAAGCAGGAAGATCTCCTTGAGTTCAAGACCAGCTTGGTCTCCATGGCAAGTTCCCAATCATGGCTGCAGAGTGAGGCCATATCTAAAAAACAAAAACAAACCAAAAAAATAAGCAAAACAGAGCCCAGAGATCAGAGACGAGGTAACCAGAGAAGCACTGACACCAACCATCTGTCTCCTGTGTCTGATGAACACACTCACACACACACTCACACACACACATACACACTCTCATGCATATGCAAACACACATTCACATACACACACACACAAACACACACACACTCACACACATACACTCTCACACATACACACACACTCACACACACACACTCTCTCACACACACTCCTTCAGCGAGCGTCTTAAATTACAACAGTGCTGTCCTACCACAATGCATCGTGCCTGCCATTTCCTGCCCTTCCCTCAGTGGCAAGTTCTCCAACATGCTTAGCTTTCAACAAAACAGCATAAATAATTTAACGCGCTATAAATGATACACTATCCAAAGGCATACAGAAGGTCGGAAGACAGAGACTGGCTGCTGGAAACCAGCAACGTCACGAGCCTCCACCTGCCCTGCCATCCCAGGGGCGCTGGAAATGACTGAAGCCGGCTCTTGCCCACGTGTCTTTATTTGTTAGAACAAAATACTCCAAAGAGCAGCTTAGAGCAGCAGATCTCTTTCTTAGTGTTTGTGGGGCCTTGAATTTTAGCCCTCAAAGCAAAACCAAATCAAAATAAGCAAACAAAAAACTCCTATTTCTTATGCTATTTTTTTCTTTGCTTTTTGAGACAGGGTTTCTGTGTGTAGCCTTGGCTGTCCTGGAACAGCTCTGTAGACCAGGCTAGCCTTGAACTCAGAGATCGCCCTGCCTCTGCCTCCTGAGTGGGATTAAAGGCGTGTGCTAATCTCTTGTCTCATGCATTTTTAACAAATGACACAGACACTCACTCCTCCCATTGAGGAATGGGTTTGTGTTCCCAATCTTTGAAACTCAGACCACCCGTGACTTCAGCAGAGCGCAGTCTTGGAGGTCAGGTGGTCAAGAGCCGGCTGTGAAGCAGCCTTCGAGACATTTCCAGACCTGGGTATAATTTGACCACAAACTTTGTAACGCTCCCTCAGTGAGAACTTTCTGAGCTCAGTCAACCCAAACCATGATTTATGATGAGAAAATCAGAGCTGCTGATTTAACCCACAAAATTTGGGTGATCTGTTTAGAAACAAGATTTAGTTCTTGAACTCAGGAGATACTGGCTTGGGACTGGGAGGCAGGCAAAGACAGAGGTGCACTGAAGATTTTGTTTGGATTTGGGTTATTATGAGACAGCATCTAGGGTAGCCCAGGATGGCCCTGAATTCCTTGTGTAGCAGAGACAGATCTTGGATGCTGACCCTCTGGTCCCTACTTCCTGATATCTGAGATTCCAGGTCTAAGACCACCAATACTTGGCTTCTAGTGCTCACATTGTTTATTTTTAGATTTTTTTGGAGTGGTCCCGTGTAGCCCAGGCTCGTCTCATCTTGAACTTGCTATGTAGCGAAAGATGACCTTGAAGTCCCGATCCTCCTGCATCTGCCCAGGATGTGCTGGAACTGCAGGCGTTAGCCCTCATGCTCACCTAACATTTTAAGTGGTCAGATGCCTTCAGGCTGACGGCTTTCCGACATCCTGAGAACTATAAGCCCAGAGTCAATGTCTCCAGTCCAGACTTCTCCTACACTGCAGACAGATGTCTAAAAGACTTAGCCTGAAATCCCCACACTGCACCCCAAGCCTGCTCCCCTCAGGAACTCTGTCACTGCACACAGTGTCCTTTGAGTCCCATAGACTCTCTTCTTGACTACTGCACTTCCACCAATATTCTCACAGATCTCAACAACCAAACGTCTCCCAGAATCCAGCCTCTCTCCCTGGGTCAGCTCCAGCTGCTTTGTGTGAGAGATGCATAGTTGGCTAACTCCTGGATTATTCTAATCACAAATAGCGTCACAAATTCTCAGCTCATCCTCAGGGCTTTTCTAATAATAGCTGCTGGAAGGGGGGGGGGCGGGCGTGAGATGTAGTTCAGTGGGCAGAGCACCAGCTTAGCATAGAAGCCGGGGGTTTGATCCCCAGGACCAGGCGTGCTGGTGCAAGCTTGTAATTCCAAGGCTTGGCCGATGGAGGCAGAAGGGCAAGAATTCAAGGCTGTAGAAATGGCTCAGAGGTGCAGCGGGACAGCCAGAGTTAGAAGAGAGAAACCCTGTCTTGAAAAACCAACAAAACAAAACAAAAACCAAAAAAACTCCAAAGCACTTAAGGTCATTTCTAGCTGCATATTGAGTTTGAGTCCAACATGGACTACTTGAGATCCTGTTTTAAACAAAACAAACAACAAAACATTAAAAAGACGTGGTAGGTGGGCTACGCTGCCTATGGTTTCATTTCAGGATAGGAAAAGCTTGGTGTTAACACCATGTTGGTTATAAAAACTAAAGCAGAGGGGTTGGAGAGATGGCTCAGTGGCTAAGAATGCTTATTGCTCTTCCAGAGGACCCTGATTCATTTCCCAGCACCCAGCTGCCTGGGACTCCAGACCCAGGAGATCCTACACCTCTTCTGGCTCCCATGGGCACCCACATGCATGTGGTGCACATAAACGCATGCAGGCCCACACACATACTCATAAAGAGTCAATATTTGAAAATAATAAGGGAGACTGATTGATCTGATCGTGTTAAGAATCTGTGGTTTGTCTGAGAACTTTGTTGTCAACCCCAAGCCTGGCTCACTCAGCCTCCTTTACCCTGTAAAGCAGATGTTTCTTAACTTTTGAGCCATCTATTAGCTCTTCTTACATTTTCCAAGTCAAGTAAGTGGTCAGTCTGGGCTGTGCAGTGAGGACACCCTGGGCTACATCATGAGTTCCAGGCCACCTTTGTGCTGTAGAGTAAGACTGTCTCAAAAAATAATAATAATAAAAAGGACCATTGGGTCTAGAGATGACCTCCAGGCCAAAGCCCCTTCCACAACACTCTGCTTTCTATTTATTTGAGCATTCTGAACTACTCTGAACATAGACCTGTTATGGAAGTTTATTTTTAGTCGTGTTGAAAATAATTGCTTTCTGCACTGTTGGAAAAAGAGATGCATAGACCCTGGCATTTTTTATTATCTGCAGGTGTTGGATTTATGTGGGGGATGTTTGATTGCTCATGATCTGCATGTGCTATCAGTAGAACACCCGAGAAGTTCTGGATCAATAAAAACACCTGAGCTTAGACCCTCAGGGTTCCACTGTCCAGTATGGTGCTGGCCGGAAGAGTGGGTCCCTCTGCTGAGGTCTGGAAGGGTTTGCATGCATGAAAAATGCCTCCCTGTCTTCCTTGGGAAGCCACCACAGTAGGTGAACTTCTACACAGACGGTCTGAAGGATCCCACAACCAGCAGGAATGGTAACGACCCCAGGCAAAGGCAGATGTCCTAGATTCGTGCCTTATACCATCTCCTAAGTGTGGCTGTTTAGGATTAAATGAGTTAGTACTACACACAAGAGGTTTGCACATTGAATTTATTCAAGAAATGCAAATTACTAACCTATCCATCCCGGATGAGGCTCCCCACAGCCAACACTGGCTGATGCGAATGCTGTGTTCACGATTTCTCAATCAAAAACCTCAGCTGGAGACGGCTCAGCATGTGCTCCTCCTATAGAGAACCCTGGTGTGGTCCCCAGCACCCAGCTGTCAGTTCACGATCCCTGGAACCTCGGTTCCAGGGGATCCGATGCCCTCTACTGGCTTCACGGGCACTGCGCACACATGGTGCAAGCACGTACACAGAAACGTAAAATAACCAATAGAGCTTTTTACAAACTTAGTCAGATGGTGCTTAGGTCACTTGAGGCCCAACAGAAACAGCAGGTAATTCACGATCCAATGCTCCGATCCCAAAGCAAACAAGACAAGCTGATCATGTTTCGAAAGTATTCTAGGGGCCAGGGATGTCTCTCAGTTGGATGTCAAGTGCCTGCCTAGGACATGCTTGCCCTGAGCTGGACCTCAGCACCACCAGGACAACAGGAAGAAAAAGAGGCACTCTGCCCAATCCCTTTTAGAACCTACAGGACACGACTCACACAGGAAGCATGATGTAATTTCCACCCTTTTTCTCGAGGACTTTCCTTCTGCTGATACGATGTGGGTTCTCCTTTTTTGACACTCTTTTCGATCCAGACCCAACTTTCAAAGTATCACCTATAATTAGCAGACGGAAAGCAAACAATAGGTTTTCTAAAACCAGCTACCCTGAGATGATGATGATGAAGAATCTCAAATAGCGCCCCTAGAGACAAGAGGATTGGCTGTATCCTTGCCCCACCTCCTTTTCAAACAGGCCACTCGCATTCTGAAAATTCAACAGGAAGCTGCATTCCTAACATTGATGGGACCGAAATAGCACCTCCTAGGGGTGGAGAGGAGATAAGCAGTCCACAAGTGTGAAACCAATAAACATTAAGCATGGTTCTAATAAACATAATTAACTTCACAGGGCTATGGGTAATAAGCCCAGTAAAAAGTAAACTGAACAGAATCCTCCGGGTAGGAGGATTCTGGGTAATTTTCTTATTATCTGTATTCTCTAGTTATGATTACTTTTTTTTAAAAGATACTGGGGATTGAGCTCAGACCTTCATGGGTGCTAGGCAGATGCACTTACCACTGAGTTACACCCTAACCCAAATTGTATATTGGGGTTGGAATGGTGAGTCCAATATGCCCGAGAGAAGTAGGCATTAAGGTAATGGGTGACACGGAGCCGAGAGCCAGGATCCTGCCAGGGCGCACCGGCAAGGTACCCAATCTCTCTGCAGCCCGTATCCAGACCCATTGAGAACAGAGCCAAACAAGCCAGAAACAATGAGCAGCTCTATCTACCCGAGGCTGGCACTCTCAACACAAAGGCTTTTGCGCTGCGCCGGGCATGCATCTGAGTGCCATCTGAGTGCTTCCTGTGGCTGGAGTTGTCACCGCCTGTGCTGGTACAAATGACTTTGCAAACTGGAGGGCTAATGAAATGTGCGCAGCCTGAGTAAGAATGTTGGTCACAGAGATCTCGGCGGTAGCATCAAGAGACAGACAGGGCAGGCATGGCAACACTGAGGCCCTTCCAACCAGCCAACAGCGAAAGGGAACCAATGCTCCACCACATCGAGGCTGATAAGGTTGGGAAGTTTTAGAGTAAACTTTTTTAGAGTGATTGTTTACGTTTATTGTTTGTATGGTGGGGGTGTGCTGTGCACGTGCGGGGGACAGAGGGCAACTTGTGCCAGTCAGTGCTCTTCCAGCACGTGGATCCTGGGGAATCAAACTCAGGTCGTCAGGGTTGGCAGCAAGCACCCCTGAACCACCTCAGTGGCCCAGAATATTTTAAAAAATAGCAATTCTCAATTGGCTCCAGAAAGAGCACTTCTCCACATGCACGCTCACTTGGCTCTTGTTTGCCCTTGCCCTCACTCTTTATGTGAGACAGGGTTTCTCTGTTGTACCTCTGGCTGTCCTGGAGTTCACTCTGTAGACCAGGCTGGCCTTGAACTCACAGAGATCCACCTGCCTCTGCCTATTGAGAGCTGGGATTAAAGGCGTGTGCCACTACCGCCCGGCTCCTTTATTTTTATTTTATGTGTTTAAGTGCTTTGATTGCATGTATGTATGTGCATCATGTGTTGCCAGTGTCCACGGGAGCCAGATGATGAAGTCTGGTCCCTGGAACTGGAGTTCCAGGCAGCTGTGTGCTGTGTGGTGGGAACTAAACCAGGGTTCCTCTGAAAGAGCCAGTACTCCTATAATTAACTGCTGGGCAGGCTAGCCTGACACACTCTATGCAAACCAGGCTGGCCTCAAACTCACGAGATCCACCTGCCTCTTCCTTGGGAGTGCTGGGATTAAAAGGCCTGTGCCACCATGCCCAGCCTGTCCCCACCCATTTCTTTTAACAAAGAGACGACTCACAGAAGGTTCCTTCCGAATGGGTATTACCATTTATTGTAGTTTGTGTTGGGAACTGAACAGAGCACATGGTCTGTGGAGAAGAGGAGAAAGAAAAGGAAGTATGTCTCTGAAGATTTTATTTCTTTAAAACACTTTATGGTTTCAAATCCTTTTTCACCCCAAAGGAAATTCAAGAATTCAAGTATGTTGCGTAGGGAGCGGTAATACAAAGGGCTTCTGCTCACGTGCGCCTGTGGCGGTATTTGTCTGGGCGGTAAACAAGCAGACAGATATCCACATTTCTTGCACCCTCTTTTTTTTTTTTGCTTTGGTAAGGCCAAACCCCAAAAGGACAGAGCATACAGATAGACCAGGGGTTGAGGAATTTATTTATCCTCAGAGGATAATGGTATAGGTTTGGAATTGTCACAAAGGATTAAAAAAAAAAAAAAAAAAACAAAAAAAAAAAAAGCAAAATACAACCCCCACCTCCCCCAAACCCACACAAGTCACAGGAGTCCTGATCGCTTCAGCCATTCTGTTGCTGCGCCTGTTCCCCAGACTCTAATCGAGGGCTTGGTAGAAGGACCAGGGCAACAGGGTTCTCTTCATTTTGTTTATAATAAAAAAATTTAAAAGGGCTATTTCAAAAGAAAAAAAAAAACTGAAATTCAAATTCTGAAAATATCTTGCCTTTTTTATTAATCATGTCATCTAACACCAATTAAAAAACCAAGTATGTGAGTATGATATAAAAATACGATCCCAAGATTAACACTTTGTCGCAGGCACAGGTATCTCACAGAATACATGTTTGGAGGGCCGGGAGGAGTCTGGTTTTGTTTCTCTTTAAAAAACCCACAGCAGTGCACGTAGGGTGAGGAAGGGGGAGATTCTTTAGCAGCAAAATGTCCGAGTTCTCTAGTCACATGAAAAAACAAAACGAAACGAAAGCTCAGGGGGATGCTGCCCAGACCCACGCGCCATCGCTAACGACCGGTGCCGCAGCCCCAGGGTGCGGCGCACACGGACGCCATATTACACAAGCAATCGTAAAACTCGTCCCTCAGGCTTTGACTGTTTGTCACTTAAATATATGTACAGGAATCGGGCTCCTCTTCTCAGCTGCCCCTCCGATCTCGCTGTTGGTCACGCGGGGTGGCTCCTGGTATCTGGCCGCGTCTGCTGCAGGTTTGAGCAGCAGCTTCGAGGCGGGTGCTGCTTCGGCCTGCCTGGCTGGCTGGGGTGGCTGCTTCCAGCAGGGAAGAGCGACGGGGCGGCTTAGTGATCGCTGCTCTGCTTCTCTCTCATCCACGCCTGGATCTGCTCCTTCAGCTCTGGCACTGAGAGGAAAGAGAGGAGATTAGCGCCCAGACGGAGGGCTCTTCAGCTTGTAGTTCTGAGTGGGGAGAAAAGGCCATTCACTCCCTCTGCAAGCTGAGGACAGACGCGAGAGGCCTTACAGCACGAGCAAGCCGAGTGCTCTGTGCCTTTCCCATAGAAACAGCCTGAACAGTACTTTCTGGAGTCAATGTCCCCCTTTCCGGTGGCGGTGCTGGGTTCTGACCTAAGCAAATGTTCTGTGGGTATAGAGACCTAGATGAGTTTTCTTTTGTATTTATTTGAGACAGTGTCTCAACTAAGCTGTCTAGGCTGGTGCTGAAGAGGCTCTCCTGCCTCATCCTCCCAAGTAGCCGGGATGACAGGCTAAGACCCGAGGCTAGCTCTCATCTCCCTCTCGGTCTGGCTGCGCTCCCTGGCAATGGCATCAGTGCCGCCAGGCAAGCCGAGCTTCCTACCTGGTTCCAGCATGCTCTCGGTCAGCATCTGGCGGTTGAAGGGGTCGGTGGGGGAGTTCAGCAGATGTCGCAGGATGATGGAGCGGTCCATGATGGTTCCAGAGGGCAGTCTCACAGGGTCGGTCATCAGGGTGTCCATCAGAGGGTCTGTGGAGTCAAAAAGCAAACTAACCCAATGGTGAGGCTAACACCGAAGAACAAAGGCACACCAGTCCTGCTGGGGAGAGATGCAGCCAGAGGAGAGCTGTGGAGCCCAGGCACCTGCATCTAGGACAGTGGTTCTCAACCTATGGGTTGTGACCCCTGGTGGCAGGGGAGGGTGTGAGGTTTGAACGACCTTTCACAGGGGTCACCTAAGACCATCTGCATTATCAGATAGTTACATTAAGATTCATAGCAGTAGCAAAATTTCAGTTATGAAGTAGCAACAAAAATAATTTTATGGTTGGGGTCATGACAGCATGAGGGAGCCATTAAAGGGCGGCAGCGTCAGGAAGGCTGAGAACCACCCATGCGGGAAGCAGCATGAGATGCACGTGATGATGGTGTGGGTCCTGCCTGCTGTCGCTGCTGCTGGGAGGAGAGCGCAGCAAAGATGGACAGCCAGGCAGCAGGCCCAGGACAGGGGCCTCTGCCTTACAACTTCTCAGCATCTTCTGAAAGCTAAAATTTTACTTCTGAATCTGAACTCCTCCCTTACAAAGGCAGCGCTGCCTTAAAGTCTCCATGATTATCCGGTGAGATCCCTTTTAATCTACAATGTGAGCTAAAATTTGCTAACATAATTTTACACACTCTCAAGTAACAGCTGGAGCACACCATCAAAGAATCAAAAAACAGGACAGTGCCCTTGTGGTTGTTCCAACAAGAACGTCCCCCAGAGGCGCGTATGTTTGAGTGCTTGGTCCCGTCAGTAGAACAGCTTGGGAAGGATCAGGAGGAGTGGCCCTGATGGAGGAAGCGTGTCACTGGGGGTAGGCTTCAAGGTTTCAAAACCCCGTGTCAGGCCTAGTTGTGCTCTCTCTCTGCCTGCCTGCCACCGCCACGCTTCCCCAGCAAGCCCCCAATTAAACGCTTTCGCTTCTAAGAGTTGCCTCGGTCACGGCGTCACCTCACAGCAACAGAGCAGAGACTAAGACGGCCCTCTGGATTCGCACACTTCGAATTCCAACAAAGAGGGGAGCGCGAGCACGGAACTTGCCTCTGAACTCATCCGGGGCGTCGCTGTAGTCAATCTCTGCCCGCGCATTCTTGGCCACTATTTCCTCCACTTTCTCAGCAAGAAGCTTAAACTTCTCTATTGCAATGGTGGACTTGATGCCTGCCTTCCGCATCTTTGAAATGACTTCTTCAAACAGCTCCTTGCTGTAGGACCTCTGCGGATGAGAACAGGTCGTGTGAGACGAGAAGAAAAGCAGCTTCAGAAAATGTCCTAGTGTAATCCGTTTCATCTTTTGCTCCTGTAAATTATAATTATACATTCTAGACTCCACTCTTCGCCTACACACCGCGTACAAGGGTGTCTGGATACTGTTACAAACGCAGAGACAGAGTGACACGTGCCAACTGCCCAAGATCACCTATGGAGAAGGCTGGACTCAGGAAAACAGCGGAATGTTTGGACTTTGGGAGCTAGCAAGCATTTATTTTAAAATTTAACCACTAGAAAGAGAAGGAAACCGAGTTTATTTCAGTCTTTGTGGACCACTGTGCCCAGGAGCCCGGCAGATTACAGTTCTCCCACATAATGGTATGCGCAGCACACAGCACCGCCCTGTTGCTGTTCCCACTGGGGGCTCTGCTCTACTCACGGTCTGCTTTCTAGGCTCACCGAGGCTGGGAATGGCAGCCGTTGCATGTGTGCTCCTTCCTAGGCCTCAGAGGCCGGAACAGGGGGATGGTAAGCTCAAGGCCAGCTTAGGCTAAATGAGGAGGCCTCATCCCAACAGTTCACAGCAACAAATAAACAAACAGGACCTCTAAGCAATCACCAAGCAAACACCAAGGCACCAGCACTGAATTCAGCACTGTCTAAAGTTAGATCTGCCACAGCATCGGACCACTCCAGTAAGCAGGTGACTGGGCCCAGGAGCAGATACGATTTGTAACAGAGTGGGAAAGGTGGACAGTGCACCCAGACAAATCTGGACCCGAGCCCAGGGCCCTCACTTCCCTAACTGCCCACGCCGACTGCTCAGGTGTGAGATGGACAGTGACTTCCCTGAGGGCTGTGTGTGTATAAATCACTGCCACCACAACACATGAAAGCACAGAATGTTTCACAGTGGCCACTTGCTGACTTAGGACATGACACATAACAGAGAAACGGAACGGGTCTCCCTGAGACCCTGGGACATGGCCGCAGTCTATAATCACACTGGGCAACGAAAGAATGGAGACCAAAACCAAGTCCCACCATCAAGGAGACAAATGTCCATGACTAAGCTCAAGTGATGAGTCTACCTTCAAATGCCCTTTCCCTCCCTGGCCTGTGAGACTCAGCGGCGACACAGGCTGGGTACCAGGAAACCCGACGCCCGCCATCTTTCCCAGATGGCCCTCCCTACTCAGTGCATGAGCACTGGGCTAGCCTGGGCTTGGAGGAGCTTCTGCTTCACCATGGGGGCTGTCCTGGGCCTACTGCTCAGCTTGTGAACTTTAGAGGCGGTCCACATGGACACTTCCATCATGGATTCCTCTCATACCTGCGTTCCTTTCCAATACTGGACTGAAACTCCTTAATCTCAACCCCCCCCCCAATCTCCCTCTCTCTCTCTCTCTCAAACTGGAGAGAGTCTCACTATGTAGCCTTGGCTGGCTTGGATCTTTCTTTGTAGAGCAGGCCAGCTTTGAACTTGCAGCGATCTGCCTGCCCCTGTCTCTCAGTGCTCCATTTTTAAAACTTCCATTTCTAAAGAACTACAGGGGCTTGCCTTCTCTGCATATCCATCCTTACCGTCACTCACCACACCTGTAATCCCAGTGCTGGGGGAGCAGCCAGCCACATAAGAGACCGTGTCTCAAAACAGTAAGAGCAAAAAAAGAAAGCAACGAAATATGGGAACTATAACTCAATAAGGTTATTATTTAAAAGGGAGGTGTAGGCTGGAGAGATGGCTCAGCGAGTAAGAGCACTGCCTGCTCTCCCAGAGGACCCAGGTTCAATTCCCAGCACCCATATGGCAGCTCACAACTGTCAGTAACTCCAGTTCCAGGGGTCTAACACTCTCATACAGACACATATGCAGGCAAAACACCAATGCACATAAAATAGAAATAAATCCTACCGCCTGCTAGGCACTTAGGATGAGAACACAGATGCAGGGCTGGACCGCCAGGCACTCCCCTCCCCCGCACAACTGTGAGCTCCTCTGTGCCGACTGTCCTTATTTATTTTGTCTGAGTGCTCTGTCTGCACGTACACCTGTGTGCCAGAAGAGGGCATCCGACACCATTGTAGATGGTTGTGAGCCACTATGTGGGTGCTGGGAATTGAACTCAGGACCTCTACGTAGATGAGAAGCCAGTGCTCTTAAGCGCTGAGCCATCCCTCCACCCCCGTCCTGGAAGGCCACGTATTCACGGCTGCTCTCAAGCAGGGCGCCTGGAGGGCCTGCATTTCCCAAGAAACAGACAGTGCTTGGAGACTGAATCTCTTTGGGGTGCGAGGGGTAAAGGGGTGAACTCTGCTCTCCCAAGTCCATCTTCTCCGGGACTGGACATGCTCCTCTGCTTTATGGCCATTGCACTGAACACTCCTGAAACTTAAGACGTCCCACCTTTCCCTGCATTTGAAGAGGGGAAAACTCCAGAACAGAGAGACGTGAAGCGCACAGGATCTGCCGTGAGGGTACAGCCAGCAGATCCAACCGCGCAGCTCAGTGGCGGATTCCAGGCCTCCCTCACCTGGTCGTCAGCGATGGCCTTAGCGAAGCGAGCACAGTCCAGCTGCAGGTAAATGTCTGTCAGTTGGTCCAGCAGCTTCTTTGGCTCAAAGCCATACTTCTCTGGGTTTTCAACCTTCAGGTCCCGGCATTTAGGTCCACACAGCTGCTGGAGGTTAAAGTTCAGCATGGCTGCCAATCGGGGTCCAAGTTCCTAGGAGTGACAGGGTAACAGGACTGTTCAGGCTGCTGAGAAAACGGAGGACCAGAAACACCTGTCTCACTGGAAGAACAGGAACTGGCCGCTTAGCCTTCAAAGAATCTCTTACACGTGCTGAGCGGCATAAACCGAAGAAAGGCAGAACCGTAGTCGGAACGCTTCCCCACCGGCTCGCATCTGAACCACAGACGGAATGGTACAGACTGCATGGGGATGAATGCCCACAAGGCTTCTGTAAAACCCACACTTCTAGTTATAAGCGTCACTCCAGACTTGCCCATCGCAGAGAAACAGGTAAAAGAAGGAAGACCATCCACAACCCTGCCACTCTGCGGTTACAAGCATCACTTCCTGCATTTCCCCCAGGAATTTCAAAATTCCCTGATAGTCAAATATATGCCATTCTTATTTACTTGCTGAAAAGAGACGCAAAAGAAGGTGACGTCTGTCAACAGTTTTAATTCTTGTCAGTGCGATGAGTTTACCAGTCAGAAAATAAGGACAAAATAGCATTCAAGAGCCCACAGGACAACAGTATCAGCCACAGTTGGGCAGACGCTGCTTCTGCGCCCAGAGGAAAAGCTGCTATAGGTCAGAGGTGAAATACTGACCATCAAAAACGTTCTTTAAATAATGGGGTTCTTGTGAATGACTGGATTTACACAAAGTTGATACACACTCAGCGTTACAGAGCCTCCTGCCGTAGGAAACTTGGCTGCATCCAGCATGCAGCTGGGAACCCTGGGAAGCGCTGAGAGTTGGCTTTTCTTTGCCAATAGGAAACACTTAAGCCTGCTATTAGGCAGAAACGGAGACTGAAGAACACTTGCAGAGGACACAAGTTTGGTTCCCAGTGCACACATCATATAGCTCATAACTGGGGTAACTCCAGCTCCAGGAAATCTGACACCACCCTCTTTTCACCTCCAGAGGCACGGGCAAACATGTGGCATACCCTGCCCTCAATGTGTCCACATGTAAATTCAAAGAAATCTTAAAAAAAAAGAAAAAGAAAACAGACTTGGCAGAACACCGTCTGTGGCCTATTCCAGCCAGGTCCTTCGTTTTGTAAATGAAGCATTATTTAAATGTGGTCGTTCTTTTGTAAACAAAGCTTTATTGGAAAACAGCCAGGCTTGTTTATGTCCCCAGTGTAACATGAGCAGAGCTGAGAAGCTGCGAGACAAGCAGTCTACATCTTCAAACAAGTTACTCTCCGGGCTCTGTGAGAATTTCTAGTGAATCCCTTTTGCACATCCTGAAGGGAAGCAGGTTAGTGGACGGTGAGCTATTTTCTCGCCTGCTTCCCTGTTACTGTGCTGAAATCTGCTCATCAACAGACAGGAAAAGACCCAGGCCCCAAGCTGCAGACAAACCTCTGTGTGCAATGCCTCTGCTGGAGGCAATGTAGTAAACTGTGTGGTGGAGAAAAGAGGAGATCTGGAGAACTAGAGGAAACACACAGTAAACCCCCAAACAGCTGCTGACAGACCTCAGCTCCCTTTCACGGCTTGCCCTCCACCCGGTGCTGCCACGAGGCAAAGCGTCTCAGCTTCTTACCAGGGTGGTCGGAGCAGGCAGGTCTCCTCAGTCACACTGCTCAGTTTCAACCTCAAAAACAGGACCCGGCCTTAGCAGTCATGGGAATACTGAGGCTGCCTTCAATCTACCACAAACCTCAGTCACGGTTCTCATTGGCCTCTGGCTTCCTCCATGTCACACTGCAGCAAAGATCTTTTCTCATTCTACTTAATGTCCTCCAAACTACCTTATACTTTTCTGATACATAGACCACAGGAATCAACAACAATGAGATTATGCCACAAATCCATAATCCAAGTGCTGTGTAAACAGAAAGAAGGGAGCCATCTTCAAGCAAGCATTTCAGACTACATGTCAAGGGGCTTTACTGCAGTTGGGTAGAGTACTGTGTGATGTGTATCAAATGATGTAACTGGGAACAAAATTAGAAACAATTTCACCTACTGGTTGCTGTGGTTAAAATTAACAACCATGCTGAGCTGTGCTAGGCGTGGTGCCCCACAGATAGCACGGGCACCCCACTCTCTACTCACAGGCCTGAGGAACGGCTTCTGGACTTGCTTGGTGAGGAGATGGAACATGTCCACAGTTTCGGTCGCTAGGGCGAGATAAGAACGTGAAACCCGCTCATCCTGAGAAAGCTGGGACTGCCGGGCCTGCTGCTGATCCTAGGAGACATCAAACAGAGAAACCTCAGTCCCAGCCATCAGCTCGTAAGACACCAGTGCAAAGAAAAAACATGGCCACTCACGACTGCAGAGTGTGAGAAAGCCAATGCCCTCTGGGACAGAGGTGATGGCCACACAGCAGTATGTCCCGGCAGCCTACACTTATTCCCTCCAGGATGTGGAGTCTGGTGGCCTTGGAACCTCTTGGTGCTGCAGATTACACCCAGCACCTGGTGCATGCTAAGCACAGGCTCTACCACTGACCACAGCCCACTAATCCCACTGACTCCCCCACTGACCCACACCCCACTAATCCACCCCCTTACACCCCATTGACTCCCACCTCCTACTGACCCCCCCACTGACCCACACACCCCACTGACCCCCCCCAGCCTCCCACGCCCCACTGACCCAGACCCCCCATTGGCCCACCCCCACACCCTACTAATCCACCCCTCCCACTGGCCCACCCCTCCAACTAACCCACACACCCCACTGACCCATACCCTCCATTGGCCCAACCCCCCACGCCCACTGACCCACACACCCCACCGACCCTCATCCCACTGACCCACACCCCAGCTCTGGTCTGTGACTGATCTCTTATGAGCATGAGCACCATTTTCTTTCTTTTTTTTTCGTTTTTCGAGATGGTTTGTCTATGTTGCCCTAGCCATCCTGGAACTCACTCTGTAGACCAGGCTGGCCTCAGACTCAGAGACCCACCTGCCTCTGCCTCCCGAGTGCTGGGATTAGAGGCGTGGCCACCACTGCCCGGCTAGCACCAGTTTTCTCAGCAGCCACATTTAGTTCCAGGAGGGATGAATTTGACAGCCATAGTACCTGACACTCACATTGGAGCTGCGGGAGAGGGGCTCATTCTCCTTATAGATGACTTCCATATGGGCCTGGGGTTGGAGAGAGACGGCTCAGCGGTTAAGAACACCTGCAGACCCTGGCACGTACAGAGGACTACTGTGGCCTACTACCTGTAACCCCAGCTCCAAGAGACCTGAGCCCCCACTCTGGCCTTCCCAGGCACCAAGCGTGCATGTGGTGCACACCTGCACGTGAGTGCCTGCGGACGGACGGTTACTTTCCGCACGCTCGCCCACGGTGCTGTTCACTCCCTCAGTTCTGCCGCAGACTGGGAAACGAGATCATAAACAGAGTTTGACTCATGGGGAAACCCAGCAGTGCGATTAAGGCTCTATTCCTCGCTCGGCAGCTAAGACTTAGATTGTCTTTTGAGGCGGGGTCTCACGTAACACAGGGTAGCCACCATCAAGCTCCAGCTACGGAAGACTGAGACTGCTGTCCAGTCCTCCTGCCCACCACTCGAGTGCTAGGACGGAGGTGTGCACTGCTACACTCAGGGAAGCAGACGTGTGTGCTCACTTGTGTAGGCATGCATGTCAAGGCCAGACAACATGTCTCATTCCTGGGTACCGAGGAATTTATTTTTTAACAGTTTCCCTGGCCTGGGACTCACAAAGCTAACCAGCCAGCAAGGCCAAGGGTCTTGCTCTCTCCACCACACACGGCTCTCAGGCCTGTTCTCTGGGAGAGCAAACAGCTGGAACAGCTGCTGTCACCCCGCGAGCACCCTCCGGGCTGGTGCTACAGTCCGTGCCTGGTGGGGAACTGCCCACTTCTCCGGGTCAAGAATGAGCCTATTGAGAGAAGGCACAGGAACAGCAGGCCTCAATGGCCGCAATGTGAGTCTGAGTGTCTCACCCTTCACTTGTAAATACCATGCCGGTTCTTATGTGGGCTGAGACTGAGGCAAGACGGGAAACTAAGGAGACACGGAAAACTACTACTCTAGAAGCTTGAAACTTTTAACATAACCGATTAAACAAAATCCCTATGGAGCCTAGTACTTTGGACAAAAGACATCTCAAAGATGTTAGAACAACAAACTATTCTCACCTGGGGCCAGAATGTGGGTGGCCTTGAGTTTTAACTGTGTTAGCACTCCTTTCTCATCTCCAAATCTAACCACAAACTTCACAAAACTACCTCACAACTACACTTACAGAAGGAAATTCTTTTAAGAGAGAAATAAGCAAACCAGTTTACATACGTGCATGTACACTTACATTTTCTGTGTGTGAGTGTTTTGTCTGCATGAACGTCAGTGCACCATGTATGTGACTAGTACCTATGGAGGCCAGAGGAGGGTTTCAGATCCCCTGGAACTGGAGTCACAGACAGTTGTAAGCCACCACACGGGTGCTGGGAATCAGACCTGAGTCATCTCTCCAGCTCTTGGTTCAACTATTTTTACTTAAATTTTAAACATTAAAACTTTGTGCTTACAGCACTGTAACTTTAGCCATAGAAACACACACATACATGAAATTTCCATGTTAAAAACACCTAAGAAAGCCCCTCTTTCAAACGCTTTAACCTAAAGCATGGATTCGCTTTCTCTGAATAATCTAACTCTGCTTCCTGCTTGCTTGTCTTGAATTCTCACCTGCAGAGTAGCCAAGGATCTGGTGACCGGGCGTTCCCTGAGCAGAGGTTTCTATGTGGGAAGGGATTGCCTCAGGCTGCCTCAGGCTGTGCAGAGCTGCACACCCCTACTTATGCTGGCATGTCCTTAGGCACTGGACTGAAACACAGCAAAGGCCCAGAGAGGCTCCCGAGTCTGCTGGAACTTAGGAAGACCTTGCTTAATAAACTAACACACCACCCCCAACAGACACACAGAAAGGCTGACAGTGATGGCAGAGAATCGGGAGGCTTTGGGAAGAGTGATGCCAGGGTCAGCAAGAGTCTGGGTAAGCAGCAGGGCAGGAGAGGGAACACAAGTACACAGAGGAAAAGTGGAGAGCCAGCATGGGAGCACAGCGAGTGGAGGGGAGGGGCTGGGAGGCAAGGGCAGAGAAGTGCACAGTCTGTAGAACACAGAGCAGGGAGCCCAGAAGCGCAGCTGGCCAGGGCGGAGGCTGGGAGACCAAGAGTGCTACTGCAGTAACTCAGGCGGGACAGACGGGTGACTGGAGGAGTAGCCCCCCGCCAGTACTGCAACTGCAGGGGTGTACAACCACACCCAGTTTATAAGGTACTAGCGATTGAACCCAGAGAGTCACGCATGCTGGGCAAATACTCCACTAGCCCAGGGAGACAAAAGACAGCCTCTAGGTGGGGGAGGGGCATAGAAAAGTCAAGGACAACCCCAGCAATTGGTAGTCCGAAGGTGACAATTAGTATGGTCACTGATTGTGACTCAAGAGAGATTTAAAGGACAACACAGACACGTGAGGATCGAGGCAGTTACGGGACAGACAAAAGGCAGCCGATGCAGCGCAGAGCTCCGCAGGCAGGAGTGCGCTGAGCACAGGAGCTATATTTTGCAGTCTTTAAAACACAGATATTTAAAGCCCTGGAAAAGATGAGATCACCTGGCAGTGATTTCAAGTAGAGGCATCAGGGAGTGTGCGGGAGGGAGAGCACATTTGGCTGTGTCAGGAAGGGGGATGGGATATGGATGACACTGAGGGACGAGGGTCATCACTGGTATGACATGAACAGTGTCAGGCACGCTTGTTACAGTGTTTGCTCTGACATCACGGCTTCAAATCCCACTAGTGCCCCACTGAGAAATGCTACCCAGGGGCAGGGGTAGAGAAAGCTTCAAAGAAGCAGAGGACTGAGCTCTGGAGCTGCCGTTGCTCAGAAGCTGGGGGATGAGAAAATGGGAAGCAGCCAGCAACCTCAGGGTCAAGGGTCAAGGAAAAGATGTTTGTGAACAGAAACCTTTAGAGACGGTTTATGCTTTAAAAAAAAAACAAAACAAAACATTAACAGGATGATCAGCCGTATTTGCTGTCTCAAATAAACGTGCTGACTGTGACAAAGAGAGTATGTTCCAGCCCAGAGCCCTTCTGAGGGAGCTTCTAACTTCTAAGAGACTAACTGGTCCCTAATCAACATGGGAGGGCTTACAGTGTGGAAGAGGAAGGAGTGGGGTGGGTCTGTGCAGGACACGGGCTGGGGGCAGCCCGCCACTCGCAGGCTTTGACAGGACCTTTCTCGAGGAGTATTTCAATACATGAAGGATAGAAATCACACTGTTTGGGGGAAGGAGTCTCTCAGGACCAATGAGACACCGGAAGCTCTGCACACTGGTGCCTGGTCTCTACTGAGCTACTAAGCTACATACACACCTCCGTGCCATCGCCTCTCCTTGCAGTGTTCCTGGAAGTCAGCTGTTCTCTAAAATATGGGTGAGGGGACATTTTGGAAAGCAGTGTGAGGAAGTACCAGCTCTCAGACCCAGCCCACTCTGGACATAAGCTGAAGCTTTGCCTTGTTTGGTTCCTCAGCACGGTTTGAACACCTTGAGACTGACTGGAGGCGAGGACCCCTTTACAGCCACACTAGAAAGATGTGAGGCAGCAGGCCGGGGCATATTCCACCCCGAGAGATACGGGAGCAAAGCAGCTGACCAGCATTTAGAAACAAACCTGGAGCAGGGGGTAGAGAGGCCTGAGCTCTCTGCGAGAACAGTAAGTGCGCTTAACTGATGAGCTACCCCTCTAGCCCTCAACACCAGACTGATTTTTACAATGAGAATCCGGCTTTGAGGGAAGGCCCGACAGCCAGTCTTAGTAAGACTACAGTAAGAAACATCCTTGCCTGAAACTCAAGAGAAAGTGAACTTTCTCCTTGGGGTCTGGGGGCAGTATTGGGGATCAAATCTAGGACCTTGAACATGCTACACAGCACTTAACCACTGAGCCGTGCCCTCTGCCTCAATCCTTAGCTTCAGATAAAGAATGTTAAGAGGCCGTCTCCTATCTCAAACCTGAAATGCTGCTTCATGGAAGCCTACAGGTAGGGAAGTCCCAGCAATGAGTCAGACCCAGTGTCTCCAGGCAACGCTGCGGGCGCGGCCCCGGCCAGTCCCCAGGCAGGCTCTGCAGAGCCGTGCGTGCAGCGGCCACCCTCACCCGAGGCAGCTGGTCCCACTGCTCTTTGTTCTTCATCTCCTCTTGCACCTCATGGATCCGCTTCAGCGACTCCAGACTTTCATCCAGCAAAAACGTCGTGTCGTTTATCAGCATATTGATGTAGCGGACGAACTGCTTTCCAGAACTGAAAGGCAAGGAGGTGGTGTGTGGTGACACATCTGGCTGGTCACCGAGCAACGGAGCCTCCCCGGCACCAGATGACCCGTGAGCCTGCAGATCCTGCACAAACGACACACTCGGGAGCTTAAGGACTACCAAGCCTGTGCTCTCCTCAGATTTTGTTATTCCCTTGTTTCTGTTCTGAGAAGGGCCTTCATAGTCCAGGCGACCTCAAACTACCTTCCTGCCTCGGCTTCATGGCTAGGAAAACAGACAGGAGGCACCTAGTGCCAGCCCTACTGTGCTTCTTAATTCATCACCATATGTTCCTCCTGGTGGCGGGCTGGACCAACCCTGCATGAGCCAACTGCTAAATATTCCAGAATTCTCTGAGCTATTTCCTTGGCAGTTTATATTTGGCAACAATTTACACAGTTAAGCTGTGGAAAAGTAGCAAGTGCTGAGATCCCGCCCTCTGGAGAGAGGCTCAAGGCTCAAGGCTCAAGGCTCATTCGCTCAGTGATTGTCAGTAGAGGAAACATCTTCCTGGCTGGAAAGGGAATGAGCTTGACTCAGTGCGACAAAGCCAGCACTGAGAATACCCAACCACAGCAGGCAGGAGATAAGATTATTGCTTATCACAAGACACTCTGGGGAAAAAAAAAAGCCCTGTAACATCAATAAAGCAAGATAGGCGCTCGTTCCATAGGACCTTAAGCTTCGAGTCCACGGAGATCCTGCCGACACCGTGATGGAGGGACTTGCTGGTGAACCGTAATAGCCCGGCCTACCTGTTCAATTCTGAAACTGACAGACTCCTGGCAAAAAGAGAAGGCCCACCACAGGACCTACCACGTGTAATTAGGGGTAGAGAGCCCATAAAGGGGAAGAGAGGGTCCTGTGAACAAGAACAGACAGCCTCAGTCTTGGGAATGTGAGGGCATCAGGACACCAATTTCCAAACAGCACTGCGGAGCTCAAGCTGGGGGTCTGGAACCTCACTGACCATCAGAGCAGTTTAACTTGGTCTCCTCTGCAGACGCTGTCATGCAAGTGGGTAAGCCACTGGCAATATGGACTAGTAATTCAGTTAGCCCAGGACAGCTAGACCCGATCATGATCTGACACAGGATGGGACAAGATTTCTTTTGAAGAATAACACAAGGGCTGAGTGTCTGTACTCAATCCTTCTTTTAAGTACTTACAAATAATTTAGAGGGATTATGACTGACAGGGCTTAGGCAGGCCCTGCAATTTCCAGCTGGCCCATGAAGAGTGAACTAGCATGGCTTGGCACCTAAGCATCCCGAATGAACCCTAAGTGGAAACCTTAACCTGAGCGCGTCCAAATCTCGTGTGTCTTAACACTTCTGAGTCAATCTGATAGCTTCCTCTAACAGTATATAACTCAAAGAAAACACAAAAACCACTTCACATGTGCACTCTTCCAGAACATTCCCAGTGCTGACAGCGCTGAAGCAAGCGGACAATTAGGTAAGTGGCCACACAGAGCAGCGCCTATGACAACTTGCAGGAGGCCAAACCCAAGAAAGCAGCCGCAGGAATCTGCTGCAGAAGCCTTCAGCGGCCTCCTGCCTGTGATTTGCACCACCAGGGGCCCGATACTCACTTGAACTCCTCCATGAAGGTGCCATGGTGAGCTATGTTTTGCCAAAGGCTTTTAAAAATGGTGCTGATGTGATAGCGGATTGTGAACTTGTCGTAGAACTCGCTGGTGGCTCCGGTATGCTCGACATCTGGGGAGAGACAAAGGGACTCAGAAATACGGCCTCTCAGACCTTCCAGACGCACTGACTTAACACTGGCAGTTCCAGGGAAGGATGACAGAGCTGGTAAGGCACTTCCTGTATCTCACACGGAAGGCGGAGAAAGTACAACTAGATTCTTCTTTAAAAAAAAAAAAAAAAAAGGCTGGGTATCATTATGTAACCCTGGATGGCCTGCAGTCAGAGAGTCACTTGCCTCTGCCTCCCGGAGTGCTGGGATCAAAGTGTGCCTCTCCCCTCATAACCTGATTCTAAAGATCAAAGTTTCAGGAAAAGTCTACAGTGGACACAACATCTCCAACAATACACTAGAGAGCCGGCATCTAAACTCACCCACGGTAAAAGCTCATTTGTCACCTCTCCCTCCCATTTTAAGCCATTAATTTAAGGAAATTCCATAGCAGCTCGTGTAAAAGCTCATTTGTCACCTCTCCCTCCCATTTTAAGCCATTAATTTAAGGAAATTCCATAGCAGCTCGTGTGTATGTCTCTGAGCAGAAAAAAATTAGGCTAAATTTTATTTGTACCTAGTATCTATACCAGTATCTAATTTTAAATGCTTTTGTATCCGCGTGTCCTGAAGCAGAGAAATGCACAGCAACTGCCCACTCTCGCGGCTCACGCAGCATCACCAGCATCCCCGAACACTAAGATGGCTGAAAACCAAACTTGGTTATGCAAATGGCTAATATCGTAGGCAAGAGAAATTCCAAATTCATTCCAGAATTCAAAAAGGAGAAAAGCTATTAGGTAAAGACAATTAGGGCTTAACAAAGACATAAAAGGGAAATTAAAAGCAAGCTACCATTTTGAGCATAGCTTACTGGCAGACATTTAAAAAACAGGTGAGGATTGTGGGAAACAGGCACATTGCTCATGCTAGTGGGGAGCAGCAGTGGCACCATCTCTCTGAAGACAATTCAGTAGCAGGTGTGGTGGCTCATGCCTGTACTCCTGTACCGAGAGGCAGGAAGATCAGGAGTTCAAGGCTAGTCTCTGCTCATGGCAATCTGGAGGCCAGTGTGTACATGAGACTGTGTCTCAAATGGAACGACCTCCACCCTCAACAATTCTGCAAATTGTAGCACAACAATCAGTAAGTGTTCCACTGGCCTAGCAATTCTACTCAAGAAAGTGCTCACAGGTATGTTCAAAGACTCATTTCCAAGCATGCTACATTTATTTATTTAGTTTTTTTAAAGAACTGGGGATTGAACCCAGGGCCTTGAGATGCTGGGCAAGTGCTCCATCACTGCACACACAGAGATACTGTTTTTCTTTGTTTGTTTTCCAGATCGGGTTTCTCTGTGTAGCCTTGGCTGGCCTTGAACTCACAGAGAGAAAAAATACGAATAATCCAAATGTGTGAGACAGTATGAAAACCTGTACTGCACACATTAGCTGAAAACCACAGACTGTGAAGACAAACGCACGGCTTGGGCAAAATGACAGCTTTTTAAAGTGACTGAGGGCCACCAAATGGTTCTGTAGGAAGAGGTGCTTGCCACCAAGCCTGAAGACCTACGTTCAACCCACTGGCTGGAAGGATAGAAATGACACCTGCAATTTGTCCTCTGACTTCTACTCATGCATGCAACACACACACGCACACACACACCAGCAGATTCGTAGTAAAACATTACACAGATTCTGAGCACATAGATGATTCAGGACTTTTAAATTCTGCACGGTCTTGTGCAGTGCTGTAGGCTGACCCCACACCCCATGTCACATGTTACACAAGCACGCCACCCACCAACCCCTGCCTTTCTCCATATTTTTTTGTATTTTCCAAAGTCTATACATTTTGGGGGATGAAAACCCAGTTGTTTAATAATAAAGACTAAGACATTCCTACCATGCAAAGTTCTGAAAGTATCTATGTGTGCTCATTAAGCCAACTCTACTCTGGATGAACGAAGTGCCATTTTATCATGCACAAGTGTTAAGGAAGTTGTCAGCGTGACTTGAACAAAGTCTGCAAAAGACAGAGAACTGGAGGCCAGCACAGCTACAGTCATCCAAAGCCGCCCGTTCTGGGCTGTGTCCCAGACACACAGAGCCAGTGTTAGCTCAGCAGCACTCTTCCAACATTCTGTTTTCACATGTGCCCCTGAAGTTCCCTCAAGATCATGCCTGCCCAGGTTCTAATCCCCCAGTCCTTGCAGTAGATACCCTTGAAAAGACCTGACCCTTGCCAACCTCACAAGTCCCACCCTGTCTAAGCAAGGCTTCTCCTGTCTTCTCCTCCTCTTCTCTTTTTTCCCCAAGACAGGGTCTCTCTATGTACCCCTGGCTGTCCTGGCACTCACTATGAGGAGCAGGCTAGCCTCAAACTTACAGAGATTCTTCTGCCTCTACTTTCCAAATGCTGGGATTAAAGGTATGCGCCACCATGCCCAATTTGAGCAAGGCTTCTTGCTGGCTTCTTTTTCTGGCACTCTGCAGCTGAGACCTACTGATGCTCAGGTTTCTCTCACTGTTCCTGGGATCTGTTGATGCTCAGGTTTCTCTCACTGTGGCTGGGATCTGTTGATGCTCAGGTTTCTCTCACTGTGCCTGGGATCTGTTGATGCTCAGGTTTCTCTCACTGTGCCTGGGATCTGTTGATGCTCAGGTTTCTCTCACTGTGCCTGCGATCTGTTGATGCTCAGGTTTCTCTCACTGTGCCTGCGATCTGTTGATGCTCAGGTTTCTCTCACTGTGCCTGCGATCTGTTGATGCTCAGGTTTCTCTCACTGTGCCTGCAATCTGTTGATGCTCAGGTTTCTCTCACTGTGCCTGGGATCTGTTGATGCTCAGGTTTCTCTCACTGTGCCTGGGATCTGTTGATGCTCAGGTTTCTCTCACTGTACCTGGGATCTACTGAAGTTCACATTTGTATCACTGTGGCCGATGTCTGTTGATTGTCAGGTTTGTATCACTTCCTCTGAGACCTTCCCTGACCACTGTTCTTGAAGCAGGCCATCTTCTCCCACACTCTCCAACTCTTCCAAATTTCTCCTATCTGCCTCCCAAGGGACTTCGGTGTCCTCGTCCAGTAGGCCCAACACAAACATTTGCTGAATTAGTGATGGAATCTGCCCTGGCTGCTGGCCTTGTGCAGCCTGTCAGCACCGGGGAAGGAAGGGCCTGGCAGTAAGTCCTGCTCTATCCATAGCTTTCCTGCCCTCAGAATTCTTAAGGAAGGCTGTTAGGATAACGTAACAAACTCTCACTGTGAAGTCTAATTTTATTCTTGAAACAAAATTGTATGTAAGTACTTCCCAAGTTGAAATACCGCATTGTGGTCACAGCAGCCCATCCTGTACACCTCTAAGTCCCACCTAGGGCAGCCTGAACAGGGTCAGATCGAACAGGCAGACAGGTCTTGCTGGGGTGGCGGGTAGACTCGTAGGGGAATGTCTGTGAGGCTTCCTGCAGGCTCAAAGCTTCGGTGACCAGAGAACAGCAGAGCGGTCAGGCACACTTGTGCTAGGGTCCAGCTGCTGGGCATCTGCCACTACTAGCTGTTAACCTTCAGCAAGCTGCTCGACCTTTCTAAGCTCGAGTTTCTACATTTGCAAGATGGAGGTATTTATAGCATCCATCTTTGCCACAGCTATGTGGATCAAGTGAACAGTGACCACAAGTGGCAACTATTATTAGGAAAAGTATTGTCACCCATCCAGGACTACGGAGGGGGCTCAGGCCAGAGGGCACACTGCTCCATGACAAAGGGAAAGAGCAAATAATACCTACCCACATGCCTCTCATGCATTCTAGAGTGCTTGCTCCTTCTCTCTCTCACTTACACACACACACACACACAGATTTATCATGAAGCTACAGTAACAGGTCCAGGCTACCAACTGAATACTAATTATATTTAACAAAAATTTATTTTTTTCAATATTAATACATATCTCTTGTGGAATGTGGCTATTACTTGGCATTTTCTATACTTTCCCTTTTTGAGTCAAGGTCTCACTGTATAATCCCATCTGGCCTGGAACTCCTTATGCAGACTGGGCTGACCTCCCACCTGCAGTGTGCAATGCACCATACTGCTCCTGTCCTGAATATGCACAAGGCATGATCACTTGTACCTAAATATCTAAGCTCATCCCGCATGGCTATGAGATCAAAGAGAAGGACTTTGCACCTCAAACGGGTGCCTTTTATCCGTCAGTGCACTGGACTGTCTGCAAAGAAAGGATGTTAACAAAATACCCAAGACAGTATGTGTTTCCTTTAGACTTAAAAGCCTGGGTAGACTGAGGAAGAAACCGTAACAAAGTAACAGTGATAAAGAAAAAAGCAGGTAGACAGACTCTGAGACCCCTCAGAAGTGGGAAGAAATGGCTGAAACTTGGCCCAAACAGGCAGAGGGGAGCTACTGTCCACGAACACTGCAAATCCTCAAATGGCAGTCCTGTCAGCAACAAGGGGACATGTGGTGAGCCACTGTACTTTCCCTAGAGCATGTGAGGTCTACTAAATGCCAGACACTAGCTGTGCGACCAGGATGCGCCCGATTCAACAGACGATGAGGAGACAAGACACACTTGCTATCCCGAGGAACACAGCCTGGGAAGCTGTTCCACCAGCGCAGCCTTGTGCCTTTGTTAGGAACCGACAGATCAACCCAACAGTTCAAAAGCCAAAATTTAAAAAAAGTCAAACTGTGGAAAACAATTTGGCTGGAAGAGGCGGCTCCCCCTGAAGTGCAACCGAGGTACAGAGAGGAGCACCCGCAAACGTCAGCTGCTCATGGGATAACTATGGAATGGGGAAGACTCTCCAGACCCCAGACCTAACAAATTTTTTGTTGTTGCTTTTTTTTTTTTGAATAGCTTAAGCTAGCCTCTAACTTGCTATGGTAGTCAAGGATGACCCTGAATATTTATAACCAACTCCCTGTTTTACCCACACTTTGAAAATTCAATCACAAGATGGTCACACACACACACACACACACACCTCAAATGCTGTAAATTCAAAGGCAAACAAACCAGGTAATTTTACTCAGATGAAAATGCCAGCTTGGGCTACTAACAACAAATGGAGTCTGTTGTTAAACCACGGGAAGTCAGTGCATGCAGCAGCCAGTGTGACTTTTCAGATGCGGGAGAGGCGCAGGAGAGGACAGGCAACAGCTGGAGGGGCTGGGGGCTGGTCAGTGATTTGCATAAGTGGATGTTGGAGACTAGACGGCGGGAGTATTTATTTATCTATTTATGGATTTTAGGTTGCAGGTTTGGATTTAAGCTCACTCTCGAACAACCTTGTCTCTGTTACCAAATGCCACAAGGCACACTCCCGGAACTTACCTGTATAGAACTTCATGAGGGAAGGTACCAGCAATTTGGTAGAGAGAGGATGGTTCTCAATCATCTCGAAAAACTTCTGAGTTCGAGGCTGAACAGAGGGGTTGGTCATAAACATGACCTCCACCAGCTTGGCCACTAGGTACGGGTTCCGGATGCAGTTCTGGTTGCACAGCATCACGACGAGGAACATCACGATGTCCTGAGTACAGGGCTCATAAAGCACCTGAGGCGAGTACCTGACCAGAGGCAAGAAGGACACGCAGGCCGTGAGCACCGGGAACCGCGGGAGTTCTCGGGGAAGGAGACGGGGCTCAGAGACGGGGCTCGGCGGAGGAGGGAAGTACTGGAGTCCCTTGGAGGGTTCAAAGTGATACGCACACTGGAGCTACACAGATTCAGGGCCAAATGTCTGTACTGGCCGCACCAAGCTCTGCGAACTTATTTACGTGCTTTAGAAAGCAAGCCAGAGCCACGACTGAGGGTCACAGAAAGACCCTCACTACCCAAGAGCGGGGGTCATAAAGACAGGGTCTCAAATAGCTCCAACTGACCTCGAAATCTCTGTGCAGCTTAGGTTGGCTTTGAACTTGTTATCTTTTTCCTCCACCTACCGGGCACTGGGGTTGCAGGAATGCAAGATCATGCCCAGCTTTGAGGAGGTTTTGATGGAGTTAATGTTTACTCTGAATCCTTTAGGGCCGGCAAGATGCTGGGGCTGGTGAGGCCCTTGCTGCCATGCCCGACGACCTGAGCTCCCTCCCCAGGACCACACAGTAGCAGGAGAGAACCGATTCCTACAGACCGTTTTCTGACCGCCACAGAAGCACTGGGCATGCAAGGACCCCACACATATACATTGATAAAAAAGTTAAAATGCAATTAAATTTTTTAAAGGAAAATTTGTCTTAATTTTAAGAAATGAAAAATTTCAAGCAAGTATTTTTATATTACTATGCTTGAAATACATTTTAAAATGTGTCTCAAGTTATTTACATTTTAATGCTGGATTTAACTATGACTTTTAATCACCCTTTACATTTCTTGCCATTCAAAATGGCCTGTTTCTGTTCTTTTTCTGTTTGAGGGAGGGTCTCACTATGTAGACCAGGCTGGCCTGGAACTCGAAATCTTTCTGCCGGAGCTTCCAGATGCTGGGGTTACAGGCACAGGCGGTGGGGGGAGCTCTTACAACAGACATACCCTTCCTTTGTTTAACTCTGGATTTTTGTTGCTGCTGGAAAATGTTTGTGATTTGCACTTTGGGCCTGTGCTTTTGCTTTGTAAACAGAGCTCGCTCACTCCTCTCGCGCCCAGCGCTGTTACCATGACGATAAGGAATTACACGCTCACGTTTCCAAAATGGAAAGTGAAAGGCTTTGATTTGCTTCTCAGGCAGGTGACATGCGGCCAAGGCCCCTCCACTGAAGGCCCGAGCCCCTGAATGAGTATTTTAGAAAAGCAAAAACAAAAATCCAAACAAAAAAACCAACCCCTCCCAATTAGTAGGTAAGGTTAAACTATTTCTTTACACACCTCCAATCTTACAAATGGACACATTTTTTGGTTCAAAACGCAGGCGTGGGTATTTCTGGTTTTGGATGCTCACTGGGGCATTTCTCAGAAACACATTCAATTACACACACTAAGCTGCGGTTTCTCAGAAAGCTTGCCACCCACACTGCTCATCCTGCTACTGTCATGGAGACAGTATTGGAACCAGCTGCTGCTGACCAGGGCTCTCTCTTCAATTCCCGAGCACTTGGGTAAAGAGAGTCATGGAACCGCAGGCTCGGATGAGGGTTTGCAACCCAGCTCCTGCACCATGCAGCGCACAAGCAAAACTCGTATCAGAGCATACAGCATGTGAAGTACTTACTGTACAATAAAAAATAAAAATTCAGCAACATCTTCTACATAAAACTCAGGCAATGCTGCAAATGCCTTGGGGACGTCTGAATTTAAAGGCAGTGTTATACTGTAGAAGAGAAGAGAAAAAGAAACACAGCTTACAAAATGAAATCACGGCTCATCGATTACCAGGGGTGCTATACTACTAAATATTTCCTTTTGGAAGGAGGAACCCTTACTGTATAACACACCCGTGTAAAATGCGCACAGGCAAACAGACTATGGCATTCAGAAGTTGAAGGGAGGTTGAGGGAGGCTTGGCCACGCTTCGTGTGGTCAGCGTTTGCCTCGCCTTGATTTCTTGTTAGTGTTAAGGCAGTAGGTAAAATGGGAAGGCAGTCCAAAGGTCCTATTTGGTCATTTTGAGCAACTCAAACTGAGTCCACAAAGCCATGCATATATTTTATAGAACCCTTTCCACTCTCTGAGGGTCCACAGGCCAACCTCACCAATGCCCGTGACCCAGGAGCTTCGTAATAAATATAAAACAGCTATAACCAATATAGCAGTGACTGGCAACGTCCTCGGCTCTCCTCGACTCGGCGCTAAGGAGGGCTTGGCCAACTGTTATCTCCAGTATTGTGCTTCAGTTTACAGTTTGCTTCTAGTCATCTCATGTTAGAGCAAAGTTGTTTTTTTCTGTTTTTTGTTTTTGTTTTTTTTTTTGAGACAGGGCTTCTCTGTTGTAACTCTGGCTGTCCTAGAACTCACTCTGTAGACCAGGCTGGCCTGGAACTCAGAGATCTGCCTGACTCTGCCTCCCAAGTGCTGGGATCAAAGGCCTGCGCCACCACCGACTGGCCTACAGCAATGCCTCCATTGGGCTGGAGCGATGGCTCAGCATAAGGGCACTGACTGCTCTTCCAGAGGTCCTGAGTTCAGTGAATTCCCAGCACCCACATGGTGGCTCACAACCGTCTATAATGGGATCCGATGCCCTCTTCTGGCATGCAGGTCATGTAGATAGAGCACTCATATCAACAAAATAAATAAATCTTAAAAAAAAAAAAAAAAAGACCGAAATAAAATAAAAAAAATAAAATGCCACCTGTCAAAACACACACAGGAGAACATTGATGCCGCCTCACAGCCGATGTAACACAAATACATTCTGGTGAATGAAATGCGGACCCTCAGGAGAATAAGGGTCTGGCTTTAGTCACAACTGAGGAACAACTAAGACGACACAGTGGGCACAGTAGACTCGGCAGAGGAAAGCACACTCACTCGGGATATGCGGGGTCCAGGATACGCAGCATCAGCTGAATGAGAAGGCCATAAAAATTCAGACATCTTCTCAGGAAGCTCTCGTCAAGTAAGCCAGCGTCAGCACAGGCCTTGCACCGTACCAGCTTCTGTGGAGGTAGGTATGCCCCCACCCATAGATTAGTCTAGAGCCAAGGCCCCTCAGCGTGGCTAGGCAGCGAGAGGGGCCGGGGGATAAGAAATACAGGTTCTGGAGTCGCTCAAATTTCCTAGCTAGCTACAGGACACTGGCTGCTGCTGTGTCAATTCTCTCTTTTTCCTGAAAAAAGACAACAGGTAGGTATGCCATGCAGACCACTGAGCAGAGGACGGCACACAGTTAGTGACTGAGGTTAGTCATGACACCGTTTCTCAGTGACTTGGGTGAGGCTGGGCTGACAGGGAGGCCCTCGGGGTATCAGGACGATTAGTGGAAAAGAGCCCGACAGACTGTATCTGAATCTCAGCACCGCCACTTGCTCCCCGCAGGCTGTGCAGCCCTGGAGGACTGCCAGAGGGCGACACACAGGCACACATGGAGACAGGTATTTACAAAGCTCTTGCAGACCTTTGAAACACAACTGTGGAGTATAAACGGGGCCCGGGTTTATTCTGCTGTTAAGGCAGGGTCTCTCTCCGCAGCCCAGGCTCGCCTCCCGAGTGCAGGGATGGGGTGGGGGTGGGGTCGCAGGTGCGAACCCCTGCACTCAGCTCTATGCTGTATCTTAAAAACAGTCTGGTCTACTAGGAGATTAGAACCTCAGCTTTTATCTTGTCACAGAAATCAAAGAGGTACTTTTCTCTATAATCCCACTCATCAAGAGAACCCGCGGCAGCTACCAGTCAGCTTTACAATCTGAACATGAGCACAGAAAGTGTCCACACGTGCTTCTGTTTCCCTATGCAAGGTCAGTCAGTGTTGGTCTTTAGCAGAATTTTACCAGTGGGAGTGTTTCCGTCTATAGTTAGTGTTTCCGTCTATGTAACAGCGTTTTTAATCGGAAATGAAGAAGGAGGAGGCAAGTGAGAGAGATCTTCCTGTGACCACAGTGTCGAATACCATGGGAACATGCGGTTGTGCGCCCTGGAGCAGTGTGTGGCGGGGTGGGAGGCACTTTCGCCAGGACGAGGAGAGGGTGGGAGGGCACGCTGGCGATGAGAACGCTGAGTCCTGTGCATTAGCATGCACATCATATTCTCTGCCGAGATTTAAGTGTTTATACACAGAAACACACAAGGCGTCACATTTTAAATTTTCCTATTCTTCTTCGAGGGAAAAGAACAATGAAGAGAGGACGAGGACACACAAGTGCTCGCTCGCGGCTCTGCTCTGGTGGAAAGATCACCGTTATGAAGCGGGTCAGAATGACGCCAACAAAGCGTACAAACCTTAAGTTGGGTTTTACAGCGTTTCAGCATTTCCCTGTGTCTGGTGGCCAGAGGGGAGTCTTTCCACTGACTTTCGTTGTTTTTCAGATCTTCCACGGTTCTGAAATTAACAAAACAGAACACCTCAACAATCAAATGAAAGAAAACATCCAGGTCCATCTCGTCCATTCACGGTGAGCATTCCACTGGCTATGACATGGTTCTTTGCACACGTAAGTATGGGCAGACTCCAATCCCAGGACTTAGGAGGCCCAGGCAGGAGAATCTCTGTGAGTTCAAGACAGCCAGAGTTCATGGTAAGATCCTTTCTGAAAACAAAATAAAATAAAAACCAGAGCACATCCTACTGCAGTAAGTTCTGGTTTAGTGGCCACATTTTTTCTTTCTGGTTGCTCATAAAGCAAGAATGTGTCTTTTAAGAAAATGTTCTTCATAGCATTTGGGAGGCAGGTGCAAGCAGATCTTTGTGAGTTCAAGGCCTTCCAGTCTGCATAGTGAGTTCCAGGCCAGAGCTACACGGTGAGATAGCATCTCCCATCCACCTCCACCTCCACGCAAAAACGCACTGGACAATCAATGAAATCTAGGTACCTTCTTTGTTACCCTACTGTTCTAAGAGGTTAAAAAGAACTTTCTTGTAAAAGTTCCAAGCTCTTCTGCCTCATCATTGGCCAAAGCGAACAGCCTTTGCCAATGGAACTTCCTCCTTGCGTGAGCTGGCCCTCCCCATCTCTGCCTGGAGTGCTCCTCTCTGTGGCCCTTCTAGGTGACTGGAGGGACCGTGGTCGTTACCTAACACGCTGCCCATTTTAAACACCTGCTTACTTCCCAGGATTTCACACCTTTTCTCAAGATACTGTGTAGAAAATCAGAGACTTAAATGTCTAAGCACCATACTTCCTCGACTCCTCTGCTGTCAGTATCTTTGCAAGACCTTGACAAGGAGATGATTCTCACTGAAGGCAGGATGGCGCTACCAAAAGACTCTGCAGGAGTCATCTGGAAGCATGGGGCCAGAGGGGTGTGGGCTGAGGCTGTGGCAGAGGTTCTAGTGCCAGGGTGAGCAGCTTCTCTGTTAAACCGTACTCTAAGAGCACCACTGAGAGCCCTTTCCAGCGACTCTAGAGAGTTAAATAACAGAACAAAGCAAGAACTCCACACTTCCCTTTCCACTTATCTCAGAAAATTTGGATTCTTTGGTCTAAAATGGAATATGATGGACAAAATGATGGCTCTTTTAAAAAAAGATGTCACATCCAGCCAGGCGGTGGTGGTGCACACCTTTAATCCCAGCACTCGGGAGGCAGAGGCAGGTGGATCTCTGAGTTTGAGGCCAGCCTGGTCTACAGAGTGAGTTCAGGATAGCCAGGGCTGCACAGAGAAACCCTGTCACATCCAAGGACTGGAGAGACTTGATGGTTCAGTTCCCAGCACCCACGTGGTGGCTCGTAACAACCTGTACCTCCAGTTCCAGGGGAGCTGATGCCCTCTTCTGACTTCCAAGGGGAAAGTGGCACACAGACATACACACAACCAAAACACTCAAACATGTAAAATAAAATGAATCTAAACAAACAATCGAAGGCACCACACCCTGACCCTGACTCTGGGACAAACCCTCTGCGAATGGGTGTGATGGGCAAATATTTTTTTTGTCAACTTGACAGAAGACAGGACTATCTGAGGAAAGGGAACTTCATCTGAGAAAATATCTTTGTCAGACGGGCATGTGGGCCGAGCCTGTGGGGCATTTCGTCGTCCAGGCTCCGGCGCTGATCTCCCTTCACGATGGACTGTACTGCAGAAGCTAAATGAACATGTCCTCCCTAAGTTGCTTTTGATCACAGTGCTGTAAGTGGCCACACTCGGCTAAAGGGCAGGAACCAGTACGTGGAGGTTATCCTGGGTTATCCGGCTGACCTGGGGTCCGGAGTCCTTCTAAGAGGAGGGTTAGGGGTAAAGGTGACAGCGAGGCCAAAGACGACACTCTATTACTGACGCTGAAAACGGTAAGTGTGTCATGAAGCAAGAAAGTGGGAAGCCCGAAGCGAGGAAAATGGAGGTACCATCCCCAGAGTCCCCAAAAGGGATGCAATCCTGATTCTAGGACATAAAGACTCATGTGTGTCACTGTAAGTCACTCTGGGAAGCCAAAAGAAACGAATACAATGACTCACGTGCCTCGGACACCACATACTGTCCGGGGCATGGCGGGGACCCAGTTCCTTTTTGGGATGGATGTGGGCAGCTCTAGGCCGAGTGGCATCTCCTCAGCACAGGATAAGTGCTTGCCTCGACAGGCTGGATGGGGACGGGGAAGAAACAAGCCAGCCTCGAGGTCTTGAGAGGAGGCAGTACACCATGAGCTCCTGCGCAGCAGTGGTCCACCATTACCGACATACAGCACAGGCTACGTTCATAGCCTTCCTGGACCTCCTATCTGGAGTCAGGGCAAGGGCTAAGACCCAAAGGGCCTATAGAGGAGCCCTTATTATCTGGGAGACTGATAATGCCATGGACCCGTATCTTTAAGTCCGATGCGGCTTGCTGGCAGAGGCAGCTCTTATAATGACCATACCTGAGGAGATCGCCTTGCAGGGTGAGGTGCAATGCCCCCGAATCCTACCTTACCACTTTGTTGATGATTTTTTTTGTTTGTTTTTTCGAGACAGGGTTTCTTTGTTGTAATTCTGGCTGGCCTTGAACTCACAGACATCTGCCTGTCTCTGCCTCCCGAGTGCTGGGATCTACGGTGTGCGCCACCACTGTCTGGCAACCCTACCACTTTTTAGCAACCCCAGAACCACAAAAGTCAGAGCAAGCACTGCTCTGGAGAGATTACAAAATCACACGCAGGAGAAGCAGACGCCTTCATCCATCAGCTTCATACTATGGGTCAGGGTCCCAAGAAGGCAATGCTGCCTGCATTCAGGGTAAGAAGTCTAAACAGGGCTGCAGAAACAAGGCTTCTGTAGACTGGAGGGGAGAACGTTTCCTTGCTCATTCTTGCTGCCAGGGCTACGGGCATGCTTTGATTCCTGACTCCAGATCACGCTGACCTCTGCTTCCACCATTACAATTTTTCCTCAACCTCTGACACCTTTCACACCTTTCCCTCCTTTGGAAGCCCTGAGATGACAATGGTCCCTCCCAGATGATCCGGGATAATCTCCTGATCATGTCTCCCAATCGCTTTACCATGTAAGGTGACAGACACTCACGGTCCCAGGGCCTGGACGTGGGCGTCTTCAGGACATCATGTGAGAATGTATGTGCGGCTGTGAGTAGAATGGATTATGAGGGTGCTGGCCGAGTTCACTGTCACAACTGTACTCACCAGAGACTCTGGCTTCAACATCTGAACGGTGGGCAGGAGTTCGAACACTGGGCCCAACTAAATTGCAAAATGTGGAATTGACAGCCACCTAGCTCAGCTGCAAGGTATTACAAACTAAAGGAGCCTGGAATAT
Source organism: Cricetomys ansorgei (assembly GCA_026225945.1). Classification (NCBI taxonomy): domain Eukaryota; kingdom Metazoa; phylum Chordata; class Mammalia; order Rodentia; family Nesomyidae; genus Cricetomys; species Cricetomys ansorgei. The sequence continues at coordinate 104,226 of JAMJFZ010000165.1, read as the reverse complement.
TAATGCCAATTTGCCTTATGAGATTTTCTCAGAGAACCCTCCTCTCAACACACACACACTCTCCTTATATCACACCACTGACAAATACCCATGGCGGGCACACCAGTCTCGGAGCCGCACAACACTATCAGCATTGATGGTGGCTGGTAGGGTCATTGAAACAAACATGTCAGAGTCGGTGGAGTCGTGGGATCTCGGGCGGCAACCTATCCCAAGGGGAAGAAGTACACTAATCCACAATCACAGCGTGACATTTACAAAAACCTCTCGCTGTGACTGATTTTAACGTCATTGTATCATTTACTCATTTGCATGTGGTGTGAGGGCAGCCTGCAGGGATCAGTTCTGTCCTTCAACCACGAGGGTCCAAGCACTCAGAGTGTCAGCACTGACGGCACGTTTCTGTACCCACTGAACCATCTCCTCGGCCCTTAATGGCTGATATTAGAAGCTGATAATATTTGCAAGGGTGAGAAAATCTTGAGGGGAGAAAAACAAGAAACATGGCCTTCAGGACACATGACACGTCGCACGCAGCACAGAAAACCAGCTCTTCTCGGGTCTTTAGAGGTCACCGACATCAGCAACAAGCTGGGAAGTCTCTGTGAGCTTCCGAAGCCCCAGATCACACTGGGTGTACCCTCTGACCACAACGAGATTTAGCTAGAAAACAGAAGACAACCCACCCCGGAGAGTCCGGATTTAAACAATATATATGAAAACAGCCAAGAAGTAAAAAGTGCAATTATAAAACACTGTGAATTAAATAAACTAAGCTGGACAGCTTTAATTCCAACAGTTCAACACGTAGTTTCCTCTTTTTCTGTGGTTTTGTTTTTGGTGGCTTCAATTACGTCACAGTCAGACATGAGCAGCACAGCACAGCGAGACAAAGGGGGAGGTGCACTTGGTGGCACTCCAGAGGCAGAGGCAGAGGATCTCTGTGAGCTGAGAGTTCCAGGGCTGTAAGTTAGACTCTGTCTCAGAAAAAGAGAAAGAAGAGGAAGAAGAGGAAGAGGAGGAAGAGGAAGAGGAGGAGGAAAGGGAAAGGCTGACTCACACGGCCACTGAGACCTTCAACTCTGTCTCCACCTGACAGGCGCTGAGAGCCCAGACCGCCGCTGAGAGCCCAGACCGCCGCTGTGCCCAGGGCCGCGTGATTGTTCTATTGTTATTAGCTGTCAATCCCTGAGTGTGCTTATCAAATTCTATCGAGTATATATTCGTGAGAAAACACACTGTAAATAACAAGGTTTTGTGGTATTCACGGTTTTAAGAGTCAGTTAATGGTCTCAGACTTCTACTTAATGCTGCATTAGAAATCACAGCAGATTGGGGCTGGAGAGGTGGCTCAGGGTGAATAGTGTTGCTCTTGCAAAGGACTCTGGGGAATTTCCCAGTAGCTACATGGTGCCACACTCATCTGTAATTCTGGATCCAGAGCTGACATCTTCTGACCTCCACAGGCACTGCGCACACGTGGTGCACAGATACACATTGAGGAAGGGCACTCATACACATCAAATAAAATTGAATAAATCTTAAAAAAAAATAACAAATCGCTACAAAAATTTATAGCCAACAAACTGAAACATAAAAGTATAGAAAAGAAAAAGGACCAAGACTATCTATAAACACGATCATATGTGGGATTCAAACCATTAAGAATCTATAGCATTGCCCAGGCGGTGCTGGCGCCTGCCTTTAATCCCAGCACTTGGGAGACAGAGACGGGCCGGATCTCTGTGAGTTCAATGCCAGCCTGGCCACAGAGTGAGTTCCAGGACAGCCAGAGTCACAACAGAGAAACCCTGTCTTGAACCCCCCAACCAATAAAAATAATCTACAGAGTCAGTATTAGAATCAACACTAATGAATGTATAGTTACAGATACTCAATAGGACAGTTCCTCTGACATACTAGACCAGAACAAAACAGAAGTGGCTTTGAATGGCCTGTTCTGCATTCCCATGATGCTCGTGTAGAGGAGCTGGAGCACCTGGAGATGCCTGGATTAAGAAACACAGCAACGACGCTGACTTGACATTTGACAACTGAGGGGCTGGCCAGCATTTGGGGGATCCTCAGAACAGACAAGTCAAAAGAGAGAATTACATGTTCCTCTTGATTATCATGGGAAACAGGGTTTGTCCAGGGCAAGACGGTACATCTAGGAGGCAGAGACTCTTGAAAGCCGTTTCTGGTCATTTTTACACCCGGTGGAAACAGTTTTTAGTAACCACATACAGAGAAGAACCCAGGGTAAGCCCTGGGTAAGTTTATATGTAAAGAAGACGCGGTGGCAGAGGCAGAGAGCAGCGGACAGTGATGGAACATCCTGCACGCGGATCGACCGACCACAGCCGACTGCTTGTGCAGCAGCAGAGGCGGCAGTAGCTGCAGCACGAGGACAGGGAGGCGGCACATACCTATTGAGCTCGCGGATGGCTCGGAGTCTGCGTATGTAGCGACGGCAACTAGGCAGAATAGAGAGGTGGTGAGCGTGCAGGGTGAGAAAGAAACATTCTGTAGGGAATTTTGGCTCAGAAAATGGAGGCTGATCTCCATCTAGGAAAAAAACAGAAACAAACCCAACATGAATCCTTAAGTTAAATCAATTACAAGCCTTAAGGAAACAGTTCCAATTTTTAAGGAAAATAGGTTGAGAATACTTTTCCGTGTTACGTGTTTGTGGTGTGACGACGTGGTTTTGCATTTGTGTATGTGAGGTTGGTACCTGTGTCTTTCTACACCTTACTGTTAAGACCGGGCATCTCATTGTACTTAGACATCACCAACTGGCAAGGCTAAACAGCAATGATACAGAGATCATCCTGTCCTTCCACCCGGTGCTGGGGTGACGCACGTGTCCTGCCATGCGCAGCTTCTGTGTGCAGCTGGGAGGCTGAGCTCAGGGGCTCCTGCGTGCCTGGCAGCATCGAGGGAGCCACCTCCCCAGCCCAAGAGCTCTTGTTTTGTTTCATTGAGACAGGGTCTCACTATGTAGCCCTGGCTGCCCTGGAATTCTCTCTATAGACCAAGCTGTCCTCATACTCAGAGAGCTGCCTGCCTCTGCCTCTCAAGTGCAGGGATAAAAAGCACGCACCACTATGCCCGGCCTCCAAGAGTATTTAAATTACAAATTCATGTGCTGTTGTAGAGACACAAATTCCTATGCTCTACAGTCAATGGCCAGTATCCTGTCATATCCGATTAAATGTTTGCATCGATCAGCCTTTTATGATGTCTTTTGATGCATTCTGTTATCTTCATTTAACAAGATGTACATATCACTTCAATCTGAAAGCAGCGTAGGCTGCATTAATAAATTACAGTCACTTTCCCATGTGTTTGGGGTTTTGGTCTTGCTAGGCACAGAGTAGGACCACGGAGACAGTGTCATCACACGGGAGTCTTCAATCAGCACATAATGGGGCTCATTCCCAGGGTAGTCTGTACTAGATACAGGCGCACAGTGTGTCCTGGTCAGACACTTGAGCACATCTCATTCCGTGGTGTTAGGAACACTCGAACCCTCTAGGCAGCTATTACAAACATACTCCGAACCGCTGCTGACCACAGCTGTCCCGCCGTACTGAAGAACACAGTGACTGTGTCTCCTATGCACCTTAACCAGCTACCGCTGCGAAAGGGCACAGTCTTGCTGCTTCTGAGACTGAGGCAGGAGAACTGCCTGAGGCTAGAAACTCTGAAGCTAGCCTGGGCAACAGAGAGTGCTCATGCCAAAAACTGAAGCCACCACTACCTGCAAACTTCTGCTCTCTCAGCTCTCCTCTCTGGGCCTCCCTTACCCCTTCAACAGCATTATAAGTTTTTTTTTTGTCAAATATTGCCTTTAGATCGATGAAATAAACTTACTAAATAGCATCTATTTCTTATTTTCTTGGTCTTGTAAGGCAGGGTCTTGCTGTGTAGCCCAGGCTGGCCTTCAACTGTCACTGTCCTACCTCAGCCTCCTGAGGCTGGGGTTATAGGTATGCACTAAGGAAGGCTGAGCACTAGGTTATTGCTTTTCTAGAAGGTATACGTTTGATCATGGCATCTCCACTTCCAGGATCCATCCTACTATATTTATAATTTTAAAATATTAAAGAAACCAAATTGGGATAGGGTTTTGATTTTTATAATTGCGAATATTTTCTATATTCCCAAGAAGTAAGATTATCATTACCCCTTAAAAGAGCCCTGTTCTCAACTGCCACAGTGTAACACAACGTCTGCGTAATAAAGCCACTGTTACTGTTCTCGCTCCTCTTTCCTGCCTGCCTGTCCTAGCTGTCTGTGTCGAGTAGCTGAGGAGACTTTCCCTATGTTAGCTTAACCATGCGCCTCCGCTCCCGGAGCCCCGCAGATGACAGACAAGGACCCGGCGGCGCACCACTCACAGAGCTCAGCGAGCCACTCGTTAACGTCCTCCATCGTGGCGTTAATCCGAGTCTCATCGTTCGGGAGCGTGATCCGGCATCTCGGGTGGAATATATAAGTGGGGTCGACTGTTTCTAACTTGATTTTTGTACTTAGCTGCTGCAGGACCCAGAGCAGATTCAGCATAAAGCCATCCGTAGACACCAGCCGATCATCCGCCTGTGACACAAGCCGAGAAGCAATGGAAAGAATCATTAAGTGAAAGCAGACAGGTCATCCAAAGGTGACCTCGCCCTGAAGCCAGGGTAGGGCATGTGGTGACCCCTGTCAATCAGCTAACAGGAGCCAGCCTCGCAAGGTTCCACCCATCCTCTGTCACTGACCCCTGCAATAACCCCGGAGTCCATATAACACAAGTCACATTGTGGAGAGGAACTGAAGGTCAGAGGACGCCAAACACAATAAATGTCGCTTCCTTTCTCGCTCTTATTTCTCAGGAACATTAGCACAAGCTGTGCCTTGCTCACGTGACAGCTTCTCCATCTTCAACAGTGAGCACAGCTCTGCACGAGCGACTCTGAGAAGCCCGTTGGCAGTAGCTGAGTGATCACTGCAGACTAGGAACTATTCTAATGCTTTATACAGAGTAAGCCTGCAGGCTAGCTGCCCTATCAACCCCATCCAGCAAATGAAGAAACCAAAGCACCGAGAACTGTCAGGCGTGGCCAACCTGTAGACCATGTATAGCCGAGGCCAGCTGCAAGTGTGGCTCAATATAAAACTGTAAACTTACATAAAACATGGTGACATTTTTGAGTGCGACTTTTGGCCGCGTGGTTCTTGGGTGTTAAAGAGATGACAATGCCACTGAATATGTCAATAGACTGGACACACCCAACAGTCCAACGAGCAGAAGCCTCTGAAGTCGCTGGGTTTCTTTTCTCCTTTTGTATTTTATTCTTTTGCTTCTGACGACTTATTAATCTAGGACTTTTAATTTTTCGGCTCTTACAGGAGCACTGGAGTCCTCGTAACTCTGCGGAGCTTCCTCAGGTCTGCTCCCAACCCACCCTCTGGGATTTCCTTGGTGACACCCCTCCCTTCGGTAGATTCTACTACAGTCCTCACCTATAAGGCCTGGTCAGACTCAAGCCCGTGGCTTTTTTGTCCTAGCCCATTTTCCCCGTGTCTTGGGCTTGTGATAAAGGTGGCTCATTTCTGCTCCGTTATCGCAAATGCGCTGAGAGGGCTCCTTCCTCAGCCTTGTGATGGCTGGCTGCTCAGTCGAGGCTTTAATCAGATGCTCCCTCCCTCCTCAGAGAGGCCGCGCTGCTATGGGAAGAACGCACCCCCGTGCCTTCCTCCCACTTTCCACAAGCGCTCCCCAGCCCTGCAGACTTCCACTGTACTGTCTGGAACGCTGGGCCTGCAGGCCCACTCCCTGCCCAAGAACTAAGGCTCACACAGTGGGAGGCTTGCCTGTCTTGTTCCAGGCAGGTGCCGAGTTAAGTCTGTGCTGAGAAAGCAGACTTAGCCAGTAACCAAAAGCATTTTGGAGACGCTACCTGCATCTGGGCTTTCTTCATATTGGCATTGACGATGGCCGCCATGTAGCTGAGAGCTGCCTCGCGAGTCTCGCCGTTTAACAAGATACTATGCAGAATCTTGAAAAGCTCTTGCTGGATGAATTTCGAAGAGAAAAAAAATTGACTTATTTTGTAAGAATAGCCTCCCACTTCCCAGCTTCCTCTCCCATGTTCTTCTAGCGAACCCAAGCCCCATCAACAAATACAAGGGTGTGCACATGACCGAGAACGGGAGTGGCAGCAGGGGGTGGGGAGGGCGCCGAGTCGTCGCGGTTTTTATTAAACAGCCTTTGCTACCTCCCTCCATGACCAATATGGCCGCGCCTAGCAAGGCACTTTCCCACAAGACATAGTGACCGCGTCTGGGATCAGTGGGTGGGTCAGCAAAGGTGCCGCACACTAACAGCATGAGCTTGTCTCATGTTTCCATGGCTACGGGCAAGCTAGAGTCTGGCCACTAGACACAGCTGCAGTCCCAGCGGCACTCCCAGAGGGATAGCAAAACTAGGTTTCCGTCATTGCTCGAGTCACAGGTGGGGCTCGCTGGGGGGCCAGCTCGACCGGCACCCACGAGGTGCTGGGCTGGGTTTCACCTCTGCCCAGTAGTAGCAGCCACAGTGAGTGCCAGGAGCTGCGGGGGTGGGCTCTACATGGAAGGTCTTCTTTGTAAACATCCGACTTCTATGAGCTGTGAGACCTGGGCAGCACCAGATCTATGAAAGGCCTTTCTTCCCGAGGGGTGCCCTCTCCCCTC